>CM077092.1:135937133-137155047 GCA_039513925.1 Platanthera zijinensis
AAGTGAAAAATTATGAAACCATGCAATAACAATTATTGTAGCTAGTGTATTAAAATTTGGGTGACTAAAATAATTGTAAAAATTATTTGGAAAAAAAAAAACACTGGAAAAAAAAAAGCCAGAATCTTAGGGTTGCATTTATAAATACCATTTATGCCCCTTCTATATTATTGAGATAATATTGCTCAATTTAGTTATAAAATTATACATTTTTTGGAATCAATATTATTTATCATTTTTAATCTCTAGTCATTTTTATGGAATTATTTGATGAATATTTATGGTACTTCATGTGTAACATGACCTAGTGTATCCGATTTTTGATAATTAGAATTTAAATATTAAATATTATTGGAACGATGTGAAATTTAGTCCAGAGCCATTATTACTCAAGATGATGTTAGGATAATTTTATCTTGCTGGTTTGATAACAAAAAGTGATACTTCATATTCAAAATCACATGTAGCAATAATTTGGGAAAATTATAATAATTCTTGATTATTTTAGGAAAATTATAAATCTATGGCATTAGATCTAAGATGTCATGATGGGTCTCAGGAAATAATCTTAGGTCCTTGAGTCAAGTGTTTGAAGGATTCCTATTCATACACACATACAAGATCATATGGTCTGTATTTAACAATTTTGGAAAATTAGTATTTTCAGCAGTTGATACTTTGGAGAGGTCACACACTTAGTAACCCTGGGAGTGAGTTTGGTTAAAGGTAGTATAACTATACTAAGTGTCTTGATAAAGGGAACGATGAAGTTCAGCCCATCATAGTTCCTAGTACCGCTGCGAGCCCCTCATAGGGTAGACCTCGGGAAGTCTAAGGTTAACCATAAATCATTAAGTAATTTGGAAGTTAGACAAGAATAGTCTGATGAGATTAAGGAATGTTATAGCAATCTCACTCATGTGTGGGTTGGAGTGATATAGGGCGTGCTAGTCCTACAAGCTGGTGGCTTGGGTTGTTGGTCGATATCAGGACGGGTTGGTCCTGCGAGCTAGAGGCTTGGGAGGGTTTTGTTATACCTAATTTATGATTATGTGATGGGTCACTCAGTAGTGTTTTAGTCGGCACACCGACGGAAGTACAATGACTCTAGTACAGAGTGTAGATCTTTGGGGAGACCTGCGGGATATTTATACCAAGGTTTGGAGGACTATGTCCCTAAGAGCACGCCTGATCATAGAATACTGGTAGTTGCCAGCAAGAGTACGTAGGGGCTCCATTATTGTGTTCTTAGCGTTGAGGTGTACGAAAGGTCTAGGCCCAGTAGTGTGCCTTCCCGCCTAGGAGTGGAGACACCCGCTCCACTACTACCGTGAGCCACGACGGTTGGTACCTGAGAGGTTGGTCACCTCCAAAAAGTGGGGACGCATGAAAGGTCTGTGCATAGAGTCGCGTGTATGAGTACATAATCATTGCATTGCATAGCATGACATAACAAACGCACTTGCAGATCCTCATCATATAAATTAGTATGAGCTCTTTTATATGATAAGTTATTATTTCGGAAACCTTAACTTATATATTTGTATGGGCATTCATATAAGTTAGGGTACACTCTTGTGATGGTAGTGTAGTTGTTTTACTTTACTAGTTTTACTTAGCTCCTCTTACTGTACTTTTATGCTACATTAGTTGTTGCTTTTCTTTACTGCTCATACTGATATATAACTGCTAGAGAATTACCTATATATACCACCGTCACCTGCTTGTACATTCTGCTATTATTGGTTCTCCGCTTTCTTCCTCCCGCGCGGTGCCTAGGAGTCGCGGGGGGTGAGACGGGGATGAAGCAGCTAAGTCTAGTTTGACTGATGGTCGTTTGACCACATCATTTTAGAGACGAGTGAAGACGCTATCGTAGTTCAACAAGACGGAGCCAGAGATTGAGACACCATGATCTGATGAGCCGGAGCCGCGCACTACCCCCACTACTATCCGACGTCAGGTTAACGAACGTATGGTTTAGCTTTCGCATTATTTGTTGAGAGAGTGTGATATTTATGATATTCATATACTGGGTATAAGCCCTATTACTTGTACTCTTTCATTTATGTCATGTGGACCTTTTATTTGGATATTCATATATCTATGATATGATGCGTGGACTCGTTTTATTTCTTTTTTCGTTGATTGTGTGAATGATCGTGCTTGCCGGCAGGGTCGTTGTCTTATGGTAGCAACTAACTCGTAGTTGGTGTCATTGTAAGACGACGGTCCTGGGCATAAAATCTCTTTTAGGTCATGCCCAATTCCCGGGAGGAGAGATTTTATAGTTGGTATCATCGTACCACGATTATAAGCGAAAGAAGTCCACAAACTACTGGGTCACCCCCGCTCGAGCTTCAGTTTTGCGGACAAACTAAGCAGCAGAAGCTATGGTGTGCCCATGTGAGAAAATCAAATCTTTTGTCCACATAAATGAGATGAGGCCAACCTTATTTGACTATTGAAGTGTTTCAAACTGCAGGCTATAGTTCCCCCTTTGCCATATGCTGTTCCATTTTAGCAGTCAGAGTTGGGCCAGACTCTCACGACCATCCTTGATGTCTTTAGAGCTCAGCAGGTTCCGCCACCGCAGCCGAACCCGTGCTAAAACTGGCTGACTACCTTTCGAGGCCTCTCCCCTCCGACTTACTATGGGACAGAGACGACAAACAAAATGGAGGAGTGGCTGGACACTATCCAAGAAATACTAGCGGGGATCCTTTGCCCAGACAAACAGGCAGTAACCTTGGCAGTTACGATACTGGCGGGCCATGCTAAGAGGTGGTGGAAGTCCCTCATGGACTCCACCTTTGCTGATTATGAGTATTTCCAGATCAGCTGGAACAAGTTTAGAGAGGCCGTGTTGGAGCATTTTGTATCCCCGACGGATAGAGATGTGCTGGAGGATCGGTTTCTGTACCTCAGGCAGGGAAACCAGTAGATGCTGGAGTACCAGCGGGAGTTTTCAAACATGGCAGGATTCGCTAGTCCCCTGAGGGAGAAAGACTATGCAAAGAAATTTTATAGGGGACTTCAGGACTCGCTCAGGAAGGATCTTCTGTTCATCTCGGAGGCTAGTTTGACAAAGATTATCGAGACAACGAAGAAGGGGGAGGCAGATCATCTACTGGTGCAGGGCAAATGAAAGAGACCGACTGAGGAGATGTATCATGGTGAGAGAAGTAGAGCGACGCATCAGGGCAGGTTCATAAGGCACAAAGGACGTAGAGGACGTCCCCATCCTAGTGTTAGGCCAGAGCAACGACCTCCCGCAGTGCCAGCCCCACCACCACACATTTAGGATCCACAGAGATTTGATGATAGAGGACACCCTCCAATGGTATGCTTTGGATGTCATCAGCCTGGGAACATCAGTGCCCACTGCACTCAACATTTCCCTCCACCTCCTCCACCTCCAGCAGCCCCTTCGACACAACGGGGTATAGGTCGAGGACGAGGTCGTGGATGAGGACCTCACGATGGTGGCCGAAGGCCGGAGCAGATATATATGCTGGATCTTGCCCAGCCTAGGAACCCTGAGAAGGTCATCACATGTACTTTACAATTTTTATTTTTGATTGTTTGTATAGTATCTTAGCAACCCTTTATATAGATAGTTGATAAAAATCAAAACAAATAACCTCAGGCAAAGTACATGTGTGTGGTAAGCCCGCCCTCACCCTATTTGACACGGGAGCATCACACTCTTTCGTCTCGGAAGATTTTGCGAAGGATTTGGATGGATGCCAACGTTTCCCTAAACTCCTCAGGATAGTCTGACTTCCAAACGGATCGGAGGTGCAGTCTACTGCAAAGTGCAATATGTTCGTAGACATTGGCGGGAAGATGTTTGACACGCCAGCGACGATTTTATCGCTACCAGACTATGATCTGATACTGGGCATGACGTGGCTACACTGGCACCATGCTAAGAGCGACTGCCCATCTAGGAAGATCAGATTGAAACACGAAATCTCGGATGTGGTCTTCGAAGGTATTATGCCTATCTCCCAATTATTATTATCATATGTACAGGCTGTTAAGGCTCATGAGTAGGGAGACGAGGTATACATGGTTTTTTTCGAGATGTTGGAGGCGGAGGCCTCCATTGGTTATATTCTGGTGGTTCGGGATTTCCCCGATGTATTTATGGAGAAGTTGCCCGGACTACCCCCACATAGAGGGGTAGAATTCCAGATACAACTAGTACTAGGTGCAAGGCTTGTCTCTCGGCACCTTATCGAATGGCACCAAAGGAGTTTGTGGAGTTTCAGACTCAGGTATGGGAGCTGGTGGATGCAAGATTTGTTTGACTGAGTTCTTCACCATGGGGAGCTCTCGTCTTATTCGTAAAGAAGAAGGACAAATTCGCTCCAACTTTTGCATTGATTATCGAGAGCTCAACCGATTGACAGTGTGGAATACTTATCTGTTACTAAGGATTAACGAGCTGTTTGATCAACTAGACGGAGCGCACTGATTCTCTAAGCTTGACCTAAGGTCGAACTACTATCAGCTGCAGATTCAGGAGGAGGATATACCAAAGACGACATTCATCTCACGCTACGGTTTGTTTGAGTTCAAAGTAATGACCTTTGGGCTCACGAATGCCCCCTCTGCATTCATGAGTTTGATGAACCAGGTGTTTGAGCTGTTCTTGGACGAGTTCATCATAATTTTTTATAGACGATATCTTGGTCTACTCTAGGACCAAGGAGGACCATACCCGACACTTGGCATTAGTCTTGGGAAGTTGTGGGAGCACCAACTATATGCTAAGTTTTCGAAGTGCCAATTTTGGCTGCAAGAGGTGGCATTCCCCGGGCACATTATCAGTGAAGCTGGGTTGGTAGTGGACCCGACCAAGGTGCAGGCTGTGAGGGATTGGCCGTAGCCAAAGTTGGCTTCGGATATTCGGAGCTTCCTTGGGTAGGCTATTACCACAAGTTTGTGCAGAGGTTTTTGAAGATAGCACTTCCCCTCACATCTTTGATGAAGAAGGACATGACGTTCACTTGGACTGAGCAATGCGAGTCCGCATTTCAGGAGCTGAAAGGTAGACTCACCTTAGCTCCCATCCTTGCCCTTCCTTCGAGAAAGGAAGGATTCCAGATTTATACGGATGCGTCATACCTAGGCATGAGTGCGGTACTGATGCAACACAAGCATGTTATAGCGTATGCTTCAAGGCAGTTGAAGAAGCACAAACAGAACTACCCGATGCATGATTTGGAGCTCGGGACTGTAGTCTTTGCCTTGAAGGTCTAGAGGCACTACCTGTATGGGGTTCATTGTGAGATATTCTCATATCATAAGAACCTCAAGTACACTGACATACAGAAGGACCTGAATCTATGCCAGCAGAGGTGGTTAGAGTTCTTCTATGACTATGATTATACCATAAACTATCATCTGGGGAAGGCGAACACCGTAGCAGATGCTTTGAGCAGGAGAGACAACACTACTGGACCGGAGTCCCGGGTGATGGCCATGGAGATAGTGCGAATGATGGAAGACATGCAGATTACTATGGTGTCGAGGGCTGATCCAAAGGTTTATGCGGTGTACTTGGCAGCTCTGAGCATGGAGTGTGATATTAGAGACCGCATAAGGGCAGAGCAGAGGAAGGATGCTCGGCTGGAGCCTATATTTAGAGCCTTGGGAGAGGGCAAGTAAGAGGAGTATTCACTACGTGGTGACCTCGTTCATTTCCGGGGCCGTGTTTATATACTCGCAGTAGGTGGGATCCGGGAGACATACTCCGGGAGCCACATTGCACACGGTATTCAGTGCACCCCGGGATCACCAAGATGACAGCGGATCTGCGAAAGAACATGTTTTGGCCCGGGATGAAGAGGGATATCATTTATTTTGTGACATATTGCGAGGCATGCCAGTGAGTGAAGGCCGAGTGCAAGAGCCCTGGAGGATTACTACAGCCACTGCCAGTGCTGGAGTGGAAGTTTGAGGGTATTTCGATGGATTTTGTACACGGGTTGCCTCTCTCTCACTCTGGACATGATTCTATATGGGTCATCGCGGACCGATTGACCAAGATAGCCAGGTTCATCTCGGTCCGGAAGGACGCTCCAGTTGGTGTATTGGTGAGGCTATTTGTGGAGCAGTTTGTGAGGTACCATGGCGTACCCAAGATGATTATATCGTATCGAGACAGTCGATTTACTTCTAGAGAATGGAGGGCGGTGCCGGAGTACTTAGGTTCCCAGCTTGCATTTAGCACTGCCTTTCATCCACAGACTGATGGGCAGACGGAGCGGACCAACAAGACCATGGAGGATCTGCTGCGATTGTGTATACTTGATACGGGGAAGCCCTGGGAGCGGCTGTTGCCATTGATTGAGTTCTTTTACAACAACAGCCATTAGGCCAGCATTTTCATGGCTCCCTATGAGGCGTTGTATGGGAGGAAGTGCTAGACACCGCTATCTTGGGTTTAGGATGAGGACCCGAAGGCGCTTGGTCAGATTACGTCGAGGACACGGACGCGCTCATTCGACTGATCAGAGATAAGATGCTAGAGGCTCAGAGTAAACAGGCGAAGTATTACGATGCGAGACATCATAAGGTAGAGTTCCAGGTGGGGGACAAGGTGTTTTTGAAGATACGTCTGATGCATGATGTTTCGCAGGTGCGTAGGCACAAGAAGCTCAAACCTATTTATATGGGGCCTTATACGATCCTGGAGCGGGTCGACCCCTTGGCATATAGGCTGGAGCTACCGCCAGAGTTGGCAAACCTGTATGACGTCTTTCATGTCTCCTCACTTTAAAAAGCATTACTTCAGCCAGAGCAACATATTACTTCTACCTCGGGCTCAGTTGCATCTGATCGGTCAATTCGTTTGGAGCCAATCCGTATCGACGATACATCAGTCGAGTTTTGCGGAAGAAGAGCGCTCCTTTGGTCAAGGTGTTGTGGTCAAATCTTGGGCAGGAGGAGCACACTTGGGAGCCCTTGGACCTCATGCAGAAAAAACACCCGGAGCTCTTCACCTCATGTACAAACTAAACCTCCTACCAGTTGATCTTTTCTTCACTTGTGAAAACCCGTAGACCCGAGCTTGAATTTCGAGGACGAAATTTTTATTTTGTTTATTGGAATTTGTAACATCCCCCGCACTTCTAGGCCCCTAAAAGTTAGGGTTAGGGCTTGAGTTGTGCATGGAGGCCCTAGTGTGATGCTAGCTCAGCTTGAACTTAGGGAAACTGCTATGTGCACCCCAAATGTGCACAAGTCAACCTAGGCCAATTCACACTCACATGAACTCACCACCTCAAGGTAAGCTCATTAACACTTCCCTAACCCTAAGAGAGAGGCAACTGGGTGATGGACTCAAGGCTAGGTCAACCTAATGGGCCGAATTGACTAAAGTCAATCTTAGGTCAAACCTTCCCCTAAGAGGTCCTAAATCCTAATGGCCTCAAAACCTAAAGTCGACCCCATCCCTAGTCTTGTAATGTCATTAGAGGCCAAGTGGACCCAAAATCCCCATCATGGGATCACCAAGTTGACCAGTTTGACCAAAGTCAAACTTGACCATATTTAGGTCAAAATTACGCTATTTGGCGGCCCAATTGGGGCATCACCATGACCCAATCAACATTGGGTGGTGTCAAGGGACACAAGACACACCCCTTGGACCATTCAAGTCATCAAGTTGACCAAACTCAACCCCAATGTCAACCATGGTCAAATTAACCCCTAAAGGATAAATGAGAGCCCAAGTCAATTCAAGTGGGCTAAGACCTTGCCCAAGGCCCAACCTAAGACCCACTAAGTTTATCAAATTTATTTAATCTGAATTAGGTGATTTAATTAAGGTTTAATGGAGGTAATTAAGGGCGAAGTTTCATTTGGAGGAGGGGAATAATTGAGGGAGGCCAAGTGACACTCCCTTCTCATTCCCCAATCCCTCCTTTCATCTCCCCTGATGAAGAGGAAGAGTTTCTAGCAGTTCAAGGTCGGGCACCATCAAGGAGGGCCATTAATGGCCATGGCCTACCACCTCCCATTCATGGATCTCCTATATAGAGGCCCCCAAAGCTCAATTCGACCCTTTCATCACCTTCAGAAGCCCTCAAGCAATTGAAATCGACTCTTGGATCAAAGCTTTTGGTGGAGAATCGAGATCGGGAGAGGTTCGCTAGAAAACGCCAAAAACCATGGTCACCCGCCGGAGTAGCCGCATCCAAGCCTGAAATCAAGCATGCTTCTCCTCCTCTCCCCTTGTGCTAGCATCTTAGATCAATAGGTAATGAAATCAAGCTCAATCGAGCCGAATTCAAATTTAAATTTCCATGGAAATAGCTTGAAAACCTTCCTCTCGAGTTCACCGGAAACCGCCCCTTCGGCGGCCGAGTCGTTGTCCGGCGATAGCCCCGACCTCAACGGAGGTGGTGGGGGTGGTGGTCGGCCGGGGAGGGGGCTAGATCGTCGGCAATTGGCTCTGAAAGCTGCTCCAGGTCGAGTAAATCTCGCCCCTTGACTGGAGCTTGTAGATGAAATCATACCCATCGATTAATTTAGTATATTAATTATTATATATACTATGTTATACTTGTCCCCTTATTATAAACTTTTTGAACCAGAAAAATGAGGCTCTTAGGTGCTGAACCTTGAAAAGTGCCAAACATAAAATAGGTAGCCTTGCGAGTCTACTTTAATTAGAAATTAAAATCAGTTCATTTGGAGCACTATAGATCCCTGTAGGTCAATTCTTGTGGGGCTGGTCGTTAGGGTATGACAGTCATTATTTCCTTAATAACTTTTAATTGGCTACAGGGATTGACTTGAAATTTGGGTCATGTAAGAATATATCATAGAAAAACCAATAGTCCAAAAATGGGAATTTTTGGACATGTTCCTATGATTTTAGGAAAAATGTGATTGTTCATATAAATAGAATATTTTGAATAATAATTATTTTAACCCCAAATTTTGGTGAGAGGTTCACTGTGTGGTAAAAGGCCATGGTAAACATTGCAGGTCTTTTGGATCAATGTAGGTTGGTGAATCTCACTTACAAGTTATCATGTTGTATGCAGGGACGGAGCCAGAATTTTTGTTCAGCGGGGTCAAAAAATAATAACATACAAATGATTTAAAAAAGTGTCAACATATATGAAAATAATTACCTCATAAGTCAAAATTAAAATACATTGAAAGTTGAAACATAATTTATAATTGACTGAATACGTTTGTAGAGTTGATAATCACCTGCAAATTTCATAAGTGGACAAACTTAAATACATAAAATTTGAACATCATAAATTATTAAATAATTTTCTATCAATGGATTGAAAAAATGAAAAAGTACCTTTCTAAAGTTGTCCTCGACGACTTTTCATGTTTTGAAAGCGTTGTATGATTGTTTCATTCTCAATACTGTCAAAAATATCTTTTTCAATATATGTAACTAAACAATCATTCATAAGAGAATCTCCCATTCTATTTCGCAGACGATTCTTCACAATCTTCATAGCTGAAAAGGCTCTTTCAACCGTTGCTGTTGCAACTGGTAAGACCAAAACTAAATTCACTAACAAATAAACTAATGGATATAAAATATTTTTCCTCTTTTCAATCAACTTTTTTGCTAGCTCATCAATTCCACTTATATCACTTAAATCATTATCACTTCGAACATCAAGAATGTATGTGTCCAACTGACTTTCAAGTTCAATGAGATCTATTCTAGAAAACTCGAATGGATAAAATTCAGCAAGGCGTATCAATTTTTGTTTGTCAAATAATGAAAAAGAATCATTTGGACTTAGGCATGTCATGCAAAGAAGTAATTCTGTAGTTATCTCTGTGAACCGGTTGTTTAGCTCTTGAAGTTGTGTATCTATCACAGCATAAAATAATTCTGCACGATAATAATGTAAATTTGTCATCTCACGAGCCTTCTTCGAGAACGACCACGTGCAATATACAAAGTATCCATATCTGGGATATCAATTTTATACTTGCAACAAAATGCAGATACTTGTTTAAGTAAATTCTCCCATCCTTCATCTCTCATATTTTGTAATAGTTATTTTGATATTCTCACTAAATTCATGGCATTAACAATATCCAATTATTTACGCTGTAAAGACTGTGATAAGCTATTCGTTATGCCCAATATATTTTTCATTAGAAAGAGAATAATCACAAAATCAAATGTCTGAATTAAATCTAGTAATGCAAATGTTGAAGCTTTTTGCTCTGAACTTGAATGATGATCATGTTGTACTATTTCAAGAACATCAATAACTGATGAAAACAATCCAATCATGCTCAGTAAAGAGCCAAAATGAGAGCCCCAACGTGTGTCTCCGGCTCTTTTAAGATTTCGCACTTGATTTATTCCTGTTCCACTTGAAAGTTCACCACTCTGTAGGCCTTCAATAAGAAGATTAAACTGAGAGATACGTAGCAACTCCTGACGTTTGCATGAAACAGTGATAATATTTGTCACAGCACTAACCATGTCAAATAACCAAGCAACTTGAACATTACTTTTTGCAACTGCAACTAATGCTAACTGAAGCTGATGTGCGAAACAATGAACATAATATGCTGATGAATTTTCATTCATAATTAGAGTCTTGAGTCCATTAAATTCTCCTCTCATATTGCTTGCACCATCATAACCTTGGCCACGTATTCTTGTTATACTTAATCCATGTTCAAAAAAAATTGTAATAAAGCAAGCTTAAGGGATTGAGCTGATGTATCAAAAACATGCACAATACCCACAAAACGCTCAATCACCTGACCAGTTCTATCAACATATCTCAAAGCAATAGCCATCTGTTCTTTTGTTGATATATCTCTTGATTCATCTAATAAAATTGAAAAATAATTCTCGCCAATATCTTTAATTATCAAACTTGTAGTTTCAACAGCCATTGCATTAATGATGTCTTTTTGGATATCAGGTGCTGTTAGTTTGTGATTTTCAGGAGCATTTTGTAGAATAACCTTATTGATAGACTCATTATGATCGCCAAGAAATCGTAACAATTCCAGAAAATTACCTTGATTTAATGAAGCATCTGATTCATCATTGCCACGAAGTGCCAATCCTTGTCTGAACAAAAATCGAACACAATTAATAGTTGCTGTTAGTCAAGTACGATAATCTTCTTTAGCTTGATCTATCTGTTTGTGAAAGCTTGTATCAATGTGTTGTCTTGAATCCATCAGATAGTTGCTTTGAATGACAACATGATTATGAATGCTAGTAGGACCACCAACATGTTCTTTAAACTTTGCAAATCCTTTTTTCCAATTTTTAAAACTATCAACAACAAAATAATTAGCACCTGATTATTGTCCCATATCTTGCTTAAAAAGATAATAGAATAAACAAAATGCGGCATCTTTTTCTATACTATATTCTATCCATGAAGGAAAATGCTCAAACCAAGCCGGGTTAAACTTCCTTGAAATATTTCCGATGATGGTTTTTGGAAATTCATATGTTTTTGGTTGACAAGGACCCTTTAATAAATAATATCTTCTCACATCATCGCGGTCATTAATAGGATAATCAGAAATTCGGCATCTCAATCCAGGGTCTGATGCTCTATTATATATATTAACTTCTTTTTTTGCTCGTTTAGCATCTAACTGCAATCTTTCACTATCATTCTTCTCACAAATATGTGATCCTGATTTCGGCAAGACTTTAAAATATTTATCCATAACTGACTTAGAGAATACAATGATAATCAGATAAAATAAAGCAGTATATCAGATATTCAGAATTTCAGATCTAACTATCTAAGAACAAGACTATAGTGAAGGGGGGAAGAAATGGAGTAAGAAAATACCTTCCAATTACAGAGTTCCAACAATCAACAATGCGCCCTTTCCAACACAAATAACACAAGGGCTATGAATCATGATAAACTTAATTAAATCAAATTGATTAACTGTATAGCTTATAAATTATAATAAATAATTTACAAGTGACAATCAATTGATAAATTTTTTAGAGCCAAAAAAAATTCTCAAATTCCCTGTATCCAGAATAGGGAGAAAATGCATTCTTGATGTCAAAAATCATGGCTGGAGATTTGGACCAAGATTTAAAACGGTTAGTAAACCTAAAACTCCCTGTATTCTTATTTCTTGATGTCTAATAATTAGAATGCAACAAGTCAACAGCATATCCAATATCCTAATCAAGTAATCAAGTACTGAGATGAGGACCAAGATCTGAAACAGTTAGTAAACCTAAAACGTAATCTAAAATCTGATCAAAATGTAATCTAAAATCTAAAATCTGAAACGGTAAAAAAAACAAAATCAAAATGTAAATCCAAAACATGAGAGATTGAAGGAGAGAAGGAGCCAAGGAGGTATTCTTACTGGAGATTTGGAAGGCTTTCTCCTGAGCGGCGACTAGCACTGAGCAGCAGAGGATCGGGAAAAAAAAGAAGGAAACTCACGGCCGGAGTCCGGACTGGACGGATCTTGCGAACGGCGAACTGCGGTCGCCGGTCTGTGAGGGAACTCGGAAGCACCGAGCCACCGAAGCAGCGGTTTGATGCACGCTACCAAGCAGGGAAGATTAGGGCTTGGGGGAACTGCCGAACTGGAGATTGGGAATGGGGAAGGAAGAACTGCAGAACAGCGGCAAGCAGGAAGGGTTAGGATTTAGGAACTTAGGGCTCGGGAGTCGGGGCTCATCCAATCAGCAGGAAGGGTTATAAGTTATAACTAAATTATAATAAAAATAAAAAAAACAACTTATAATTAAATAATAAATAAAGAAATTATAAAACTCAGGTGGGTCAATTGACCCCCCTGAACCCTTGATACATCCGCCCATGGTTGTATGAGTTGTAATGTGCATGTAGTCAAAAAAATGTATCTTGTGAATTTATCAAGATTGGCTTGGTCCTCCTCAAATCTAGTAAATTTTTATACATGCACTTATTTAGTGAAAGTACACCTCCTCATGAAGTTTTAGAACATTTAGTGTTGATTTGCTTAGCAAATAAATTAATTAGTATTTTTGTTATGCAAGTGTATTAGTGAAATGAGGGTGACAACAATAGTTGCAAAAATTATAAAACCTTGCCAATAGCAATTATTTAGTATGATAAACACTGGATAAATTAATTGGAATATTTGAAAGTCAGAATCTTAGGGTTGCAGTTATAATTATCATTTATACCCCTTTTATATTACTGAGATAATTGTGCTCAAATTGAGTTATAAAATTTTATATTTTTTGAAATCAATAATTATTTATCATTTGTAACCTCCAATAATTTTTATGGAATTATTTGATGAATATTTATGGCACTTCATGTGTAACATGACCTAGTGGATCAGATTTTTGGTAATTAGAAATTAAGTATTATATATTATTGGAATGATGTGAAATTTGGCCAGAGCCATTATTACTCAAGATGATGTTAGGATAAATTTATCTTCCTGGTTTGATAACAGAAAGTGACACTTCATGTTCAAAATCACATGTAGCAATAATTTGTGAAAATTATAATAATTCCTGATTATTTTAGGAAAATTATAAATCTTTGGCATTAGGTCTAAGATGTCATGATAGGTCTCAGGAAATAATCTTAGGTCCTTGAGTCAAGTGTTTGAAGGATTTCTATTCATACACACATACAAGATCATATGGTCTACATTTACTAATTTTGAAAAATTAGTATTTTCAGTAGTTAATACTTTGGAGAGGTCACATACTTAATAAACCTGGGAGTGGGTTTGGTTAAGGGTAGTATAACTCTGCTAAGTTCCTTGAGAAAGGGAACGATGATGTTCAGCCCATCATATTTCCTAGTACCACTGCGAGCCCCTCATAGGGTAGACCTCGAGAAGTCTAAGGTTAATCATAAATCGCTAAGTAATCCGGAAGTTAGACAAGAGTAATATGATAGGATTGAGGAATGTTATAGCGATCTCACCCATATATGGGTTGGAGTGATATAGGGCTTGTTAGTCCTACGAGCTGATGGCTTGGGTTATTGGTCGATATCAGGACGGGTTGGTCCTACGAGCTAGAGGCTCGGGAGGGTATTGTTATACCTGATTTGTGATTATGGTGGGTCACTCGGTATTGTTTCAGTCGGCACACCGATAGAAGTATGATGACTTTGGTGCGGAGTGTAGATCTTTGGGTAGATCGATGAGATATTTATACCGAGGTCTGGAGGACTATGTCCCTAAGAGCACACCCGACCATAGAAGACTGGTAGTTGCCAGCAAGAGTACGCAGGGGCTCCGCTGTTGTGTTCTTAGCATTGAGGCGTGCGAGAGGTCTAGGCCCGGTAGTGTGCCTGCCTGCCTAGGAGTGGAGACACCGCTCCACTACCACCGTGAGCCACGACGGTCGGTACCTGAGATGTTGGTCACCTCCAAAAAGTGGGGACGCATGAAAGTTCTGTGCACAGAGTCGTGTGTGTGAGTACATAATCATTGCATTGCATAGCATGACATAGCTTACACACTTGCAGATCCTCATCATATAAATTAGTATGAGCTCTTTTATATGATGAGCTATTATTTTGGAAACCTTAACTTATATGTTTGTACGGACATTCATATAAGTTAGGGTACACTTCTGTGATAGTAATGTTGTTGCTTTACTTTACTAGTTTTACTTAGCTCTTCTTACTGTACTTTTATACTACATTAGTTATCGCTCTTCTTTACTGCTCATACTGATATAGAACTGTTAGAGAATTACTTATATATACCACTTCCACCCGCTTGTACATTCTACTATTATTGGTCCTCTGTTTTCTTCCTCCCGCACGGTGCCTAGGAGTAGCGGGGGTGAGGCGGGGACGAAGCAGCCGAGTCTAGTTTGATTGACGGTCGTTTGACCACATCATTTTAGGGAAGAGTGGAGACGCCGCCGTAGTTCGACCAGAGATTGAGACATCAGGATCTGAGGAGCCGGAGCCGCGCACTACAACTATTACTACCCGACATTAGGTTGATGATCATATGGTTTAGCTTCCGCATTGTTTGTTGAGAGAGAGTGATATTTATGATATTCATGTACTGGGTATAAGCCCTATTACTTGTACTCTTTAATTTATGTCATGTGGACCTTTTATTTGGATATTCAAATACCTATGATGTGATGCGTGGACTTATTTTATTTCTTCTTTCGTTGGTTGTGTGAATGATCGTGCTTGCCGGCAGGGTCGTCATTTTCTTATGGTGGCAAATAACTCAGAGTTGGTGTCATTGTAAGGCGACGGTCCTGGGCATAAAATCTCTTCTCGGTCGTGCCCAATTCCCGGGAGGAGAGATTTTACATCTTCAAAGCTAGAAGGCTCTCGCTCGTCTAGAGATCCTGCGAATAAACAAAAGACCAAGCTCACCGTGTTTCCTTCGCTATAACGAGCCGGTAGTTTGATGGTCCTCTTCGATCTCCGTAGAGTTTGACCCTTGCTGACCACCTCCGCTGCTTCTTCTGAACCGGCTCCGCTCCTGAGCAAACTAGGAGCATCGCTCCCCCTACATCCTAAACCAGAAGCCTCCACCCCAGAGCTAGAAGTACCTGGAGCTCTTGGTGACACATGCAGCTCTACCAGAAGATCCTCAATAGCCTCCTCCTGCCTGCTTTCCATTGGCTTCATAGAGGAGCCACCTCCATATGACGTCAGCTCGTCGAAGACCACTTCTCTTGAAATGATTAACTTCTTCGTCACTGGATCCATACACTTCCATCCCTTCTTCTGATCGTCATAGCCCACGAAGACAAGCTTCCTCGCATTTGGATCCAACTTTGTCCTGAGAGCATCCGAGATGTGTACGTAAGAGGTCGATCCGAACACCCGAAGGTGTCTAACTCCAGGCTTCTTCTTAAACATCATCTCATGAGGAGACTTCATGTTGATCGGACTAAGAGGCATCTGATTGATGACATAAGTGGCGCAGACCATCCCTTCCGCCCAAAAAGACCTTGGAGTGCCTTTGGCATGAAGACAACACTTGCAGGTCTCCGTTAGATGATGGATCTTTCACTCTGCTACTCTATTTTCTTGTAGAGTATGCACACAAGTGAGATCTCTTCGGATCTCGCGCTTCCTGCAGAAATTAGAGAACTCATTTGAAATGAATTCACCTCTGTTGTCTATTCTCAACTTCTTAATCCGCAGGCCAAGCCAGCCCTCCACCAGCTCTTTGAAATCCACAAACAAATGGAATGCATTTGACTTATCCTTCATGAAATACACCCAGTGTACCTCGTGTAGTCATCAATCAACACCAACATGTATCTACTGCCTCCAAGGCTGGCTGTGATGACCAGCCCTATCAGATCACCATGGATGCACTCCAATGGTGCTTTACTCCTGGTCTGCGACTTGTCAAATGGAAGGCGATGAGCCTTTCCATATTGACACTCCGCGCAGATATGTCCGTCATCGAACGATGACAACTTAGGCAAGCCTTTCACAAGGCTCTTCACTGTCATAGCTTTCAATTTGTCCATCCAAACATGTCCTAGCCGCTCATGCCAGATAGTTGCACTATCATTGGCCCTCATCCAATCAATATAGAAACTTGTTGATAGCACAAACAAGTCTCTTAACTTTCTCCCTACATGAGCAACGTCAGCCTTTACCGCTGACACGTTGCGGAGAAACTTCACTTTTGTCAGACCAAACAGAACATGATAGCCCGCGTCCACCACGTTGGTCACCGAGAAGAGGTTCTTCTTCTTGCTTGTTATGTGATAGACACTCCTCAAGGTGAGTGGACCATTATCACTACCTAAAGAAATGACACCCTCCTTCTCGACTGCATGAAATGTATCATCAACAGTTATGATAGCTTCATTACCTGAGAAACTGTGTAGAGAGAACTTCGACTTATCCCTGGTGAGGTAGAGACCACACCCCGATTCCACTATCCAGTCATCTTTGTAGTCGATGGTGGACAAGGCACGGACACACGTGCCCGACATGAACACATTCCCCTATCCGGCTTCCTCAGCACTGGAACCAGCTTCCACTTTATCTGCAACATGCCCCGACTGCAACTTGATCTTGTAGTCTTTCTTGAAGTGACCTAGCTGGTCACATCTGAAATACCTGATCCCCTCCTTCTTCTTCCAATCATGCTTAGAATTATAACTCATCTCTTGCTGATATGAAGTTAAAGGGCCATCACCAACAACATGCTTCTTCTTCTTCTCCCATCTCTTCTTCTTCCCTAAGAAGCGCGCCTCACTACCTCCTTCAGAGATAGTGACTCCAGCCATCTGTCTAGCTAAGCTCTCCTGCAAAACCATCAGGTTCTCCAGCTCTAGCAAAGACGGTTGAGTGGCACAACCTTGAACTGAAATGACAAAGGCCACATACTCCTTCCGCAAACCCTAGTCGATGAGTCAATGAGACATGATCGAACATCGAAAAAGAAGCTGCAAACAGAGTGTTACATCTGCTTAGACCAATGCACCCATAACAAAGTTGCCTTTAAGAATCATTTCCTTATTCCCACTATTGGCGAATCACTTTACAAACTACATTGTGTGTGTTCCCTACTTCTTCAAATTGGTCTCGCACCAACTTCCACCAATGTTATATAGTTATTATGATTGCATATATGCGATTGTTTACTGCATCCACATAAGTCATTATGAGTTTCTTATCATGCCCTTTGGACCGGAAAACATGCATTCATGCTTCAAATAGCTATAAAGGAAATATTCCATTTGTTCCTCCATTGATTTGGCATCTTATTTGAAAGTAAAATGAGTTCTTTAATCTTTGGGTGCTATGAAACTGCATGAGAAATTGTCATTTGGAAGCAACAAGGGATGACCACATTAATCACAAATGAATATGAGGAAACATCTTTGTCATGTCCTAATTGTTAATTATTAACTTATTATTAACATGTAATTAAATGGAGCTTTAATATCATTAATGTGAGAATATCAAAAGCAAGGTTGCATATGTCTAATGTCATTTAGGTTGGTTTATCCTTGAAATGTTGGATGTCGGATTGTCTGATATATCAGGGATATTTGACAATATCGAATTTTAATATTTAAATAAATTTATTCATATATAAACATTTTTTTATAAATAAATAAAATTATAAACACTATGCATGTTTATAAATTATGCAATAAACATGTAATAATATGATTATATAAACTAATCAAGTATTGAACACAATAAACACAATTTTACGTATTAATAAATGGAAAATATTGATGAAAATATTTCATCCTCTCCTCCAATAACCCGCCAATGGGTAGAGACGCCGATTGAGACAATCCATGGAAAGGGGTTGGGGTGCTTGGGATCTAGAGCGGAGCTGTGGCGTTGTCCCGTTGGATTGACTAGGGTCGTTACAATAAAAAATGCACAAAACAAGACTTGGCATCACGACATGTATTTTCTTTTACTCTGATAACATATACATATTGAGAAAATGCAGGTTGTGATAGTGACATAGGATGGAGGCGATGAAGGTAGGAGGCAATAGATGTAGGAGGAGACATGGATAGGCATTGAGGGAGGGAGGTGACCAAGCTAAAAGGTTGGAGGTAGGATATGATGGAGGATGGTGGCAACTTAACAGAGGTATATGATAATGGAGGTACGAGGAGGTGAAGGTAAGAGACAATAAAGATAGGAGGCGACGAAGGTCGGGAGTAGGATTCGATGGAGGTAGCTAGGATTTGACAGAGGTAAGAGACGAATGTAGGAATTGATAGAGGTAGTAGGTGACGAAGGTAGGATGTGATAGAGGTAGGATACGACGGAAGTAGGAGTTGGATGCGATGGAGATATGAGTTGGATGCGATGGAGATATGAGTTGGATGCAGTGGAGGGCTCCAGCTCCGCCTCCTGCTCCTCCTGTTCCTATGATGCCGCCTCCTGAGATGACATAGAAGGATAAGATGCATATGGAGATGACGAAGAAGGAAAGGATGGAGTCAGACAACAGGGGAGTCAACAAAGAAGGTTATGCTAAAGGAGATTGTCGAGAAGAAGATAACATTGTTAGTGATGATGGAGAATTTGATGATGGATTCATGGACAACAAGGAATGAGATTATGAAAATGATATGATAGACTTAAGAACATAGAGAAGGAAACGAGGGAGAAGGAAACAAGGGAGAAGAAGATGATGGAAAAGAAGAGATTGAGAAGGAGAGCATGGAGTTGAAAGTGACAAATAATGAGAAAACATAGATGGAGATAACGTAGAAGGAGTCGAGGTAGAATGTCGTGAAGGAGAAGGATACGATGAAAATGAGAGTATGGAACTAGAGAATACAAAGATGGAGATGACAGAGAATGAGTGAATGGAATTGAAGGCTACAAAAAAGGAAAAATGGAGAATGAGACAACAGAGAAATAGATGATATAGAATGAGACGATGAAGAAAGGACGATTGAAGTAGGAAGTGGCGGAAATTGGAGGCGCTGAAGATAAGAGAAGCATGTAGGAGGCGATGGAGGATTAGGCTTGTTTATAAATATTATAGTTTGTGAATAACTCAGGATTTGATTTGTGAATATTTGAATAAGTCATGATATGATTAGGCTGAGGACACGAGTCTGTGCGGACCTAGGGGTAATACCCGCCGAGACTCCTTGGGTGGACTGTCGAACTGTCTTTTTAGAGGTCGCTCTACCTTGTGCCAAACACCGTTATGCTAATGCCACCACCTAGAGAGACCCGCGAGCAACCAGAGTGACCGCATGGTCGCCTCATTTTTTGGGTGTTATTTAATGTTGCCACTCGTCACAAGATTATTAACAAAATCTTTCAATGAAAAATTAATATAATCCAAGATTCTTATTGCGCCTCACTTGAGACTCTTGGTAGACCAGTCTAAATTGTACTATCTTAGCTCTTGAGCGGTCGAGCGTGCAAACAATCACTGAGAAAAGAGAAGGCTAACAAGAAAGTTATCTTAACGTAGAAAACCTCAGAAAGGGGTGAAAAACCACGTGGTCAAATTGGTGCTGGCCAAACTTCCACTATCAGTTGTTGGAGTCAAAATTATCACCAACTCTCCACGCGCTATCCCTAGATCAGGTTGTCGGTAGAGGAAAGAGAAGTTCTCAAGCAATTAGTTAGTAGCCCTGGAGAGTCGAGCAGTGGAGGCATGGAAAAGAGAATGTCGCTGGTAACGACGAACACCAGACTTACCTGCCACGACGAATGCCTCTCTTACGATGGGATTTTGGATTATATTAGGAAAAGGCTACAAGTGGGGCGCGAATACTTGTGGGTATGCACAAATACATGAGTACAAAAGTGGAAAGGGAAAACTAAAATGGATTTAGTGTCTGCACCTACAACTAGGCAGGTTCAGGTCTAAGTCCACCTCCTCCCATTCAAGCACCACTGATCCCAATTTATACTCGAGGGTACGTTGCTCAGACGGTACAAGAAATGATGGGCATTTAACACCTTATTAATCATAGCATTAAATGCACAGCTGTCTGAGGTATACAAAGAGTCAGGCGGCCCAGGTGTGAGAGAAGCGACCGCACGTAACCGTATGGTGCCGCTTGAGTTGGTGATAAAGAAAAGAGTCTGCGCAGACCTAGGATCAATGTCTGCCGGGACCTCTTGGCTTGATATATAAATTGTCCTTTGAGGGGTCGCTTGAAGAGTGTTACCACCGATCACTGCAGCGCCCGAGCCACATAATGGGGGTGCCCGCGGGTGCCCAAAGTGACCACCTAGAGAGCATCCACGAACACAAGGGATGACCACTTGGAGAGACTTGTCCCTACTACTGTATGATGCTATCCTCCATCGCAAGATTTGAGTTAACATAATCCCTGCATTTTTTTGGAGTCTGCGACTCCAAAAAAGAAGACTGATAACTGAAAAGACTACGACCCACGTTCAACGCTTCTTGGAAATCTATAAATACTGTAGACCTTTGCCTAGATGAGACATCTTTTAAAAACTACCAGTCGTCTCCCCGTCTACTCATCATGAGAATGAACCAAACCCTGCTCGCTCAGATGGGCTACAAGTCGGACACCACGAAGAAAACTGATCCCAACAAACAAAGGAAAATCTCAAAACAAGCCAACAATTTTTCCAAGAAGTAGCAGAAACCACTGTTGCCAATGAGGAAGCCCGCATAAAAAGAGGCTAGTTCAATTACCATTGTTTCTGAGCTCGTCACGCACATGGATGACCACCCCGACTTGGGCAAGGATTTATAAGCTGACTACCTTCCAGACATCCAAATTCATGCCCAATCTTCTAGTACTTCCCAAAAATTGAAAGAGTTTGACTTCGGGAAACAAAAAATAGCAAGGACAACACTCCTTTAGAAGTCGCACCCTCCGTGAAAAAGAGCGGAAGCCTTGGCGAATAATATGCTGAATACTTCAAAGAAGCAGACTGTTCGGAAAGATCTGGACCCGATCCAGCAATATATTTCGTTGGGCGAAGTTGATCGCAACAAGCCCTCATCTGAGAAATCTGTGGAGTCGGAGTGGTCGAACGAGGAGACCGATGGGGACAGAGATGACAATGTGGAGATTATTGATGACGAGTTCGAAGAAGAGCTCGGGAGACAAAAGGAGGACTCAAAGGGAAAATCCAACTAGATAGTCGTCCCTTCCAGTCCACCGCATACACCCTTTCAGATCCCGACCAACGACCAAGAAAGAAGAGAAAAAGGACGGCGAGCCGAAAGAGGCAAACACTCCAAAGGATCTGAAAGATAACCTTGTTGCGGGTATTTGCTGAAGACAACTTGCTGCAACTCACTTGTTAGACATGACTAATAATTTATTTCCTTGTTTCTAGAGAATGCCATGGTGATAGCTGCTCTCAAGAGGGGGCTCGAGGACGCTTGCGAGTGCATAGCCCGCCTGGAGGAGGGGATAGAGGCATTAAAACAAGATGATGCGCTTGGTGTTGCGCCAGTTCTACGAACAGGTGCACTCATGGCGGCACAGAGTTTGGCTCCACTAGAGGATGCTACTTAGAAATATGCGTGGATCACCAAGTTAAACAAGCATCACGTGGGCGCGTACAACCTGCTCACAAAGATAACAAACAACTTGGCGTTCATGGGCATGGAGCGGATGTCTGGTGAGGACGCCTTAAAGGACTAAGGACAATTTTATCTGGTTTTGTAATAATTAATTTGCGGCATGGACAATGTTTACGCAAACATCTTTAGGTGGACACTATGTGTCTCCCATACTTTCTATACATGGACGCTTTTCCTTTGTTCCATATGCTTGCTGCTCGCGAATATCTCGCGTGTCCGCGGACATGCGCGCAGTGTTTTCTTTTTGTAGGATAGGAAAAAAGGTTTTGCTTGGCAAGCACAGCAGACACTTTCGACAAAATAATCGTCTGCGGCGTTTCACATTTCAGGAAAAAGACTGCAACGCCTATAAATAGATCGATGGAGCTTCTCTTTTTCGACATACAATCTTGTGTACCACGGAGAATGAGCGGGCGCCCCAGGAAAGCACCACACGAACAAACTGTGCGGTTGTGTTCTTGCTATATGTGTCGCCTGTGATCAGGCTAGCAAATGAAGAATTCACCTTGCATGTCCCTAAAATTTGTGCGGCTCCTGACAAATTCATAGCAAGGCTTCCAGACCCCGACGAGCAACTCCACATGGTGTTTGCCGACGAGCTTGTCCTTCCCTTCGAACACTTTGATGTGGGATGGACCCTCCCCATCCTACCTAAAATAATGCAAGTGCTCAACCACATTGGGCTGATCCCAACACAAATCACCCCGAACTCTATTGCAGTGGCAACCATATTCTTCTTTTTCTTGCCGCTCCAAAGAGTCCACACTACAACAAATTACACTTTTTGTAAGCACTAAAATCATTACAAGAAATACCTACAATTGTTACACAAACTATTTGGTAACGAAAAAACTTTAAACAACGCTCATCCTCTAAAGCCCGATGTGAATATTTCTCATAACGAATGTATGTGTGTCGTTACAAATAAATTAATTGTAACAAACTTTATTTCATAACAAAAAATAAGTTATGATAAATAATATTTTTTACAAATGCTTTTTTTCCCTTGTAAAAAATGAGTTATGATTAATACTATTTCGTTACAAATATTTTTTTCCCTTACTAAATATAAATTTATTTCGTTATAATAAATTGTTATAAACATTCTTTCGTTACAATAAATATTAATATAGAAATGAATTATTTGTTACAATTGTTTTTTTTATTTTCCTCACTAAAAACAAATTCATATATATAAATTTTTCAATTCTTATTTTTTTATTATAAATATTAATCATCACATCAAATTTCTTACAACTTTAGCTAAAGACAAGATAAAATCGTGAAAATGCATATATATTAAAATTATTAAATTTGAACATATATTATTCACAAATAAAAGTATTAAATAGAGTCAAATTACATAACAATAATAATGAATCTTTCAACACAATATCACATTGAAAAAATTTATGATAGCAGAAAATGGGACACCAGATGTTGGAACACTCAACCACACTGAGCCCAAGCAAGCCAAAACAACTAGAAGAACAAGAGTCTTGTACTAATCAACAAAGCTCTTTACACAGCGAGACATACATGACGAGACATGATTGTCAATGTATCCGAAGGAGCAAGAAAAATACAAACTGAAAACCAAACCGCGTGGCCTCAAGGAGTATCCGCCGGCTCTGCTCCTAACCGCTAAAGGAGTCTGCTAAAGCTGCCTGGTCGCAAGACCGCAACAAGTCGCGCGGACTACCCGTTATTCCAGTGCTGCTGAAGAAACTCTAGCCGCTGAACTGCAGGCCGCTTGACCGCGAGGTCGCCTAGCCGCCAGAACACGCGGACTGCTACCACCGAACTGAACAAGCCGCCCAGAGGCAGACAACTTATTTGAACAGAGAAGAAGTTGCAGAAGAGAAACCGCTTAATCGCAAGCAGCGACCTGCTAAAAACCGCTGGTTGTTACCCGCAGAGACTGCACTCAGTCAGAACCAAATTCCAGGCTCTCCAGCGCTATCCGCACAACCTGCACAGCACAAACCAGTCAAACCTCTTCGAACCGCGCAGATAGAAAACCCTAATTGCAACAACTTTCTGCGAGATGACTTACTGTTCACTCGGTACTATTGATGTGACAGGAGGATCCTATTTATAAGCGCGGAGAGGAGTGTGATCATCGCCCTAGACGATAGGATAACCGTCCTATCCAGTGCGAACAATAAGTGTATTCGTAAAAGCTGCAGATACACACACCAGTCCATTGCGACTTAGCCAAGAGAACGCGCCAAGCCTAACCAGATAAGAACACCAACCAGGCGAACTCAACGAGTACCACCCCAGTCCGCCCACTTGCGAAAAATGCTCCAGATTGCAGAAAGCGAGCTTGCAGACGTCGCACACAACAGACTGCTGCCGAGCTGGGCGGATGAAGAAACCAACTCGCGTAGGCCGCGTGACATCCAGACTAAGCCGACCTGGACTTGGTCCAAATACAGACCAAGTTCACACCACCAAACACCCCTGATGCGAACACAGCTCCAGCAGATACAAAGCCAGTTCGCACAAGACCGGGGAACTCCAGAGCCAGCTGCACAAAACCGGCAACTTGGGCGGATAACCATCCTATCCGCCTGAAACAATCTGGGAACCAAGCCGCATAACACTAGCCGACCTAGTAAGTTGCCAGCTCTGTCCGCTCAAACCACCCGACCTGACCACCAAAACCGCTAGCAACAACAAGGCCAACCTGCCAGGCCGTCACCCTCTATCCGCACAGGCAGCCAGGACAGTCTGCCCAGTCCGCCCAGGTCACCCACTTCCACTTCAAAAAATTAAACACTCCCCCTTGAAATGGGAAGTGGAGACCAGCCCTAGTAATTGTCGTAATCGAGTAAATAACCCTTTCGATAACGACTTCGTGAAGATGTCTGCGATGTTATCCTCGCTCTGCACATGTCCAACCACCATAGATCCCTCCAACACCTTCTCCCGAACGAAATGGTGATCAATCTCAATGTGCTTGCTCCTTGCATGACAAACTAGATTATTAACCAGTTTTAAGGCACTCTCATTGTCACCGCGTAGCAGAGTAGGACCGCGCACTTCTTCATGGATGTCCTCTACTAGTCTCCTAAGCCAGATGGCTTCCCGAGCTACCAAGGCCGAAGCCTTGTACTGCGCTTCCGTAGTAGAGACGGACACCGAATCCTTCTTCTTACTGCACCAAGAAATCCATGTTGATCCACATGTAAAGAAATAACCGGATGTTGACTTTCGGTCGTCTGAATCTCCCCCATAATCAGCATCCATATAACCATGCAAGTTGAAGCCCATGTCTCTCCCATAAAGGAGACCCATGTAAGAAGTGGACTTCACATATTTCAAAATGCTCATTGTCGCCATCAGATGTGGCTTCCAAGGTTCTGTCATATACCGACTTACTCGGTCTACAACATATGCAATGTCTTGCCTCGTAATCGTCAAATAGATAAGGCTCCCTACCAGAGCACGGAACACAAGAGGATTTGGAAGTATTCTCCCCCCATCTCGTCTAAGCTTTATGCCAACCTCCAGAGGAGTATAGCGACTCTTCCCTTCCCGCATGCCGAATTGCTGAACGATCTGATCTGCATAATACTTTTGGGAAACAAGTATGCCTCTCTCTTTTCTCTCTACCTCGAGTCCAAGGAAGCGGTGGAACTCTTCACCCAAGTCTTTCATCTCGAACTGAATGGCTAGCTCTGCTCTGAGCCTAGCTACCTCCTCTTCAGAGTTCCCTGTGACGATCATATCATCCACTTACAGCAGCACTAAGACATGGAGCTCCCCCCTTTTCTTGATGAACAGGCTCGAGTCTGATTCCGAGGCAGAATATCCGCAAAACTGGAGGTACTCTGCGATCTTTCCATACCATGCCCTCAGAGCCTGCTTTAAACCATAAAAGGCCTTCCGGAGTTTTCAGACGTGTCCTGGATGATCTTCAAACACGTATCCAGACGGCTGAACCATGAAGATGTCTTTATCGATCTCCCCATAAAGAAAAGCATTCTTTACGTCTAGCTGCGACATCTTCCAGCCCTAGCAAGCCGCCAAAGCCATCACCACCCGAACTGAAGTCATCTTCGCCACAGGACTGAACGTCTCTTCATAATCTTCTCCATACTGCTGAGAAAAACCTCGAGCTACAAGAGTAGCCTTGTACCGCTCGATGCTCCGATCTGCCTTCTTCTTCAGCTTGTATACCCACTTGCATGTCACAAGAGTAATGCCATCGACCTTGAGCATAAGGTACCAAGTATCATTCTTCTTGAGGACAGTCATCTCCTCATCCATGACATCTTCCAACTCCTTGACCCCAATAGCGTCTTCAAATCTAGAAGGCTCTCGCTCATCTAGAGGGCCTGCGAAGAAACAAGAGACCAAGATCACGACATTTCCTTTGTTATAACGAGCCGGTGGTTTGATGGTCCTCTTCGATCTCCGAAGGGTCTGACCCTTGCTAACCACCTCCGCTGCTTCTTCTGAATTGGCTCCATTCTCGGGAAAACCTGGAGCATCGCTCCCCCTGCTTCCTGAACTAGAAGCTTCCGCTTCGGAGCTAGAAACACATGGAACTCCTAGTGACATAGGCAACTCCACCAGAAGATCCTTAACAACCTCCCTCTGCTCGCCACCTGACCTGCTTTCTTGCAGCTCCACAGAGGATCCACCTCCATATGACGTCAGCTCATCAAAGACCACGTCTCTCAAAACCACTAACTTCTTCGTCACATGGTCCATACATTTCCACCCCTTCTTCCGCTCATCATAGCCTACAAAGACAAACTTCCTTGCCTTTGCATCCAACTTTGTCCTTAGAGCATCTGTGATGTGAACGTATCAGGTAGATACAAACACCCGAAGGTGTCCAACTCCAGGCTTCTCCTTGAACATCATCTCATGAGGAGATTTCATGTTGATCGGACTCAGAGACATCTGAATGATGACATAGGTGATGCTTGTCATTCCCTCCGCCCAGAAGGACCTTAGAATGCCTTTAGCATGAAGCTAACACTTGCACGTTTCCGTCAGATGACAGATCTTCCGCTCTGCTACTCCGTTTTGTTGTGGAGTATGAGCACAAGTGAGCTCCCTTTGAATGTCATGCTTCCTGCAGAAGCTTGAGAACTCAGTTGAAACAAACTCACATTCATTGTCTGTTCTCAACTTTTTGATCCACAGGCCAAGCCGGCTCTCCACCAGCTCCTTGAACTCCACAAACAATCGAAAAGCATCTGACTTTTCTTTTATAAAGTACACCCAAGTGTACCTAGTGTAGTCATCAATCAGAACCAGCATATACCTGCTACCTCCAAGGCTGGCTGTAACGGTCGGCCCCATCAGATCACCATGTATACACTCCAATGATGCTTCACACCTGGTCAACGACTTGTCAAATGGAAGGCGATGAGCTTTTCCATATTGACATCCCGCGCACATATGACCGTCGCTGAAGGATGACAACTTAGGCAAGCCTTTCAAAAGGCTCTTCACTGTCATGGCTTTTAGCTTGTCCTTCCTAACATGTCTCAGCAGCTCATGCCAGATAGCAGCACTATCGTTGGCCCTCATCCGATCAATATAGGAACTTGTTGATAACACAAACAAGTCCCTAACCCTTCTCCCTACATGAGCAACGTCAGCCTTAACTGCTGACACATTGCGAAGAAACTTCACTTCTGTTGGACAAAATAGAACGTGATAGCACGCATCTACTGCATTTGTCACAGAGAAGAGGTTCTTCTTCATGTCGGGTACGTGATAGACACTCCTTAACGTGAGTTGACCCATATCACTACTCAAAGATACTACACCCTCCTTCTCACTACATGAACAATATCATCTGCGGTTATGATAGCTTCATTACCTGAGAATGTCCGCAGAGAGAACTTTGA
The DNA here is from genome assembly GCA_039513925.1 of Platanthera zijinensis. Taxonomy (NCBI): domain Eukaryota; kingdom Viridiplantae; phylum Streptophyta; class Magnoliopsida; order Asparagales; family Orchidaceae; genus Platanthera; species Platanthera zijinensis. The sequence goes on from CM077092.1 coordinate 135,965,078, forward strand.
CTCATCCCCGGTGAGGTGATGATCACACCCCGAGTCCACGATCCAGTCATCTTGGTAGTCAACGGTGGACAAGGCCCGGACACATGTGTCGGTCATGAATGCTCCTCCCCATCCGACTTCCTCAGCACTGGACTCAGCTTCTTCCTTGTCTGCAACATGTCTAGGCTGCAGTTTGACCTCGCAGTCTCTTCTGAAGTGTCCTAACTGGTTGCATCTATAACACTTAAGCCACTCCTTCCAATCTCGCTTAGGAGCAACACTCTCCTCTTGCAGATATGAAGTAGAAGGTTTCTCTCCAGCATCAAACTTCTTCTCCCACCTCTTGTTCTTCCCTGAAAAAAGCGTCTCACTTCCTCCTTCAGAGACAGTGACTCCAGCCATATGCCTTGCCAAGCTATCCTGCGATGCCAACAAGTTCTCAAGCTCCAGCAAGGATGGCTGAGTTGCCTAGCCTTGAACTGAAGTGACGAAGGTCGCATACTCCTTCCACAAGCCACAAATTATGTGTCTCTTCAGCTTTGCCTCAGAAATAGGCTCATCAGGGTCCAGCGCTGAAATCTCAGCACACAGGTTCTTCATTTTCAAGAAGAACGTTGAGATGGGTAGATCACCTTGAGTGACCCTTGCCAACTCATTCTCAAGAAACTGTAGCCGAGCTACATTATTTCTGTTGAACAACCAATCAAGAGAAGTCCAAATATCTGCAGCAGACCCACATCAATGATGTGGTCAAAGAGCTCCGGTGAAATAGCCCGCTTGAGAGCAAACTCAGCTTTGGCATTAGTCTTCCTCCAAGCTTTCACCGCATCAGCACCAGCACCCGCAGCAGTAGTAACCTCCTGCTTTTCGTCTCCTCCGACGACTTCCCAAAGATCCTCGCCCAACAGATAACTCTGCATACACGACTTCCACTTCTTGTAGTTAGTCGATGTAAGGAGTTCGATTTCAAGGCCTCTTGAATAGTCTCCTTCCATTATAGACACCTTGGTAACTTAGACTCTCAAAAGCATACAAGCAACTGACGGTGGATCACTGCTCAATCTCTGATCCCTCTGATAACATGAAAAAATTTGTGATAGCGAAAAACAGGACACCAGGCACAGGATCACTCAACCACACTGAGCCCAAACAAGCCAAAAACAACTAGAAGAGCAAGAGTCTTATACTAATCAACAAAGCTCTTTACACAGCAAGACATACATGGTGAGACATGATTGCAAATGTATCTGAAATGGCAAGAAAAATACGAACTGAAAACCAAACCACGTGGCCTCAAGGAGTATCCGACGGCTATGCTGTTAACCGCTAAAGAAGTCCGCTGAAGCCGCCTGATCGCAAGACCGCAACAAGCCGCGCGGACTACCCGTTATTCCAGTGCTGCTGAAGAAACTCTAGCCGCTGAACTGCAGGCCGCCTGACCGCGAGGTTGCCTAGTCGCCAGAACACGCGGACTGCTGCCACCGAACTGAACAAGCCGTCCAGAGGCGAACAACTTATTTGAACAGGGAAGAAGTTGCAGAAGAGAAACCGCTTAGTCACAAGCAGCGACCTGCTGAAAACCGCTGGTTGTTACCCGCAGAGTCCGCACTCAGTCAGAACCAAATTCCAGGCTCTTTAGTGCTATCCGCATAACCTGCACAGCACAAACTGGTCAAACCTCTTCAAACCGCGCTGATAGAAAACCATAACCGCAGCAACTTTCTGTGAGATGACTTACTGTTCACTCGGTACTATTGATGTGACAAGGGGATCCTATTTATAGGCACAGAGAGGAGTGTGATCATCGCCCTAGATGATATGATAACCGCCCTATCCAGTGCGAACAACAAGTGTATCCGCAAAAGCTGCGAATACACACACAAGTCCGTTGCGACTTAGCCAAGAGAACACGCCAAGCCTAGCCAGACAAGAACACCAACCAGGCGGACTCAGCGAGTACCACCCCAGTCCGCCCACTTGAGGACAATGCTCCAGATCGCAGAAAGCGAGCTTGCAGACATCGCACACAATAGACTGCTGCCGAGCTGGGCAGATGAAGAAACCAACTCACGCAGGCCGCGCGACCTCCAGACTAAGCCGACCTGGACTTGGTCCAAATCCAGACCAATTCCACACCACCAAACACCCCTGGTGCGAACACAGCTCCAGCAGATACAAAGCCAGTTCGCACAAGACCGGCGAACTCCAGAGCCAGCTGCACAAAACTGACAACTTGGGCGGATAACCATCCTATCCGTCTGAAATAATCTGGGAACCAAGCCGCAGAACACTGGCCGACCTAGCATGTCGCCAGCCCTGTCCGCTCAAACCGCCCGATCTGACCACCAAAACCGCTAGCAACAAGGCCGACCCGCCAGGCCGCCACCCCTTATCCACACAAGCCGCCAGGACAGTCTGCTCAGTCCGCCCGGGTCACCCACTTCCACTTCAAAAAAATTCAACACACATAACAACAATAAGATCAATATGTTTTAAATAAGACATCAATTTCGACACATTCTGACTAATGAATCTTCCATAATTTCTGACTAATGAATCTTCCGTCACTTTCCAACCACCGCTCCCGCACCCTACAAATAAAAGAGAATGATCGTTAATGTTTAAAAAACATGAGAGCATAAACATTCATACACACATTAATACATACACAATCCACACACCCACACCCATAAAAACAAACATACATTAAAACATGCACACACACCATCTATACACAAACATCCATACACACACCCCATAAAACGGGCGTGCACACACACGCACACCATCCAATAGCTAATAACTGAATTCAGTGAACTGCATGCTTCAACAATTCACCCCATAGAATGCTTAGAACGCTCACATCCATACATACACACCCCATAAAAACAAACATATATTAAAACAAGTGTACACATTATCTATATATGAAAAACTAATACTACAAGTTATCGGACCAACTGGGCTATAGTTCATCGAACTACACCAGCAACAGTTCATTAAACTACAACAACAATTCATTGAATTGCAGCAGCAATTCATTGAACTATAACATCAGTTCATGTAAAAGTACTGCATATCTATCCTGAAGTGTGTTCATTTATTTGTTAATGCCAATCAATGCAACATGCCGTATATTTCCATGGCTAGCTTTATCTGAAAGGTTACTTGACTCATTATCACCTTTAAAATTCAAGGTATTTGTAGACCAAACTCCAATGCCCTACAACCAAGCTCTCATACCCTACAAATAAAAGAGAGCATTATTACTATTATGAAAACGTGAGAGTTCATGAAAATTTAAATTGAATCAGTGTTGAAACCGAAAATCGGTCTCTTGTGGAGTTCAAACTTGGGGAAGGGGTGGTTGCGCACCTACTTCGCTCCTGCATAAAAAACAACAAGGAAAAGAAAGCAAAGGACTAGACAAAGGGCCCAGTGCGGAGGTCCCACCACACACCCGGAAGAACACTGAGCGCTTCCCCTCCTTAGCCAAATGCCGGGTTAAGGTACCTCAGAAAGCGCTAGAAGACTGGGAGACAAGTAAGCATGCCTTCTGAGGTATCTCTTGGGTCCTATTTATAGATTTTCGAAGATGATCTGCGAATAACTAACCTCTGCTGTCCTGAAATTACTGAAAACTCCTTGGGCTGGTCTGCCAACAGCCAAACTCCGCTGTCCTGACCAGCTATGCGCAGTCCACCCAGGTCTGTCAACAACGAGATTCCGCCGTTCTAGCCGGCTAAGGGCAGGCCTGTAGGGGCAAAATGGTAAGGAATCCCCCCACTGGGGACTGGGCGAGTAGCCCTTCAATGCCTCTACTCGGCGGGAGGCGCGGGCCGGGCGTGGCTCGCCTAGGGGACGCGGGTTGGAGGCGGCCCGCCTGGGAAGGCGCGGGCCGAGGCTGACCCGCCTGGGAGGGCGCTGGTCGGAGGGCGACCGGGGGCCGACTCGCCTAAGAGGGGCGGGCAGGGCTGACCCGCCTAAGAGACGCGGGCCGAGGCTGACCCACTTGGGAGGGCGCGGGCCAGGCTGGCCCGCCTGGGCGACCCTTGGAGGCGCGACAAAGGGTCGACCCGCCTGCTTACCTGAGTCCCTTCGGTGAACACGGGGTTGTACACAATCCCTGCTCTTTGCGAGCTTTGCAAAGGCACGGAAAGAAACATCCAACCCCACGTGGTCGGCGAAAACCCTGCTGAGCTAGAGGGAATCTTTTGGTGGAGGTCCACCTTTACGCTATAAATAAGCTGTCGGACCCCTAGGATAACTCCTCTTCTTTGCCCTCTTCTGCGATTCATAGTCAGAAGATGCTTATGTCCGAGGAGATGCAGGCTCGCTTAACGGCTGCGAGGGAGGGTTCCCGGGATGCGGCTCTTGAAGCCGCCCCGTGGCTGGCGCGCGGATCGCTCGGTCCCCTGTTCAAGCCAAAGAAGGGGAAGATCATCCGACGGTCTCCGGCACGCGATGACCCTGCCTCCAGCTCCGACGGCGATACCGAGGTCACCCCTAAGGCATATATGATTCTCCTGCTTGATCCATCACTCGGCTTTCTGATTTTCCTTTTCTTTTGGTAGGAGACGCCTCGCGGGGATGGGGCAGATGAGGGAGAACCTGGGCGCTCCGCCCCGGTGGCGGCCGATCGGGTCACTAGTCCTTTGTCACAGGCGCATATCCCTCCTGCAACTTCTCCGCCGCCAAGGCCCCCTAGTCTGGGGAAACCATTCGTTACTTCCGGAGGAGGAGCCTTCCAGGGTCGGCCGGGCCCTTCTCGACCAGCTGATGGTGCGGGAGACGTGCCAACGCCTGGTAATTCCCTTGCTTTAGCCTGCTTCATCATTGGTCACCTTCTTCTGACCTTGCCTTCGCAGGTTATAACATTATCTCCTCTTCTGACGTCGAGATGAGCGAGGGGTACTCGCCTCCCCCCGACATGGACCGCATCTCAGAATACCTAGGAGACCCGCTCGATGCCGAGAAGATGAAGACGCAAGTGACGCGACTGTTCTAGAAGCACACGCTGTTGCTACGGGTGGTTTTCAACCGAGTGGAAAAGGACAAGACCGAGACGGAGGAGCGACTCGCGGCTTTGGAAGAAGCGAGATGTCCAGCTGACGAGGATGGGGAGACCTCCCAGGGCATACATATTACGCGAGCCGAGGGACGACTCAGGCATGCCTCAGAGCAGATTGGAGACGTGACAAAGGGTCGACCCGCCTGCTTACCTGAGTCCCTTCGGCGAACATGGGGTTGTACACAATCCCTGCTCTTTGCGAGCTTTGCAAAGGCACGGAAAGAAACATCCAACCCCACGTGTTTGGCGAAAACCCTGCTGAGCTGGAGGGAATCTTTTGGCGGGGGTCCACCTTTACGCTATAAATAAGCTGTCGGACCCCTAGGATAACTCATCTTCTTTGCCCTCTTCTGTGATTCATAGTCGGAAGATGCTTATGTCCGAGGAGATGCAGGCTCGCTTGACGGCTGCGAGGGAGGGTGCCCGGGATGCGGCTCTTGAAGCCGCCCCGTGGCTGGCGCGCGGATCGCTCGGTCCCCTGTTCAAGCCAAAGAAGGGGAAGATCATCCGGCAGTCTCCGACACGCGATGACCCCGCCTCCAGCTCGGACGGCGATACCGAGGTCACCCCTGATGCATATATGATTCTCCTGCTTGATCCATCACTCGGCTTTCTGATTTTCCTTTTCTTTTGGTAAGAGATGCCTCGCGGGGATGGGGCAGATGAGGGAGAACCTGGGCGCTCCGCCCCAGTGGCGGCCGATTGGGTCACTAGTCCTTTGTCACAGGCGCATATCCCTCCTACAACTTCTCCGCCGCCAAGGCCCCCTAGTCTGGGGAAACCATTCGTTAATTTCGGAGGAGGAGCCTTCCAGGGTCGGCCGGGCCCTTCTCGACTAGCTGATGGTGCGGGAGACGTGCCAACGCCTGGTAATTCCCTTGCTTTAGCCTGCTTCATCATTGGTCACCTTCTTCTGACCTTGCCTTCGCAGGTTATAACATTATCTCCTCTTTTGACGTCGAGATGAGCGAGGGGTACTCGCCTCCCCCCGACATGGACCGCATCTCAGAATACCTGGGAGACCCGCTCGATGCCGAGAAGATGAAGACGCAAGTGACGCGACTGTTCCACAAGCACACGCTGTTGCTACGGGAGGTTTTTAACTGAGTGGAAAAGGACAAGGCCGAGATGGAGGAGCGAATCGCGGCTTTGGAAGGAGCGAGATGTCCAGTTGACGAGGACGGGGAGACCTCCCCGGGCATACATATTACGCGAGCCGAGGGACGACTCAGGCATGCCTCAGAGCAGATTGATCGGACCCAGCGGGAGCTGTTGGTGGTCCGCGAGTATCACTATCCTCGCGTTCCACCCCGAACTAGCGCGGGAAGGGGAGGTAGGTGGAAGTGGATCCAGTATTGAGCCCCCCTCCCCCCCGCAAGTTATGAACCGCCGGGTCCAAATCGCCTCCGCATGCAGCGGCCGAAACACTGAGAGCGCTGACTTCTTTGCTACGAACAATCTGAACATTAGTAATAATTCAGGACCACTCTCGCCCGCCACGGGCGAGTATTTGATGCACTTTTTCTTTCGACTGTGTTGGTTTCGACCTTTTAGGGATATGCTGGCGAGGCAAACCGGCTCGGCCGGTTCTTCTTTCTATCGGGCTAGGCATCACGGAGGCGACTCGCATAGCCCTAGCTGTACCTGCTCTGGCGGGGGCGGGCTGACTGCCCGCGGGTCGCTCATCGAGGGACTCGCACGCCAATCTTGGCGGGGCCCGCCTCTCCGGTTATTCTGCTTCCATGCGGGAGCGGGTGCGGTCGGCTTGCGTCCGAGAGCTTCTCGCGGCCGACCGGCGAGTTGACGTGGATTCGGGTTGGGTTCAGAAGTCGAAACGTCGGGGTCAACTTTGTTATCCGCACCTTTCCCGCCATTGGGACTTTTCCCGCCTTTTCTGATTATATAAATAGGCCTCCGTCGACTCACTCTTTACCTACCGCATTTAAGACTTCCTCCTTCCCTTAGCTTTTTTGCGAGAAACCTCCTGTCCCGCTCGACAAGATTTTTGCAGGATGGGTGGTGGTAGCGGCGAGGCGGAGGGGAGGAGCAAATGTGCTTGGACCTTCTCCGAGCACGATTTCCCTCTCGCCGCCCTTACCGAGAGGGAGTTCGTAGATATTGTCGGTAATTATATCCTGCCGGGCTTTGAGGTGAGGCGGACTGGGAAGGAGCGAATCAACGAGCTCTATGCCGACGAGCTCGCATTCCTGATGGCCCACTTTGAGGCGGGCCTCCGGCTACCCCTATGGCCGGAAGTCCGCCAAGTCTTCAAATACAATGGAGTCATCCCTGGGCAGATGACTCCAAATTCTATTGCGGTAATAGTAGGGTTTGCCTGCTTTCTGCGAGAGGAGAGGATCGAGTTCAGTCTTGCGGTGTTCCGCAAGCTGTTCTCTTTTCGTGCAAACAAGGACGGGACCACCTGCTTCGCCAGCACACATGCCAAGGTGCAGGAGACGGCCAATAAGAGCCATAACTAGCTCAAGAAGTTCTCGTTCGTCAAAGGGGACTTCGGAAACGTCCCTTTCTTGCCAGTCCAACTCGGCGAGGCGAGCTACCTCCCCCTAGCCTGGGGGGCCATGAAGCGGGGCTATTCAGGTTATTCACCGGGAAGAACTTCGAGGTGGCCTTCCTCCGCAGGAATCTGGACGACCTCGTCCCCGTCCCGCCCGGTGAAGGTAAGCGGTTCACCCATTTGTGCTCTCTTAAACACGTCGAATATTTTCTAAGTCCCACGCTTTGCAGGCGAGCGCGACATTCCCCTCCATCCTCCCTACGAGAGCGTGTGACACGCTTCCGCCGAGCTCGCCCGGGCCGAGGCGGCGGCCGCCGCCCACCGCGAGCTCTCGGTCCCTGCTCCCGCGAAGCGACCCCGTCGCGAGCGGCCTCAGGATCCGCCACCGTCCAAAATCGAAGAAAACGGGCGGCGCGACTCCCCTGGCTCGCGACAAAGGCAAGGCCCCTACGAGCCAACCGTCCACCGATACCGCCCCCGCAGCCTCTCCGATCGCCAGATCTGCCGGCAGAGGGGCAGGCACATCGTGCCTGCAAGAGGAGGTTCAGCACGCCGAGAAGCCAGTCCCCTGGGGGAATCACAACTTTGGCTACGGTGAGGGGCCCGCGGACGAGTCCGGAGTCCCGCTGCTTTAATGGGATAAGGAGACCAACCGGGTCTTCATATCCTCTCGGCTGCCGAGCTGGTTGGAGCAGGATTCTAGCTGCGGGGACGCTTACAACCTCTCCTTCGGCGTCTACGGGCGAGAGGATGCCGATGTCTATAACGAGGAGGCGACGCGAGTGCTAATCTACGAAAGTGCGCGGGCCCAGTTTCGCAGCCTCGAGCTGGCCCATATGGTCGGCCGGCGGTGCCTTTGGCTGGACAAGAACGCCCCGTCCCTCAACAAGTTGATTGACGAGAAGGAGGTGGCCCACAAGCTCTCTCAGGAGGAGGCAGACGAGCAAAGGAAATGGGTCGACACGGCCGAGGCCGCTCTCGCTCAATACCTAGGCGGAGCGGTAGGTTTCTCAACTCGCCTCAGCCTTTTCTCCCTTCTGCGTGACTTAATTCGGTGGTTCTTCCTTTCTCAGGACGCGGCGACGGCCAGCTGACTGGGCACCGAGATCGCCACCCTCCAACAGGAGAAGCAGGCACTTCAGGAGCGGGTGGACGCATTGGAGGCTGCAGCGGCTGCCCCACCGCCGTCTACAAGCGGTTGCCAGCTCGCTCATTATAGCGATCACGAGATCAAGGTGATGATGCAAAAGAATGCGACCGGTGCGGCAAAGTACACCTTCCAGACGCTGCAGCGGGCCAACCTCCTCAGGGGCGATGGTGCCAAGCTTCTGGTGAACGAGGTGGTCCTGGAGCTGTTCCTTCCGGTACCAAAGCCGGGCAACGGCTCCTACCACCGTATATAAGGGGCTCGCCGCTCGGGGCTCGCCTCGCCAGAGGCTGGCTCTCTCCTAACTTTTGTCGCAACAGTGTAGCGGGCCAAAGCCCGGATCTTGTAACGGTCGCCCTTTTTGATTGCTCGGAATGTACTTCAAGAACTCTGCCTCTTTTTTTTCTTTTTACTGTAACGAATATATTTTCTTTCTCGCACTCGCAGTTTATACTTTGCCATGGATGCTATTCTTTTTGACTTTGCTGCTGCGAGCGAGTGAGGTCGTCTGTTCGTTTCCAAAACTTAGACTTAAGAGCGAGGGAGCGTTAGTTAGCCATGACGCGAGCATGCGACTCACATCCTCCGCCCGGGCTCGCCACTCAACTCACATCATAGATCAGACGAGAAAAACCCAACTAGCATGCGAAAGGACTTCGTGCGGGCCGACCTTTCTGAAGGTCTTGGCGCGGCCGAGCTCTTGCTGCATATACCCCTCCCCGGGGCTCGTCGATTTATAGGCCAGGACTGACACTCTCCTCTTGCTAGCTTGCTGAAGTCCCCTCATCGACCCGTCAGTTCGGTTATTCGCGACGAGGGCGACTAGCTCCTTCCCTCATGCGACGTGCCCACCGAGACGCCCCGCCCTTGTCGGGCAGCGGGAGGGTCTGGGCGAGCTCCTGAAGCGACGTCCAACCCCAAGTTGTTCGGTGGGGGCCTGGCAGCAGGATCCGCTCGGGGTCTGGGGCAGACTCCTCCGAGTGACTTCCAGCCCTGCTAGCTTGATGGGAGCCTGGCAGCGGGATCTGCTCGGAGTATGAGGCAGACTCCTCCGAGTGACTTCCAGCCCTTCCAGCTTGATAGGAGCCTGGCAGTAGGATCTGCTCGGAGTCTGAGGCAGACTCCTCCGTGTGACTTCCAGCCCTGCCAGCTTGATGGGAGCCTGACAGCGGGATCTGGTCGGGGTCTGAGGCAGACTCCTCCGAGTGACTTCCAGCCCTGCCAGCTTGATGGGAGCCTGACAGCGGGATCTGCTCGGGGTCTGAGGCAGACTCCTCTGAGTGACTACCAACCCTGCCAGCTTGATGGGAGCCTGGCAGCGGGATCTGCTCGGGGTCTGAGGCAGACTCCTCCGAGTGACTTCCAGCCCTGCCAGCTTGATGGGAGCCTGGCAGCGGGATCTGCTCAGGGTCTGAGGCAGTCTCCTCCGAGTGACTTCCAGCCCTGCCAGCTTGATGGGAGCCTGACAGCAGGATCTGCTCGGGGTCTGAGGCAGACTCCTCCGAGTGACTTCCAGCCCTGCCAGCTTGATGGGAGCCTGACAGCGGGATCTGCTCGGGGTCTGAGGCAGACTCCTCCGAGTGACTTCCATCCCTGCCAGCTTGATGGGAGCCTGGCAGCGAGATCTGCTCGGGGTCTGAGGTAGACTCGCATTTGCACTTTTCATCGTCAAGACACAAGTTCATCAAAAGAAGCTTTATTAGAAATTGAAACGCCATTTACATGACTTAGGGAATAAAACGTTTTAAGTCATCACCACTCCAGGTGAGACTTAGGGTCTCGCCCTCCACATTCCATAGGCGGTACCCTCTTGACTTCAATGCCTACTTTACAATGTATGGTCCCTCCCAGTTTGGATTGAGTTTCCCCACGGTGGCTGACCTCCCTGCGACATCCACTTTTTTTAAGACCAAGTCTCCTTCCGCGAATTGTTTGACTCTGACGTGCTTGTCAAAGTATTTGGTCATTCTTCTCTTCACTTCCTCTTACCTGATTGCAGAAAGGTCTCGCAGTTCCTTAACCATGTCGAGTGAGAGCCGCATCTCCTCCTCATTCTCGGCCCTCCATTCTTCTCTGCCCTCTCCTGCCTCGACCACCCGAGGAGTTCGGATCTCAAACTCTACCGGAAGTACCGCTTCACACCCATGGGAGAGTTTGAAAGGGATCTCTCCCGTGACCGTGTTGGGTGTGGTTCTAAGGGCCCAGAGGACCGAAGGGAGCTGCTCCACCCAACTTCCTCTCAGATTCTCTACTTTCTTCTTGAGAAGGTTAACAATGATTTTGTTCGCCGCCTCCACCTGCCCGTTGCTCCTAGGGTGATGAATCGAGGCAAACCTGAGATCGATCCCGAGCTGCCCGTAAAAGCTAATGAACTCGGCGCTGGAAAACTGAGGGTCATTGTCTGTGATAATGGCCCGGGGCAACCCGTGACGGCAGATAATCTCCCCCCATAAGAAGTTCCTGATGACCTGAGAGGTTACCTTGGCCAGCGCCTTAACTTCCAGCCACTTAGAGAAATACTCGATCATCACGAGCAGGAACCTTCTTTGGCCACTGGCCTAGGGAAAGAGCCCGACCAAGTCCATTCCCTAGATTGCAAATGGCTAAAGGGCAGTGATACTCCTGAGGCATTGGGCAGGTTGCAGCTGTAGGGGAGAGAACAACTGGCACTTATGACACTCCTTTGTGAATTTTGTCGCGTCTTGGCCCAAGGTCGGCCAAAAATATCCTTGCCTGACAATTCTCCCTTCCAGCGTCTGACTCCCAGAGTGGATTCTACACTCCTCAGAGTGGATTTCCTCCAAGATCTTCGGGACCTCCCTCTCGGCCACGCAACGTGCCAACATCCCGGAGAGGGTCTTCCGGTATAGTTGGTCATCTCACATGAGATAGTATGTCGATTTGTGCTTGAGCTACTTCCTGTCCATCCCTTCAGGATACTCCCCAGTGGACAGTAAAGTTGAGAAAGGGTCCATCCACGAGGGGTGCTGCTCCACCTCCATTAACTCTCCCTTCTCAATGGAGGGGCGGAAGAGATCTGTGATGGTACCCCCACCTGAGGACCATGCTTTGCCAGTTGATCGACTTGCTCGTTCTCCTCCCTGGGCACGTGTCGGACGGAAAAAGTCTGGAAGGTGCCGATGACTCCCTTTACCTTTGCCAAGTAGAGCTGCAAAGTTGGCTCCCTTGCCTCGAACTCCCCGTTGATCTGGGAAGCCACCGGAGTCAGTGAGGACCTCTACATTATGCACGCCTAGCTCCCTGGCCAGGCGAAGGCCTGCAATCACAGCCTTATACTCAGCCTGATTGTTGGTAATGGGAAAGTGCACCACTACTGTTTGCTCAATCCTCATCCCCTGTGGACTCTCCAAGATCACCCCCACTCCTAGGGAATGTCTTCCCGACGCACCGTACACCATCACCCTCCAGGGGACTGGGTGGGGGAGTTCCGCCTCCGCCATTTCCACTACATAATCAGCTAGAAAGTCGGTCATAGCTTGTGCCTTGATCGAGAGGCTAAGGATAAAAGAGATGTCGAATTCGCTCAACTCTACCGACCATTTGGCCAACCGCCCTGAGTGCTCCACCCCCTCGAAGATGTTGTAGAGGGGGTGGTCGGTCACCACTCGGATCGAACGCGCCTAGAAGTAAGGTTGGAGCCTCAGGGCCGAGATGATTAGAGCCACGGCCAGCTTCTACAGAATAGGATAGCGGAGCTCGGCCTTCCTCAACACCCTACTCACATAATAAATGGGGAGTTGCTTTTTCCCCTCTTCCCGAACAAAAACAGAGCTCAGGGCCTCCGCCTCGACCCCTAGGTACAAGAACAAGTCCTCCCCCTCCTTTGGCCCTTAGAGCAGGGGGGCCTGGGTCAGCTGCCTCTTTAAGTCTTGGAATGCCTCCTCGCACTCCGAGGTCCACTCGAACTTACGGCCTCCTCTCAAAGTTTTGAAGAAGGGAGAGCACTTCTCCCCAGCCCGGGAGAGGAACCTGCTCAACCCTACTAGCTTCCCTGTCAATCGTTGTACCTCTTTAGTATTTCGTGGTGACTTCAACTCAACAATCGCCCTCACCTTATCTGGGTTGGGTTCTACACCGGAGGGGGTGAGGAGATGTCCCAGGAACTTCCCTCTGCTCGCCTCGAAGATGCACTTCAAGGGGTACAGCCTCATTTTGTACTTACGGAATGTGGCAAAAGTTTCTTCCAAGTCCTGGAGGTGAGAGTCAATGTACAAGCTTTTGATCATGAGGTCGTCTATATACACCTCCAGGTTCCTTCCCTTCTGCTCTCGGAAGACCATGTCCATCATCTTTTGATAGGTCGCCCCTGCATTTTTTAGCCCAAAGGGCATCATTTTATAGTAGTAGCATCCATCCCCCGCGATGAAAGAGACGTCTTTGACGTCGGGGGGATGCATCCTGATCTGGTGATAACCTGAAAATGCATCTAAAAAACTCATTACAGGGAAACCGACGGCTGAGTCAACCAACACGTCGATCCGAGGTAAGGGATAACAATCCTTGGGACATTATTTATTAAGCAATGAAAAGTCAACACACATATACCACCGACCGTCTCCTTTTTTAACCATAACAACGTTGGAGACCCAGCCGGGGTATTGGATCTCGGATACAAAACCGGCCTTGAGGAGCTTAGCCACCTCCTCCCGAATTGGCTCGGCCAACTTGTTCACCATGGACCTCTTATTCTGCTGGATGGGGAGAGCCTCCGGGTCCAGGTTGAGGCGATGGCAGGCCACGTCGGCATCGATCCCTGGCATCTCCGCGGCACTCCAGGCAAAGACGTCCACATTCTTCCGGATGCACTCAAGCATCCTGCCCTGAGCCTCCGGGGTCAGCCCCCCGCTGGCGCGGACCTTCTCCACCTTGCCTTTGAGGGTGAGAACCTCCATCTCCACCACCTCTTCCGCCGCCTCCAGACGTTACTGCTCCCCCCACTCTTCAGCATCCCCCCTCCGGGGGCGAAGACCTCTACCTCGGCTTCCTCCGCGGCCATTGCCTCGGCCGGCTCCTGGACTTCCTCCATCTCTTCCTCCTGAGGGCTGGTCACCTCCACCTCCATCTCCTCTCGGCCAGCCTCCTGCTCTGCCTCCTCCATCCTTCGCCCCATCTCCTTGGCGCCTCCCTGCCAAGAGATGGAGTTTACGGCGGTGACATAACACTCCCTTGCTATCTTGGGGTCTCCGCGGACCCGGACCTGGACCCCCTCAATGTTGAACTTTAAGCATTGGTGGAAGGATGAGGGGACGCAGCGAAAGGCGCTGATGAGGGGCCTCCCAAAGATGGCGGTGTAGCTGCTGGGGGCATCCACAATAACGAACTTGCAGGTGCGGGAATGCGCCCCCCCCAGTGTGACATGGAGCCCCACTCCTCCTTCTACCTCCTTCCTCTCCCCCGAAAATCCGAACAAGGGTCCGTCTGAGGCAAGCACCCTCTTCGCCTCCACCTTCATCGCGTCGAACGCCTTCTTAAAGATGACGTTGACCGAGCTTCCATTGTCGACGAGGATCCGGGCGATAGTAAAGTTTTCGATGGCTGTCTGTATGACTAGCGCATCACAAAACAGATCCTCGTGATCCGGCATATCCTTCCTTGAGAAGGTGATCTTCTCCTCCTGGGGTGGGGTCTGGGACGTGGAGGCGACGCTCCTTCGGTACATGGTATGGAGGCTCGTCTTGCGGGAAGCCTCAACACCTGCCCCTCCATGGATCATTCTGATCCTTCCCCGGGTCCCCACATCCGCCCAATCCTTGCACCGATCCTCCTCTGGGCGCGGCATGACCTCTTCGATCCGCATATCCTGACGCTCCTGCTGCCGTTGTTGCTTCATGTTTCCTCGCAACTCTAGGAACTCCGGACACGTGGTCGTGGTGTGCCCTTCCTCCTGTTGGAAGTCGCAATAGGGCAGCTCCACCCTGACTTCCCTTCTCCTTCTTCTTGTCGCCCTCCTTCTCTCCCCCATGGCTATTGCCATAGCCTACTCCTGGTTGGGAAGAGGCGGCCTCTGGGCCTGCCTTCCTACCAGAGGGTAGAACTGTTGAGAGCAATGAACATATTATTATTTTTGTTCTTTTGTCATTGTTGTATCTATTAATTTAATCTTATATATCTAACTCTCAATTTCTTTCTCACAGGAGAAGGGACTTTACAAGGGTTTATAATACTCCTTATAAAAAATTTGATGATGAGTTTCCATCAAATAAATGGTACCGAGAGGGGTACTCATCTCCTAGTAGGAAGAAGTTTTTCTTCTAGTTCAACTATGAAGCAAACTTTCATGGACTTGATGACGATGTTGTATTTTTCAGTGTGTGTTATTTCTTAATCATTTTACACTGTGTTAAGATGACTATTATTGTTTTGCAGGTGTGTGTTATGTGCTTTGATTTTGTGTGAGATTAATTGCATGAGTAACCTCCATTTGATACATGACTTTTATTTATATGTATTAGTCATTGTTATAATGATTATCATTGATATTGTCTCTCATGCTTCCATACATAACATTACTTATGAAGTAAAACATTTTTATGAAATAAGAAGTTTAAACAAAAAAAAAAAAAATTTATTATTTTTTCTGAATTTTGTTGTGCTACCTGCGTAGAACTGAATTTGACCCATTAAATAGTCATTATTTGATGTTGACTCCTTGAGACAAGTTTTAGTTAACATAAAAACAAACAACTTTCATGTTGGTCGTTTCTCATTTTATTGATCTTATCATGGCCGAAATTTAATTTTAAAGGACAGCTAGTTTGTTGTTTTTAAGTTGGCCGAATTTTACTTAAAGTCTAAAAATAGTAAATGGTGGTTACTATCCAATAGTCATGCCTTTTGTTTTAAATAAACGTATGTCATTTGACTATTGTCTTTAATATTAAATATATACTAATTATAGTAAACACCAAAATAAATAGGAGGCCGTAAATTTCAAAGAGATAGGCGGTTATGGTGGTTATTCACCAAAAGTCACATCTCTCGGTTTAAGCCTTTTGAAAAGGCAATGTTTGGCCGAAGTTTAAGGAGGAGATAAATCCGCATAATATAAAGGAGTGGCTGGTGTTCTATTTTGTAGGTATCGAGAGGAATTAAAGGGAGAAATCCTGGGCGAAAAGCAAGAGGAATTTTGGAGGAGCCGAACTCTTTACAAGGCCAAAATAACTTGGCTAATTCCTCCAAGAGTTTGGGGCTGCAGCACAAGGCTTCGTTTGGGAGCATACTTTAATCTCTCACAGAGATCTGAAGGAACATTCAAGTCCAAGACTTGAAGTGGAGGAAGAATCCAATTCTTCCAAGCATTTCGGCAAGAGAACAAACCCATTGTGAGAGTTCTTCAAAGAAGACAAAAGTTCCACTCAAAGTGTGAACTTGTAAGGTGAAATCATTCTCATACTCTAGAGAGAAATAGGGTAAGGAACTTTGTAATCATTTGGTGTTAAACTCTCTTCATTACAAAAGAAGTTTAGAACTTCATATCTTAGCTTTTGTTTATCTTGTTTGAGTGATCATGTTAACTAGATAATGTCAAAAACAGTATATTCATAATTGTCTAAATTTGGTACTTGTTAAAGTTATAAGCATTTTATGTTTACTTTAAATTGTGTAATATTATGAGACATGAAGCTTATGTAAACATTACGTTGTTTGGAAATATATGATCCTTTGTGTTTGTGTTTGAAATATTTTGAGATATAAAATTTAGTGTATTTAACTTATCAAAATATCTCATTAAAATAAAAATTCAGTCACCCACATTCACCCCCCCCCCTCTGTGTGTGACTTTTGGGCACTTCATTACCAACAATTGGTATCAGAGGGAGGTTCCCTTTTTCAAATTTTAACAGATTAGGGATCTTCTAGTTGTCATTAATCAAAATGGCTAGCGAAGGAAGTGCTATGAATAGAGCTCCATTATTCAATGGAAGGGATTATAGTTATTGGAAGAAAAGGATGGAAATATATATTAAATCCTTAGGGATTGAGGTTTGGGAATTTGTAATAAATGAATTTGTTCCTACAGCGGGAGTGAATGTTTTAGAGGATGTTAATGAGAAAAGAAGAGTTGATAAAAATAATAAAGCTATGCAAGCACTTATGTCTGGTCTAACGGATTCTGAACTGGTTAAGGTTATGAGTTGTACAACTGCTAGTAGCATTTGGTTAAAACTTCAAAGACTTTATGAAGGAGATAGTAAAATTAAAGAAGCTAAACTTCAAGTCTTGAGAAGTAGGTATGAAGCCATTAAGATGGAAAATGATGAGAGAATAGAAGATTACATGCAGAGAACGAATGAGTTAGTTAACTCTATGCGAGGATTCGGTGAAATTATAAATGATGCAGTAGTTATTAAAAAGATTCTGAGATCTCTACCAGAAAAATTTAACCCTAAAGTATCAGCTATTGAAGAAGCTAAAGACTTAAATATATTAACTTTTGATGAATTACTAGGTTCACTAGTTGCTTATGAAATGAGAATTATGGACACCAATAAAGAACTAGAAAGACAACTTGCTTTTAAATCAGAACTTGAAAAGACTGAAAGTAAATTTGAAGAATTAAACCTCAGTCAGAAAAATAGAACTAAGTTTAATAAATCTGAAAACAATGATAAAACAAAATCAATTGGAAATTGTTATACATGTGGAAAACCCGGACACTTTTCTGTTGACTGTTATTATAATAAAAATCGAAATAATGACAATAACAGAAACAAAGGTAGAAAATTTGGAAAGAATAAATTTTATAATAAAAATAAATCAAACTACGTAAATGAAGAAAATGAAAATAGTGAAAGTGAAAAAGAAAATGATGATAATGATAAAGGGAAATCATTTCTTTTTATGGCAAAATCACACTCATTATATGAATCAGATGATGAATGTAGAAGTGAAACTAACTTAGAAAGTGAATTAATAGCTTCACTAGAACGAGTTAGAGAGCAAGAAGATCTAATAGAATCTCTTGAATCATCACTTGAAATATATCGTGAAAAAACAGAAATTCAAAATTCTACTCTCAAACTCATTGAATCTCAACTAGAAGAATCTATGAGTTCTATACATGAGTTAAAAGAAGAAATAATGTCATTAAAAGATGAAATTAAATTGAATATTAAAAGTCAAACTACTTCAACAACTTCTAATACAGTTTCTTTGTTTGATGCAGAAGAAACAATGGAGAATGAAATAAAGAATATGTCTGAGAATCTTCAAGATATGAAACTGAAACAAATTTTGAATGATGATATAAAAGAAGATGACTATCTGTTTGATGTCACTGAATTAATGAAGAATATAGATCAACTCATGAAAGACAGGGACCATGATCGAAAGCAAATACAAAATCTCATGCTGGAGATTCAACAACTGAAGAACAATTTTCAGAAAATGATCAAGTTTGATGAGTCTACAAAGAAGCTTAACAATATAATTTCTATGCAGAGACCTGTAAATCAGATGAGTGGGATTGGATATCATCAAGGTGAATCTTCTGGAACAAAGAAGGACCTGTCGGTCAACAAAAGGGAAGATAACAAGATGAACGTGAAATGCTCTTTCTACGAAGGTGAAGTTCCACACGGTGCGGTCAACCTTATACCTAAGAGGTACAATTCTGTTAACTTCTTTCAAGGTACTTGTTATAATTGTAATAATTATGGACACACATTTAGAGAATGTTCATTTCAAAAATTAAACCCTTGGCTCAATTCAAATAGGAATGCTGAAAATTTTAGGCCACTTAGGTGCACTTACTGCAATAATTTTGGGCACACTTTGAAATTTTGCAGAATGTTAAGGTTTCCAAGTAGTCCTAAGAAGATATACAAAACTCATCATAACTTTGTAATTCAATCAGCATTAAAGGCTTTAAAAGAAAACAAGTCAAATAAATGGATTATCGATAGTGGTTGTACAAGTCATATGACAGGAGAGAAAGAAAAGATAAAAAATCTAATGAACTATAATGGTGGTACAGTCAAATTTGGAAATGACCAAGGTGCCAAAATTAGAGGGAAAGGTGATGTATCTCTTACAAATGGAAATTTAAAAGATGTTTTATTTGTAGAAGGATTAAAACATAATTTACTAAGCGTGAGTCAAATCTGTGATAAAGATTATCAAGTTGTGTTTGATAAAAATGGTGTAAGGATTTATGATAT
This sequence comes from Platanthera zijinensis, assembly GCA_039513925.1. NCBI lineage: Eukaryota > Viridiplantae > Streptophyta > Magnoliopsida > Asparagales > Orchidaceae > Platanthera > Platanthera zijinensis. Next base: position 135,983,971 of record CM077092.1, read on the forward strand.
GGAAGGTAATATCACTACTGTGGGAAAAAGAAACAAAAACAATCTATATATTATGAGTGATTTAAAATACTCAAAGTGTATGATAAGTCAAGAAGATAATGATTGGTTATGGCATAAAAGACTTTGTCATATTGGCTTCGATAATATTCTTAATTTATATAATCATCAATCTGTGCGTGATTTGCCAATGATCAAGAAACCTTCAAACTCCATTTGTGATTCATGTATGAAAGGAAAAATGACAAGAGTAAGTCATCCTAGTAAAGAAATAAATACTTCTGAAATTCTAGATCTTATTCATATGGACCTATGTGGTCCTCTTAGAACGATAGGCTTTAATGGAGAAAGTTATTTCATGACGATAACTGATGACTACACTAGATTAACTTGTATATCATTATTAAAAACCAAAGATCAAGCTTTCAAAAGTTTTTGTGATTACAAAGTCTTTGTTGAGAAACAATTAGGAAAACACATAAAGAGTATAAGAACAGATAGAGGTGGAGAATTCACATCTAAAGAATTTAATGAGTTTTGCACTGAACAAGGCATCAACAAACAACTAACTGAAGCTAGAACTCCTCAGCAGAATGGAGTAGCAGAACGAAAAAATAGAACTATTCAAGAAATGATAAGGACTATGTTAAATGAGAGTAAACTTAGTGAGAAATTTTGGCCATTTGCTATTCAGACAGCAGTTCATACAATGAATAGATGTCTGTTACGGCATGCTTCTCAAAAAACACCTTATGAGCTATGGTATAATAAAAAACCTTCAGTTAAATATTTTAGAGTATTTGGAAGCAAATGTTGGGTTAAAAGAAAGGAACCTGAAGTAGGAAAACTAGAAAATAGGTGTGATGTAGCTATCTTCATTGGTTATGCTGTAGCCAGTAAAGGATATAAGTGTCTCTTAAATGATAGCCAGAAGATTGTAGAATCTTCAGATGTTAAGTTTGATGAAACAAGTCATCAAGAAGAGATCATAAACACTGAAGAAGATGAAGATGAAGATGAAGATATTGAATTAAGAAATACACAAGATGAATATAAAATTACCGAAGAAGAAAATGTTGAGAAAACATCTGATCTAAGGAAATCTTGTCAAAAGGATCATCCGGAAAACTTAATAATTGGAAGCTTAAATAAAGGAGTTACAACGCGTAATAAACAAGCAAATACATTATATTCTATGATAGCATCTGAAGAACCTAAAACTGTAAATGAAGCTCTCAATAATGATTTTTGGTTGAGAGCAATGAATGAAGAAATGGAGCAGATTCTCAAGAATCAAACTTGGGAGCTCATAAGAAAACCTAAGAATAAAAACATTATTGGTTCAAAATGGATTTTTCGGAATAAATTAAATGAAAAAGGAGAAGTTATCAGAAATAAAGCAAGATTAGTATGTAAGGGTTATTCTCAAATAGAAGGGTAGACTATGAGGAGACGTTTGCTCCAGTGGCTAGAATGGAATCAATCAGGATGTTTCTCTCTCTATCAATTAAATTAAATTTCAAAATTTATCAGATGGACATAAAATCAGCTTTCTTAAATGGATACTTAGATGAAGAAGTATATATGGAACAACCTGAGGGATTTGTTGATCAATCAAATCCATCATATGTGTGTAAGCTAAAAAGGGCTCTATATGGTTTAAAACAAGCTCCACGAGCTTGGTATGATCGCTTGGACAAATTTCTACATAGTACGGGTTTCAAAAATAGTCAAATCAATAACACATTATATATCAAACGAATGAATGATGAACTAATTTTTGTATTAATATATGTTGATGATATATTGTTAGGATCAAGAAATCTAAACTCATGCAGTGAATTTATTCAAGAACTAAAACAGACTTTTGAAATGTCCATGATTGGAGAACTATCATATTTTCTTGGAATACAAATATATAAAAAGGAAAATGGTATATTCTTAAGTCAAAGTAAATATCTATTAGAGATTCTTAAGAAATTTGGAATGAGTGATTGTAAACCAATTAGTACTCCAATGAGTACAAATCTGAAATTATCCAAGAATATGGATGGTTCAGAAGTTGATCAAAAGCAATATAGATCATTAATTGGAAGTCTGTTATATCTAACATCGACACGACCAGATATAATGTATTCTGTATGTTTAATATCAAGATTTCAAAGTAATCCACGAGAATGTCACTGGGTTGCTGGAAAAAGAATTTTAAGATATCTCAAAGGAACACTTGATTATGGTATCTTCTATCAAAATGAGAAAGATTGTATTTTAATGGCCTACACGGATGCTGATTGGGCTGGCTGTGTAGATGAACGCAAAAGTACTAGTGGAGGGGCTTTTTACATAGGAAGACATCTTGTTGCTTGGCACTCTAAGAAACAAGAATCTGTCACTTTATCCACTGCAGAAGCAGAATTTGTTGCTGCAACCATTTGCTGCACACAAGTTTTATGGATGAAAGAAGAACTCAAGAATTTTGGCATTATTCACAATAATCCTATAGAGATCAAATGTGATAATACTAGTGCTATCAATATTTCTAAGAATACTGTATTGCATAGTAGGATGAAACATATCTCAATTAAATATTTCTTTTTAAAAGAACATGTTAGTAAGAAGGATATAGTTCTCACACATGTTTCTACAAAAGAACAAGCAGCCGACATATTCACGAAATCTTTAACTAAGCCTCAATTTTTAAAGATACGAGACAGCTTAGGGATCAGATCCCTAGCTACTATCAACTAAATCAAATTTAGTTAAGGGGGAGCTCTCTTGTGGTAAAGAGTGGCCCCAAACCCTTTGGCAATGTTGTCAAAGGGGGAGAATTTGTAAGGAGAAGGTGTCATCGGAAGAGATTGTTCTTAAATTAATAGTTGACAACAATGCCAAAGGGGAGTTTGTTGAGAGCAATGAACATATTATTATTTTTTGTTCTTTTGTCATTGTTGTATCTATTAATTTAATCTTATATATCTAACTCTCAATTTCTTTCTCACAGGAGGAGGGACTTTACAAGGGTTTATAATACTCCTTATAAAAAATTTGATGATGAGTTTCCATCAAATAAATAGTACCGAGAGGGGTACTCATCTCCTAGTAGGAAGAAGTTTTTCTTCTAGTTCAACTATGAAGCAAACTTTCATGGACTTGATGACGATGTTGTATTTTTCAGTGTGTGTTATTTCTTAATCATTTTACACTGTGTTAAGATGACTATTATTGTTTTGCAGGTGTGTGTTATGTGCTTTGATTTTGTGTGAGATTAATTGCATGAGTAACCTCCATTTGATACATGACTTTTATTTATATGTATTAGTCATTGTTATAATGATTATCATTGATATTGTCTCTCATGCTTCCATACATAACATTACTTATGAAGTAAAACATTTTTATGAAATAAGAAGTTTAAACAAAAAAAAAAAAAAATTTATTATTTTTTCTGAATTTTGTTGTGCTACCTGCGTAGAACTGAATTTGACCCATTAAATAGTCATTATTTGATGTTGACTCCTTGAGACAAGTTTTAGTTAACATAAAAACAAACAACTTTCATGTTGGTCGTTTCTCATTTTATTGATCTTATCATGGCCGAAATTTAATTTTAAAGGACAGCTAGTTTGTTGTTTTTAAGTTGGCCGAATTTTACTTAAAGTCTAAAAATAGTAAATGGTGGTTACTATCCAATAGTCATGCCTTTTGTTTTAAATAAACGTATGTCATTTGACTATTGTCTTTAATATTAAATATATACTAATTATAGTAAACACCAAAATAAATAGGAGGCCGTAAATTTCAAAGAGATAGGCGGTTATGGTGGTTATTCACCAAAAGTCACATCTCTCGGTTTAAGCCTTTTGAAAAGGCAATGTTTGGCCGAAGTTTAAGGAGGAGATAAATCCGCATAATATAAAGGAGTGGCTGGTGTTCTATTTTGTAGGTATCGAGAGGAATTAAAGGGAGAAATCCTGGGCGAAAAGCAAGAGGAATTTTGGAGGAGCCGAACTCTTTACAAGGCCAAAACAACTTGGCTAATTCCTCCAAGAGTTTGGGGCTGCAGCACAAGGCTTCGTTTGGGAGCATACTTTAATCTCTCACAGAGATCTGAAGGAACATTCAAGTCCAAGACTTGAAGTGGAGGAAGAATCCAATTCTTCCAAGCATTTCGGCAAGAGAACAAACCCATTGTGAGAGTTCTTCAAAGAAGACAAAAGTTCCACTCAAAGTGTGAACTTGTAAGGTGAAATCATTCTCATACTCTAGAGAGAAATACGGTAAGGAACTTTGTAATCATTTGGTGTTAAACTCTCTTCATTACAAAAGAAGTTTAGAACTTCATATCTTAGCTTTTGTTTATCTTGTTTGAGTGATCATGTTAACTAGATAATGTCAAAAACAGTATATTCATAATTGTCTAAATTTGGTACTTGTTAAAGTTATAAGCATTTTATGTTTACTTTAAATTGTGTAATATTATGAGACATGAAGCTTATGTAAACATTACGTTGTTTGGAAATATATGATCCTTTGTGTTTGTGTTTGAAATATTTTGAGATATAAAATTTAGTGTATTTAACTTATCAAAATATCTCATTAAAATAAAAATTCAGTCACCCACATTCACCCCCCCCCCCCCCCCCTCTGTGTGTGACTTTTGGGCACTTCATTACCAACAAGAACTGGTCTTGGCCTCTCTGGCGACGGTCCCCTCCATGGACCCTCTTCTCGCCCCCTTATCTTGCCATTCTGGCCTCCACCCTAGCCGTTGATTCGGCTCCTAACGCCCCCACCTGGGCTGTTGCTGCGGCTGCTACTGCTCCCTCTGCCGGGGTTCAGCTCTCCTCTCCTCATGACCTCTGCCCCCTCTGGGCCTCTCCTCCTCCATAGCCCACCTGGCTAGCCTCCGGGCAAACTCCGGGTTCGACGCCTCCCCGTCGACTTTCTCTCGCCGCCCTCTCCATCAACTCCTCGTAGGAGAGGGGTGGGATCCTCTTCAACTCCATTCAGAAGAAACCCTGCTGTAACCCCAGGGTGAAGGCCATCATCAGAGAGTGGCTCGGCATCTCCTGAACCTGGGTGACCTCCTACTGGAAGCGATCGACGTAGCTTCCCAGGGTTTCATTCACCCCCTGCTTGATGCGGAACAGGGACTCCGACTCCCTCTTCCTCCTTCTCGATGTTGTGAACCTCAACATGAACCCCCGACGTAGGTCCTCGAAGCAGTAGATGGAACTGGCCGGCAGCTGGTGGAACCACTCCCTCGCCTTCTCCTTCAGGGTGATGGAAAAGAGTCTACACGTAAAGCTATCCGATATTTGTCGGATCGAGACCACGTCCTAAAACCACTGGACGTGCTGGATCGGGTCCCCCTTCCCGGTGTAGTAGGACATCTCGGGCTCCCTGAACCCATCCGGGACTGGTGCAAAGGAGACCAACTCGCTGAAGGGGCTATCACCGCCCACCGGGCGAGCTGGAGGGTCCCACGCCCCCAACTCGCCGAACCTGCCGCCGCTCCCCGAACCTGGGAAGAGCACTCGCCCGGGGAGCTCGGCACCCCGACCTTCCTTGACGACCTCCTTCCCGGCTCGCCTGGCGGGCGCAACCTCGCCGAGCGCAGGATCCGCGAGAACCGGAATCGCCGGGGTCGAGCTCTCGGCACGCACGTCGAGCTCAAATCAGACCATGACGAGAACCTCCTGCCTGAAATCCTCGAGCATCCCCAGGGTGGCGAGAGGGGGAGGGGTTGGTGAGTGCTCGTTGAAGGTTTTCTGTGCTGACCACGCTCCACGCTCACCGCATCAAAATGTTGAAACTGAAAATCGGTCTCTTGTGGAGTTCACCCTTGGGGAAGGGGTGGTCGCGCACCTACTTCGCTCCTGCAAGAAAAACAACAAGGAAAAGAGAGCAAAGGACTAGACCAAGTGCCCGGCGCGGAGGTCCCACCACACACCCGGAAGATCACTGAGCGCTTCCCCTCCTTAGCCAAATGTCGGGCTAAGGTACCTCAGAAAGCGCTAGAAGACTGGGAGACAAGAAAGCATGCCTTCTGAGGTATCCCTTGGGTCCTATTTATAGATTTTCGAAGATGATCTGCGAATAACTAACCTCTGCTGACCTGAAATTACTGAAAACCCCTTGGGCTGGCCTGCCAACAGCCAAACTCCGCTGTCCTGACCAGCTATGCGCAGTCCACCCAGGTCTGTCAACAACGAGATTCCGCCGTTCTAGCCGGCTAAGGGCAGGCCTGTAGGGGCAAAATGGTAAGGAATCCCCCCCACTGGGGACTGGGCGAGTAGCCCTTCAATGCCTCTACTCGGCGGGAGGCGCGGGCCGGGCCTGGCTCGCCTAGGGGACGCGGGTTGGAGGCGGCCCGCCTGGGAAGGCGCGGGCCGAGGCTGACCCGCCTGGGAGGGCGCTGGTCGAAGGGCGACCGGGGGCCGACCCGCCTAAGAGGGGCGGGCAGGGCTGACCCGCCTAAGAGGCGCGGGCCGAGGCTGACCCGCCTGAGAGGGCGCGGGCCAGGCTGGCCCGCCTGGGCGACCCTTGGAGGCGCGACAATGGGTCGACCCGCCTGCTTACCCGAGTCCCTTCGGCGAGCACGGGGTTGTACAATCAGTTCATTGAAAATTGCATTGGTTGCTCAACAGTTCACTGATTTCAAATAAAAAAAATTCAGGATAAGTAAACTAAGAAGCCATGGAATCAACTACAGAGCAACCAATGCTCGATAATGCTACGTTGCAATATTTTAACATAAATATTCAGGCAAATGCAACAAATTGAAAACAGTATCTAGACAAGATCTAAGTAAAGTCATACATAAACAAACTGTCAACTCCTCTAAGGTGGTGAAATGCAACAAATCTGACTCTTTTGTTCAAATGGGAATGATAACTTAGAAATTGAAACCCACAAAATTAATTAACATTAAAAATAAATTGAAAAACTGATCATATTTGCTACACAGTGAATATAAAAAATAGAGTTTTAGTACTTTAATTTACTATGCCATTAACATGAAATTAATCAAACTAGAACTAAAACTATACATCATTCCAATACTCATGTACAAGAACTATATACCATTAACCAAATGATCCCTAAATAATGTCTAAAGCAAGCCAGTGATCAGATATACTTCTTCACTTGTACAAAAACTGATGGAGGCTCCTCCTTTGGTTGCTCTCAACTGTCAATGAAATTGTCCTTTCACCAAAACGAAATGAAGAACATCAAAAATCACATCAGCAATTATTATTCTTCAAGTCATCACTTATTTGATAAACTAATATTTTATATGAATTTCAACATGCAAGCTTACAAGAAGGCGATTGTTATCCACACTACAGTTTTGGTTATTCGCACATGTTTTTTTCCTAATTTTTCGCGTCTTTTGGAAATACGTCTTGTACATGCATTTTCAGGAAAAGTGTTCAACGCGAAAGTTGTAGATCTCGAGAGATCTACAACTTTCGCGTTGAACACTTTTCCTGAAAATGAATGTACAAGACGTACTTTGGAAATACACCCAGATTTTGCGCCTTTTAGAAATACATCTTGTACATGCATTTTCAGGAAAAGTGTTCAACACGAAAGTTGTAGATCTTGATGAGATCTACAACTTTGGTGTTGAACACTTTTCGTAAAAATGCATGTACAAGACGTATTTCTAAAAGACGCGAAAAATTAGGAAAAAAATGTGTGAATAACCAAAACTGTAGTGCGGATAACAATCGCCTACAAGAATCCATCCAATTCCAAGAATGATCAGTAAAAATAGATAAATGCAATTTTCTGATTTGACGACTAAAAGAAAGAAAATAATGATGCACTTACATTTTGGGGAGAAATAATAGCAATATCAAGATAGAAGCATAACAAATCAATGGATCCATCATTCAATTGCATAACTATTTGATTATTCCTAAGCTCTAATCTCGCTTATTCGTTTATGTGGAAGCTCCCCGGGAAAAAAACTCTTGTTAATGAATACAAATCTGCATTGAAAAATAACATCAACTATTGTTAATGTTGTCATATTTAAAAACAATATGCAATGAATACAAATATGCTTTTTTTTGTATTTTTATTTTTTCCATCAATGTTCATCAATGTGCCCAACACATTCTCACAAATATTTTTTTCAACATGCATTACATTAATGTTGTCTCGTATCAAAAGCTTATGCCAGCAAGGTAGTTCAAAGAAGATGTTTTTCTTGACCCAATTTTTTTCTTCAATGTTGCGCTTCCTCTTTCGCTTGCTTGGGTGTTTTCCAAATTTATCAAAGATATGTTCGAGTGTGTTTAAATTTGAAAGTAATTGTGCTCCACTCCACTCCTTTGGTTTTGAACGTGTTTCCGACTTTCCATCGAACAATTTACTCCTTCGATAAAGGTGATCATTATATAGATAACGACTATGTACCATGTAACATAACTTACTTCAAATTCTATTAGAATCTGTATCATATAAACAAGTTGAGCATGTAAAATCTCCCCCCCCCCAGGAACTGGGCACGGACGAGGGGAGATTTCTGCCCAGGACTGTCGCCTTTCAATGACACCAACTACGAGTTAGTTCCACCACAAGATGGCGACCCTGCCGACAAGTACGATCTTACACATGACCAACGAGAGAAGAAGTAAAATAAGTCCACACATCACAACATAAATATATAAATATCTAAATAAAAGGTCCACATGAGATAATAAAGAGTGCGAGTAATAAGGTTTATGCCCAGTACATAACCATCATAAATATCACTCTTTCTCAACTAACAATATGAAAGATAAATCACATGATCATCAACCTATCGATGGGAAGTAGTAGCGGTGCGCGGCTCTGGCTCCTCAGATCCTAATGTCTCAATCTCTAGCTCCGCCTGGCCGAACTACGGCGGCGTCTCCATGTGTCTCTAAAATGATATGCTCCACCGTCCGTCAGTCAAACTAGACTCAACTACTTAATCCCCTCCTCACCCCCGCGACTCCTAGGCACCGCGCGGGAGGGATAAAATGAAGGATCAATAGTGGCAGAATGTACAAACAGCTGACAGTGGTATATTTAGATAATTCTCTAGTAGTTCTATATCAGTATAAGCAATAACAAAAAGTAAAGACGAGCAATAACCAGTACAGTATAAAAGTACAGTAAAGAGGAGCTATGCAAAACTAGTAAAGTAAAGCAGCTACATTACATCACAGAAGCGTACCTTAACGTATATGAATACTCATACAAACTTATAAGTTAAGGTTTCTAGAATTGTAACTCATCATATAAAAGAGCTCATACTAATTTATATGATGAGGATCAACAAGTGAATATGTTATGCCATACTATATAATGCATTGATTATTATGTAACTCACACACACGACTCTGTGCACAGACCTTTCATGCATTCCCACTTTTTGGAGGTAACCAACCTCTCAGGTACCAACCGACGTGGCTTACAGTGGTAGTGGAGCGGGTGTCTCCACTCCTAGGAGGGTAGGAACACTACCAGGCCTAGACCTCTCGTATGTCTCAATGCTAAGAACACAACAGCGGAGCCCCTGCGTACTCTTGCTGGCAACTACCAGTCTTCCATGGTCGGGTGTGCTCTTAGGGTTCATAGTCCTCCATACCTTGGTATAAACATCCTACCGGTCTCCCCAAATGCCTACAATCCGCACCAGAGTCATCGTACTTCTATCGGTGTGTCGATTGGAGCACAAACCAGGTATAACAATACCCTCCCGACCCTCCAGCTCGCAGGACTAACAAGTCCCATATCACCCTAACCCATACATGGGTGAGATCGCTATAATATACTTTAATCCTATCAAACTACTTTTGTCTAACTTCCAAATTATATAGCGATTTATGGTTAACCTTAGACTTCCCGAAGTCTACCCCGTGAAGGGGTTGTAGCGGTACTAGGAACTATGATGGGATGAACCTCGTCGTTCCCTTTCTCAAGGCACTTAGTAATGTAATGTTACTCTTAATCAAACTCACTCTCAGGGTTACTAAGTGTGTGGCCTCTCCAAAACATCAACCGCAGGATCACTATTTTTTCCAAATTACTAAATGCGGACCACATGAACATGTATGTGTGTATGAATAGAAATTCTCTAAATACTTGACCCAATGCCCTATGATTATTTCCCAAAGTCTATCATGACATTTTAGACCTAAATTCAGAGGTTCATAATTTTCATAAAATAATCAGCATTTATTATAATTTTCCTAAGTTATTGTCACATGTGATTTTGAACATAAAGTGTCACACTATGTTATCAAACTTGCAAGTTGAAATTATCCTAACATCATTTTGAGGAATAATGGCTCTGGGTAAAATTCCTTAATTTTTCAGTGACATATAGTGGCAAATATAAATTTCCCAAAAATAAGGCCTTTAAGTCACAATACAAAGGAAGTAATTGAAAAACTGGGTAATTAAGTCCCATAAGCTTTCTTGAGGTATTAAATGACAAATAAAGCATAATTCCAGAGGATGATAATTTTCTAGATAGATTTAACAACTAATTTCAGTAAAATTCACATATTACCAAAATGTCACTATTCAATAAAACTCCATAATTATGATTTCAAAAATTCTAAGAAAATTCACAGAGCTTTTTAACACTATAATAATGATCATGTAAAATTCTCATAGTTTTCCAGGCAATATTAATTATGATTTAAATAGAATTACCAAAAAGGCATAATCGTACTTTTAGCTAAACAACCTAGATAGAAATTCCCAAATAAATACTTGAGATGTATTATATCAACATAACCCTAGTGGCAGTCTTTGAATTTTCAAGTCAATTTGCTCACTTTTATTCCCTTAATTTAAAATGGTGTCAAAACTAAAATAAACCAAATACCTAGGATTTTGTTCCAAAAATCTTAATCTCACTTTGTATGGAGTATTCCATCATCATAAGTCTATTCCTATGTTCCAAGGGCATCCCACAAGTCATATGGGCCTCAATCCCTCTTTTTTCCTCTTTTGGCTAAATGCTCCCCTAATCTCATATAGCATGACAAAATGCAAAGTAGATTCACAAACCTACTGAGGTCCAATGGACCTGAGCTTTTTACTAGGGCCTTTTACTGACCTAATGAGTCTTTGGGAAAAATTTAAGGTCATTATATTTAATTTTCACAAAATTATTTTACTTTTATGGAAAATCACATTTTACCTAAAACTATAGGAAAATATTATCCAAAAATTATTATTTATGGACAGGGGGTGTAACTATGGTAGATACATACTTTCTCCAAATTTCAAGTCAATACCCTTATCAAATTAAAAGTTATTCAAGAAATAAGGGTTGTCCTACCATAAGGACCATTCCCACTAAAAAGTGCCCTACAGGGAGGTACAAGGCATCAAATGGACTGATTATAATTTTTAATTAAATTAGACTCATAGGGTTATCTTTTTAATGTTGGGCACATTTCATGGTTCTGCCCCTAATGACCTCAGTTTTCAGCATCAAAAAGTGCATGGTAAGGGGTAAATAATTACTATATTATATATATACTAATTAATATATTAACTATTTGGACGAATCAGATTTCATCTTCTCCAAACAACCGACCGCCATGATTGCCCGATCCTAGAGCTTTTCTAGTGGCCATTGTCGGCCACCAAGCCACTTCCCCGACTGGCCACCGCTACCACCACCTCCATTGAGGTGGTGGTTATCGCCTGGCTGCGGCTTGGCTGCCGGAGGGGCCGTTTCCGGCGAACCCGAGAGGAGCTAAAAATGGCTTTTTCCATGGAATTTGAAAATGGAACTCGGCTTAATTGAGCCCTTTTCCGACTCCTAACAACCTAGGAATCTGATAATCTAGTGGGTCATAGGATGGGCCTTGGGCAAGACCTTAGCCCACTTAAATTGGCTTGGGCCCTCATTTAGCCTTTAGGGGTTAATTTGATCATGGTTGACCTTAGGGTTGACTTGGTCAACTTGGCCCATTTAATTAACCTAGCCTTGAGTCCATTGCTAAATTGCCACTCCTTTAGGGTTAGGGAAGTGTTAGGGAGCTATTTTGAGGTGGCGAATTCATGTGAGTGTGAATTGACCTAAGTTGACTTGTGCACATTGAGGGTGCACCTAACAATTTTCTTAAGTTCAAGCTGAGCTAGGCTCGCACTAGGGCCTCCATGCACCACTCAAGCCCTAACCCTAACTTTAGAGGGTCTAGAAGTGTAGGGGATGTTACAGAGCATGCCCTGTAACCCTTTATGGTTCACCCAAACAAATTACAAAGAGCTGAAAAATCATTAGTTGTCCACATAAGTGCATCATGCATTTTAAATGTCTCTTTAGTTTATATGTCATAAGTCTCAACGCAATTCCATAATTCTTTTAATTCTTCTATCAATGGACTAAGATAAACATCAATATCATTTCTAGGTGCATGTGGGCCAGAAATTAACAATGACATCATAAAAAACTCATTGTTCGTACCTTTGTATAATGGCATATTATATGGAATTAGCACAATTGGCCACATACTATAAGTACTCATATCTCCAAACACATTGAACCCATTAGTAGTCAATCCAAGCCTAACATTACGTGGATCTGCGACAAAACTTGGATAGTGCACATCAAAACTCTTCCATGTAAGTGAATCCACCGGATGACTCAAAGTACCTTCTATCTCTATATGCTTCTCAGTATGCCACCTCATGTAAGATGTTGTTTTAGAAGACATATAAAGTCTTTGTAGCCTTGGTGTTAAGGGTAAATGCCACAAAACCTTTTGAGGAATCAATTTTCCTTTTACTTTGTTATATTTGCAACGTGGTTCTTCACACACAGGACACACTTCTTTCTTCTCATGCTCTTTACAAAATAGTGCACAATTATATCTACATGTGTCTATCTTCTTGTTGCCCAATCCTAAATCAGAAAGAAGTTTCCTAACCCAATAAAGAGATGTTGGAATAAGCTTACCTTCTGACATCACGTCCTTTAGTAATTCAAGAAGCATGTTAACTGACTTATCTGACATCTTGTTCATTACTTTGATATGCGGCAATTTAACAATGAATGATAACAAAGAATACTTTCTGCAATCTGTGTTTAGTTTACGTCGGGTATTACATAATAGGCTTGAAAAAGTTTCAGTATTTCCATCGTTAGTGTGTTTGGGAAGTTCTGCATCTCCAATCTCTTATATCATATCAACTAAATCATTGATTGCTTCAATATCATCGTTACTTTCCTGACTTTGAGAAGGTCCACTATTGTTACTATTAGAACTGAACACAAAAGAACGTGTCATTTTAGCTTTTCCATGATATATACAGTCCTAATAGTATTTATAAAACCCTTTCACATGCAAGTTTGTTTTAACTTTAATAAAGCTCTATGTTTTAGTGTTTCGACAAACACTGCAAGAGCAAAGAATTTTATCTTCAAAGTAAATAGTTTTTTCTCGTTCAAACTTCAGAAATAAATCAACGCCTTTAGTATAGGTAGAACTAAATCTATCTTGTTCATAAATCTAACATTTATCCATAACTACCAAAAAATAAAAAGTGATTAGGATAAAATTAATACACTTTAAAGACATTCGCACCCCTAATCGAAACACTAAAACATATACACACAATTTCATCCATATATGAAGACATGAATTTCAAGCTTAGGATGCAACATTTTATAGGTAGTAGGTTAGTCAAGCAATGCGTTAGCCACCGACTGCCATGAGAAGAAATTTATTATTATCTAAAAAGAATAAGAAGACTTTTAATACACTTCATTATACAACAAAATGAGAGAATAAGAAGACTTTTATACACTTCATAATACAATTGCCAAGATAGTGATCACGACATATAATATATGATCCAGGCAAAACCTAGCACATCAACCATTACAACCAAACTCAACACTCTATCTTGAACATGCAAAATTCTTGAGTGTGTATTTTCATTTAAAAAAAACTCCTTGCAAGTTGTTGACGGTATGAGTTATGAACTAAGGCTCCGTTTGGGAGGACTTATTTTTACCGGTCAAGCGGTTACATCCGCATGAATCTGACCTTAATTATGGTCTGATTCATCCGGTCGTAACCGCTTCACCAGTGAAAATAAGTCCTCCCAAACGACCTTAAACTTAAATGCTAGGAATGGCTAGCATTGGCAATTTCATGTACAAGTGTTTATTAAACCTATATTTATACAACTATGTCAATACCTTCAAATTTAAGTAATAAGGAAGATGGTATATTCATAGTGAACTCGTTTCCATTTATATCACACAAATAGAAACATGTTGTAAGCATAGGCAAGAAAACTTGCACAAACTAAAACCATAAAGCGTACTAAACTCAGCCAAATATAAGAAAAATAGTTATTGCATGTCCAGCATAAACTAGAAGCTAATTAATTTGCAGGACAATTATAGTTTCAAAACCATGAAAACCCAATAAATTTCCACTATTCTCTGAAGAGGAATGAAAATACAACACTATGAGGCCATGACCCCAATTTCAACATCAATCCGTTCCGCCCTAAATTTAGTGCGAAAAAAAGCTTCTCATAAAATAAAGAACGTCTTTAGTACATATTTTTAGTACTAAAATCTGTACTAAAAATCATCTGAGCAGTGTGCACACTACACAATTTATGTCTGCATGCTACGCAACACATCAATTAAGCACCAGGACTCTTACACAGACACTTTCACTCTGCGGGTTTAGGTATACCTCAAAGGAGAGGATGAAGAACACTGCTATTGCGTGATCAGAAAGAACACTAGATCAAGAAGACTGCTAGATTAAGAAGACAGCTGGATCAGAAAAAACGAGATGCCGGAGGGGGTATCGATGAGAAGTGGCGCCGATTGGCCAGAGGAAGAAGCCATAAGCAATCAAGGATGGGATGGGGGTCTAGGTTTTCGAGAATATGTTTCTAGAGCAGCGCCGGGATGGGGTCCATTGAGGATGTCAGGACCGTGGAGGATAAGCATCCTCCTGCATCAATGAGGAGCCTGTAAAGGGAGCAATATTTAGGTCAGGATCGTGGATGATGCTCATGGTCCTGCACCAATGAGGAGCTTCCAAAGGAGGTGGGGCCACGCATTTGTGGCTTCTGCCATACACTTTTGCGCGGGGCCCTCATCATTTATAGCTTCTCATTGGTTGTGTGGACGATGCTTACCGTCCACGGTCCTGACCTAAAAATTTTCCCTGTAAAGGAGGTGGAGCCCATACAATTTTGACTTGTGTCATAAATTTTTGCGCGGGACCCTCATCATTTGTGGGTTCTCATTGGTTGTGTGGACGATGTTTATCGTCCGCGGTCCTGACCTAAAATTTTTCCTCGATTGAGAGGGTTTTGATATATTTCAATGTTAAATATTTGATTGGAGGGAAATTTCCGTCCAAATATTTCATTCTCATGAAATATTATGTTTTGCAAAATTTTATGGAGCGATTCACAATCAAGCTCGAACTCAAGACGCTCGCGTGTTGTCATGAACAAAAATATTTGAGCTCAAGCTCGACTCGTAATCGAGCTTGAGCTCATCGAACTCGAGCTCGAGCTCGAGAGGCTCGAACTCGAGTTGAGCTTTTTTCGAACCGGTTCATCAAGCTTTCGAGCTGCCCATGAAAATACCCATGTAGCTTGCAAACCCCCGCACATGAAAATACCTATGTCGCAATAGTAACACATATCTGTGACAATCGCGAGTTGATGTTTGCGAGCTGTAGGAGCGCCGTCGCGTTGGAGTACTGTCCAAGCGGGGGTACTGTCGCGCGGGTTCAATTTTTTTATTTTGTTTATTTCAAAAAAATATAAATTCAATGGACTTAAAAGTAAATCTTATTTAAAAAATAATGTTTATTGAACCACGTGTTTTATTTATCAATATCGAAATGACATGTATTTCTTTTTATATATTTTCATTAAACCAAAAGTCTTGTAGCAATCGATATGACATTAATTCGTTTTCGTACTTTAAGTTTATAAATTGATTTTTAATGTTTTTGTGATAGTACACGGGGGTTTCTGCCCGCCAAATCGCGGCGAACGTACGTACTGCCACACTGGGCACTGGAGCTCCCATGTGTACTGTCACTCGTGTGTGTGTGTATACAAGTTTTTCACTAGGTAAGTAGATGCATGCTGCCGGGTTTTGGGACAATTAGGGATTTTGCTATTATATTTTATTGGAACCTGTGGAGACCAGGCGGTCTGGCGGACAGGTTAGGCGAATAGGTTGGGCGGTCTGGCGGATAGCAGTGGCAGACAGATTTGGCGGTCTGCCTTTCTGATAGTCCTAATAGTGTTACCGTACGGGCGGTTAAGCAGTAGTCTTGGAGGTTTAGCAGTAGTCAGTTATAAACCACACCGGTTAACCGCAGTGCGGTCTGGTGATCAGGGGTAGTGGTGGTGCGGTCTGCTGAGATTAGATACATTTGATAGTCTGGCAGTTAGCACCTGTCTAACCGCCCGAGATGCTCCTATGTTCGTCCCGCAGCTGTGTCAATTGTTGATCAGCAAATGCTGGATCGCAGTTGGATTTCGACAGTTCTCAAGCACAATCTCTGGTGCGGTCTGGCAATTAGACTTAGTCTAGCTGCAACTTTTCTCCTAGAGCTGTTCGTTGGACACTGTCGAATAGAGACTAGAGCAATCTTGTTGGTATTATTTCTAGTTCTGTATAGTCGTGCGGTTGGCCGGTCTAACCGCACAACCCGCGTGGCTAATATTTTATCTGTCCATCTAGTCGCATGTGATAGGCATTGTATATTCTCTCTCTTCTCCCTTTTTCTATAAATATGGGGAATACCCATGTAATATGTAACGTTTGGAGTAATACAGTTCAGTTATTTAGCTCCTTTCTCACATGGTATCAGAGCTCTCGGCCCATTTGCTCCGGTTTTTTTGTTTTTGGGCGTGCGAAAGACCACGCAGTTTCTTATTTTTAACTGCTTGTTTCTCTCTTTTTGGCGGTCTTTTTTCTCTTGCCAGTGTGAATTCTTACCGTTTTCTTCTCTTAGGTGTTGATTCCCGCTGTTTTCTTTCTTAATCGCGCTCTTCTCCTTCTCTCTTTTCTTTTCACGGTCTCTCCTTTTCGCACTCTTTCTCTTCTCTCTTTTCGCTCTCTCTCCTTCCCTCTTTTCTTTCTACGGCCTCTTCTTCTATTTTTTTCGCGGTCTCTTTTATTCTTGTTGCCCTCCCTGTTCCACGGCTTCTCTCTTTGCTTGTCATCTTCCTGCGGTTAGCTACCTTCTTACGGTCTCCTATTCTATTCGCGTGGGTTGTCTTTGGACACTTTAACCTCTTCTTCCTCCACTCTTTTTTGTATTATTGCTACTTGTAAAATGTTTGTTTAGGATAACCGATTAATTTAGAGGGGGGTGAATATGTCCAATTTGAATCTTGGCTACTTTAAGTCACATAAATTTCTTAGTGAATTAATTGACACAGTCACAATATACAAGAACACAAAATTTAACAATCACATCACAAATAATAGCATAACACAACATTTTTATTGTGGTTCCCCAATTTATGGATACATCCACTTCCCCCTCCCCCTCGTCTTTCTAGCAATGAACTAGATTCGACCAAACTTCACCTTTCTTTTCCTCAGATCCTCAAATCTTACACCTCAGAGCCCAGCTGGCTCCTACAACTCAGATTCCCTTCAAGAATCCTACCTCAGAGTGCACCTTCACTCCTACATGCACCTCAGGCAAACCCTTTCCCTACAACCTCAGAACCTTCCAGTTCCTACAACTCAGAGAAATAACCCCTTCTCCTACCTCAAGCACACAACCCTATCTCGGCCTTTATAATATAGGCTTACAACTCAGAGAATACTATCTCCTACCCCTCAAATCTGATAACAGATCTTACAAAAATATTATAATTAGAAAGAAATTGTGTTATAAAATTGTCACCCATGAAGAAAGAGACTAGTGACAACTTCTTGATTAGATCTTGATGTAAAATCTTCTCTCTTAATCTTTGCCGAGAAGAAAAAGTTCAACCCTTCTTAGCTTTTTCAAAGCTTCTTGAAGAAGAAGGTAGGGTTGAACTTGGCTGGAGAAGATTGAAGTTGATCCACGATCTGCCTCATCTCCACCTTCAAGAATTTTGTAGATTTGATCCAAAAATTTAGAGAAGATAATAATGTTGTATGTAGGTCTTTCCTAGTGTTGTACTCCTTGTATAGGCTTTGGCAAGTATGACCGGCTGTCCCAGTCATTCTACTGACATCTGATAGTTCTGGCGGTTGTTAGGACTTAGAACTTTGAATTATGGTCTTAAAAAGTTTTTTTTGTCTTGAGAGCTTCTGCCTAAAGGTGTTGACACCAGTTCTTGGTGTTGACACTTCTATGCTTTGATTCTGTCAACACCAGTCTTGGGTGTCGACACTTCTCTTATAGGGGTGTCGACACTAGTTGAGTGTGTCGACACTGCTTGCTACTTGTCTCAACACAACTTGTGTAGAATGTGTTAACACTAGTCCTGAATGTCGACACAACATTCTTTCTATCTAAGCACTACTTGAATAAGGGTGTCGACACTAGTCCTGAGTGTCGACACAACTTGCTTCCTGTCTCAGCATAACTTGTGTAAAGTGTGTCGACACTAGTCCTGAGTGTCGACACAGCTGGTTTCTTGACTGACAATGTCGACCCAAGTCCTGGGTGTCGACACTGCTTGTTTTCTGACTCAGCAAAATTAGACAAAGGGTGTCAACACTAGTTCTTAGTGTCGACACAGCTTGCTTCCTGTCTCAACACTGTTTTTTTTTTCAAAGGTGTCGACACTTGACTAGTGTCTTGATACATTTATACTTAGTTTATTTTTCTTCAATCATAGAACCTGCACAAGTAAACTCAACATGCATCAAATACAAATTTGTGTATATCATTGAGTTGAAAGGGCTTCTCCAAATCAGGTACACAATTCCCAATGTACCCAATAATCTCCTCCTATTTGGAGAAATCATAACCCCAATTCAATGATATACACCATAATCTCAAAATAAAATAAGTATGATTTGAAAGTTCAATACTGTGTCAGAAATACAAGATAAATGAAGAACAACAACCAGACAAAGATAGTAATAAGCCAATGGACATTTTCATTTCATATTTGTCAATGTTAAAATAGTTCTAACTTTACATTGTAGTATTACAAAATTACATAATTTCTAAGAAAAGATAAAATAATCTAAGAATATTCTGGCTCCTTGATGACTATGCCTTTCTCTGATTGTATCTTTGCTTTTACTTTAAGCACTTTGTCATCTGCTATCTTTTTGTCTTTGTCAATCTTAGATTGGGAGATCTTTTCTGCCTTGAGCCTTTGTCTTTCAAAATAGTGATAAGGCTTGGGAAAATAATTGTTGGGTTCAATTAAATTAGCTGGAATCACCCCGCCTTCAGATCTCTTCTGAATTTGTAGATGACCTCCTCTGCTTATATGCTTTTCCCATTTTTGCTCAGAATACCATTTTCCCCTGTCATATCTATTGTTGTTAACATATTGTCATGCAGTGAGTATAATGTTCTAGAATTTGGACTCCACTGCTTAAAGTTTGCCTAGCCTCAGCCTGCTCTCTGAATCTCTTCTTTGATAACTGTGCTTCCCTTTCCTTGAGCAAGGCACATCAGTCCTCTCCACCTCTTCACATATCACATTTGAACATCAGTGGAGGACTATATGGCTTGAACTGCATTATGAATATCCTCAAACTATGGAGGAGGGTATATGGTCTGAACTGCAGCAGTGAATACCTTCCAACTGAGCTGGTTAGCAGCCAAACTCAGCTGTTTGATCATCATTATACAGAGGGTGATAGTCTAGAGTGGCTCTGATGCTATTGGAGGTCCACTTAGCATGAACAGAGCTTGCTTTTATTTTTATCAATACTCTCTCCCCCTTTATGACTTCTCTTTCAATATGATCTCTCAAATCATTCTGAAATCTCACTTGATCTACAATAATGAAGTCCTATGAGGTTAACGATCTTCACCTTGTCCAAGTTGTCAGTAAGGTTTGGGCAGAATCCTTGACAGCTTTTACCATAGAATCTGACTGAGTTGAAATCTTGGATTCAACAGTAGTAAAGTAGACTGTAGCTTTTACTCCAAGCTGTATTTGTTCTTTAGCTTAGTCAGGGAAATATCATGCATATCTATCAGATTTTCATTCAGTCTTGTTTGATTTTTTATGACATAGCCTTGTTTTACAGCTATTTCATTTACAGTCACCTTTGAGTCTTGCTGTTGTTTGGCCAGATAAACAACTGCATTACCACCTTTATGAAAGAAACAAGTCATATCTTTCTTTAGTATATTTACTTCAAATCTTATTGATTTGATATCTTTTGCTAGTTGAAATTGTAAGTCCTTGCTTCTTTCATCTACATATTTCTCTAAGGCCTTCCTTTGTTCATCTAGCATGATCTGCATTTGAACTATCAGAGAATTAAAATCCCCAGTAATAGCTGATGTTGTTCCAGATTGGACTGTCTTCTTATAGCTCTTTCTCCTTTGCTTGACTTCCTCAATCTTCTTTTTCTTTAGCTAAGAGGCTTCCTCCCCCTCAGTATCTGATAAGCTGTCAACTACAACTGGAGTTGGCTCTTTATTTTCATCAGTGTTATGAGTCATATTTGATGTCTCCCCCTCAACCCTTGCATCTCCTTGAGCAAAGGAGAGGTCTTCCATTATGATATCATTCTGTTGACCTGCAGTATCAGGAACAGGATCTTTTGGGAGTATGTCCTCCAACTCCCCCTGAATGTCAGCTACTTTAGCTAAAGGAGTTTCTTCCTCAGTCTCCTTAGAGACTGCATTTCCATTATCTTCATATGTCATCTGCAGATCATGTGCAGTAGCACCATCTTGTTCTTCTACTGTGTTCATGTCATGGACAACATCCATCACTATTTTGTTTGCAATTTCACTTTCTAAATTTGGAAGCACATTGAGGTTTTCCTCCTCAATGTGTTCCTCCTCTAGAATTATCTCCCCCTGCATCTGATCTCTAGTTCCAGATGAGGTCCTTGAGTAATTCGGGCGATGGAACATCCTGATTATCTGTGCTTGAACTTCCTTGTGCTTTAGAATCACTTGAAGATTCTTCTATCATAACCACTTCCTTCTTCTTCTTTTATTTCCTTTTATCTGGTGTAGGTGCTTCCTTGGATAGGACTCTATCCCACCTAGATATTATTCTCATATCCATCCTTCGCACATGGTTGATCTTAGTTCCAGTCTTAAGGTTGAGACAGTCAAATGCCTGTACCAAGTAGAGGCTTATTATTCTGTCCAGATTTGGCTTCTTGATGCATTCTGTAATCTTGTCAAAGACTACTTTGCTCCAGTCAGCCTTGACTTTGAATATAACTCTAGTAATTAGCTGAAACATGTTGGCAGATATCCTATCATGTGCTCCTGCTTTGCACAACATCACCTTCCCTATTATTTTAGACATGAATTTCCCTTGATTATTCATACCTTTCCTGAAAAGGGTGCTTCCTAGCTATGTTGTTGGGGCCAATCCACGCCACACTAATATATTTGTGGTCTTGAAAGAGACTAAGTCATCTTCTTGGTCAATTCTTGGAAGGTGGCAGTCAGTCTCCTTGTTGTGATTTTCACTTTTGCTCCATTCACCTTGGACTTAATCTTCTCAGCATTGGAGTCTAGATGGGAATTGGAGAAGAATTCTGAAACTTCTCGTTTCCAGATATTTGATGGCTCCGAAAGCAGAAACTCCAAGCCCGCTTCATTGATTAGGTTTACTACCTCCTTGATTTCGTCATCCGCCGATTGGAATCCATTTCGAACAAGCTCGTACCCTTCAAAGATGTTCTCATCATTCTTGGGAGCCATTGGAGAGATTGAGAAAAGAGATGTGTCGACTAAAGGAGTTCTAGGTCTCGACACTCAAGAAGAAATAGTTTAGAAATACAAGAAGGCGTGGTCGACTTCTCCTCACACAATCTATTTAAAGTGGTTGCCGCTGAAGTCGAAAATGCGCGCGCCATTTATCCTGTTCCGAATTTTTAGAGAGTGACCTAGAGTCGACACAGGAAAACTAGTCTGTCGAGAAGTGTCGACTCAAGTCGACATAAGTATCATGTCTCTCGATACATACCTTAGGATCTCGACACCCTTGATGTCTCGACACTTTCGTTAGTGTCTCGACACATTCTTAGATGTCTTGACACATTCTTTGGTGTCTCGACACTCTTGATTATCTCGACACTTTCTTTAGTGTCTCGACACATCCTAAACAGCTTAGCCAAATTTTTATTTTCTTATTGTCTGACTAATGACATTTGACTTTTTTTTAATGTCTTTCTTATTTATTTAGGTAAGTAGACCTTGTTACATAACTTATACAAGTTGAATAGGTTTTTTCTAGGTATCATAAAAAAATGATTTTTTGAACTTGAATTCTTCTGAATAGGATTTACTCTATGTTTAACATTCCTAGTTCAAAATTGAAGAAATTGAACTTGTTTTCATCTAAAGGTTTTGTGAATATGTCAGTAATTTGATTTTTTGTTGGAGTATAATGTAAACAGATATTTCCTTTCTCAACATGTTCTCTAAAAAAATAGTATCTGATTTCTATGTGTTTGGTTCTACTATGAGAAACAGGATTATTAGCAATTGAGATTGCACTAGTAGAATCACAATACATAACAGATTTACTTAGTTGTACACTGTAGTCCAGGAGTTGATGTTGAACCCATAGTAACTGTGCACAGTAGCTCCAAGCTGATATATACTCAGACTCAGCTATTAAAATAGTTATACTTGGCTGCTCCAACTGATGAGTCTTCTCTCCAGAAATTGACAAGTTCCTGAAGTACTCTTTATGTCCTCTTTACAGCTTGTAAAATCTGCATCTGTGTACCCAGTTAGATCAAAATCACCATTCCTAGGATACTAGTGCCCAAGATTGGGTGTGCCATTTAGATATCTCAGTATTCTTTTAGCAGCTGTATAATGAGACTCTTTAGGGCATGTTCGGTACCTAGCATAGACACATGTTGAAAACATGATATCTGTTTTACTATCTGTCAAGTAAAGGTGTGATCCAATGATGCCTCTATATAAGGATTCATCCACTGGTTTCCCAGATTCATCCTTGTGTAGTGATACTGAAGAACCCAAGTAGAACCAAAAATGATGTCATCTACATAAATCTGGACTAGGATGCTTGATCATTTGATGTCCCTTAGGAATAATGTTTTATCTATCTTCCCCCTAGAGAACTTGTTCTCTATGCAAAAGCTATACATGGTCTCATACCAGGCTTTAGGTACTTGTTTTAACCCATACAAAGCTTTAAGTAATATGAAGACATGAGAGCTAAATTTAGGATTTACAAAACCTGGTGGCTATTCTACATAGACTTCTTCCTTCAATGTACCATTTAGGAATGTAGACTTTACATCATACTTGTGGACTTTATATCTTTTGTATGTTGCATGAGCTAAAAATGATCTAATGGCTTCTAGCCTAGCTACAGGTGCAAACGTTTGGTCAAAGTCTATTAATTCCTCTTGTCTATACCCCTTAGCCACAAGTCTTGCCTTGTTTTTAACTATGACAACATTTTCATCCAATTTATTCCTATATATCCACTTAGTTCCCATGACATTGTGATTTCTAGGTCTAGGAACTAAACTTCAGACCTTACATCTCTCGAACTGATTGAGCACATCTTGCATTGCCATAATCTAGTTGGGGTTTGAAATGGCTTCTTCATATTTCTTAGGTTCCATCTGAGAAAGAAAGCTAGAGAACAAAACCTCATTATGATGTCTACTCCTAGTGGTCACACCTAGCCTGACATCACCTGTTATATGATCAATATGATGATCTCTAAGGTATCTAATAGCTATAGGTAGATTCCTACCATCACCTAGTTCTTCAGGTAGAGAAGGGTGAATCTCTTCCTCCCCCTGGGTAGTGACTATGTCTTCTATAGGAATTACAACATTGTTTCTAGTTTCTAATTCTATAGAAGTGGAATCTCCTATATCTAATTTTCTCCATCTTAGAGTCAACATCTCTTAGACTAGAATTGTTAGATAGTATATTATGTAAGACAGATGTTTCATCAAAAACAACATTAATTGACTCTTTTACTACTTGATGTTTTAAGTTGTAGATTCTATATGCCTTGTTATGATTACTATAGCCTACAAAAATACCTTCATAGGACTTTTCTGAAAACTTAGTTAGATAAGTCTTTCCATTATCTAAGACATATCACTTACTTCCAAAGATCTTTAAATAGGATAGACTTGGTTTTCTGCCCTTCATTAGTTCATAGGGAGTCTTGTTGTGAATTTTGTTGATCAAGGCCCTATTCTGAACATAGCAGGCAGTGTTTACAGCCTCTGCTCAGAAATATTCTGGGAGAGATGTGTCACTTAGCATAGTTCTAGCAGCCTCAATGAGAGTTCTATTTTTTCTCTCAGGAACCCCATTTTCCTGGGGAGTTCTAGGAGAGGAGAATTCCTGAAAGATCCATACTTCTTTACAGAAATTTGTCATTCTTTCAGATTGAAATTCTGTGTCATGATCACTTCTGAACTTGACCACAGAACAACCCTTTTCATTTTGAATTTGTTTGACAAAATCAGCAAGAATGTCCAGAGTTTCAGACTTTCTTCTTAGTAAGAATACCCAAGCAAATCTAGAGTGATCATCTACAATCACAATGGTGTAAGACTTCCTACCTAAACTAAGAACTTGCATAGGTCTATATGAAGTAAGTACAGACACCTCTCAGTGTCTTTGGACTGAATGCCCTTAAAGGAGACTTTTGTTTGCTTGCATCTTTGGCATGCAAGATAAATGCCTTCTTTGGAGCATTTTAGATGGGTTCCATTTCTAACTATGTCCTTAGAGAGCAATTTGTTCATAGCTCTATAGTTTAAGTGAGCTAGCCTCTTGTGCCATTGCACACAAAAGGAGTCTTTCTCACTTGCTACTAGGCATACATGAGTGTTTATATCCATGCATAAGAAGTTAAACAATAGATATTACCACTCCTAGTGCCTGATAATATGATCTTTTGATCACTTGCATTCCTTATCAGACACTTATCATTGTGAAATATGATTTCAAAACCTATATCACAAAGCTGACTTATGCTTATCAGATTGTGGTTTAATCCTTCAACATAAGCCACTTTTATAACAGTTACCAGACCATTAGAGATGTTACCATATCCCTTGGTGAGTCCTTTTTTTGAACCTCCAAAGATTACTTTTGGTCTATCCTTTACTGAAGTATAGTCCCTTAGCAGACTTCTTATTCCAGTCATGTACCTGGAACAGCCACTGTCCAAGTACCAGATACCAGATAGGATTTCATGAGGTACTTGGACCTACCTGCAATCATAAAATTAATTCACATTAGGCACCCAAATAGTTTTGGGGCCTTGGTTCCTATTAGACTTTGTTGTGTGAAGCACACAGGCTTTTTGAATTGATGAATCTGTGACTTAAATGAGGGTGTTGTTGGATTGTACCAACAATCGAGGGCAAAATGCCCTACCTTCCCACAACACCAACATTCAAATCTATTTTATATTCTCTTAGGCTGCACCTTTGAAGTTGAGCTTTTGGGCAACTTAGTGTTGACATTCAGATTCCATGGTAGAGGTGCAACATTGACACCCTTATCTTTCAGGTTTAAATGTTGTGCACTGGGACCAAATACAAGAATTCCTTAGCTCCTTGGATTGATCACACCTTGTGGTGGTCTGTGGGCCTTATAGCCATTAGATTTTTGTCCTTTCCAGCAAGGCTCTTTATTGACCTTGCTGGTTGTGCACTCAAAACTCATGTATCCAGGAACACATGATCCCTTGTATCTGTTAGAAGTCAGATGCTTGACTGGTGGTTTAGCTGGATCAATTGGGGCTTTCCCTTTTGGATCAGGTTTCATATTGATTTTATTATATCCTACACCACTTCTAAATGGTGCAGAAAATGTATCAATAATAGGTAGTATAGACTTAGGCCTTGAGAACTATTTTAGGAGCTGTCTTTCCTGAAGAAGCTTTGCTTCTAGGTCCTTGACAGTCTTGGCATGTTCTGCAATAGTCTATCTAATATCTATTTTATTGGTGTAAGTCTAGGAGCTTCAGTTTTTGAAGATCAACTTAATGTTGGCCCTCTCCAAATGAAAAGATACTGAATCTTAGGAGATCTAGTTCTTTGGCTTTGTTTCTTAACAGATCTGCTGCTTGAAATCAAAGCCTTCAACAACTGCTCATATCTGTTGATGAGTGTGTTGAAATCTGTTTCTAAATCTGAACCATGTTCACTAATATTGGAAGAGTGTGAACATGATTCATTCTTTAATGTTGATCTAGAGCTTGTAGTAAAACTAGTAGTAAGAGGTTTTTACCTTGGTAGAATTTAAACAATCCTGATCTTCTTCTTTTGTTAGGGTCATCAGCCCTTAATCTGTACAGTCTTCACTATCACTAGATGACAATGTGATTCTTATTCTATTGTTGTCCTCCTCAATGGACATTAAGCCCAAAAAAGACTCCTTCTCTTCTGTTTCAGATGAATCTGTCTCACTGTCTGGAAGAGTGGACTGCTTCTTGGCCAAGAGACTTTTGTCAAACTTCTTGTGTTGTCTAGTCTTCCAATTTTCCGACTTTTTCTCCTTCCTTTTTACTGGGCAGTCAGCAATGACATGCCCTTGCCTGTTATAACAATAGCAAACAAGATTAGTCTTAATGTGTCTATTCTGAGAAGAACCATACCTGTCCCCAGATTTCTTTTTCCTGGGTTTCTCTAAGTATTTTGTCTTCTTGTGAGAAGAGTCTCCAGCTGGACCCTTCTAACTACCCTGTCTTCTTCTCCTCAACATCTTCTTAAATTGTCTTGAGAAGAGTGACAGTTCTTCTTCAGTCATGTCCCCTCCTGATAAGGAAGATTTTGTGCATTCTGAGACTACATCCTGTCTTTCTGAGGGAGCAGATTTCTCCCTGACTTTCCTAAATGTATCAGCCTTTAGAGCTAAAGACTTTTCTCTGTTGAGTGCTCTTGCTGCGTCTTCTTCAGACTTCTTGAGATTCAGCTATAGCTCATGAGACAGCAGCTTGCCAAATAGAGCATGGGGTCTATATTGGCCAAGTTGCCCATTTCTCTAATAACACAAATCTTGATGTCCCATTCCTTATTTAGGGACCTCAAGAACTTGTCATTGATTTCATAATTGGTGAAGCTCCTGCCATATGTTCTAAAGTTGTTCACTATTCTGAAAAGTTTCTCAAAGCTCTCAGCCACGGTGTCTTTTTTGTCTTGCCTGAAGGCTTCATACTACTAGTTTAATAGAGATTTTCTGTCATCTCTAATCTCTTTAGTGTCTTCCATATATACAATCAATGATTCCACATTTCTTTGGATGTTTTGCAATGAATCAAGTTTTGGAATATGGAGTCATCTATAATACTGACAGTTATGTTCTGAGCCCTCTTGTCCATAGAGGTCAGAATTATCTCATCCTTGTACATCTTTGTGTAGGTCTTAGGTGTCTTTATGTTGACATCAAGAATTGACACTTTCATGGGTATGAAAGGTCCTTCTAATACGATGATGTATATTCTTGGATCTGCAGCCTCCATGAAGAGTTTAACCTTTTCCTTCCAAATCCCAAAGTTTTCTTTAGAGCAGAATGAGAGTTTGATGGAATGGTTTTCTCTTTGAGCCTTGATTAGATCTCAGACTATCTGAAGGTATCTAGTTTTCTACCTAAATCACCTAGAGGGGGTGAATAGGTGAGTTCTGCGTCTTTTGCGGAATAAAAAATTGAGAGAGTAACACAGAGCAATCAACCATACACCAGACGACATAAGGAGTTATACTGGTTCCCCAACCTTGGGTACGTCCACTCTCTACCTCACCAATCTAGCACCACGCTAGCCTTGGCTACTTCACTATATCTTGGATTGAAAACAATCATACAACTCGGAGCAACGCTCCTACAACTCGGAGATCAAACACTCCTACAAACTCGAACCCCCAAAACAGGATCTACACTCGGAAGAAAAATCTTCCTACAAGCTCGGAGACAAAGCTCCTACAAGAGCTGAAATAAATTTTTACAACAACTATAAAAATTTCACTTATGATCTGAAATCTCCAAAATTCTTCCCTCTTAAAAATTGAAATTCACGTGAATGTGTTGAGGAAGAAAACTTGAGAGAAGCATGATCTGAAATCCTTGAGATCCGACACGATCAAATGAATGATTGGAGAATCTAGAAACTATGATCTTGTCGAATTTATTCTTCTATTGAATCACTAGATCGAGGAAGAAGCTTCGGAGAAGAACGACGAAGACGGCGTGCGGCTTTTCGCGATCTTTCACTGGTGGCGATTGTGATTTCTATTAAGATTAGGGTTAGCAAAATCTTTGACAAGACTTTATATAGAATTTCTTCTAACGGTATGAAATCATTAAGGAATGATCCACGTGGACCAATCATGAAAACTTAGGTTAATTTGAAATCCCGTTAGATGAAATTGAGTTTTAAGTTTTCTTCAACTGCATTCTTCGAAAGGAATATAGTTTTTCGAAAAGAACTAGCTTTCTCGAAAAATGGCATAGCCTTTTTCGAAAAAGACTTTACGCAGAATCCTTTGAACTCTTGAACTTATTTCCCGGAATGGATTTGATTTCTCCAAAAGAAGTATTGACTTTTCAAAACTAACTTCAACCTTTCAAAAACTGCAATGCTTTTTCGAGAACAACACTTGTCTTTTCGAAAACTTTTCATGGCTTTTCAAGAAAAAGAATTATAACTTATTTCACAGATTTTTTTGAGAAGTATTTATGTTTTTCGAGAAGAACGTTACTTTCTCGAAAATTATACTTGGACTTTTCGAAAAATTCACTTCATTTTTCGAAACAAAGACTGAAAAAAAATTCTTGAGAGTTTTCTGAGAAGTCTTGATGTTTCTCGAGAGCTGTTTTGCTTTCTCGAAAAACTTACTTAGACTTTTCAAAAATCTTCTTCTTTTCGAAAAATGTACTTAGGAAATTTTTAAGAAATTTTTTTTTTCTTCTTTGTTCAAAGATCAACAACTCTTCCTTTCTTCCATTCCTTTAGTACTTGAAAATAAAGTGTATCCCAATAGAGAGGTTATACGTGAGTCAACACCATGGATCACATAATGAGGGATTACATTGCATGGTCCTGTATTTAGAGACTCACTATAAACTGACATTGGTCTACACTTAGCAATAATGACCTGCAAGAACTCAACTAGAAAATAGAATCAAATACATAGTTAATTCATCTTAGTTCAAGGGTGACTTCACATAAATCTAGGTTATTGTGGATACAATACCCAACACCATCCTTAGGATTCTCAATAGACGGTTATGCCTTCTCAGTCAACCTCCCTCTGATACTAATTGTAAAGTGTTTGTTTAGGATAACTTATTGACCTAGAGGGGGTGAATAGGTCCAATTTGAATCTTGGCTACTTTAAGTCACATAAATTTCTTAGTGAGTTAATTGACACAGTCACAATATACAAGAACACAGTATTTAACAATCACAACACAACACAACAGTTTTATAGTGGTTCCCCAATTTATGGGTACATCAACTTTCCCTCCTTCACCTATCTAGCAATGAACAAGATTCGGCCAAACTTCACCTTTCTTTTCCTCAGATCCTCAGATCTTACACCTCAGAGCCTAGTTGGCTCCTACAACTCAGATTCCCTTCAAGAATCCTACCTCATAGTGCAGCTTCACTCCTACACCTCAGGCAAACCCTTGCCCTATAACCTCAGAACCTTCCAGTTTCTACAACTCAGAAAAATAACCCCTTCTCCTACCTCAGGCACACAGCCCTACCTCAACCTTTATAATATATGCTTACAATTCAGAGAATACTATCTCCTACCCCTCAGATCTGATAATAAATCTTACAAAAATATTATAATCAAAAAGAAATTGAGTTATAAAATTGTCAACCAGGAAGAAAGAGACTGGTGACAACTTCTTGATCAGATCTTAATGTGACATCTTCTCTCTTAATCTGTGTTGAGAAGAAAAGGTTCAACCCTTCTTAGCGTTTTTAAAGCTTCTTGAAGGAGAAGAACTTGGCTGGAGAAGATTGAAGTTGATCTACGATCTTCCTCCTCTCCACCTTCAGAATTTTGTAGATTTGATCCAAAAAAATCAGAGAAGATAATAATGTTGTATGTAGGTCTTTCTTGGTGTTGTACTACTTATATAGGCTTTGGCAAGGATGACCGGCTGTCCCAGTCATTCTACTGACATCTGATAGTTCTGACGGTTGTCAGGACTTAGAACTTTGAATTGTGGTCTTAGAAAGTTTTTTTTTCTTGAGAGCTTCTGCCTAAAGGTGTTGACACCAGTTTTGGGTGTTGACACTTCTGTGCTTTGATTCTATCGACACCATTCCTGGGTGTCGACACTTCTCTTATAGGGGTGTCGACACTGCTATCTACTTGTCTCAACATAACTTGTGTAGAATGTGTCGACACTAGTCCTGAGTGTCGACACAACATTCTTTTTGTCTAAGCACTACTTGAATAAGGGTGTCGACACTAGTCCTGAGTGTCGACACAACTTACTTCCTGTCTCAGGATAACTTGTGTAAAGTGTGTCGACACTAGTCCTGAGTGTCGACACAGCTGGTTTCTTGACTGATAGTGTCGACCCAAGTCCTGGGTGTCGACACTGCTTGTTTTCTGACTCAACAAAACTAGACTAAGGGTGTCGACACTAGTGCTGAGTGTCGACACAGCTTGCTTCCTGTCTCAGCACTATTTTTTTCAAAGGTGCCGACACTTGACTAGTGTCTCGACATATTTGTACTTAGTTTATTTTTCTTCAATCATAGAACCTGCACAAGTAAACTCAACATACATCAAATACAAATTTGTGTATACCATTGAGTTGAAAGGGCTTCTTCAAATTAGGTACATAATTCCCAATATACCCAACACTACTTCTATTTCCACTTCTTCTGGCAATCTTAGAACTGCGTCCAAGTTCACTCAATTATCTTGGCGTTAGTGTTTCCTTCACCTTTTTATTACAGTCTCAACGCAAACGTCATCATCTTATTGATGACCCTCCTCCTCATGGCTCTGCTGTGTTTGATGACTGGGATACAAGTGATGCTCTAGTCCGTACGTTGCTTGTAAATAATCTTTCAGATGAAATGTCTTCCCGTCATTCGACATGATGAGACAGTTAAGGATGCTTGGACTCATCTTGCTACTTTATACTCCAAGGGAGCTCAAACTTCACGCATATACATGCTATATGCGGATCTATTTTCTTGTCCCATGATGACTCATGCTACTGCTTATCAGGAGGTGCAAACTCTAGGTGTTAAACTTCTTCAGCGTCGTCCTTTCTCTGTTGATCTTGTTGAACAACACAAATACTTTCAGGAACTTCTAGTAGTGTGTTATCTGCTTCTTTTGATAAAGTCTTATGACATGATTCGACAGCAAATTCTTGGAGAGACTGATACTCCTACTCTGGATGCCACTATTGCACGCATTTCAGCGGCTACTGCTCTTCTTCAACGTCCTCTGCTTGCCTCTCTGCCTCCTTCTGATATTATTGATCATCCAGCTCATAATGATATTCCTAGTGGCCATGGAGGCCGCTCTGGTAGGGGTACTTCCTCAAGATATCTCTACTCTCATTATGGCAAGACCAGTCACCTTATTGATCGTTGATGGGTCAAGCATCCTCATCTTCGACCAGCTGCGAGTGATACTACCTCAAAGAAGTCCACTTCTCTTGCCACCTCTTCGGTTTCTACTTATATGGCCACTTTGGGTAGGTGGCTCATTGATTTTTGTGTTACTAGTCATATGACGGGCAATCCTTGCATTTTATCTCGTCTAGACAAACATAACCGGTTAACTCTAGTTTTTATTGCGGATGGTTCTCCTTCCCTTATGTGTGGATTTAGAACAGTGCATATCACTTTATCTCTCCAGCTTGAGGACACTCTCTACGTCCCAACCTTTCCGTGCAACCTACTTTCTGTTATCTCTATGTGTAAACAATTAAATTGCACAACTATATTTACCTCGACTACTTGTTCTTTTCAGGATCCTCACTCCAAGGAGACGATTGCTATTGGGACTAAAAGCGACGACTTGTTCTACCTTGGCAATACGTCTTCCTTTTCTGCTTCTTATTTACTTTGACAGTGACATCTTCTCCTTGGGCATCTTATCCTTGGGCATCCTCCTCATCACATTCTTTACCAGCTTCTACCTGATCTACCTCGAGGAGATCTTCTCTCAACTATAAAGCTTGCCAACTTGGCAAACACCATCGTTCGACTTTTCTAGTTAAATAAGGATGTAGTTCTTCTCGTCCTTTTGAACTTATTTATTCTTATATTTGGGGTCCTACTCCTACTAAAACTGCTGGTAGGGGTAGTTTGTATTTTTTACGTTCATTGATGATTTTTTGAGATGTACTTGGTTGTACTTGCTTAAAGAACGTTCAGATTTTTTTTCACTGTGTTCTATAATGAGATATGTACTCAGTTTGATGTTCCTATTGGATATTGTATCCACAATAAACTAGATTTGTGTGAAGTCACCCTTGAACTAAGATGAATTAAGTATGTATTTGATGTTATTCTCTAGTCGAGTGCTTGCAGATCATTATTGCTAAGTGTAGACCAATGTCAGTTTACAGTGAGTCACTTAACACAGGACCATACAATGTAATCCCTCATTGTGTGATCCATGGAGTTGGCTCATGTGTAACCTCTCTATTGGGATGCACTTCATTTTCAAGTACTAAAGTAATGGAAGAAAGGAAGGGTTGCTGGTCTTTCAACAAAGAAGAAAAAAAATTTTTATGAAAATTTTCTAAGTCCATTTTTCGAAAGGAAGTATGTTTTTCGAAAGGTCTAAGTTATTGAAACCGAAATTTGGTTCCACCTAGAGTTCGGACCTAAGGGCAGCTCACACCTACTTCTCTCAAGCTATCCCTTGGTGAGAGATCTGAATTTGGAGAATGACCCTTGGCTCTAGCATGAAGGTACCACCTCACACCCGAAAGACCTTTGAGATCTCCCCCTCCCTAGCCAATGCCGAGCTAGGTGCCTTGGAGGATGAAGGAGGAAGAAGAAGAGTGGTGAAAACCTATCCTTCTCCAAGGCACCCCAAGGGTCTATTTATAGATTTATGAAAACGACCTGCAAATAGCCGACATCCGCTGCTCTAAAATACTGAAATACCCCGGGGCTGGTCTGCCAACAACCAAACTCTGTTATTCTGAACAGCTATTCACAGCCTACCAAGGGCAAAATAGCAGGCCCTCAAGCCAGGCGAGACCCTCAAGCCGGGCGAGACCCTCAAGCCGAGAGAGACCCTCAAGTCAGGCGAGAACTAGGCCAGACGAGACCTCCAAGAGGAGAGGGCAGGTGTCGGCCTCGCGCCACACCTGCCCACCCTGAGAGGAGGCTGGGGCGGGTGCCGGACTTGCGCCACACCTGCCCCCCTAAGAGGAGGCCGGGGCAGGTGCTGGCCTCGCTCCGCACCCGCCCCCCCTGAGAGGAGGTCGGGGTGGGTGTCGGCCTCGTGCCATACCCGCCCCCTGAGAGGAGGCTGGGGAGGGTGTCGGCCTCGCGCTGCACCCGCCCCCTGAGAGGAGGCCGGGGCGGGTGCCGGCCTCGCGCTGTACCCGCCCCCCTGAGAGGAGGCTGGGGCGGGTGCCGGCCTCGCCCCCCACCCGCCCCCCTGAGAGGAGGCTGGGGCGGGTGCCGGCCTCGCACCGCACCCGCTCCCCTGAGAGGAGGTTGGGCGGGTGCTGGCCTCGCGCCGCACCCGCCCCCTGAGAGGAGGATGGGGCGGGTGCCGGCCTCGCGCCGCACCCGCTCCCCTGAGAGGAGGTCCGGGGGAGGAAAATTCTTCACCCCTACTAGTATATCATGCCGATCAACCATAGATTGGCCTCTAGGAGTACAAAACCCTCTAAAATATTAAAAATATGTAGTAAGTCTTATGCCTTGCTTGGGGGCCCCATTCCGCGAATACGGGGTTGTACACAATCCCCGTTCTTTTCGAGCGAGTTCCACGCTTGGAAAGAAACATCCAACCCAATGTATTCACTGAGTATAGCGCTCTTAGAGCCAAAAATATTTGGCCTCTCCAAGGGGTCAACCTACCATGCCAGCTAACGGGATCCTAGGTGGCGAGATCTTCTCGGGATAAAATTCACTTAACCTCTACGAGGGGTCAATCTGCCATGCCAGCTAATGGGAGCCTGGGTGACGAGATTTCCTCCAGGTAGGAACTTACTCTTCTCCGAGGCACATTCGACCCATCCAGCTAGTGAGAGCCTGGGTGAGGAGATCCTCTCGGGTTTGGTACTTACTCTCCACCATGGCACATTCGACCCATCCAGCTAGTGAGAGCCTGGGTGAGGAGATTCTCTCAGGGTTGGAACTTAATCTCGACCAAGGAACATTTGATCATCCAGCTAGTGAGAGCCTGGGTGAGGAGATCCTCTTAGGGTTGGCACCTTCTCTCCACCGAGGCACATTCGACCTATCCAGCTAGTGAGAGCCTGGGTGAGAAGATCCTCTCGGGGTTGGTACCTACTCTCCCCAAGGCACATTCGACCCATCCAGTTAGTGAGAGCCTAGGTGAGGAGATTCTCTCGGGGGTTGGAACCTTCTCTTCATCGAGGCACATTCGACCCATCCAGCTAGTGAGAGCCTGGGTGAGGAGATCCTCTCGGGTTTGGTACCTGCTCTCCCCGAGGCACATTTGACCCATCCAGCTAGTGAGAGCCTGGGTGAGGAGATCCTCTTGGGGGTTGGTTCCTTCTCTCCACTGAGGCGCATTCAACCCCTCCAGCTAGTGAGAGCCTGGGTGAGGAGATCCTCTCGGGGTTGACACTTACTCTCCACTAAGGCACATTCGACCCATCCAGCTAGTGAGAGCCTTGGTGAGGAGATCCTCTCGGAGTTGACACTTACTCTCCACCGAGGCACATTCGACCCATCCGGCTAGTGAGAGCCTGGGTGAGGAGATCCTCTCGGGGTTGGAACTTACTCTCCACCGAGGCACATTCGATCCATCCATCTAGTGAGAGCCTGAGTGAGGAGATCCTCTCGGGGTTGGTACCTTCTCTCCACCGAGGCACATTCGACCGATCCACCTAGTGAGAGCCTGGGTTAGGAGATCCTCCCGGGGTTGGTACCTTCTCTCCCTGAGGCACATTCGACACATCAAGATAGCGAGAGACTAGGTGAGGAGATCCTCTCGGGGGGTTAGAACCTGCTCTCCATCGAAGCACATTCGACCCATCCAGCTAGTGAGAGCCTGGGTGAGGAGATCCTCTCGGGGTGAGACATACTAAATTCAACATCCTCAAACGGGGAAAGTTTTAAGATACATGACCTCCTGACTCTTCCGGTCAAGGGTAGACTAATTACAAAAACATAAAAGGAAAAGGACTCCACCAAGGCAAGGTTTCTTCAGGCTGCTTGGGCATGATGGTCGTCATTCGCCTCCTCCTCTAATACCTCTTTCCTACTCAAGCTTTCCATGATCTTATCCATATCCTATGCCCTGGATAGCCAGGAAATGGTGTTGATGACCGTGACATAGCACTGCCTTGCCATCCTGGGGTCTCCCCTGACCCTGACTTGGATCCCTCCAGTGTTGAACTTGAGGCACTAGTGAAATGACAATGACATATAACGGAAGGCGCTGATGAGGGGTCTTCCGAAGATGACATTGTAACTGCTCAGAGCGTCCATAATGATGAACCGGCAGTTCCTTGAGGTTCCCCCAACTTCACCTAGAGTCCGACTCCACCTTTTACCTCCTTCCTGTCCCCTGAAAATCCGAACATGGGTCCATCCGAGGCCAACACCCTCCTTGGCTCCACATTCATCTCGTCAAACGCCTTCTTAAAAATGAAGTTGACGGAGCTGCCGTTGTCAACCAAGATCCTGGAGACGGTGTAGCCCTCGATGACCGTCTGGATGACTAGCGCATCGTAGAATGGATCCTCATGACTCGGTATGTCCTTCACTGAGAAGGTGATCTTCTCCTATAGGGGTGGGGTCTAGGATGTCGAAGCGACGCTTCAATGGTATACGGTATGGATGCCTGTCTTTCGAGTGGCCTCGATTCCCACTCTATCGTGGATCACTCCTATACCTTCTTGGGCTCCTACATCGACTTGGTCCTCACATACATCATCTCCCCCTTCTCTTGGGAGAACTTCTTCAATCCACACCGGTGGCTACAGCTGGGCTGGGGCTCTTGCCTATCTCACTTCCAGGAACTCAGGGCAGGTAGCTATGGCGTGACTCTCTACTTGGTGGAAGTCACAGTATGACAACACTCTTCCTTCCCTTCTTTGACGGGCTGGGTGATTCCTCCCGTTACCTCTTCCCCATCTTCCTATTGTCATGGCTTGCTACGTTGGGGGTAAGAGCTGCCTAAAAGCTTGGATATGGAAGTTGAACCTCCCTTGGCCTCCATGAAAGTTCCCCCCACCCTGGATGAGACCTCTCCCTGGACCCTGAACGGGCCCTTCCTGTTGCCTCTAACCTGGCTCCGGACCTTTCTGAGGTCCCTGGAACCCATGAGCCCTTTTCTCTTCTCTCCTTCTTCCCTCCTGATGCCTCGAGCCACCTTGCTCCTTCGACTCTGCCTCGGTTAACCTTGCCAACTTCTTGACAACTGCCGGGTTGGCAGTCTCAATTTCTATCTCCTCTGCCGCCCTTTACATCAACTCCTCGAAGGATAGGAGACTTTCGGGTCAGACTCATCTTGAAGAACCCTTCACGTAACCCCACTGTAAATTTCATCTGGAGGGCATACCCCGACATTTCTTGGATGTCCAGGATCTCTTCTTGGAACCTGTCCATATATTGGGCCAACGACTCCTCTGCCCTCTGTCTTATCAGGAAGATGGACTCGGGACTCTTCCTCCTCTTTTTAGAAGTTGAGAAGCGAAGCTGAAAACTCTGGCTCAAGTCTTCGAACCCGTTGATCGATCTCGCTGGGAGTTGATGGAACCAATCCCTTGCCTTGTCCTTCAACGTGATCGCGAAGAGGCGAGACTTGAATGCATCCATCATCGGCCTGATAGAGACCGCATCTTCAAACCACTGTAGGTGCTGGACGGGACCATCCATCCCGGTATAGTAAGTCATGTCAGGCTCTCTGAACCCCTCGGTAACGGGAGTTGAGACAATCAGCTCGATGAATGATGACCCCCAGCTTGGTGGTCTCGCATGCTCCACTCGCGCGACCTGCTCGCCTGGGAGGTTAGCACTAGTCGGGCTGGGGAATAACTCCTGGACGGCAAGGTCTCGCTCCACCCCCTCTCCCACCCTTTCCTTCCCAGGTCGTATTCCTGGTGCACTTTCTTCTACCCCTCCTAGGGTCATCTCGCCTAGACCCCTGGGAGCTGGCTCACCGAAACCCCTGGAAGTTGGCTTGTCGAGACCCTTGAAAGTTGGCTCACCGAGACCCCTGGAGGCTGTCTCGCCAAGACCCCTGAGAGCTAGCTCCTGGGGGGTAGGAGTTGAGCAGTCACTCCGAGGCATAATACTTCGCAGCATCTCCATGATGCCTTGGATGGATGCTATGAAATCTTCCCTCCCTACAAAGGGTCCTTGGTTAGGGAGCTCATTAGAGTCATCAACACCTCCATGATCTCCCGCCATGGAACTTGCTCAGGAACTTCTGTATGAGCCGCGGTCCACGCTTACCGCACCAGAATGTTGAAACCGAAATTCGGTTCCACCTAGATTTCGGACCTAGGGGCAGCTCACACCTACTTCTCCCAAGCTGTCCCTTGGTGAGAGACCTAAATTTGGAGAATGACCCTTGGCTCTAGCGTGGAGGTCCCACCTCACACCCGGAAGACCTTTGAGATCTCCCCCTCCCTAGCCAATGCTGAGCTAGGTGCCTTGGAGGATGAAGGAGGAAGGAGAAGAGTGGTGAAAACCTATCCAAGGGTCTATTTATAGATTTCTGAAAAATAGCCTGCAAATAGATGACATCCGCTGCTCTAAAATTACTGAAATACCCCGGGGCTGGTCTGCCAACAGCCAAACTTTGCTATTCTGAACAGCTATTCACAGCCCACCAAGGACAAAATAGCAGACCCTCAAGCCGGGCGATAACTAGGTCGGGAGAGACCTCCAAGGGGCCGCACCCGCCCCCCTGAGAGGAGGCTGGGGCGGGTGCCGGCCTCGTACCGCACCCTCCCCCCTGAGAGGAGGCCGGGGCGGGTGCCTGCCTCGCGCCACACCCGCCCCCTGAGAGGAGGCCGGGGCGGGTGTCGGCCTCGTGCTGCACCCGCTCCCAGAGAGGAGGTCGGGGCAGGTGTCGGCCTCGCGCCGCATCGGCCCCCCTGAGAGAAGGTCGGGGCTGGTGCCGGCCTCGCGCCGCACCTGCCCCTGAGAGGAGGTCGGGTCGGGTGTCGGCCTCGCGCAGCACCCGCCCCCCTGAGAGGAGGCCGGCGCCAGTGCCGGCCTCGTGCCGCACGCCCCCTGAGAGGAGGCCGGGGCGGGCGGGTACCGGCCTCGCGCCGCACCCGCCCACCTGATAGGAGGCGGGGGCAGGTGGCGGCCTCGCGCCACACCCTCCCCCCTGAGAGGAGGCCGGCAGGAGGCAAATTCTTCACCCCTACTAGTATATCACGCAGATCAACCATAGATTGGCCTCCAAGAGTGCAAAACCCTCTAAAAGCTTAAAAATGTGTAGCAAGTCTTACGCCTTGCTTGGGGGTCCCATTTTGCGAATACGGGGTTGTACATAAGTGAATTTCTCGAGAAAGCCACACTGTTATCGAGAAACATTATGACTTCTCAAAAAACTCTCAAAAAACTTCTAAGATCTGTTTCTCGAGAAAAGCCTTGAAAATTTTGCGAGAAACCAGATTCTTTTCTCGAGAAAGAAAAATTGCTTTCGAAAAGTCAAAGTCATTTCGCAAGAAACCAGTTTCATTTCTCAAGAAAGAAACATTGTTTTCGAAAAGACAAAGTTACTTTTCGAGAAATCAGTTCAAGAATTCAAAGAATTTTGGGTGAAGTATTTTCGCGAGAAGACAAGTCCTTTTCGAGAAATCAGAATTCTTTTCGAAGAATGCAGTTGCAGAAATCTTATTTTCAAAATGACTGATGGGATTTCGATATAACCTATGTTCCTCTTGATTGGTCCACGTGGATCATTCCTCAATGATTTTTGACTGTTAGTCGAAGTTCTATAAGTAGTCCTTTCAAGATTTCGCTAAACCTAGTAATTACAGTAATCTGAATTGCCGTAAGATATAGATCGGGAAAAGCTGCATGCCGCCATCGTTATTCATCTCTGACGCTTCTTCCTCGATCCAGCGATTTAACAGAAGAAAAGATTTGACAGATCACAGATTCAAGTTTCTTCAATCATTCATTTGATCGTTTCGGATCCTAAGAGTTTCAGATCGTGTTCTCTCAAGATTTCTTTCTCAACATCTTCTTTAACAATTTCAGTTCTCAAGAGGGAAGAACTTTGAATATTTCAGATCTGGAAGTATAATTTTTATTGTAGTTGTAAAATTATTTCAACTCTTGTAGGAGCTTTGTCTCCGAGTGTTGGGTACATTGGAAAATATGTACTAGATTTGGAGAAGCCACAACTTTGTTAATGATTTGCATCAATTTGTATTTGATAGGAGTTTGAGTTTCATTGTGCAGGTTTAAGTATTTGAAGGAAAATTTTCTAAGTATAAGTGTCGACACTTGTGAAGAAACTGTGTCGACACTCAGGAAACTTGTGTCGATACTCAGGCAAGCTGTGTCGAAACACAAGCAAATAGTGTCGACACTCAGGGAAGTTGTGTCGACACCAAGAATTTGTGTCGACACTTATAAAGAAGCTTTGTCGACACTCAGAGCTTTGTCGACACCTAAAGAAGCAGTTGTGTCGACATCCAGAAATGTGTCGACATCTGAAGCAGGACTAGTGTCGACACTTAAAACTGAAGCTATGTCAACATTCAGGAGATATGTCAACACCTGAAGCAATTGTGTCGACATACGGGACTTGTGTCGACACACCAACTCTCAAAAGGCTGTGTCGAGTTCAGAAGTAATTGTATCGACACACAGGACTTGTGTCGACACACACTCAACGCCATTTGACAAACACTCAACACCAACTGTCTGTAACAGGAATGTCGAGACAAGAAGCTGTTGTGTCGACACACAGGACTTGTGTCGACACATACAACATAAGCAGTGTCGAAAAGCAGAAGTATGACTGTGTCGACACTTGGAGTAATTGTGTCGACACCATGAAGACTTGTGTCGACACTTAGTCTATATGTGTCGACACATGTGAAGCAGTCTGCTGAGTGTTGTATGCTGAGGTGAAAAGACATTGAAGAACCTGGTGACGTGACTGGTGACTTGACAGTTGTCATAACTAGCCAGTCTGACACCACTGTCAGAACTGTTAGAAATTTGTTATGAACTGGATCAGCCGGTAACCATTAAGCAAGCTCTATATAAGAGACAGATTGGAAACGACAAGAGATGAACAACAACGTGAGGCATCAATAAGAAGAATTCTAACAGATCAAGGGCTGTCTGCAAGAAAGATTCAGAGTTCTATCTGAATTTAAGGAAGAAGCTAATTAAAGATCATCTTCATCAACAAAGAAGATCCAACTTATTTTGTTCTAATCAAGAAGCTTTGAAAAGCTAAGTTAGGTTGGATCAGGAGGATCAGTCAATATAAGAACTGATCAAGAAGACAACATCAACAGAGAAATCTAGCTGGTGTAGTTTTCAGTCACAA
The DNA here is from genome assembly GCA_039513925.1 of Platanthera zijinensis. Lineage (NCBI taxonomy): Eukaryota > Viridiplantae > Streptophyta > Magnoliopsida > Asparagales > Orchidaceae > Platanthera > Platanthera zijinensis. The sequence goes on from CM077092.1 coordinate 136,024,859, forward strand.
TTTACTCACAAATTCTTTTAGGATCTTCTATTAGATCTGAGATTGTAAGCCTAAAATTATAAAGGCTGAGGTAGGGTTGTATGCCAGAGGTAGGACTTGTGGAAAGTCTGAGTTGTAAGCCTAATTATAAAGGCTGAGGTAGGGCTGAGGCCTGAGGTAGGATTCTGGAGAAGAATCTGAGGTAGGACTTGTGTTAAGTCTGAGGTGTAGGAACTATCTTTGGTTCTGAGATTGTAAGATCTGAGGATCTGAGCTAGTGGAAGGAAGTTAGGCTGAATCCAGTTATCTGCTAGATAGGCGAAGGGGGAAAGTGGATGTACCCATATCTTGGAGAACCACTATAAGTCTGGTGTTTACTGTGATGTGTTTATTTTTTGTAGATTGATTAATCTGCGCTGAAAGAAGTCTTATAACTATTTGCTCTTGAAATAAAGTCTTTCAAGTGGTATCATAGGGAGGTTCCTCAAAATTTGACCTAATAGTCAGAGGATTTCTCCAAGGCAAATAATAGATAACAAAATGGGTTCAAGTGAAAATCAAAAGGAATTTGGATCTATGAAATTGCCCATATGCAGGAAAGAATCTTTTGGCATTTGGAAAGAAAGGGTCAGGCTATTTATGGAAGCATCTGATCCAAGAATTTATATCACAGTACAGGAAGACCCTTCATCCCAATGAAGGTTTCAGTTCTTGATGCAAACGTTCAAACTCCAAAGAGTTATTCAGAGATGACTAAGGATGAAATCATCTTGGCTACATTAGATAAAAGAGCTCAGAATATAATTGTAAGTGTCATAGATGATGCAACATTCCAGAATCTTGTGCACTGTAAAACTTCCAAAGAAATGTGGGATACATTGATTGTCTATATGGAAGGCACATAAGAAGTCAGAGAGGACAGAAAGTCTATACTAAATCAGGAATATGAGAGCTTTAGGCAGAATAAAACTGACAGCATAGCTGAATGCTATAAAAAGTTTTTCAGAATAGTGAATGAACTGATGACATATGGAAGAGTCTTCAGTACTTATGAACTGAATGACAAGTTTCTTAGGTCCCTAACAAAGGATTGGGACACTAAGATATGTGCCATCAGGGAAGTGGCCAAATTGGCTAACACACCACCACCTACACTTTTTGGAAAACTTATTTCATATGAAATGCAGCTTACTGCTAGGAAAAAGGAAGAGAAGGGTAGCAGATCTCAACATAAAGAAAAGTTAGTAGACTTCAAGGCTGAGGGCTCAAGGAAGGGTAGGAGAAAATCTCCTTCTCCACCTAGAAGGAGTACTGAAGCAGAAGAAGGTGTTCCTGAAACAAGTACATCAGATAGTCATGCATCTGATGAAGACTTTGCTGCCTCACAAGACAATTTCAAAGGTTCATGAAGAAAAAGAATTAGAGAACAAGGCCTTCATCTACATCCTATTCCAAGGATGAATACTACAGGAAGAAGAAAACACCTAAGGAGGACAGGTATACTTCTAAACCTGGTAAATAATCTAATTCTAAGATTGTGTGTTATTGCTGCAACAGGTCTGGGCATGTCATAGCTGACTGTCCTGATAAAAGAAAGGAGTCAAAAGACAAGAAGAAGCAGCTGGTCAAAGACAAGAAGGAGAAGACTTTAGTGGCTCAGAAGGAGAAGAGTTGGACAGACTCTTCATCTTCAGAATCTAAAGAAAAAGAGGCAGAAGCATATGTTGGACTCTTCTCAACAGAAGAGGATTCTAGTGAACTAGAATTTCTACAGATGCTGGACTCCATAAATGGAGTGGAAGAATATTGTTGTAAAGGGCTGATGGCTCAATCTGAAGAAGATAAGTGCCAGGATCAACCTGGACCAAGTAAAGTAAACAATTCACCCCTAGTCTCAGATTACTTTACTGGATCAGAATCAAAAGCATCTTCTTCAAAAGAAGTGGATGGATCTGAGTCTGAGGGGGATGTTCACCAACTCATTAATGAGTATGATGGGTTATTGCATGCTCTAAAGAAGAGCAAGTTTCTTGTTAAAGAGCAAGCCAAAGAGATTGAGTCTCTTAAGCTGGCTGTAGTAGTTTCAGCAAAACTGCTGGATCAAAAACTGAATGAGGTTACCAAATTGAAAAAGATTATAGTTATTCAGATGGGTACAATCTCATTCAAAGAGAATCATATCAAGAAACTGGAGGGAAAACTTCAGCAAGAGAGAGAGCTAGTGACAAAATTCTCCAAGCCAAAATCAGTCTTACCTTTTATAGATAATTTTGTTTCACAAAAAGAAAAGACTGGTCTAGGCTTTAAGGGAAGAACTAGGGCTACCAATTCTCATAGAAAAGGTAAAGCCACAGTTCAGCCTCTAGCTGTTAATCCCCCTATTTTCTTTAAGAAGGTAGTGAATCCTACTAACAGGTATGATCATGACATTACACATGGTCACTGTGAGCATAAAAATTTCATGAGCAAGGGTACTAATGCCAATAGACCAATCTATAGGCATGTCCATCATATTCAAGAGGAGTTCTTGAAGAATGCTGTTCCAGCACCAACACTTAATAAGTCTACTAACAACAAAGTAAGAAGGTCTGTACCTAAGAATAGGTATAATAGGTTTGAGTGTTGGTGTTGTGGCAAGGTGGGCCACTTTGCCATGAATTGCTGGTTTAACTTAAGTGTTAAAACCAAAGTAGGATTCATGTTAGATCAGTCACAGGGTTTCAAACTAACAAGGACCTAGGACACACTAGCAAGTTGGGTTCTAAGGGTAAGTGATTCTTTATTTGTTGCAGGTAAATCCAAGTGACCATACCCCTATATGGTACTTGGATAGTGGATGTTCCAGACATATGACGTGAACAAGGAGAATGTTGAGGGACTATGTGCCCATAAAGAATGGACCAAAAGTTATCTTTGGTGGATCAGAAAAGGGAATCATCAAAGAATTTGGTAACATATCTTGTGATTCAATTACAATCACTAAAGTGGCTTATGTAAAGGGTCTAAAACATAACCTGATTAGCATAAGTTAACTTAGTGACCTAGGTTATGATATTTCTTTCCTCAAAGGTGAGTGCCTAGTAAAAAGGTCAAGTGATCAAGAGATCATTTTGACTTGCACTAGGAAAGGAAATGTGTATTGCCTTAACCTAGAGTGTGAGTCTAACAACTCACCTATTTGTTTGGTTGCAGGAGAGAAAGCTTCTCTATGTATCAAATGGCACAAGAGGCTAGCTCATCTGAACTATAAGTCAATTGGACTGCTGTTCAGCATGGGATTAGTGTGGAATGGTCCTCAAGTTCAGTGCATAAAAGAGGGTGTGTGCTCAGCTTGCCAAAAAGGCAAGCAGACTAAGTCCTCTTTTCAGTCACTTGACATCAAAGATTCAAAGAGATGTTTGTATCTCATGCATATGGATTTGTTTGGTCCTATGCCAGTCCATAATCTTGGTAGTAAAGAATACACACTTATTGTTGTGGATGACTATTCTAAATTTACATGGGTTTTCTTCTCGAGGCAGAAATCTGAAACCCTAACTATTTTCCAGACTTTTGTTAGACAAATACAGAATGAATACAACAACTCAGTGGTCAAAATCAGAAGTGACCATGGAACTGAATTTCAGTCTGAATGTATGACAAAATTCTGTGAAGAACTTGGGATTCATCAGGAATTCTCTTCACCTAGAACTCCTCAGCAAAATGGTGTTGCTGAAAGAAAGAATAGGACTCTAATTGAAGCCAGTAGAACTCTACTGAATGACACTACTCTCCCTGAATACTTCTGGGCTGAGGCAGTAAATACTATATGTCATGTGCTCAATAGGGCCTCCATCAACAAGAAATACAAGATGACTCCCTATCGGATTTTAAAAGGCAGAAAACCAAACATATCTTATTTCAGAATCTTTGGTAGTAAGTGTTTTGTACTAGTCAATGGTAAACACTACCAAACTAAGTTTGCTGCCAAATCCCTAGAAGGGATATTTATTGGGTACAACAACCATAATAGAGCATACAAGATCTACAACTTGACTACTCAAGTTGTAGAAGAATCTGTGCATGTTGTATTTGATGAGTCAATGTTTATTAACAGTGAATTGTCTAGTTCTTCAGTTAGTTCTACAGGTCTAATAGATAAGCTGGACAAGCTGACCATTAATGAAGATGTTCCTGCTAAACTGGATGAGGATAAAGATGCCAGCTATCTAGTGGGAGATCAAGTCCCTCTGGGTGAAGAAGAGAATGTGGAGCATCAAGATGAGGAAACTAGAGATAGCCATAATGCTGACAAAATTCCTCCAGCAAGGAGACACTTGAAGGATCATCCAGCTCACCAGATCATTGGTGATGCAAGTCAGGGTGTTCTAACAAGGAGTAGGAGCATGAACACAATTTTATGTTCTAGCTTCATGTCTCAGATAGAACCCAGGAAGATTGAAGAGGCAATGCAAGACACCAACTGGATTGATGCAATGCAAGAAGAGCTCAGTCAGTTTAAAAGGTGTAAGGTCTGGGAACTGGTGCCAAAACCTAAGGATCACAACATAATAGGAACTAAGTGGATCTATAGGAACAAGCTTGATGAGAATGACACTATAGTCAAGAACAAGGCTAGAATGGTAGCAAAAGGCTACAGGCAAGAGGAAGGTATTGATTTTGATCAAACCTTTGCTCCAGTGGCAAGGCTGGAGGCAATAAGGCTGTTCTTAGCCTATGCTGCCTATCAAGGGTTCAAAGTATATCAAATGGATGTGAAATCAGCATTTCTAAATGGTGATTTAAAAGAAGAAGTCTATGTAGAACAACCCTCAGGTTTTGCAGACTCTCACTTTCCTAATTATATATATATGCTTAGGAAAACTCTATATGGTTTGAAACAAGCTCCAAGGGCTTGGTATTAAATCTTGTCTGCCTTCCTCATTGAGAATAAATTCTCTAGAGGAAAGATAGACAAAACTCTATTCTATAGGGAATCAAAAGGCAAGATAATACTAGTCCAGATATATGTGGATGACATTATCTTTAGTTCTACTGAAAACAACCTTTGTAGGAAGTTTGCCAAACTTATGCAAGGGAAGTTTGAGATGAGCAGTATGGGTGAGCTAAAGTTCTTCTTAGGACTTCAAGTAAGACAGACCGAGAGTGGGTTATCCATTTCCTAGTCTAAGTTCACCAAGGAGTTGATTAAAAAGTATGGTTTGGACTCAGCTTCTACAATGAAAACTCCAATGAGAATAAGTATGCCTATATGCAAAGATCAAGCAGGGAAACCTATTGATGAGTCATTGTATAGAGGGATAATTGGCTCCCTACTATACTTGACTGCTAGTAGACCTGACATCATGTATGCAACATATTTCTATGCTAGGTATCAAGCATGCCCTAAGGAATCTCATTATACTGCAGTTAAAAGAATTTTGAGATATCTTAAGGGCATACCTAATCTAGGCCTTTGGTACCCTAAGAATAGAGATTTTCTATTAACAGGTTTCTCAGATACAGATTTTGCTGGATGCAAAGAAGACAAAAAAAGTACCACAGGAACCTGTCAATTCTTTGGTGGGAGGCTGGTGTCATGGAGCAGCAAGAAGCAAACCAGTGTAGCTATATCAACAGCCGAATCAGAGTATATAGCTGCAGGTAGCTGCTGTGCACAATTGATATGGATGAAGCATCAACTAGAAGATTATGATATCCAGGTAAGTAGAATACCACTATTTTGTGATTCTACAAGTGCTATTTCTATTGCTAAGAATTCTGTATCACACAGTAGGATCAAGCATATAGATATTAAGTTTCATTTTATAAGAGAACATGTAGAGAAGGAAAATATTAATCTAGAGTTTGTAAAAACTGATTATCAAATAGTTGATATTTTTACAAAACCACTAGATGAAACTAAATTCAATAATTTTAAAATTGAATTAGGTATGTTGAACCTAGACTAGGTTAACACAAGTTTCCATTAGTAGCATATGTAAGCAACAAATTTCTATTGAAATTTGGCTAAGTACAAAGTTTGTGTCGACACAAGCAAGTTGTGTCGACACACTCAGTGTGTTGTGTCGACACAAAACAAGGATATGTCTACACAGAAACAGTATCAGTGTCGACAGAAGAATAGGTGTCGACACAAAAAGTCTCGACACAACCTTGTCGAGACTATATGTCGAGAGGATATTTGTGTCGACACAAAAAGTTGGTGTCGACACAACTCTGTCGTGACTAAAGTGGTCAGTGTCGACACAGACTCAAGTATGTCGACACATAGATGTGTCGACTTAAAATACGTTTTGTCAACTTAGACATTAGTATGTCGACACATAGTTATGTCGACTTAACTTAAGTTCTGTCAAGACCTAGTCATTTTTGTCGACACAAAAACTGATTTGTCAACTTAAGCCCGACTTTTGATCTGCCCTTGAATCAAGTACTATAAATAGGTGAAGCCAAAATTTGGCCGACTACGCTATCAGAATTTTTGACTCTACACCTTCTGTCGACATAGACCTTCTCTTCTCTTCTCCTCTAACACTTACGTCAATGGCGCAAAACCAAGAAGATAAGGTTAATGAAGGTTATGAACTGGTTCGCGAAGGATTCACGACTGCTTCTGATGAAATTCAGGGAGTCATTGCCCTAATTTCTGAAAATGGATTAGAATTTTTGGTCTCTAAACCGACCAAAATATGGAAAAAGGAAGTCAAGGAGTTTAACTCAACCGCTACTGTGGACATAGAAGGACAGAAAATCAAGGCGTCTATTCAAGATACCCGGGTGAAGCTCACATTGAAATCAATCAGGAAATCACTACATCTACTATTGATCAAGGATACAGACTAAATAACTCCTTCCCAGATAACTGAAGCTTTATGCTGGTGTGGACTGAGTCCTAGTATTAAGATTGGATCATCTATCAATAGAAAAGGGATGAATTCCCAAGAAAAATTTCTTTCAGAAGTTGTGGGCAAAGTGATAATCTGCAAGACTGGTGGACATGATAGGATTTCTGCCCACATGTTCAATCTTATGGTGAGGGTTATATTCAAGATAAACACTGACTGGGCAGCAGTAGTGTTTGATAAAATACAAGAAGGATTTAAGAAACCTAACCTGGGAAGGATCCTTAGTGTATGCTTAACATCAGTAATTCCAGATGTTCTGAAACAAGCAAATGGCTCTAAGATAAATCACATGAGGAAAATGGAGGTGAGGATACTGTCAAGATGGGACAGAGTTCTGACCAAGGAAGTCCCTGCTCCCAAGGAGCAAACTAAGAAAGACAAGAAGAAAAAGAAAGTGATTGTACAGGCTGATTCCTCCAGTGATTCTGAAGAGGAAGTGGTCTTTAGTTCTGATGAAAACCAGCACCAATAGGAAGCATATGATCAAGTAAAGGACAGTGAGGCCCAGGAGAAATAAGATGACTCCACTCAAGGGGGGAAACACTTTGAACAAGGAACTGAGCTGCCTGCCCAAGGGAGAGGTATTAATGATGCTGTCCTAGACAGTGATTTAGCTGTAGATACAATCATGAAGGTAGTATCTGAAATCAACACTGCAACTGAAGAAACTGATAAGACAGATGCTCAAAATGAGCTAGTAAGTATTCTCTGCACAGTCTAGTGATATATGATAGTATTCTTCTCAATAATTGTTCAGGGGGTAAACTTTTGTGTAAAAAGAAAGTCTTTTAAGTCATTAAACCAAAACTAATCTTATTCCTTCTGTACAGATTCAGAAGGAATTTACAATGGAAGAATTGTTTCCTGATCTTCCTCCAGATAGAACTGAGGGAGAGCATATTGAGAAAGGAAAAGATATTCCAAGAACCGAGGGGGAGTTATCAAAGGGTACTGAGAAGGATACCCCAGCTGAAAAGAATACTATTAATATTAATAGAACAACTGAATCTTTTGAAGATGAAGAAGCCACATTGGCTAAGAAAAGGAAGCTAACTGTTTTAAAGAAAAAAAATTTTGGATACAAGAAGGCTTTGCAAGTGGGAACAACACCATCTACATCAACTATGGACTTCAGTTCTTTACTGGTCCAGATGCAAATAAAACAGTCTATAGAGCAATATGTGGATGAAACTCATAAGGAGTTACAGTTTCAATTGGCCCAGGACATCAAATCCATTAGATTTGAAGTGAACCAACATAAGAAGGAGATGACAGATTGCTTCCATAAAGGAGGTAATGCTGTAGTGTTCCTGGCCAAGCAACAACAAAATATCCAAGCTAAAGTGGATGAAATTGAAGTGAAGCAGGGATATGTACTGGAGAATCAGTTAAGGATGAATGAAAATATCAAGGATTCACATCATGAAATATTGACAAAGCTCACTGATTCTAGCACTACTCTGAAGGCTGAAATCTCCAAGCAAATCCAGGAAGATATATCTGCTGTCAAAGCCACATTTCAAGAATCTCAGGAGAAAATTAAAACTTTCCTGACAAAATTCAGAGCTTATTTTAAAGAGGGAACTGAATATATAGCTGATCAAGTCAGATTCCAGAAAGAAGATTTAAGAGATCATGTTGCAAGAGAAGTCATAAAGGGGGAGAGATTACTAGTCAAAGCCAGCTCTGACCATGCTAAATGGACTACCAATAGCATCAGAGCTACTCTTGGATATCCTCCTCTTTGTGATGATGCTAATGTAGCTGAGTCTGGGATACAACCTGAATATTTTAAAGGAGATCAGCCTGAAGTTGCTCAGGTGATCTACCCCCCAGCTGATTTTGAGATGGTTCAAGAAGAAGTGTTGAAAATGTATAGTCCTCCACCAGAGGAACAAAATGTAATTCTGGAAAAGGTTGAAATGTCAGAAGCTGCATTAGAAGCTCAGAAGGAAGCTCAACTTTCAAAGAAGAGATTCAGAGAGTAGGCTGAGCTGAAGCCAGATTTTGAGCAGTGGAGCCCAACTTCTAGAAACATCATACTTACTACTTGGAAAGCTGTAAAGGATAAAAACCATGACAGGGGAAAGTGGTATTCTAAACAAGAGTGGAATAAATATCAAGCAGGACAAGAAGCAATTCTTCAACATAGAAGAAGTGTTAAGGCTGGGAAGTTATCTGCTAATACTCAAGAGCCAAGCAAGTACTTCCCCAAACCTTTCCACTATTTTGAAAGATAGAAGATCAAGGCTGAAGAATTAAAGAAGAAAGCTCTAAAAGGGAAAAAGCCAGCTGAGGTTGCTGAACCTTCTCTACAGGCTAAAATCAAGTCTGACAAAGGAATAGTTATTAAGGAGCATAGTCAGTAATAGGATTGCTAGGTTTATGTAATAGAACAATGTACTAATTTGTTTCTTTTGTTCTATAAGAAATTCATGTAAACCAAAGTTTTTCTGATTAATGAAATATTTTTCAGTATTAAGTGTTTGTTGTTTACAATGATTATGTGATAACCTGCTCTGAAATATTTTTACTTTTATTACAATTTTGTTTTATCTTAAGAGATGTATATCTTTGACTAAGGGTTATTACTTCTCCAAATAGGGGGAGATTGTTAGGTATATTGGAAAATATGTACTAGATTTGGAGAAGCCACAACTTAGTCAATGATTTGCATCAATTTGTATTTGATAGGAGTTTGAGTTTCATTGTGCAGGTTTAAGTATTTGAAGGAAAATTTTCTAAGTACAAGTGTCGACACTTGTGAAGAAATTGTGTCGACACTCAGGAAACTTGTGTCGACACTCAGGCAAGCTATGTCGACACACAGGCAAATTGTGTCGACACTCAGGGAAGTTGTGTCGACACCCAGAATTTGTGTTGACACTTATAAAGAAGCTGTGTCGACACTCAGAGCTTTGTCGACACCTAAAGAAGCAGTTGTGTCGACATCTAGAAATGTGTTGACATCTGAAGCAGGACTAGTGTCGACACTTAAAACTGAAGATGTGTAAACATTATGGATATATGTCGACACCTGAAGCAATTGTGTCAACACACAGGACTTGTGTCGACACACCAACTCTCAAAAGGCTGTGTCGAGTTCAGAAGTAATTGTGTCGACACACAGGACTTGTCGACACACACTCAATGCCATTTGACAAACACTCAACACCAGCTGTCTGTAACAGAAATGTCGAGACAAGAAGCTGTTGTGTCGACACACAGGACTTGTGTCTACATATACAACATAAGCAGTGTCAAGAAGCAGAAGTATGACTGTGTCGACACTTGGATTAATTGTGTCGACACCATGAAGACTTGTGTCGATACTTAGTCTATATGTGTCGACACATATAAAGCAGTCTGCTGAGTGTTGTATGCTGAGGTGAAAAGACATTGAAGAACCTGGTGACGTGACTGGTGACTTGACAGTTGTTATAACTAGCCGGTCTGACACCACTTTTAGAACTGTCAGAAGTTTGTTATGAACCAGATCAGCCGGTAACCATGAAGTAAGCTCTATATAAGAGACAGATCGGAAACGACAAGAGATGAATAATAACGTGAGGCATCAATAAGAAGAATTCTTACAGATCAAGGGCTGTCTGCAAGAAAGATTCAGAGTTCCATTTGAATTTAAGGAAGAAGGTGATTGAAGATCGTCTTCATCAACAGAGAAGATCCAACTTATTTTGTTCTAATTAAGAAGCTTTGAAAAGCTAAGTTAGGTTGGATCAGAAGAATCAGTCAATCCAAGAACAGATCAAGAAGACAACATCAACAGATAAATCTAGCTGGTGAAGTTTTCAGTTACTCTTTACTCACAAATTCTCTTAGGATCTTCTGTTAGATCTGAGATTGTAAGCCTAAAATTATAAAGCCTGAGGTAGGGATGTATGCCTGAGGTAGGACTTATGGAAAGTCTGAGTTGTAAACCTAATTATAAAGGCTGAGGTAGGGTTGAGGCCTGAGGTAGGATTCTGGAGAAGAATCTGAGGTAGGACTTGTGTTAAGTCTGAGGTGTATGAACTATCTTTGGTTCTGAGATTGTAAGATCTGAGGATCTGAGCCAGTGGAAGGAAGTTAAGCTGAATCCAGTTATCTGCTGGATAGGCGAAGGGGGAAGTGGATGTACCCATATCTTGGGGAACCACTATAAGTCTGGTGTTTATTGTGATGTGCTTATTTTCTATAGATTGATTAATCTGTGCTGAAAGAAGTCTTATAACTATTTGCCTAAAAATTAAAAAGACATAAAAAAGATTAGAACCTATTCACCCCCCCCCCCCTCTAGGTGTTTAGGCTCTTGAAATAAAGTCTTTCACCGAGTTTGTAGGAAGATTATTCTTCTGAGTGTAGATACCGTTCTGGGGTATCGAGTTTGTAGGGGTGTGTTAACTCCGAGTTGTAGAAGCGTTGCTCCGAGGTGTAGGATTGTTTCAATCCGAGATTTAGTGAAGTAGCCAAGGCTAGCCATGGTGCTAGATTGGTGAGGTGGAAAGTGGACATACCCAAGATTGGGGAACCACTATAATTCTTTGTGTCATCTGGTTTGTGCTTGATTAATTTCTGTGTTAAAGTCTCTCAAATTTTTATTCCGCAAAAGACATTGATCTCACCTATTCACCCCCTCTAGGTGATTTAAGTAGACAACTAAATACTTTCAGTTCCTATTAAAGTGCTTCACACTGATAATGCCAAAGAGTACCTTAGTCATCAATTCTCAGTATTTTGTGTGCATCGCGACATTATACATCAAACTAGTTGTCCTTACACATCTCAATAGAATGGGGTTGCAGAATGCAAGAACCGCCATATCCTTATTTTGCTCGCACTCTTATCACTCAAATGAGTGTTCCTCGATCCTATTGGAGTCATGTCGTTCTTCTTTCTTGTTACCTTATCAATCGAGTTCCTTCTTCGGTTCTCAATGACAAAACTCCTTTCTCTATTATGTATCCTGATGCAATACCGTTTGCTTTACCTCCACGTGTCTTTAGATGCACAGTGTTTGTTCACTCTCTTTCTCCTGATCGTGACAAACTCTCTCCCCGCTAAATTAAGTGCATTTTTCTGGGCTAATATTCGCCATAAAAATGATATCGGTGTTATGATCCTCTTCTTCGAAAATAATATGTTTTTACGGATGTCACTTTCTTTTAAGATGCTCCTTACTTTTCTCGCATGTCTACCCTCCCACCTTCTAATGACCCCTCTTCTCTACCTATTATCTCCATGCCTTTACCTGAACCCGTGTTTCTTCCTTCTACATCTTATTCATGATGTTAATTCTTATGCTTGGCTATCCTCTTCTTGCAAGAGATTTTCTCTCGCCCTCTCGGCTAGTGTCATCTCGGCTACCTATCAAGAAGCTCTTGTTATTCCTCATTGGAAAGTTGTCATGGATGAAGAGATGAAAACACTGACTGAACGGGCCGGTTACTTGGACTCTTATCCCTACCCCTCCAAGAGCTCATGTGGTTGGCTGCCACTAGGTCTTTGTGATCAAGTTTCTTCCTGATGGTACTATTAATCTCTATAAGACTTGTCTTGTTGCCAAAGGTTTTACTCAGACCTATGGTATGGTCTTCTTTAAGACCTTCTTTTTAGTTGCTCGGATTATGACGATCTGTGTTCTCCTTTTGTGGCTCTTAATATAGATTGGGAGATGTATCAGTTGGATGTCAAGAATGCATTACTTTATGAAGATCTACAAGAGGTGGTTTATATGAAGCAACCTCCTAGGTATATTGCTTAGGGGGAGTCTCAGGTGTGTAGGTTGAGGAAGGCAATCAATAAACTTAAGCAAAGCCCGCGGGCCTAGTTTGAGAAGTTCAGCGAAGTTATCTCTGTTATTTGGTTTGCTCAAAGTGCTGCAAATCACTATACTCATACGCAAGACTTCTACAGGGCTAGTTGTTCTTGTTATTTATATGGATGACATTCTTCTTACAGGGGATGATAATGAAAATGTTTAAGTTATTTACCTAAATCACCTAGAGGGGGGTGAATAGGTGAGTTGTGCGTCTTTTTGCGGAATAGAAAATTTAGCGAGCTATGCACATAAAAGATAACCAAGCAATCACAGACGACACCAAGAATTATAGTGGTTCCCCTAACCTTGGGTACATCCACTTTCCACTCACTGATCTAGCAATGCACTAGACTCGGCTACTCCACTAATCTCGGATTGAAAACAATCCTATAACTCGGAATAACATTCCTACAACTCGATCAAAAAAACAGGATCTACACTCGTAAGAGAAAAACTTCCTACAACAACTCAGAGAGCAAAGCTCCAACACTCGGAGAAGATTCTCCAACAAGAATAAATTGAAATAAGAAATACAAATAGTAATATCTCTCAGATCTGAAAACTTCTGCCTTTCTTCTTTCTTGAAATTTGCGGCTCTGTCAGAAATGATTGAAGAAGAATCGGCTAGATCTCTGATCTAAAATTTCTGGACTCACAAGATCAAGAAGAGGATTTGTCGATTGTAGAAGATCTTGATCTATAAGTCAACTGCTCTGAATCGAAAGCTTTCTTGGCGATGAAGAAGATGAGCGGCGGCTTCCGATTATAGAAAGAGAAATTAGGGATTCAAAAACTTAGAATATATTTTTATGGCTTCTTAGGGTTGGTCAGAAATGACAAGACCTTTTATAGGATATCCCTAATGGTCATAATTATAGTAAATGATAGCCACGTGGACCAATCACGTCAAATCACATTTGAAATTCCCGACAGTCTGGACTTAAGAAATTTTTAGAAAAATATTACAACATTTCTCGAGAGAAAGAATTTTACTCGAGAAAAAGACTTGTGATCTCGAAAACTATAATGGAGATCTTGAGAAGGATGACTTAGAAGATTTTCTGAAAACAGTATAGCATTTCTCGAGAAGAAAGGTTGTACTCGAGAAAAAGAAATTTTGTTCTCGAGAACAATTATGGTGAACTCGAGAAAAGGACTTAGTAAAAATGTGGAGGTGGAAAACAGTAGTCTCGAGAATGAAGGAAAGTACTCGAGAAAAACAAATATTGCACTCGAGAAGAAAAACTAGTACTTGAAAACAAAGAGTTATTTTTGAGAAGATTGCCAGATGGTCTTGGGCTTACTCAAGAACAAGAAGGCTTCTACTCGAGTTCAACAAACATTACTCGAGAATAAAGCATAGCCATCTCGGGAACTAATCAAGGTCTTCTCGAGAAAAAGACTTGGAGAAATTCTGTCTGGAAGGGAAGTAACTCGAGAAGAAGTATCATGAAGTACTCGAGTACATAAGCCCTTCTCGAGAACAACAAGAAGCTTTCTCGAGAACTACTTTTGCAACTCGAATTCATGATAAGTCTCACTCGAGAACTTACTCTAGTCCTTATCGCATACAAAACTTAGTACTTGAGAAAAACACTTAGAATTTATTTGAGAGTCTGAAAATTAATTTCTTCAAGAATATAAACAACATCCACCTTTCCACCCATGCCCTTAGTGCTTGAACAAGAAGTGTATCTCAATAGAGAGGCTACACATTAGTCAACATCATGGATCACACAATGAGGGATTATATTATATGATCCTGTGTTTGGAGACTCATTGTAGACTGCCATTGGTCTACACTTGGCATATAAGTCCTACAAACACTCAACTAAAAATAGCATCAAATACAAACTTAATTCATCTTAGTTCAAGGGTGACTTCATACAAATATGGGCTATTGTGAATGCAATACCCAACAATCTTCCCCTATTTGTAGAAGTCAGAACCCTATACACTAAGGTGAATTACATCAAGAGAAAAAAAATAGATAAAGAAACTAATAGTCATGATATGTAGAATAAAAGCTACTATGGAGAAAAATTAGATCGGCAAAATCAAAAGTTCATATAAATAGAAATTTGTCCAAAAGAAAATTTAATTCCACAATTTCAAAACAAAGAGCTTTCAACACATCTTCAACTTTCACTGATCCTGTTGAGGTTGCTGTCTTTCAAGCTTTTCCTGTTGTCTCTTTTGGTAGCTGAATGGTTTGGGGAAATATTTTGGAGGTCTAGGTGGAGCCTTAAAATTATTTATTCCATAAACTCTGTCATATATCCTTCTTTTTGTAAGAGATTTTTCATATAATCCCCATTCATCTAAGCTGTAATGAAGGCTTGTGGATTCATTAAAATCAAGAACCAGCTTAAGAGTTTCAAGTATAAGGGATTTGGAAGTTGGACTCCAAACTTCAGTAAACTCTTGAGATCTTTTCCTTTCAGCTTCAGGAGGTGGATTTGATCTACTAGCTGAGGCTCCATCCCCATATTTCTTTCTTTTTTCTTTCTGAACTTCTGGAGGATGATGAGGCACACCTGTTTGATCTGATTCCCAGACTTGTTTATATACATCGGGAGGTGGTCCTTCAAAGTAATCTGGAGGTGGTCCTTCAAAATATTTTGGAGGAGGAGGGAAGGTTGGCCTATTAACATCCAAATGTGTAGGAGGGGTGCAGTAGGATCCATTGCTAGTTCAGGAAACAGTTGATTGTGCATCCAAATAGTTGTGTCATATGTATAAAGCTTTGTACTCTTGACTTCATTTAGCACAGATGTCTGGATCTCTTTTAGTTGATCTTCCCACTGACCTTTCATAGATTGACCTTGTTTTTCCAATTATTCTTTCTTCTTATCCTCCCCCTTTCTAACTTTTAGGGAGAGGGTGCTGATTACATCTTCTTTAAATTTTCCAACTTTTTCACAGGTTTTGAAATTCCTTTCTTGGGCATTCTTCTCAAGTTGAATTTGATTATTAGCAAGTGTAACTGATTGTTCCATCACATTACCAATGCTTGTTATGGTATGATCTAAAGCTTTTCCTCCAATTTGGAAGAGCCTTTTAAGTTCATCAGTGTTATGCTAGATTTCAGCAAATCCACAGCTCATTTCTTTTTCCAATGCAGTCATTTTTTTCAGTTTCCACTTTCAGAGAATCATCAAAGTATTTTCTCTGTGCAGCAAGCATAGCTTCAATTATACTTAAAATATTACCTTCAGGAAGTGTTGTAGGCTGAGTAGAAGGTGGAGGCAGAGCTGGGGCTATTCATGGAGGGATTTTTTCAATTACAACAGTTGAGGTAGATGACAGTTTCTTGTGTACAGTGTTGTCCTCATCTTTAACATCTATGGTCAGTAAGGAGGGAATAGAGAAGTTAAGACTTGGGAGTCTTATTTCAGCATCTTCTATAGGAGTGTCATCTTCTGAATCAAGAATTGAAACAACTTCATCAGCTTGTAGATTTTCAGGGAATTTCTCTGGTTCATTGACAGGAGACTTTTCTTGCTTAGGAGAAGGAGACTTTGCTGGAGAAGAGTGGTGATCATCAGGAATAGAGAAGATAGGTTCTTTAGAGGACATTTCCTTTATCATCCTGGTAATATATTCATCTGTGGATAGGGGTTGTTCTTGAATCTGAGAATTTTGCAAGTTTTCTGAATCTGGAAAATCTTCAGCAGTAGTCAAATCTATAACTTCTATATGTAGCAGAGAGGAAGAGGAGGCAACAGATGTAGATGGAATGTCTTCTTAGACTGGATGACTGACAGCAGGTGAAGAAACTTGAGGAGGAATGGTTATATCAGCTAGAGTAGTGACTTGAGCTGGGGCAGATGGGGCAGGCTCTCCCTCAATAACTGAATCAGTTATCTGATGAGAAGGAGTAGATAGGGTCCTGTCCACATCTTCAATTTTCTTAGCAGTCTTGTGAGCTTGGACTGGGTTCTTCAGTTTCAGTTCCCATCTTTGAATGGAAGAAACAGATACTTTCTTCATGTGATGAAGTTCGATGCCCTTGGATAAGTCAAAGTCTTCTAGTTTGAACTCATACAGGATAAGCGAAATAATCCTGGCATAGTTGGGAGCCTTGATGTTTTCCCTTATCTTGTCCAGAATCATCATTCCAAATTGGAATTTATTCCTACATATGACTGTTGTCATCATGTCGAAGAAGTCTGCAGAGATGAAACTTATAGAAGCAGTCTTGCAAGGAAGTACTTTCCCAAGAATGTCAACGAGAAGTTTGCTCTCTAGGTTGAGGTCAGGTCGTCAAATTGTCACTGCATCAGCAGCAAGACCACAGAACTTGTATGCCCTATCATAGTCCTCTGGAGTTAGGTCGTCTTCTTCTTCAACCACTGGTAGCCAAAGAAGAGTAGAAACGATAGAGATTGATCTTGATTCCTCAGGCTTTCGACTTAAGAATTTTTTCATTTCTTCTGACTTTGGCATTCTGAAAAAATTGCTCTAATTCAGGAAGGAGAATCTTACATAGCTGTTGTAGAACAAAAGTTAGGCCGGCGGAATCTAGAAGAACAAGAAGATTTTGGAAATCTTCGGAAATATCTGCAATTCCAGAAATGACAAGCTCACTTCCAATCCCTATCTTGGAAGTCGGTGCCATTGATGTGGAGGAAATGATCTTGGCTGGCCGACGAATGGAGAATCGGGCTTGCGGTAGACGACGGAGATAGAGAAGATGAAACGGCTTTCTCGAGATGAAGGGTTTTGAAATCGAGAATGAAATTTCTTGGACCTAAGTCTATTTATATTTACCTTTAATTTTGATACAAAAAATGATATAACTAACATTTAAAATACCTGGAATGAGGCGGTAAAGTTGTTGGGTGCTAATATGAAAATTTGAACTTGAAGTCCAGTTGAACACCTGATTTCTCGAGAGAACAGTTTGTTCTCGAGAAGAAAATTATCAGCACTATAGTAGAATCTGCCTTGGTCTCGAGTAGAATTTTTATTCTCGAGAAGTAATTTCTTGTTCTCGAGAAGTTGTTGTTGTTCTCGAGAAGTAAGTCTGTTGTTCTCGAGAAGTAAGTCTGTTGTTCTCAATAAGTAAGTCTGTTGTTCTCCAGTACAAGTGTTGTACTCGAGAAATGAAGTCCATCCTTTGAAATTTTCTGATTTTTGAAATAAAACCTGAACTTGAACTTGCTGTCACCTTTTTCTTCATTTCTCTGCATCCTTTTTGAGCATGCCAAGTTCTGTTTTGAAAAATGAGAACTTGGCCTCGTCCAACGGGTTGGTGAAAATATCTGCAATCGGACTGTCAGTTGGGACATATTATAGATTTATGTCCCCATGCTCCACATGCTCCCGGATGAAGTGGTATCGCAGCTCTATGTGCTTTGTCCGGCTGTGATAGACTGGATTGTTGGCTATCAATTGCATCGGAGGAGTCGCAAAACAAAGGAATGTATTTGACTTTCAGGTTATAATCTTCAAGTTGGTTCTTTATCCAAAGCAATTGTGCACAACAACTCCCGACAAAAATGTATTATGACTCGGCCATTGAAATTGCGACACAATTCTGCTTTTTACTGCTCCAATAAATGAGCCTCCTTCCAAGGAATTGGTAAGTCCCGGAAGTGCTTTTTCTATCATCTTTACTTCCTGCAAAATCTGCATCTGAAAAACCAATTAGTTCGCCATCATTACTTCTTGGGTACCAAAAGCCAAGATTTGGTGTACCCTTAAGGTATCTCAAAATCCGCTTTGCAACAACGTAGTGAGATTCCTTATAGTTCACTTGAAATCTAGCACATACACATGTTGAAAACATTATGTCCGGTCTACTAGCAGTAATATAAAGCAAGGATCCAATTATGCTTCTGTACTTGGTTTCATCAAAAGGTTTCCCTTTCTCATCCTTATCCAGAGACAGCTGAACCCATTGGAGTCCTCATAGAGGTTGCATTCTCCATTCCGAATTTCTTAATCAACTCCTTGGTGAACTTCGTCTTAGAGATGAAAATTCCATCTTTAGATTCTTTCACCTGAAGTCCTAAGAAATACTTTAGCTCTCCCATACTTCTCATTTCGAACTTCCCTTGCATAAGTTTATAAAACTTTTTGCAGAGGTTGTCGTTAGTGGAGCCGAAAATGATGTCATCGACATAGATTTGCACTAGCAAAATCTTGCCTTTTATTTCCCTAAGAAATAATGTCTTATCTATCTTTCCTCTTGTGAACTTGTTCTCAAGGAGAAAATTAGACAGCATCCCGTACCAAGCTCGAGGAGCTTGTTTCAAACCATATAATACTTTAAATAAAAGATAGACATGACCAGGAAAGTTAGAATCAACGAAACCTAGAGGTTTTTTCACATACACCTCTTCTTTTATGTCACCATTAAGGAAGACAGACTTCACATCCATCTGATAGACAATGAAGCCCTTAAGTGCAGCATATGCTAGGAACAACCTGACTGTCTCCAGTCTTGCCACTAGAGTATATGTCTGGTCGAATTCGATTCCTTCTTCTTGTCGGTATCATTTGGCGATGAGTCTGGCTTTGTTCTTTATGATTGTTCCTTCCTCGTCCATCTTATTCATGTAGACCCACTTGGTTCCGATGACATTCTTACCATTGGGTCTTAGAACAAGCTTGCATACTTGGCAATGCTTGAATTGGTATAATTCTTCTTCCCTTGCCATTATCCATGATGCGTCTGAGTGTGCTTCCTCAAACTTCTTTGGTTCAACCTGTGAGAGAAAACTCAAATATAAATTCTCATTAGTTGTACCTCTACGAGTTCTGACACCATCCCGGGGATCTCCTATGATTTGGTCCATTAGGTGATCCTTCAGATGTCTGATCTCTAAAGTCCTTGCATCTGGAGTTTCTTCAACCACAAGAGTGATTTCATTAGCTTGGATGATTTCTTCATCTTGATCGTCAACCTCTCCAATCAGGATTGGAGTAGTGATCTTGATGAACTTTTCATCTTTTTCTTCAGTCGGCTCACCCAAGTTTAGTTCTTTCATCTTTGAACCTGCATCTTCAATAAACACACTAGAAGAGTTGCCTTGCAGCAAGCT
Source organism: Platanthera zijinensis (assembly GCA_039513925.1). Lineage (NCBI taxonomy): Eukaryota > Viridiplantae > Streptophyta > Magnoliopsida > Asparagales > Orchidaceae > Platanthera > Platanthera zijinensis. The sequence goes on from CM077092.1 coordinate 136,044,616, forward strand.
CGTCTCATTAAATACAAGATGAATAGATTCTTCTATAACCAGGGTTTTCTTATTAAAAATCCTATATGTCTTACTATAACCTACGAAAATACCTTCAAAGCTCTTTTCATTAAATTTAGTAGTGTGATACTTGCGATTGTTAAGGACGAAGCACTTATAACCAAAGATTATAAAATATGAAATAGTCGGTTGCCTGCCTTTTAGTAGTTCGTAAGGTATCTTATTATGGTTCTTGTTTATAAGTGCTCGATTTTACACGTGACATGTAGTGTTGATGGCTTCAGCCCAGAAATATTTCGTCAGTGAGGCATCACTCAACATGGTTCTTCATTCCTCTATAAGTATTCTATTCCTTCTCCCAGCTACTCCGTTTTGTTGAGGAGTACGAGGAGAGGAAAACTCATGAAAGATACCTAGGCTTTCACAAAATTCAGTCATGGACCCAGACTTGAACTCAGTTTAATTGTCACTTCTGCTTTTGAATAAAGAACAGTTGTATTCATTCTGGATCTGCCTGATAAAATTTGTAAAGATGTCAAAAGTATCTAACTTGTGTTTTAGAAAGAACACTCACGCAAAGCGCAAGTAGTCATCAACAATAACCAATATATAATCCTTACCTCCCAAACTTCTAACTTGTAGTGAACCAAACAAGTCCATATGAAGTAGGTGTAAACACCTATTAGAGTCTTTACCAATAATACTTTTAAAGGTAGCCCTTGTATACTTGTCTTTTACACATGCGTGATAAGGTCTATCTTTATCGCACTTGACATTTGGGGCAACACATACTAAATTAATAGAAAATAATTTATTAATAGTTTTGAAATTAATATGTGTTAGTCTCTTGTGTCATTGGTCACCAAGAGACGTACTATCTTTAGCCAAAAAGCACACTGACGTAGAAGATTCTATACAAATAAAATTCAAACAAAATATATTTCTACTACGAGTGCCTGATAGAATCGTTTCTAGATTATCTACCGATTTTATCAAGCACTTATCTGCATGAAATTCTACTATGTATCCTTTATCATAGAGCTGGCTTATGCTTATAAGATTATGTTCAAATCCTTCAACATAAGTCACATCTGAGAAGGATACACTACCATTTGTAATAATACCGCAACCTTTAGTAATTCCTCTGTTAGAATCTCCAAAGATGACTTTTGGCCTGCTCATGACTGGAGAATAATTCTGGAGAAGGCTTCTTGTCCCGGTCATATGCCGAGAGCATCCACTGTCCAAATACCAGATAAGAGTTTTGACGGTCTTTGGATATACCTGCAATCACAAATCAATTTGCCTTAGGAACCCAAACTCGTTTGGGTCCTTGGTCTATAGTTAGCATACTCCCCCTACGTGTATTAACATTATGAGTGGTATTTCTCACATTATTAATCTGAGGAGTTACATAATTTCTGGATTTAAACCAGCAATCAATGACAAAGTGACCAATTTTGCCATAGCACTAATAGTCAAACCTGTTATATCTTTGCCTAGAATTCTCCTGCTTGACCTCTTGAGAGTGTGGTCTAGCAGGGGCAGCAGTCTCGGAGGTAGAAGCTTCATGATGATGACATTCACATGGATTCTTCTCCTCAAGAGGCTTTTCCACAACGGGCTTTACTTTTTGTGCCTTCTTAATGTTATGACCATGATTATAAGGTTCATAGCTCTGAAGAGTGATCTCCTCATAAGGTGCCTTGTAGACACTCTCACCAAAGTCCCTGGGATGGGTCCATCCTTGGTAACAAGACTTGGGCTCTACATAAGTAGGCCTAGCAAAGTGACCGTAGGACAAATCAAGATCAAACTTGTTGGTTGGAAAGATAACATTTTTGAATGACGTCTGATCTTGAGAAGCTTTCCCCTTTTCCTTGGACAGAGCCTTCTTGGACGCCTTATTCTTTCTTCGAGCCTTATTTCTCTTAGAGGATTTACTAGGAGCATCATCATTGCCTAAGCCATCACCTTTGGCCTGAGCTGAGAATTCAGCAACAAATGGAAGGACAGTCTTGGGCTTGGAGAAACTTTCAATAAGTTTCTTTTCCGCTGCAAGTTGTTCTTCCAATTCTTTGATGATCTTCTCCTTCATATCTAGGTGCTTGAGAGACTTATTATACTCTTCAATAACAACATTTAAATTTTATCTGAGTGAGTCCATCTTGACGACTTCCTCTCTCAGAGTGGTCTCTTCAGCCTTGAGAGATTTAATCTCCTTGACTTGAGTTTTCACGACTTTTCAACATTTTCGTAAGCCTCGATTAACTCCTTATATTGAGCCATGAGTTCATACTCATCGTCAGAAGAGCAATCCTCATGATCATGATCAGAAGCATCTGATTCAGAAAGAGGAGTGTGAGAATTTTCCTTCCCAGTAAACTAGGGTGCTTCTTCTTCATCAGTTTGTTCCATTATCCCAAAGTAGGCTTCCTCTTCTTCACTTGACTCAGATGAGTCAGAGTCGCTGAGAGTCTTGCCCTTTTAGCTACTAGGCTTCTTTCAGTTCTCTTCTTATTATAAGAAGGTTTCTTCTCTTCTCTTTTTCCACCCTCCTTTTTGTGAGGGAAATCAATAATAACGTGACCTGACTTATTGCAACAATAACAAACGATGTCAGAAGAAATATGTTTGTTCTGTTTAGTATGATACCTGTGTTGGCTACTTGAGATAACTCTGAGTCTGAGGTACTTAGCTATGAAGTTTCTTCTTCGCTATCTTCCTGTGCAGGAGCAGGTGATGCAGCTTTGGCTTTCCGTAAGCTGTTTGCCTTCAGTGCGATATACTTTTCCTTGGATGAGAACCGGCTCTTCTCTTTTTCAGCTTTTCTTGAATTGATTTGCAGCTCATATGACATTAGCTTTCCGAAGAGATTCTGAGGGTCAGTCTCTACTAGCTTGCCAAACTCCCGGATAGCACAGACCTTGTTGTCCCACTCCTTAGTCAGGGACCTTAGAAATTTATCATTCAGCTCTCCATTAGTGAGGACCCGACCAAATACTCTTAGGCCATTAATAATCTTGAAGAAATTTTCAAAGGTATCTGCAATTGAATCCTTGAGTCCTTGTCAGAATGCTTCATATTTCTAATTTAGAAGGGATTTTCTGTCATCATTAACTTCTTCAGTGCCTTTCATCAATGTAATAAGAGGCTGCCATATTTCCTTAGCGGATTGGCAGTGAATTAGGTTCTACAGCATAGAATCATTGACTGCACTTGCAATGATATTTTTGGCTTTCTTGTCTAAAGAGACAAGTGCAATCTCATCCTTATCAAGATCCATCAATTTCTTAGGAACTTTCTTGGTAGGATCAATTGTGGAGACGGTCATGGGAACATGAGGATCTTCTTTAACAATCATGAAGATCCTTGGATCCACAGCTTCCATGAAAAATTTAATCCTTTCTTTTCGCATGGGAAAGTTGGTCTTTGTGCACAAAAAAGTTTAGCAAAATCCTTGGCTTTGTCCATGCTTGTATAACTCAATAGACAACTTAGGACAGATATGTTCAAGGTGTTAACCTTTTAATGAACAATTTCCCTCTGATACCAATTAAAAATGTTTAAGTTGTCTACCTAAATCACCTAGAGAGGGTGAATAGGTGAATTGTGCGTCTTTTTGCGGAATAGAAAATTTAGCGAGCTATGCACAAAAAAGATAACCAAGCAATCACAGACGACACCAAGAATTATAGTGGTTCCCCAACCTTGGGTATATCCACTTTCCATTCACTAATCTAATAATGCACCAGACTCGACTACTTTACTAATCTCGGATTGAAAATAATCCTACAACTCGGAACAATATTCCTACAACTCGATCCAAAAAACAGGATCTACACTCGAAAGATAAAAACTTCCTACAACAACTCGAAGAGCAATGCTCCTACACTCGGAGAATATTCTCCTACAAGAATAAATTGAAATAAGAAATACAAACAGTAATATCTCTCAGATCTGAAAGCTTATGTATTTCTTCTTTCTTGAAATTTGCGGCTCTGTCAGAAATGATTGAAGAAAAATCGGCTAGATCTCTGATCTGAAATTTCTGGACTCACAAGATCAAGAAGAGGATTTGTCGATTGTAGAAGATCTTGATCTGTAAGTCAACTGTTTTGAATCGTTCTGGATCGAAAGCTTTCTTGGCGATGAAGAAGATGAGCGACGGCTTCCGATTATAGAAAGAGAAATTAGGGATTCAGAAACTTAGAATATATTTTTACAGCTTCTTAGGGTTGGTCGGAAATGACAAGACCTTTTATAGGATATCCCTAATAGTCATAATTATAATAAATGATAGCCACGTGGACCAATCATGTCAAATCACATTTGAAAATCCCGACAGTCTGGACTTAAGAAATTTTCAGAAAAATATTGCAGCATTTCTCGAGAGGAAGAATTTTACTCGAGAAAAAGACTTGTGATCTCGAGAAATATAATGGAGATCTCGAGAAGGATGACTTAGAAGATTTTCTGAAAACAATATAGCATTTCTCGAGAAGAAAGGTTGCACTCGAGAAAAAGGAATTTTGTTCTCGAGAACAATTATGGTGAACTCGAGAAAAGAACTTAGTAAAAATGTGGAGGTGGAAAACAGCAGTCTCGAGAATGAAGGAAAGTACTCGAGAAAAACAAATGTTGCACTCGAGAAGAAAAACTGGTACTCGAGAACAAATATTTTCGAGAAGATTGCCAGATGGTCTTGGGCTTACTCAAGAACAAGAAGGCTTCTACTCGAGTTCAACAAACATTACTCGAGAATAAAGCATAGCCATCTCGAGAACTAATCAAGGTCTTCTCGAGAAAAAGACTTGGAGAAATTCTATCTGGAAGGGAAGTAACTCGAGAAGAAGTATCATAAAGTACTCGAGTACATAAGCCCTTCTCGAGAACAGCAAGAAGCTTTCTCGAGAACTACTTCTGCCACTCGAATTCATGATAAGTCTCACTCGAGAACTTACTCTAGTCCTTCTCGAGTTCAAAACATAGTACTCGAGAAAACACTTAGAATTTCTTTGAGAGTCTGAAAACTAATTTCTTCAAGAATTTAAACAACATCCAACTTTCCACCCATGCCCTTAGTGCTTGAACAAGAAGTGTATCCTAATAGAGAGGCTACACATGAGTCAACACCATGGATCACACAATGAGGGATTACATTGTATGATCCTGTGTTTGGAGACTCATTGTAAACTGACATTGGTCAACACTTGACATATAAGTCTTGCAAACACTCAACTAAAAAAAGCTCAAATACAAACTTTATTCATCTCAGTTCAAGGGTGACTTCATACAAATCTGGGTTATTGTGGATGCAATACCCAACAAATAAGAAGGGAATTGACCTAACAAAGAAAAATCCTCTTCGATATTTTGTTACAAAATATATGGGGTCTCCCAATTACTTCCTAGGAATTGAGAACTCTCATAAACCCAATTCTATAGTGCTCTCACCGCGAAAGTATGACTTGGATCTTTTGAAAGAGACAGGTCTTCTTAGGGCTAAATCTGCTCGGTGTCCAGTGGCTATTGGTGATGATAAGTGCTGGAATGAGGATTCACCTTTCTTGTAGATATTACCAAGTACATATGACTTGTGGGAAAACTCATTTATCTGACAATCACAGGACTGGATATATGCTATGCAATAAAATGGTAAGTCAATTTATGCAAGCTCACAAGGAGTGTCATCTTCAATTTGCTTTAAAGATCTTGAAATATGTGAAATGGTCTCCGGGAAAGGGACTTCTGTTTCAGAAGAATAATCATTTGAGGATTGAGGCATATTCTGATGCCAACTATGCAGATGGCAAAGAAGGTAGAAAATTTATGTCTGATTTTTGCACCTTCGTAGGAGAAAATTTGGTCAGCTAGAAGAGCAAGAAACAGTCTATAGTCTCCAGGTCAAGTGCTGAAGCTGAATACAGGAGCACGACTTTGATTACCTGTGAGTTGAAGTGGTTACAGACACTTATACTTGATTTGGGAAAACTTTATGATCATTACCTGCCAATGTTCTGTGACAACAAAACAGTTATATACATTTCAAAGAATCCATTATTTCATGAAAGGACAAAGCATATTGAAGTATATTGCCACTTTATCAAATAAAAGGTGTTGAAAATTCAAATTTGCATTCTATTTGTCACCTCTGATAGAGAGTTTGCTGATATTTTTAACAAACAAGTATCCTTTTTTTCAGATATCTGTGACAAGCTGGGCATGGTTGATAGATATGCTCCACCTTGAGGGGGGGTGTTAGAACCTGTGGAGATCAGGCAGTCTGGCAGACAGGTTAGGCAGACAGGTTTGGCGGTATGGCAGATAGCAGTGGCAGAGAGTTTTGGCGGTCTGCCTTTCTGATAGTCTTAGCAGTGTTACTACGCGAGCGGTTAAGCAGTAGTCTTGGCGGTCTGACAACCTGGCTTAGCGGTCTAGTAGTAATCCATTGTAAACTACACCAGTTAACCGCAGTACGGTCTGGTGATCAGGGGTAGTGGTCGTGCGGTTTGATGAGATCAGATACATTTGATGGTCTGGCGGTTAGCACCTGCCTAATCGCCTAAGATGCTCTTATGTTCTTCTCGCGGCTGTGCCATTTGATGATCAGTAGAGGCTTGACCGTAGTTGGAGTTTAACAGTTCTCAAGCACAATTCCTGGTGCGGTCTGGCGCTTAGATTTAAGCTCAGTTTGGGGGAACTTAATTTTTCCGATCAAGCGATTACGACCGCATTAACCTGGTCTTAATTAAGGTTCGATTCAAGTGGTTGTACTCGCTTGGCCGATGAAAATATGTCCCCCCAAACAGAGCATTAGTCTAACCGCAGCTTTTTCTCCTAGAACTGTTCGTGGACACCGTCGGATAGAGACTAGAGAAACCATGTTGGTGTCATTTCTAGCTATGTATAGTCGTGCAGTTAGCTTGTCTAACTGCATAACCTGTGCGGCTATTTTTTTATCTGTCCGCTTAGTTGCATGTGAGAGACATATATTTTCTCTTATATTTTCTCTCTTTTCCTCTTTTTTTATAAATAGGGGGACATATCCATGTATTATGTAATTTTTTGGAGCAATAAAGTTTTATTATTTATCTCTTTTCTCATATAGTTTATGACTAATTAAGTAGATAAGAAAAGTCATTAACTAATTTTAAGGTATTAATATACAATCTTCATTTTTATTCTAAAATTATATTATAAACATAATGTCATATTTTTATTCACTTTTAAATTTCATGTATTTATTGTAATAAAACTTTAATAATAAAATATTACTAATTGTAAGGACAAACTCTTTGTCACAAAAAAATTCCATGTTGTGGTTACAATTGCTACTTATTACGAGGACATTTTATTATTTGTAACGTAACAATAGTCTTGTTACAAATTCTTGCATTTATAGTAACAAATTATTTGTTATTATAACAAAATATAAAATACTTGTTACAAAAAAGTACATTTTTGTAACGACAGAAAAATCTCATTATTACATATAGTTATTTTGTGTTTTAGTTATACTTTAGTCCTTACTATATGTTCAATTTGTTATAGTGACGGTTTTGCCTAACAGTGTTCCGGAGACTATTCTTTGTGCGAGCGATCGCAAAAGGGCAATTGTATATTGGATTCAACACGTTGTGGGTTCTGAATCTCCCAAACAAGGTTCATGAGTGGCAATCAAGGTTCGTCGTGTTTAAGGACTTTGGGGAACTATTTACTTACCCTCACCCGCATGCAGAGGCAAACTTCTAGAAGCCATCAGTCAAAGGGGTGGAGAAGGACATTGTAGAGTTCTTCTACAAGGCCCCCCTTGACATCGAACACTACATTGCCCGCCTGGAATAGGTGGCGGATATAGACACCGCAGATTGTATGTGGTTATTTATTTATGAAAAAAATTCATACTCGCGGGCTCTAACTTTGTAGACTTACAATAGTTTTGCGAGTTCTAGTAGAAAGGCCCTATGAACCCCCTAGCGAGTTCTTAACTGCCACCAAGAAGAGGAAGGCTATCAGTTCGAGGGGACCCGCGCCTCCGCGTGTACCGGCGGTCACCCGTAGGGGCGAACTCTCCTGGTGGTCGAAATCGGAGGTCTATGTGGACTACCGCGTATGAAGCGTGAGATCTGTCCCCATATTCTGGGGCCTTGAGGAACATGCTCGGCAGCCCGATTATTCTATGAGATGTGGGTGAGGTCACCCTTAGCACCATCCTGCCCAAATGGAGAGAAAAGCAGGAGATGACTACACACGTGTTGATGGTCTCCTCTACGATTATTAGCGAGGAAGAACTAAAAGGGATACGAAGCGTACACATGCACCAGCAGTCATAGAGGGCAGCCACAGCTTCCCTGAGGTTGTTGGCATACAACAGTGCCTCCTAGCGAGCACTAGAGCAGACCTTGTATGCCTTAAGGCAGTCCCGGGAAGAGGTTGTCCGCCTGCAAAACAAACTAAGGGTAAACTTTAAAACATGAAAAACATCATTCCATGAGGGCCGCTGTTCGATCTCCATTAACTCCCCTCTTCTATAGAGGGTCGGAATAACATTGTCACGGTTCCCCTTACCCGAGGGCCAAACTTGGCAAAACAATCTGCCTCCATGCTCTCCTCCCGGGGCCCATATTGAATGGAGAAAGTGCAAAACAACCCAATGAGGCCTTTACCTTGATGAGATACTTCTGGAGAGTGGGCTCCCTTGTCTCGAACTCCCCTTTGATTTGGGAGGCCACCACCAGGGAGCCCGTGACTTCTTGGAATCCTAACTCTCTGGCTAAACAAAGCCCTGTGATCACTGCTTCGTACTCAGCTTGGTTGTCTGTGACAGGAAATTGAATATCGATGGCTTGTTCTATCCACATTCCCTGGAGGCTTATTAGGATAACCCCTCCCCCAGGGAATACTTCCATGACGCCCCATCTACTAGTACACCCCAAGCTGCCTGATCAGATGACCCGGGCTCCTCCACTTCTACGACATACTCTGCCAAAAAGTCATCCACAGCCTGAGACTTCACTGCTATTTACGGGACAAATTAGATCTCGAACTCACTCAGCTCCACCAACTATTTTGCCAACCTCCCCGAGTGCTCTACCCCTTCCATGATATTGCGAAGATGATGGTCAGTCACCAAATTTATAGAGTGGGCCTGGAAGTAAGGTCGGAGCTTTCTGTCCAAGTTGACCAGGGCGAAAGCCAATTTCTCCAATATGGGGTACCTGAGTTCTGCTGTCTTCAAGACACTACTAACATAGTACACCGGCAGTTGCTTCCTCCCTTCTTCTCAGACTAGGACGGAGCTCACAACCTCCACTCCGCCTTGAGATACAAAGTTAACTCTCCTTCTTCCCTCGACCCTTGGAGTAGCAGAGCTTGGGTGAGATGTTGCTTTAAAGCTTGAAAGGCCTCCTCACACTCTTTAGACCACTCAAAATGTTGATCGCCTCGCAACGCCTTGAAGAAGGACGAGCACTTATCTCTAGCCCGAGAGAGGAACCTGTTCAGCCTCACGAGCTTCCCTATCAGAGGTTGGATCTCCTTGGCATTTTGAGGTGGCTCCAATTCCAAGATCATCTTCACCTTGTCTGGGTTGGGCTCCACCCCCATAAGATTGAGGAGGTGATCCAGGAATTTTCTCCTTCCGACCCTGAAAACACATTTGAAGGTGTTGAGTCTCATTTTATATTTTCTTAGGGTGGCGAATGTTTCCGCCAAGTCTCGGAGGTGGGACCCGACATCTCTACTTTTCACCATAATATCATCCACGTAGACTCCAAATTTCTTCCCTTCTGCTCCCTGAAGACCCTATTCATCATCCTCTGGTATATTGCCCCTACATTTTTAGCATGAACAACATCATTTTATAGCATGAACAACATAATTTTATAGCTATAACACCTGTCATCTGTGATGAAGGCAACATCTTTAACATCCGATGGGTGCATCTTTATTTGGTGATAACCAGAAAACGCATCTAAGAAACTCATTATAGAAAAACTGACGGATGAGTCTACCAGCGCATTGATCCGAGGTAGGGGGTAACAATCTTTGGAGAATGCTTTATTTAACAAAGAGAAATCCACACACATTCTCCATCTCCCATCTCCTTTTTTAACCATCACCACATTGAAGACCCAATCTTGGTACTAGATCTCTGATACAAAACTTGCCCTTACTAACTTTTTTACCTCCTCCCTGATGGTTTCAGCTAGCTTGGTTGACACAGACCTCTTCTTTTAGCGGATCGGACAGACACTATTGAGGTTGAGATGGTGATGTGATACGTTAGCATCGATCCTTGGCATATCCTCTACATCCCAGGCGAAGATATCGATGTTCTCATAGATGCAGCCTCTGACCTTCTCCTTATCTTCCTCACAACATCCTGACGATATGCATCGTCTCGAGCCTCCCGCTCAGAGTGGTGATCTCATTCTTCTCTATCTCCTCGGTTGTCTCTATCCCAACCTTCTCTTCCATTTCCCTCTCAAACTCCTTCGCATACTCTTTCCAAGAGATGGTGTTGACGACCATGACGTAACACTACCTCACTATCTTTGGGTCCCCCCAGATCCAGACCTGGACTCCTCCACTATTGAACTTCAGGCACTGGTGGAATGAGGAGGGTATGCACCGGAAGGTGTTGATGAGGGGTCGTACGAAGATAACATTGTAGCTACTCTGAGTGTCCAGAATAACAAACCGACAGTTTCGGGACATTTCTCCTAGGGTCACGTGGAGCCCCACTCCACCTTCTATCTCTTTCCTCTCTTCTGAGAACCCGAATAGGGGTCCATCCAAGGATAACACCCTTCTGGATTTCACCTTCATCTCATCGAAGGCCTTCTTGAATATCACATTCACTGAGCCCCCATTATCAATCAGGATCCTTGAGACCGTGAAGTTTTTAATGGTCGTCTGGATCACTAAGGCTTCATAAAACGGATCCTCATAACCTGGCATGTCCTTTGATGAAAAGGTAATCTTCTTCACTGAGGGTGGGGTCATAGAGGTCAAAGTGATGCTCTGACGGGAAATATTTTGAAGACTCCCCTTACTGGTGGCCTCAATCCCCACCCCACCCCCAACCCCCACCTCTCGTGGATCATCCCGACCCCTCCTAGGGTACCCACGTCTGCTCGGTCTTCACACTGATCTTCCACCTTAACTCTTACTCCTTATCTGATGCCTGCTTCTTCAATCTGCAATGGTTGCATTCCTCCGCCCCCTCCACTCCTTGGAACTCCAAGAACTCAGGGCAGGTGGCTGTCACGTGTCCCTCCTCTGTGTGGATGTCATAAAAGAGCAATGCCATCTCCCCTCTTCCTCCTCTCCCGGGTCGGTTCCTCTTTGCTCTTCCTCTACCTCTTTTGCGAACAATCGCCTTGGCTTGCTAGGGAGGGGGTGACAGCGGTCTCGGGCCCGACCTCCATCCCGGAGGGTCGAACCGTCCCTGCCTTGCACAGTGGTCCCCCCCACCTTATTCTTCTCTCCCTTGAATGTGTTTTGGTCATCTTGTCGGCCTCCAGACTAGCCGATGAGCGGTTGATTTCCCCATACCTACTCCCAGAACTTCTGTCTCTTTGACTCTTCTCTTCTTCTCTCTTCTTCTTGCTGACAACCTCCCTGTAGTTTAACTCCCTCTCCTCTGATCTTTGCCAACCCTAAGATGAAGTCAGGATTGGTTGCCTCGCACTCGATCTCTCTTGCAGCTCAGTCAATCAACTCTTTAAAGGACTGTGGGGGGTCCCTGGTCAGCTCCATCCTGAACATTCCCTGCCATAGGACATCTGCATAAGGTGTCCTGAGACCTCCTGGATCATGAGGTTTTCCTCCTGTAAATGATCGGTGTAATTCGTTAGTGTCTCCTTCATCCCCTGTTTTATCAGGAAGATGGCATCAACTCCCTTTTACCTCTATTTCGACGTTGAGAAATGAAGCAAGAAGCCACAGTGCAAGTCTTCAAAGCTATATATGGTTCCTGAGGGAAGCTGATGGAATCAGACTCTTACCTTGCCCATAAAAGTGATGGGGAATAGTTTGCACTTGAAAGACATCTGTATCTGCCTGATGGAGACCGCGTCCTTGAACCATTGCACATGCTGAACTGGATTGTCCTTGCATGTATAGAAAGCATGACTGGATCTCTAAAGCATTCTGGCACCGGGGCTGATAGGATGAGCTCGTAAAAGGGGCTCCCTGAGCCTTCTCGACGAGCTGCTAGATCTCACCGAACTAGTTCGCCCGATTGGGGAACCGCCGGCTAGACGGGGAACAACTCGCGCCTCTGAAGTGACCTCTCGCCCCCTCTACCAATATCTTCTTCCCTTCTCGCCTACCTGGCGCCTCCTCGCCTAATGTCAACTGGGCGAGTACTGGGACCGTGGGGGTCAAGTACTCATAGGCTCGCATCATGAGTCCAGAGTGTAGGATCTCCATGTTGACCTTCGTGAAATATTCAAATTGCTTTTGGGTCATGAAGCCACTCGCGAGCGGCGAGCCCTCTGGGTCAATTTCATGCCCCTCATCTCCAACCATGGTACTTACTCAGGATTTTCTAGGCAAGTTACGGTACATGCTCACCGCACCAAAAATATTGAACCCAGTAACTACAGCTCAACGAGGAGTTCGGACCGGAGGTGCAGCTCGCCCTTACTTCTCCCAAACAAGCACACTTGACTGAAGATTTAGAGTTTGGAGACCTCACCAAAAATGTTGAACTCGGAAACCACGGCTCAACGAGGAGTTCAGAATGTAGGTGTAACTCACCCATACTTCTTCCGAACAAGCACACTAGGCTGAAGATTTAGAGTTTGGAGACCTCACCACCAGAACCTCAGACAGACCCTCGGGTCGTAGCGAGGAGGTCCCGCCACGCCCGAAAGTTCTTAGATCGCTTCCCCTCTGAATCCATTGCCAGACCGGGCACCTTCGGAGGGCATGGAGAGCTCCCGACTACCCACTTGGAAACCACAGTGAATCGTGAGTTGAAGCTCTTGCCAACTAAAGCTAGCTAAAGGAGAGAGAAGACAAGAATAAGTTCTCTCCAAAAGTGTCCTTGGGGGTCTATTTATTATTTTCTGGTAGTGTTCTGCGGATAGCGAGATCCCACCTTACAGTTTTACTAAATGCAAACAAAATTGATCTGCCAACAACGAAACTCTGTTGTTTGGAATGGATATTTGCAGGACAAAAATAAGATGTCACGGGAAAATAGAAAACCCCCTTTGTCGGTCGAGCCGAGCGTGACGCAAGATCTCGCTCAGGCTACAAGTGTCTGGTGAAGCCAACACTCTCCATTAGCCCCCTAACTGAGGGATGAGTGCGAGCTCTCCAGCTCCACTCTCCCCTCACTTGTCAGTCTGGGTAGCGAGTTCCGGGTGAAGATAGGTGCCTTCTACTCACACCCTGCATGGGTGAGCCCGCTCGTCAAATACAGAGTTGCACAATAGGAATCAGGGAAGCAAGATGAGGCTATGGATTTAGTAGTGACAGCCTTTGATGATGATCTACTCTTTACGGGTGATGAGGTGACGACTGACCTCGTTCGTAGAGATGATATATGGTTGGTGGACTTTGGAGCTTCGTCACACATTTTGAGCGATATAGCACAGTTTGCTACTTACACCTAATGTGATTGCATAGTGTTGAGGATGGGCAGTGAGAGAGTTTCCAGAGCCTTCGGCATTGGTGATGTGCACCTGAAGAAGAGCACAAATTCTATTTTAGTGCTCAAAGACATTCGTAATGTACCTGACATCCGATTCAGTTTGTTGTATGTTGGACGATTGAATTTAGATGATTATGCTAATAGATTTGGTGACGGATGATGGACACTGACCAGAGGTTTTTTGGTCATAGTTCGTGGTAGCATGATGTTCGGTCTTTATTGTATGGAGGTAAGAGCTGCAGGTGCGGGGGAGCAGAAGGTTAGAGGTAGCAGAGCCTTCGGTGTATAACACGGACAACATGGACTATTTGGTGAGAAGAAATGCTACATGCAAGTGGGACATCATGTCTCAAAGTCGACTGTGATAGGACAAGAGAGCGGTTCTCATATTGTTTTTGTCCAGTGATATCGGGTGACTTTTGATTGTCATGATCCTACATCGAGTTCGGAAGTTTACGCGGGAGAGATGCATAGTTGCAATGATAGGTCTTACGGGGAGGTTGCCAATTTGGCGAGCTCTTCCTGCTAGTCGGGAAGGGGGGATTTGTTGGATTTGGATTCCCTCCTAGGTGGATAAAACATGCAACGACGAACGTCCAGAGATTCGTAAGGTCTGTATTTAGCCATGGTGAATTTCGTGTATGATTGGGTCAAAACAGGTCAGGAGATTTATCTAATCCTTAATTTTATTTAAATTATTATATATTCCACCCTAACCTATAGCCCACCACACGTCAAAGCAAAGAAAAAAAAAGAATCCATTCTTGACTTTACTTTGTGATGGTCGCTCGTGTGAGTGAATATAAAAATATATTCACTCATCTAATCCCCCATACAGCAGCCCGCCCACATCATTATAAAATAAAATAAAACCTAAAAATTAGGTTCAAGCTGCTTCTCACCCATGAAGGGGACGACTGGGATCCTCTCCATTTCGGGCGAAATGGAGGTGATCCAGTTCGCGGTTAGGATGAAGCCAGGCGAGATTGAAGGGCAGCCAGGCGAGATCGGTTGAAAGGCGAGTGGGCCCCGCAAGTGCAGATTTGTTTCTTTCCATTGTCCGATTTTGGAGGGACAATCAAGGCCGCGAACTGGACCCCTCCATTTCGCCCGAGATGGAGAGGATCCAGGTCCCCATGAAGGATGGAGAACAGAGCTTGCTGCCTATTCTTTTCTCTTCTTTCGCTTGTGCAGTCCATCCATCCCAAAACGCAGCTCGCTCCCTTTTGCCTCCCTCTCTCGTCAGGCTGGGATTTCTCATTGGCGAACGTGGGAGACGTTGGTGTGCAAGAGCAAGCGGATTCTGAGAGGTGGTCAGAGCCTTGAGGCCGCATGGAGTCTTGTTTGACGGCGGCGTTTGTCGCGAGGGCGGATATGCCGCCGACTCTTTATATGGGGGTTGATTCTGGATATGGTGTTGGCGTCGTACTTATGTGGAGGGGTTGCGGTGCACGTGTGTTGGGGAGTGGTGTAGGCGGAGGTCAATTTGGGCGGATCCGGATCGGCGTTAGCGAAGAACAATTTGGGTGGAGCTGGAGAGGCATAAGCGGTGTTTGGCGGCCTCTATTTCGGCTCGGGAGAGCAAGGACCATTGAAGCGTCTGCGGTGTTGTCGGACCACAGTCGTTGTCGCGCAGTGGTGCAAAGTGCGCATTTTGGCGCAAATAACAGCGGTGTGCAACCGTCGTCTTTACTCGGACGAGTATATTAGGTCGCATCTACGACTAGCGGCGGTCAGTGCAAGGAGACATCTTTGCCTCAAGTGGAATTTGGCAGCAAGGCATCTGAGTCTCGAGCGGGGCAACCTACTGATGGGTTGCGAACTGATCAGAGTGCACTATAGACATCGTGTGTCAATGTAGGCGTATAGTTTGACACAATATTGAAAGCTCTTGGAAGATTGTGGAGGATTCAGAAAACCAGTTTGTAGCAAGTTACTCTAATTCGAACTTGGTCATCTTTGTCGGTATAACTGTATCTTTATATTGTATTTTTTTTTGTGTTAGTTGTAAGATCCATCTGAGGAACGCGGGGGGAAGTCATTGTATTATTAAACATCGTTTAGTATAGGCTTTTTGGGTTGGACTCCGATTGTCTCGTGATTTTTATCGTGTTTTGGGGATTTCCACATATACGTGTTTGTGTTTGTGAATGTGTTTGTTCTTGCGTATTTCACTGACAATCTTTGCAGGTATCTCAGCTCGCATCCTCGCGTGCACCCAGAAGGGGTCGCTAGTGTCTGACGACCCCATCGGTGGGGTTTAGTCAGGTGAAATTGGCGGGGTGGGGTTTAGTCAGGTGAAATTGGCGGTCATGAGCAGGGCCATCGCAGGTAGTGGCCTGTCGGACCGCCTCCGGTCTAACCCCGTCGGGGTCACTAGCGTCTGGTGACCCTGTTAGTGGGGTCCGGTCATGCCAGCAGCGGTGGCCTCCACCGTAGAGCTCAAAAGTAAATTTTAAACAAACGCGGGGTAAAATTGGTAGATCAAATGTAACCTACATGGGACACTGTAGCGCACTACAGTACCAATGAATTCCCTTAGATATTAGTATAAGATATATATTGATGGGGTCCCCTTAGAAGTGTTAGCTGCACCTCATGAATGGGGGTGCGGATATTCAGTTCCCCCCCCCCCCTCTAACAACGTAACCACCACCATCTTCTTTGTCGCATGGCCCAGCCGACCCCTTGTCAGTCGGTATGCCCGAAACCACCTTATGGCCCCAAGGCCGCGCAACCTCAGCCGCTACCCCCTGTAGGGGCGGCCTGTTCTTTGCCATAGGCGGGAGACAATATAGATGCCCGCCCCCATGCCGGTACCTTAGAACGGGGGCAAGGCCGCCCAGGTCGGGTGCCCTTTTGTCCGTCCGACCTGGGCGATTGGTTCTCTGCCAAGGGAGGGAGGCAATGTGGCCGCCTACCCCTTATCGACCTCCCATAGTAGGGAGAAGGCCGCTTAGATTGGGTGGCCCTCTGGCCGCCCGACCAAGGCGGTTTTTTACTTCCTAGGCGAGCAGCGGCTTAGCCGCCCGCCCCTCGCCCCCCCCCCCCCCCTCCCCCTAGTGGGGGGGGGGGGGGCAAGGTCGTCTGACCCTGCCAGTGGCTGCCTTTCCCCTGCCAACGGCCTCGCCCGACCTCCCCTCCCTTCACAGCATGGGCGGTTATTTTTTCGTTGGAGGTTAGAACCGTCTGGGGGTGGTCTCGTCATTTTTCATAAAATTTCTGCTCGATCTAAACGGAGCATTCCTATTCGTCCGTCTTGTAGTTATTGAGGGAAATTACCGGGTCTCCCCCTTGGAATCTCTAAATAGACCCTAATTCTCATTTTTTTTCATGCTCTTCTCGGATGGAAAATCCTCCTACGGATTTTCTCTCTCCTCCTCATATGACTTTCTCTCTCTTCCTTGTGCACTCTTGTGTGCGCCTCTTCTTTGCACGCTCGTGCACGCGCCTCTTCCATATGGGGGCAAGGTCGTCTGACCTTGGAAGGGGCAGCCTCGCCTCAGCCGTCGGCCTTGCCGCATCGCCCCGCCCCTCGCGGGAGGGGCAGTTATTTTTCCGATGGAGGTTAGAACCGCTCGGGGGCGGTCTCGCCATTTTCGTAAAATTGGTGATCTGCGTGCTCTAAAAGATGCATTCCTATTAGTCAGTCCCTTAATTATCGAGGTAAATTACCAAGTCGCCCCTCTTGGAATATTTAAATAGACCCTCATTCTCCTTCATTTTCACGCTCTTCTGGGCTAGAAAATCCTCCTACAGATTTTCTCCTGGGTGAATTTTCGCCTGGGGGTGAATTTTTTGCTTGGATGCGATTTTTTCGCCTCGATGTGATTTTTTTCACTCGTTCGTGATTTTTTTGTCCGGTCGCATATTTTTTCCCCCGGACGCTATTTTGTTTACTCAAATGCAGTTTTCTCGCTTTCGGGCGAAAATATCTCGTCCGTGAGAATAATTCGCGTCCATGCGAAAAATTTGCATCCGGGCGAAATATTAGCACCCGATCGAAAAATTCGCGCTCGTTCGGAAAAATTGCGGTCATCCGAAAAATTCGCTTCCGTCCAAAAAATTGGCGCCAGGCCAAAAGTATAGCCCCCGATCGAAAAATTGGCGTCCAGACGAAAATATTGTGCCCTCGCAAAAACACCGCTCCAGCGCGAAAACATCGCGTCCGCGTGAAAACATCGCGCCAGCGCGAAAAATTTGCGCCCCCACGAAAAATTCGCGCCCGCGCGAAAAATTCGTCTTTTTTCCCGCGGACATGCATTTTAATAAATAATGTTGCCGCAACGGAGATTTGCCAAACAGTTTATAAAGTACTTCTACTTTCTGAAAAGCTCTGCAAAAGGAGCTCACCCAAACAGTTCTCATTTTCTAATAAACATTTTTCAAAAGCTTCTTTTCCTACCATCGTTTTGTCACCACTCCTCTTTTCTGAAAAGCTTTCCCAAACAGTCCCTAAAACTATGCTTTCTCATAAATAGGTTGCCTTCTTCCTCCATAAATCGGCCGCTGACCTTAAGCGTGTTTTCATGGAAAATTTTTTGGGTGAGCGTGGCTCACGGTGAGCAGCGAGATTCTCACCGTGTACTCGCACATCAAATCACATGCACGATTTTTGATGTGCGAGTGCACGGCGCTGATCTCGCGCTCACCGTGAGCCACGCCCACCCAAAAATTACTCGATTTCATGAGGCTTGAGGTGTCCAGAGTCTCACGTGTCCTCCAATTTCCATTCAGCCATCTCTGCCGATCAAACCTTGAGTAGTTGCCACCTAGTTTTACCATTTAGCTTTGTGATTTTGCCATTTGGTTTTACACCCACGCCAGTCATTGTTGCTTCAATTTCAAGCAAATGATGCTTTGTTTTAGATGCAAGAGCAGATTTGCTATGTTTCAAGACATATATGGATCCGTTTGGGACGGTGGTGGAGGTCATGAATATGAGATTAAATTGTCATTCGTTAACGTCCATCTAAGGAACTTCATCCACTTTTATGTTCAAACAGATGATGTTTGTTAAATGATATTTCACAAATGACGGTTTAACCCATACGTTTACGACCGTCATCACCTTGCCAAACGGAACCTACCATTTTGTGCCTGATC
Organism: Platanthera zijinensis; assembly: GCA_039513925.1. Lineage (NCBI taxonomy): Eukaryota > Viridiplantae > Streptophyta > Magnoliopsida > Asparagales > Orchidaceae > Platanthera > Platanthera zijinensis. Next base: position 136,063,394 of record CM077092.1, read on the forward strand.
ATCCAATGCAATCATTTGCTATGTTAAACTTTAAACTCTCTCCTTGAATATTTTCTGCTCGGCTCCGCCGACTGTTGGGTCTGGCGTTCCTTCATTAGACCCGTGACGCTCTGTTATTTATTTAAGAAATTAAGTAGTGCTCTTTCCAACAGTCTGGACTTTTGAAACAGTTGGGTATGCGCTCGATCCTACGCCGACCATTCTGCATCGCTGTAGAAACTCTTTTTTGGCGCTTCGCTTGAGAATTTTGAAGAGCACCCACTCTTACACCTTGTCATCATTTGTTGTCATATCCTCTATGAACTCGAGTTTTCTTGCATCGCTCTCATGCCGGCCCCAATGGTTCTGATGATCTCCTTCGTGCCGGCCCCAATTTTGCTGTTCGACAGAATGCATGATCACTGTCACCATCTTCACTAATTCCATGATTTTCTTCCATAGGAGTGTTTCACAGGAACACAACCAAACATCCCGGTCTCCTGCAACATTCTAGATTTGTTGCAGGAGACCGGGATCTGCACCAGGCGGCGGCATCAGAAGCAAGGAGACCCGGCATCCTCACGGGAGGGCGGCGGCAAGGACCCCTTCAGCGGTCGGCGGCAACATCCGATCCGCCCGGAGGCCGCAATAGCGGGAAGAAGGAAGTGCGAGCAAAATAGCGGTCCGAACGAAGGATAAGGAGCGGCGCGTTGAAGAGACGGATCATCCAACTAGGTTTTTTTTTTTTGCGATGCTCTAATACCAAGTTGAATTAGAAAAGAGAGAAATAATAACCCATCAATTCATTCATCCACAACGGAGGGATATTTATAACATTACAAGAGACTCATAAAACCTAACACACGATGTGAGACAAAACCCTTCTACACATAAATACTAAATGACGACTTGTAAATAAGTATCTCTCAACTATAACTACAAATCTTGCTACTCAATAAAAGTAAAAAAGAGCAAAGGAGATGCAAAAAATGTAGCTTGCACACTCCGCCAAAAAATGGAGGTGCTTGGTTGTTGAACCTGTGCGTTGACGGTGCGGAGCCCTTCTACACGCCGCAGAATGTCTCGGCGACCATCAACAATGAAAGATCAATGCTCTTTTCTCCAACATCAGCTTGGAAATATTAAAAACTTTTAGGCCACTGATTATATTTTTCCTTCGTACTGGAAATTCTGTTGATAGTCATGCAACAAATTCGCAAGAGTACTCCTACACGGGCCCTCTGCATATAAACAATTTTTCAAAAAAAAAAACAAGAGGAAATAAGTTTCTTCATATTTATTCTATTTTCCCTTTCAAATCCATCAGACTAACCATTGAGTAAACTATGAAGCCGCTGAAGGTCTGCGCGTGTGCATATATCTATCAGAGAATATACGCCTGGCCTTAATGCTTCATCTATCTCTCTGCACCAAAAGAGCAACAAATACCACCATTAATTTCAGAAAAAAAAATATTATGATCTTGTTAATTGTCATTATCCTAGATGAGATCGTTTCGAGGTGTTAATCTGGGGGTCAGAGAGGATCGCTTTACAAAATTAGTGATTTACAAAATCTGAGGTTGTCCTATGATCTGGAATTCTGAATATGGGGAGAGCAGTGAAGGCGGAAAAATAAGGGTCCGGGGCAGGTGTGGTCACAGCCCCTGTTAGGTGTTGTGAGAGTCTAGTCACTAGGCATGTTAAACGAGGGAGGGGTAAACAAATATAGACTTGGAATGAAACTATAAGGAAAGAGGCATTAGTGAGATTATGACACAAGATAGGGCACAATGGCGACAAAGGATCCATATCGCCGACCCCACTATAGTGGAATAAAAGCTCTAGTGTTGTTGTTGAAGTTTTAGCTTACACGACATCAAAATCATGCAAGTGTTGTCAAGATTTAACTATCCTGAATGTCTACACCCCAATAAGTGAAATTTGGGCAAAAAAATGCTTTCACAAAAATTATGAATACAGGTAAAGCATCACCACTGTGTTTTACTACTATAGTTTCACATCTTCGCCGCTCAAACGCTATAGCGGTCCCAAAAAAACCTTATATCAATCGAATTTTACCAGTAGTGCTTTACCTTCTAATGCCGGCTTTAGCGGGGCCGCACCCTGAAAAGATTGATATATAATTGGAAAGAAGGAGATAAGCATACTTTCCAAGAGCTTCCTTTTGATGTCTGATCTGAAAAATGAAAAACTACATGTTACCGTGTATATTAGTATTACAAAGAGAGGTTTTGCTCCACCAATATTTTTATACTATAATTACATAGGAATATCACATAAATGTATAGTTTGTGCACGATTGGAGTACTGGCGACGCTGGCTAGATATTGTGCGTCGGGACCCGTGTCTGCTCTGGTAGTTGTGAATAAATTGAAAAGGTTAAATAAAATATATTGTATAGACATGCGATTATAGTTTGTCGTGGATGCATGGAGTTCTACATATAGAGAAAACTAATTAAGCAGGAGCAAAAATAATTGAATGAGCGGTGAATATGCCTACTTGAAATTCATTCATGAACTCAGCAAGTTATAACACGAAGAAAGTGGACTAAAAAGTAAAAAAACATAAGATACACACGTCACACAAAGGAAATTAGTGTCAACTTGGACCACTTGGTCCCCCCAAAAAGCAGTAACATAATATAACTTTCGTGAAACATGGAATTACTAAAGCATGTAAGGGATCAAAAAGTGATTTTTAACTTAAAAAGTGGTCATAGGTATGATCACTTTTTATCATGTATAGGCTAGATTTCTTGACATTTTCATGCTAGAGGATCCTGCAAACAATATTGTTAGGGTCTGTTAGTTTTGACAGTGAGAGTTGGAGTGGTGGGAATGAGAATGTTGGCAATGAAGCAGTAAGAAATGGAGGGGGGACTGCGGCCTCAAAATCGACAAAAAATGGCATTTTGGAGCGGCTGCTGTGGGAAATGGAGGGTTACCAATCAGATGTTTTGTGTTGGCGTTTCCTCCCCAATGGAGATGGAGCAAAAACTCCCAAATAAATAGAGTCTTATGATTCGTTTGGCGCAGCTTATTTGCTCCGGTGAGTTTAGCAAAAATGCAATTATCATAGAATGTATGGTTGGTAAGACAAAGGTTATGACCGCTACCAAGAAAATAAACTAGTTTTGAGCATAAAATGCATGAAATTCTTTAGGTGAGATCGGACGTTCATGAACGACGGTTCATGACCACCACATTCACGACTGCCACCACCACGCCAAACGAAGCCTTAGAAGTTTTACCATCATGTTTTATCATTTAAAAAAAACATATTTTCATCGTATAAGATCATTGTTTTGATCATATAGGATAATTTTATCCAACGCTATCACCAGGGCCGAAATTTAAGTCCTGCCTTCAGAGCCAAATATTTACTCAAGAAGACTAATCATTAGAAATTAAATAACCCAAACATAATAGAATACAAACTTTACTAATGCTTAAGAATCACCTAGGCCAAAGATGACAAACTTCAGGCATAAGAATACACACGTTTAAAGGAAATAACAATTTAAGCTTTAACAAACCTCTTCATATATCCTTCTGAGAAAGCTAGCACATTTTATTGCCTCCGGCAGTTCCCAAAAAAAAAATCCGTCTCTTTTAGCCGTGTCCGAGTCCACAACCTCCAAACAACTTAGCATTGTGCTGACCGATTCCTCAAGTAGAGGAATACATCTCTCAGCTTGTCTAGGAAGTAAAATAGAAATAAAAAATATTTTTTTTCTATTAACAAGCAGCTGTAAGTTTGATCTATGATTGTGTCACGCCACTATAAATTGAATTAGCAGACAATACAAAAATTCTTTCCTACAACAAAAGTGTTGATTTCAAACGAATTAAACATAATAAAAAGAAAGGTAAAGAGGACATGAAGTTGAAATGATTGTAGTAGTAGTTCTGTAGTTCATTAAAAATATGTTACGGACACCGACGAGGCACGAGAAGGCGAAGGGCGCCCGTTAGTGTGGCGAGTGTATCGACATCGCGAGCATCGTGTCAGTGATGTGTCGGCTTAGCCGAACGTATTGGGTTACATTCTTGTATATCTTTTTTTATGTACTTGAGCACGACACCTATATAAGATGATAACTAGTGTATTTTGGGCATATCTGATTTTGGAATGAAGACTCCGGAAAATTCTCTCATCTCCCTCTCCTAATTTCTCCTCTTCTCTCCTTCCTTCCCTTCTCTTTTTACCCATCTAAAAATTTGGTCCGATCTAGCCTCCTTCAGGCTGCGGTTTCCATCGCCTGAAGTTACCAAACGCCGCTTCTGTTCCCGTTTGTGAGTTCGTCGTCGTTGTTCCTGTTTCTCGCCGAGCGTCGGGAACCTGCGCTCTTTGCTCTCCCAACCTGTCTGTATGTCCAGCGCCGCCGATCTCCCGTCGATCTCCCTCTTCTGCCAGGTTTGTCGATCGACGCCTCTCCTGCCGTCGATCTTCCTCCAGATCCGCCTCTTCCGCCAAATCTGTCGCTTCCGACAAATCTGTCTCTTCCGCCAAATTTGTCGCTTCCGCCAAATCTATCTCTTCCGCCAAATCTGTTCCTTTTTCGACGATCGGCGCTGTCTCCAGCGCGTCTGTTGGAACCGATGTTTCACATTCTCTGTGTTTGAGAATATCAACTCCCAGGTTATATTTAATCACGTCTTGTGTTGATAGAGTGTGCAGGTTTACAGGTGCAAGCAAAGAAGAAGAAGACACCTATGGAAACTAACGCCGAGAGGTAGAAGTTACCGCCAAGCAATAGTCGTGAATTAATTGGACAGAGCTGTCGGAACCTACCGCTTCGCGCTAGTCCTACCGCCCGCGCTAACACAAGGAATTATTTTGGCCACCTCTCGAGAAACTACCGCCAGGCGGTAGTGCCTACCGCGTCGCGCTAGCCAGCATCTCGACCAGTATCGACACGACTGCTCAGAATCATTGCGTCTGATCCTACCGCGCAGCGATAGCTGTAACCGCGCGGCGCTAGCATATTGAAACGGAAAATATTCGTTTTGAATATTTTTTCAATTTTGCAGGACAGCTGGCAGAACTTAACGCGCGAACCTACCGTCGAGCGATAGTCTTACCGCCGGCGGTAGCGTAATTTCACAAAGACGTATAAAAAGGCGCTTCGTTTTCTGCATTCAAGAACCAAGACGAAAACAGACAGAAGCTCCTGCATTCTAGGGTTCGGCCGCCTCCTTGCGCCCGTTCTGATCGTCTTCGTCAAAGAAGAAGAGAGTCGTCTCCCTCACGTACGCGATCGAAAGACTCCAGCGATCCAAGATCTATATCGACTACGAAAAGCCGACCGGTTGCTAGCATACGAAGATCTCAAGCAACGACCGCGGATCGCTCCACGGAGAAATCTTCAAGAGGGAGAACTAAACCTTTAGATTATTTACATCTTTTATTCTTGTAATCTCTTCTTTTTCTAAATCTTGTGGTGAGGAAAATCGACCGGTAAGGGTCGTCGAAATCCGGGTAGGATTCCGCGGTAAATCGTCCTGGGGATAGGGACGTCTAGATCGGAGGATCTAGCAGGACTCTAAGACCTTCCTTGTGTGGAGGTGAAGAGCCGGCTCGAAGACATTTCTCAGAGGGAAAGGGAGAGAGTCAACCGGTCCGTGGAGCGGATCGGTATAGAAACCAAAAGAGTTTCTCCTCACCGCTTTCGATCTCCGGCGTCACGGAGATCACAGTTTTGTAATCATCTAGAACAATTGACATTCTAATTCATGCAATGAAATTCTTGTTTCTGTGTTGATTAATTCTGCGATTGTTTTGGTTTTGTTAAGTGAGTGTTTGTGTTGTGGGGCTTGCAAACGAACTTGCATAGGAAAACGAGTTTATAGACGTATTGCCGCGCGTTAGATACCTAACGCCCCGCGGTAACTTCCAGAACTCGATTTTCTGGGTTAAAATATTTTAAATTGCAATAAACGCGAGAAACCTTATTCACCCCCCCTCTAAGGTTGGCCACGAGATCCAACACGGTCGCCCACCATCTAGGACATATTCGCTGCTCATTGTTGAGTGCATGCCACCGCGACTCTGCTCGATGACCCATCCCGACGGCCTGACGCCTACTTCGTCGGATTCGGCCATCCTCCGTCGCCTCGAAGGTCATGACGACACCATCGCCTCCCTCCAGGCCCTTATGTTGCACATAGATGTGAAACCCGATACACCATCATGGTCGGCCGCCCTAGCTCGTCCGCCACTTGGAACGCGGACTTGTCGTCTCTCCTAGGCGCCCCTTCGACCTGTACAGAGATCCGACTCCTACAACCGCGGTCTTCTCTCCGGGACCTCGTTCCTTCGATGTTCCCTCCTTGAATGGCACCGATCCCAAGGGATGGATTGCCCGAGCTGAACAGTTCTTTGATGTCCAACAGATCTCTGAACTACAGAAGGTCAGCATGGCTCCGATCGGCATGGAGGACTCCGCTCTCCACTAGGTGTGTTGGTTATGACAATCCAAACCAACCATGCCTTGGTCTGAGCTTCAACAAGATCTCATTCGACGTTATGATACTCATTACTCGGGCTCCGCAATAGAGCGCCTCTGCGACATCTGCTAGATGGGATCCCTTGACGATTACATCGATGAGTTCATTGCCCTAGTTACACATGTGTTGGGCCTTCCGCCGGACCACTACCTCAGCTTCATCATGCATGGGCTTCTTCCCCACATTCGTGCCCGGATCCGCACCCACCACCAGTCGTCGATTGTTGAGGCCATGGATCTTGCCCGCTTGGTCGAAGTAGATTTCAAGTCTAGGCCCATGGATATGGGAAGGCCAGCTACTGTGCTTCGGTCACGCCTGGGCAACCGCACTATCGCGGCCTACTGTCCTCCATAGTTAGACCCACCCTAGGACGTCGCGTCGTGCCTCGTCTTCCTAGGTCGCTGGCCCAACCCAGGATCTCAAATTAGAAATACCACGATCTGCATACCAAGGGCTTATGTTTCTGATGCAAACAGCCTTACTCCCCGACCCATGACTTCCCGTTGAAGAACCTTCGGATTCTCATTAGCAAAGAGGAACCCAAGGTTACTCTTGCCGATTTTGAGGCCCTGGAGAAGGACACGACAACCGAGGACCCCCCATCTTCCACCTTCCACTGATTGGACCTTACGTTGTTCGTCGTTGGCGGGTTCTCGGGCCCTCAGACAATGAAACTTCAAGGCACACTTCAGGGGCTCTTTGTGGTTGTGATGATTGATAGTGGGGCAAGCCACAACTTTATTTCCCAACATTTGGTAGACCTTTTGGCCTTGACTGTGCATACCGCAGACCGTTTTTCAGTGTGCTTAGGGGATGGTTGGCGTCGGGCAACCGGGGGCCTTTGCTCGGCTCCCACTCTCACTGTTGGCCACTCCCTTGCTCAGGCATACTTCTACGCTTTCTCTTTGAGCGGCGTGGACATTATTCTCGGATAGCGTGACTTCGTACCCTTGATGAGGTCGGTGTGATTTGGGACCGCATGACCATGCACTTCCTCTGAGAGGGGAAGCCTTGCTTGCTAAAAGGCAATTCGGCTTTACTGCGCCAATCTATCTCCCTACGGTCCCTTCAGAAATCCACCGATGTGGATTGGGTGGTTTCCTTATGGCACGTAGTGGAACAGGAGGCCCCTGTTCCCCAACTTATCCAGTTCTCCAGGTTATTTTGGACCTCTTTTCGGAGGTCTTCGCCGACACGTCACACCTTCCCTCGTCCAGGACGACAGAACACCACATCTCCTTGCACGGGGTGTTTCCTCCATATTAGTTCGACCATACCGGTACGACCATGCGCAGAGGGTGAGATCGAGACACTGGTCAGCGTTATGCTAACCGCAAGCATCATTCGCCCCAGCGCTAGTCAATTTTTGAGCCTCGTCCTCTTGGTCCAGAAGGACTACAGTTGACGCTTCTGTGTGGATTACCGGGAACCCAATAAGGTCATGATTCCAGATAAATATCCTATTACGGTCATTCAGGAGTTACTGGACGAGCTACAAGGGGCCATCTATTTCTCGAAGTTGGACCTCCAAGTGGGTTACCATTAGATTCGAGTTAGGGAGGAGGATGTTCCCAAGACGGCTTTCAGTATGCATGGCGGTCACTATGAGTTCCTCGTCATGCCCTTTGTCTTGACGAATGCTCCCGCCACTTTTCAGGTCACCATGAATGATCTATTCCGGCCGACCCTGCGCAGGTATATCTTAGTTTTTATAGATGACATCCTAGTTTACAGTTCATCTTGACAGGACCATCTGGATCATATCTGGACGACTCCTGCCACTCTCCGGGAGCACTCCTTTATGCGAACATCAAGGAGTGTGTTTTCGGTCAGATCGAAATTAGCTACTTTGGGCACACAATTTCTGCACACGACATAGCTATGGACTCGAACAAGATTCGGGCCATCCTTCAGTGGCCCGCACCTCGATCACACCGCAATGTTCGTGAGTTCTTGGGACTCACGGGGTATTATCACTGGTTCACTAGAGATTATGGCAAGATTGCCAAACCACCCTCCAGCATGTTGAAAAAGTCAAAGGCCGGCAGCTTCCAGTGGACACCGGTAGCAGCCAGGGCCTTCCAGTTACTACAGCGGGCTTTGAGCACCACCCCCGTATTAGCTATGGACGTCTTCTCGCATCCGTTCGTGGTTGAGTGTGGCATGTCCAACTCGAGTGTCGGTGCGGTATTGATGCAAGCGGAGCAGCCCATCGCCTATTTAGTTGTATGTTCGCCGCAACCGTGCGGCCCTGCTCCGCTTACGAGTCCGAGCGAATAACCTTGGTTCTTGAAGTACAACACTGGCGCCCCTACTTGTCGGGCCACCACTTCACAGTCTGGACTGATCACCATAGCCTGCGCTATCTCCTCCATCAGAAGATTGCGACTCAAGCTCAGCAAGTTTGGGTTGGCAAACTATTGGGCTATGATTTTTCGATCGAGTTTCGGGCCGGGTCTTCCAACCGTGCGGTCGATGCTCTCTCTCGATAGTCACTGATTGCGAGTTTGACTGTCATTTCCAGACTAGTTTGGGAGAATGCTTTGCTCCTTCAGCGTGAGGTGGCGACTGGCCCCGCCCTGCAGACGATTGTTGAGACCTTTTGGGCAGACGCCGCTACCCACCCACCTTACCGCCTTATGGGCGAGCATCTCTACTTCCATGACCGTTTGGTACTCTCTGCCTCCTCCCAGCTGATTCCTCGCATGCTCTCCAAGTTCCACGCCACCCCTAAAGGGTCACACCGGATGTTTGGAAAAGTCAAGGCGTTCATCGCCGCATGTCTGTCGTGCCAACGTGCCAAGTACGAGGCCACGTTTCCTGGGGGCCTCCTTCAGCTGCTCCCTATTCCGACCCAGATCTGGGAGGACATATCCCTGAACTTCATTTTCAGGCTTCTATGCTCCAATACATGGGACTGCATCTTAGTGGTCGTGGATCGCTTATCCAAATATGCTCAACTTATTCCCCTCCGCCATCCATTCGCAACCCCAGGGGTAGCCGCAGCTTTCATTGGCGGGGTGGTCCGTCTACATAAGTTTCCACGCCCCATCATGAGCGACCACGACCCTCTTTTCTTGAGCTCGTTTTGACAGGCGTTGTTAAAGATGCAGATAGACAGCCAATCTGAGATCATGAATCGCTGTTTGGAGATATATTTGAGATGCTTTGAGTGTGACCACACTCGTGCATGAGCGAAGTGGCTTTCTTGGGCCGAGTATTCTTTCAGCACATCCATCCATTCCAGCTCCGACACAACACCGATTGAGGCAATCTACGGTGGATCACCGCCCTCCGTCGCGCATGCTATACCCGGCGAATGCCACGTGGCCTCTGTGGTCAGCATCCTCCGCGACCGAGATTCCATGCTCCTTCAGCTTCTTCATCACCTCTAGTACGCCCAGGACAAGATGGTGGCCTTTGCAACCCGCCATCACCGAGATATCCAGTTCACGGAGGGTGACGCGGTGTTCGTCAAGCTTCGACCACACCGCCGGGTTACAGTGACCCCACGGGCCCACTCCAAGTTGGCGGCCAATTTTTACAACCCTTTTGAGATTCTCGCCCGGATTAGCACTCATGCGTACCGCCTCCGCTTCCCTCCGGGGAGCCGCATTCACCCGGTGTTTCATGTCTCGCGGCTCAAGCGAGTGATAGGAGATCACCCAGTCGAGGCGATACTTTCCCCACCTGCACCAGCGCCACACCATCGGTATTCTTGCCCCAGTACATCTCAGAGAAGGGCAAGATTTTTCGCCTGGAGCAGCTGGTCGAGCAGGTCTTAGTGGTTTGGCAAGATCTCCCACAATCAGAGGCTATTTAGGTGGACCATTCAGATTTGCGCCACCAGTTTCCAGATTTTTGCCATGAGAAGGAAAATTTCCCAGCGAGCGGTATTGTTACGGACACCGACGAGGCGAAAGAAGGCGAAGGCCGTTCACCAGTGTGGCGAGTGTATCGACGTCGCAAGCATCGTGCTAGTGACGTGTCGGCTTAGCCGAACATATTGGGTTACTTCTTGCATCTCTTTTTTATGTACTTGAGCACAACACCTATATAAGCCAATAGCTATTGTATTTTGGTCATCTCTAATTTTGGAATGAATACTCTTGAAAATTCTCTCATCTCTCTCTCTCCTAATTTCTCCTCTTCTCCCCTTCCTTCCCTTCTCTTTTTCCCCACCTAACAAAAGATCAATGCTTTTTCAATATCAAGATAAGCCATCATAAATAGCAATCACATTATATTAAACATCAAAAGGTTAGTGTTAATAAAACTTCAAAAATTAGGGATGTTGCATCTTATAACATTGTAAGAGTATGTAATTGTAATTAAGCAGTTGAAGAGTCATACAAAACATTAAAAGTGAGTAAAAAAAGCTGCCAAATAGTGAAATATAAGATCATATTGCTGACTTGTGCTAGCAAAGATAAGCTGTCCACTCAAAAAAATTTCAGGCTGCAGTTTGATGTCCTAACTACACTATGCTCTCTGCTTAAAACATGTGGATTATGTTCCAATGCCCAGGAACAAAGATTATTGAAACCAGTCATGTTCAATAAGTCTTACAACTGAAGCCCCTTTTGAGCGGAAGCCCAGGCCGAGGCCTAGCTTTTGCCAGGCCCAGACCGGCCTCATGCTTCCTTCGAAAGGAGGGTCTGTCAGAGCCCCACTTAGTCGGGCTTGTTTCAAGCACACGGGTTAAGAAACAAGATGGTTTAAAAAAAAATTAATTTGGGTGTTAGGCCCAGCTAATTAAGCAGTTGAAGAGTCAAAACACCAAAACATTAAAAATGAAAGAATTTTTTTTAAAAGCTATCAAATGGTAAAATATAAGATCATATTGCTAACTTGTGCTACCAAAGAAAAGCTGTCCCCTCAAATATTTTCAGGCTGCAGTTTTATGTCCTAAATACACTATGTTCTCGGCTTAAAACATGTGGATTATGTTCCAATGCCCAGGACCAGACATCATCGAAAACCAGTCATGTTCAAGTCTTACAACCCAAGCCCCTCTTGGGTGCAAGCCCTGGCCTAGGCCTCGGGCCCAGGTTGGCCTCATGCTTCCATTGAAAGGAGGGTTTGTCAAACCTCATAGCCGGGCTTGGTTCAAGCACACTAAGGCTAAAAAACAAGATAAAGGGGCAAAGGGCAGCCCGGTGCACAAAGCATCCCCGTGCAGTGAGGGTCTATGAAAGGGTTCCACTAGAAGGGTGAAATGTAGGCAAACCTTACCCTATATTTTTGTAAAAGGCTACTTCCAGAACTCAAACCCGTGACCTCAAGGTCACATGGCAACACCTTAACCAGTGCGCCAAGGCTCCCCTTCTAAGGCTAAGAAACAAGATGATCTAAACAAAATTAAGTTGGGTTCTAGGCCCAGCTAATTATTTAAGATGTTGGTGTCTGGCGAGAGCATTTGCTTCCAAAAGCTGGCAGGCCTGATATTAGATTTTGGGCACAGTTTAGGAATAGTTGGGTGCCATGGGTCTTGCTTCAGGCGGTAAACCAAACCCACTCAGGGGGGACTGGTAGGCCACCAGACTGCCTGGTGCTCAAGCCTAGCACCGGACGGGAATGAGGTATAGCTCTGCAGCAATATGAGATATGTAAGAACCCCATATAACTGACCTGGGCATGGACCGGGCCTTACCAGGCCCAGGGATGACCAATCCGACTAAGCTTTTAACCCGGTAGGCCTAGGCAGGCTTTCCAGGTCCTAGCTTTATGTACACCCCTACTCAAAACTCATCCTTTAACTAAATTACTACTAAAATAGATCTCGTTATTTGTAGTTAACAACATGCAAAAGGATCTCAGGTCTGCTTGGAGAAGATAATTAACAAAACTAATGCATTCCCGAATGCGTAAATTTGACGTGTTGGTTCAAAACTGGCTCATGGCTTAAATCAATTCGATTTAAGTCGGCTCAGCCTGAATCACTTAAAGCCAATATTATTTATTGTTGAGTAGCAGAAACAACAGGGGGTCAAAATTGGGCCTACAGTACGAGCCACAGCCATTTTCAAGCCAAATCTTATGCCTAATAAAGAGAGTCGATCAATTGACTTTCTTTGTAAACATATTATTCACCAAATTGATGTGGATAACTAAATCAATACTACCATGTGTCTTAACAATTTATCTCACACTTAATAGCCCTCCACATCGGTTGTCATCCTCAAACATAAGCTTTTAAACATCATTAAGCATAGAGCACCAAGAGCCCACTCAAACACATGGACTCATCGCGCAATTCACATATTGGTGAACTATGATCAACCATAACAGAAGTAACCAAGACCCAAGGGAATCATAAACTGCATGAGCATTTATGAAGTACACCTTGAAAGCTAGTCTCATAACAATGCCATGCATTGAAATTGGACTGATGGTTTAGAAACTGTTTAGTTCTCTTTTACAAGTATTAGAAAAGCCCATGTATAAAGGCCCAAAAAGGCCCTAGTATTCTCTCTTCTTTAGTCCCACATCTTGTATAGGATTTTTCCTCTCTTCTCATCTCCTATATAATTGTATTCTCTTCTTGTATTTACTAACACAAGCAATACATACAAGTTTTGGCTTCTCTCAACATGGTATCAGAGCCAGGTTCTCTCCTCTAACCGTCCTGTGCATTTTTAACCGCATCTACCCGCCGCCTTCTGGCGGACTCCGCGGTTTCCTCGCGGACTATTTGCGGTCTCCAGCGGTCTGCCTCCCTTTTCTATCCGCCGCTACTCGCTCACTGTCCGCGGCCTCAACGGACAGTCCGCTGCTTCTCCCCGTGGATCCAGGTTCTCTCATCTTCCCCTCCTTTTATAGTTTTTCTCCTCTCTCCCGTGGACCCCACCTCCCATACGTCTCGCGCGGTCTCTACTTCTATCTGCGCGGCTTCCCCTCCTATCCGCTCGGCGTCTGCTCCTTGCGGTTTCCTTCTCGCCACTCGATTTCTTTTCTCTTTTCTCCTATCCGCTCGAGTTCGTCAACTCGCGGTCTCTTTTCTCCCTCCCGCTCGAGTTCGTCAACTCGCGGCTTCTCTCTCTCCTATCCGCTCGAGTTTGTTAACTCGCAGTCTCTTTTCTCTTATCACCGCCTTCTCGCGGTCTCCAGACCGTGCGGTCTGCTTTTTACCCGCTCTGGTCGTGGCCTGTCTGGCCGCTGGTGTTCGCATCGTGACCGTGCAGGTTCATTCTCCCGGCCTTTTTCTGCTCGCTGATTCGTCGCTGCGGCATGTTCCTAGTCGCGGCGGTCTCCTCCCCTCTCTGCCGCCTGCCTCTCCAGCGGACCCCTGCCTGGTCGCTGCGGCCTCCTTCCTAATCGATGCGGCCTCCTTCCAAGTCGGTGCGGTTTGTCTTCCTGGTCTATGGAATCCTCTCTTGACTCCACCGGCCCGGCGGCTAGTCCGCCCGCAGACCGCCCGGCTTTTCCTACAGACCTGCGCGATGAATTACGCATTACCACCATCTCTTTCTCCGGGAAGAAAAATTTTCTCCCTTGGGCGCATTCTGTACGCCGGGTCCTCCAGGCCAAGGGTCTCCTGTCTTACCTCACACAGGCTCCTCCGGCTCTCCCTACGGACGAGTGGCTCCGTAACGACAGTCGTGTGCAGACTTGGCTCCTCAACTCCTTGGATGGTGAGCCGTATCAGATGGCCATGTATCACGAGATGGCCAAGTCTATATGGGATGAGCTGCACTCACTCTATTCCGGCAAGGACAGCCTTCAGCACCTCTACGACATCCTCACAGATCTCGTTGCTCTCGACGCCGGTGGCACCCCGGACATGACGTCGTTTGTCGCTCGGGCTAAGACTTTGGCCGAGGCCTGGATACTGCATCAGCCTTCTACCAGTGATCATGCTGCCCAGCGCGCTCAGAAGGAGGCGGTTTGCATTGCTATTATGATGGCCCGTCTTCCCCCTCACATTCAGACTATCCGGACTCAGGTTCTGGCGTCTCCCACCGTTCCATCCCTTTCTGAGATCTGTTCCATGCTCCTCCGCGTGACGCCTCCTCCGGATGCTCCTGCGCCGACTTCCTCGGCCCTTCTTCAACAGGCCCCTCCGCCCCTGCTTCCCTTGCCTCCCGCTGCTCGTGGTGGCCGCTCCGGCTCTCGGGGCCGCGGGCGTGGTGGCAGGGGGCGTCCGAAGTGTTCCTACTGCGGCAAGGACGGATACCTTGAAGCGACCTGTTACCGCAAGAATGGATATCCTCCTTGACCGACGGCTTCGGTGGCCGCAGATGCCTCCTCTCCTGCCTCTCCGGACCTTGAAGTTGTCCGCCTCCAGCTCCAGCACCTCCAGGGACTGCTCAACCTGCCTCCTGCTTCCCTGGCCACCACCTTCGTCTCCCAAGCAGGTACGGCCTGTCTCTCCACCGGTCCGTCCTGGATCATGGACTCCGGTGCCACTCATCACATTACGTCCCAGCAGCCTGCACATACTCGGACTCTCCTCATCCGCGGTCTATCACCGTGGCTAATGGGGCCCTTGTTCCCGTCTCCGGATCGACGGACATCTCTCTCAGCCCGTCGTTTCCTCTCCGCTCGGCTCTTCATGTTCCGAGTTCCCCCTTCAATTTACTTTCTGTTGTTCGCCTTACTGCTGATCTGGATTGCTCTGTTATATTCACTTCCTCTTCTTTTGTCATACAGGATCGCAGAACGCGGACTACCATTGGTAAAGGCGGATTGCGGAACGGGCTCTATCTTCTCGACACACCTCCTACCATCCTCTCCTCCGTCTCCTCCACCGAGTGGCATCGCCGTCTTGGCCACGTTCCTCTACCTGTTCTCCAGCAGGCTCTCCCTGATATCTCTCTCCATTCGTTTCAGTGTGAGTCTTGTATCCTCGGCAAGCAGCCGCGTTCATCTTATTCTGCTCATTGTACCCGGAGCTCTGCTCCGTTTGATTTATTGCATTCTGATGTATGGGGACCGTATAAAATTACTAGTATTTCTGGTTTCCGGTATTTTATTACTTTCATTGATGATTATTCTCGCATGATGTGGTTGTACTTACTTCGTGATCGCTCCGAGCTTCCTCGCATTTTTCGAGCCTTTGTCGTTGAAACTCGTACCCAATTTCACACCACTATCAAAACTGTGCGCACGGATAATGCTCGTGAGTACACTGGCCACGACTTCGCTACTATATGCTCTGAGTTCGGGATTATCCACCAAACCCCTTGTGCCTACACGCCTCAACAAAATGGCGTTGCCGAACGTAAAAACCGACACTTACTTGATATGGCTCGCTCCCTCATGCTTCAAATGCATGTGCCCAAGCATTACTGGAACTTTGCGGTCTCCACGGCTTGTTTTCTCATCAACCGTCTCCCTTCCTCCGTCCTCCACTATGCTACTCCGTTCAGCCTGTTGTTTCCCTCGACTCCGGCCTTCCCTCTTCCGCCCCGTATCTTTGGTAGCACTTGTTACGTCCACCATCTGGGCCCGCCCTCGGACAAATTGGATCCCCGGGCGGCTAAACACATATTCGTGGGCTATTCCCGTACTCAGAAGGGGTATCTCTGTTATTCTCCAGTCACTCGGAAGCTCTCCGTCTCTACGGATGTCACCTTCCGTGAGACTGAACCATTTTTTCCGGATCCTCTCACTACTCCTGTCCCTTCGGCTCCTTTACCTCCATCCATCCCACGACCAGTTCTCCCCGTTACAACGCCGCTGCTACCGGTTCCACCAGCTCTACCTCCTGTTCCCCCCGCACCACCCATCATCCGAGTCTATACTCGTCGCCCCCGTTGCTCTCTGGCCCCACTGCAGTCCGCCTCAACCACGGTTACTCCGCGCCCGGCAGATCAGGTACAGACATCCACCGCTCATCCTCTGGCTCACTACGTCTCTCTACATCGCCTCTCTCCCCATCTTCACACTTTTGCTACTTCTTTTTCCTCGGTTTCTGTTCCTAATTCTGTGCAGAAGGTGCTCGAACATCCTGGCTGGCGGGCTGCCTTGGAGGAGGAAATGGCTGCTCTCTGGACTAACCAGACCTGGACTCTCGTCCCTCTTCCTCCCGGTCAGAAACCCGTTGGGTGTAAATGGGTCTTTGTTATTAAACATGCTGCTGATGGCACTATTGACCGCCTAAAGGCCCGTCTTGTGGCTCGTGGCTTCACCCAGCAACAGGGGCTCGACTACGAGGAGACTTTTTCCCCGGTGGCCAAACTCAATACAGTCCGGGTTCTCCTCTCTGTTGCGGTACATCGCCAGTGGCCCCTACTCCAACTGGATGTCAAAAATGCGTTTCTGAACGGTGATCTCCAGGAAACTGTGTATATGCAACAACCTCCCGGGTTTGAGACCACGGGGGAGTCTCAAGTCTGTCATCTTCGAAAGGCTCTTTATGGTCTCAAACAGTCCCCCCGGGCATGGTTTGACAAGTTCAGTAAGGCCCTCCGGGAGATTGGTTTTACTAGAAGCTCCGCCGACTTCTCGCTCTTCACTCGCCACCGATCTACCGGGACCGTCCTTCTGCTAGTCTATGTGGATGACATCATTATTACTGGGAACGACTCGAATGGTATACTGGCGGTCAAACTTCATCTGAGCACCGTTTTTCAAACAAAAGATCTGGGGCCCCTTCGGTACTTCTTGGGCCTAGAAGTCACCAGACGGCCAGATGGTTTGATCCTTTCTCAGCGAAAGTACTGTACTGACCTTCTTCATGATGCGGGTTACTCAGGCTGTAAGTCAATTGACACCCCAATGGATGTCAATCACAAGTTATGCGCGCAGGCCTCTGACTCAGATATCCTACTAGACAATCCAGAATATTACCGTCGCCTAGTTGGAAAATTGATATACCTCACAGTAACCAGACCAGATATCTCCTTCGTTGTTGGTATCGTCAGTCGATATATGCATTCCCCCAGAAGCTCTCATCTTCAGGCGGTTGAACGTATTCTCAGATACCTCAAAAAGGCTCCTGGACAAGGACTGGTGTACAAAGTCTCTTCTTCCACTCCTACTCTGGTAGCATACTCTGATGCTGACTATGCTGGGTCCCTCGATGATCGAAGGTCCACCAGTGGCTTCTGTACGTACTTTGGAGGACATCTGATTACCTGGCGAAGCAAGAAACAAGCGGTCGTTGCTCGATCATCAGCTGAGGCAGAATATCGGGCGATGGCATCAGTGGTGTCGGAACTAACGTGGCTTGAAAGCCTTCTCACCGATCTGGGTGTAAAGCTTCCTTCACCGGCTCTTCTCCTCTGTGACAGTCAAGCTGCTATACACATTGCCAAGAACCCAGTCTTTCACGAGAGAACTAAACATATTGAAGTCTACTGTCATTTTATCCGGGAAAAGGTTCAACTAAAGAAGATCGACCTCAGACATGTTCCTGGTACTGAACAAGTTGCGGATGTCCTCACAAAGGCCTTGTCAAGTACCCTCTTCTATCAATGCCTGTCCAAGCTTGGTGCATACGATTTGTACGCTCCAGCTTGCGGGGGAGTATTAGAAAAGCCCATGTATAAAGGCCCAAAAAGGCCCTAGTATTCTCTCTTCTTTAGTTCCACATCTTGTATAGAATTTTTCCTCTCTTCTCATCTCCTATATAATTGCATTCTCTTCTTGTATTTACTAACACAAGCAATACATACAAGTTTTGGCTTCTCTCAACAACAAGGAATAATATAATGTTTGCACTAAGTGATGACCTCACAATTTCTTGTAGATTGATGAATTTATTGAATAAAATGAAATTTCTAATGACATTAATATTTCATAAGAATCAAGTGATACACCTAATCATGATAATGTCATCCACCATAGTACAAAACTTATACCCTAGTCCAATAGGATGCCATTCTGGCTGGAAAAAAAAGTATAATTGAATTTTGATTGACAAAGCTGAGTAGAGTCAAAAAAACAGAAATCCCGTACCTTTTTTGGTTCTTAAGAGAGGAGCACATTAATCTGCAGCATGAAGTATATAGCACAATGGCATAGTGATGATCTACAAAATTCAGCAGCCTACCAGCCAAAGGATACTTTCCTTCATTACAAGGGAGGTCAGAAAAATTACAATCAAAGCGAGAGGCTTTGAGCTTATGAAATCCCACAAAGCACATCATCGGTATGTGAAAGCACTGGCTGACATGGCATGGGTCCATATGGAATGAACGCCTTCCAGCAATTTTAGTAAGAACATCCACACACATAAGAATGACTGCACCCGCATCTGTATCGACCTTACTTTCACCATGGTAACTTTTCTCCGTGTAAAAAATTGATGGATTTTGAAGGTGTAAAACTGTGTTGATTATGGCACCAGCTAAGCTCGGAATGCTTTTCTTAATAAATTGGATGTTCCCTGCAAGTCAAGGTCGCACTTAGAAAGAATGGATACACAATTAGAAACATTATTCGAGAGATTATATGAAAAAATAGCATTTCTACATAGCTTTCTTACAATTAATTAAAATGAGAAAAATTACAAATTACCTGAAAAACATTCAAGAATCAACTCCAAGCACACAATACTACCAGCAGCAGCTGTGGAGACAATTCCCCCATCCATTCCTATGCATAAATGATAACCGACTAAATTTCTTTCAATTACCTGAATGGCTATATCCAGATACACTGCCGACTGTATCATGATATACTTTTTAATTGACATTCTAAGTTTGGATTTAAAAGCCTCTAAGCAATATTTTCCATGCTCAAGAGGTCGCGGATAATTCCATCTTGTATCATTTTGTTCTTCAACTATGTTTGCATCAAATTCAATACCTTGAGAAGATAAAATTGCAGTTTTTCCCTGTAAACTAATGCATCTTCCCATAGCCTTCAAATGCAAGTCGATTAAATGAGTATAAACATCTTTTGAAATATCAGGATCAACAAAGCTAAATAGACTCCCAATAACATCCAAAAATGTTAGCACTCCATCCAACCAAGCAAAAGAAAATTCACACGGTTTTCCGGTCAGCTCGAAGAATTCTTGCAAGATAGTATAAGAAGTTGCAAAAATTATATCCGCAGATTTCAAAACAGGATGGCAGCTATGAGGCCGGTATTTTAAATGCATAGAATATGATGGGGAACACTTTATCCTCAGAATTGTTGCAGATGTAATGAAGAGCTGTCTGAGTATAAAAGCTACCTGGGGACTTATATCTTTAAGCAAGCACTGTAAGAAAGAGCCATATGAAATCTTAAACTTTGTTAGATCAACTTTGTTGACAATATGGAAGAAATTAATGGCCTTTCTAATGTGAGAAGCTGGTGATCTTTTTTTCCTGAAGCTAGAATTTCCTGACTTTCCATTTCCACTTGTAGAAACTGAAACTGATTTCAAAGAATTTTGTTCAGCTAGAGAACAGGAAGATATAGGCATATCAGTCGGTGTACATGCTTTTGTTGTTTCATCATGACAACCTGTTGCAAAAGGATCATCTTTAATGGTTAAGAAATGCTCAGCCACATGGCCGCTACCAAAAATCAGTTTGTTCAAGCATGCTTCTACAAGATCTTCAAAAACAATGATGTGGCTACTAAGTTTAGAAACAAAGAATGGCATCAAGCCTGAAATTTTCCGATCCTCTAATGTCATTTCCTTTAGCATGCTGTCCGAAGAGAAGGCCAAGCCCAGCAAGAAAGCATGAAAACTTGAAATAATAGATGAAATTTCATTCCAATCCAGACTCTTGCAGCAGTAATCCAGCTCGACAATATCAACACAACTTGTAAAGGTAACAAGGAATTTTTCTGCATATTCCTTTAAAGTCTCGACTGCAAGTTCCAAATGCTCCCAGCCATTGCATGGTTTGGACAATCTAGGGGAATTATCAGTATCACTCAAGTTGTCAACAGTTTGTGGAAATTGATCTTTGTTAAATTTGTCCTCTAATAGAAAAAGAAACGCAACATTAGTTTTTGCTTCACTTATTTTGAAGAGCACATAAGATGTATGATCTACCAAAGAATAAATCATGTCCTGAACCCGACCAGAATCTCTCCCCTCAAAAAATGAAGTTGGAATTCCAGCTACCTTGTATACTGATTTAAAAAGCCACAAAACAGAAGATGGGCAATCAAAGAAAACAGTGAGAGATTTTAACTCTCTGACTTCTAATTTCTCAGCACATCCCATCACAAGGAATTTCATTGCCCTCCGGCAAGATACAAACAACCTCAAAATCTCAAATGGGTCATATAAGAAAGATTCATCATGATGATTTAGTAAGACGGAAAGTAAAAGCCTGAGAGAATAAATCAATTCATGAGTCAGAAACAGAGAGAGTTAGAAGTTATCCATGTGTAGAAATTGAAAGAAAAACAGGTTAGCCTCCATCTGTAAATATTTACATTCCCAGCAATTGCAAAACTTGGGTTGAGTAGCACACGTACATACATATTTTAATGGTCTAAAGCCCAAAAGTGAAGGGGAAAACATGAAGTGCGAATTTAGATAGGCCTTATACTGAACCAACTTTATTTAAATCATATTACTGAACCAAGTTTACAACAACTCAAAATCAACAAAAGAGCCTCACCAGCAAACAAATAAAAATTAAACCTGAGTCAAGATCATATTTTAAAGCATTTTACTTAATCAAGTTGACATAAAAACAAAAAACGGAACTACAAAAGAAATAAACTGGATGATCATTCCAAATTGAACCATATTGCAATTTTGTGCTAACAGGAAAACGGACATGTGACACCAACTGAATCCCCTCACTAGTATCTATCACATGTAGTTGTTTTCCTTAAATGCATCAATTTACTTGGATGGAAAATTTAATGGCTTCAATTTTAATATTGTGTGGTCTCCTTTGGCAAATAAAATCATTGCAGACTAACCAACTTCCACTTACATGACTAAGACAACAAGTATTAATGGGAAGTTGTGGAACACACAAACAAAATCACCTTTCAATGTTGAATATATAGTTTGAGTAGCGTGAGAATGATTTCGTGTTGCAATGGAATCTGGGCAAATTGCAAAAGAGATTAAGCAAGTTTTCACAAGCCTTCAGCTCAAAGCTGAAGGAAAATGAAGACTGCCTGTTGCTATGTTCCAAGCATATCATCCTTGGCAGAACTGAACTTGATTCTGGAAATGAAGAGTCATAATGCAGGCCAAGCCCATGTGCTGCATTATTCATCACTGGTTCTTTATCCAAAATATTCAAGAGCTCCACCCAATTTGGTGAGGAATTCAAATCTAGATTGCTTGAAGGAGTATGTAACAAGATGGGAGACAGCAGCTTCTTTAAAACATGGTAAAATCTCAGTGAAACTTCAGTGTATTGTATCTAGAAAAAATTGTGGGAAAACAAATCAGTATTTCTGATCAATATATTACACACACACTGGGGAAAATGGTTTTAAAAAATCTAAATTTGGGGGAACAATTAAGGCTACGTTTGGGAGGACTTATTTTCACCGGTCAAGCGGTCACAACCGCATGAATCGGGTCTTAATTATGGTCCGATTCATGCGGTTGTGACCGCTTGACCGGTGAAAATAAGTCCTCCCAAACGGAGCCTAAGAGGAATCATTCAAATGATAAGTAAACGGAAAGCATAATTAAAGTCCGGGTGGAACAGTGTGATTTAGATTGCCAAGATATTTTACTGACCATTTGTTCATACGATATAGTATCTTGGAGGTACTCCACTGAAATGCGATAAAGGGTGACAGATTGGTAGGAAAAGCCTTTCATTTTTCCATCCATGACACCTTTGTGATTATTCAGACTTGGAAATGAAAAAAGAAACAAATATGAAAAGAATTTATTTAGGTGCTTCTTAGTGGAATAAGCACACCACACATCAGAGTTTTGGCAGAATAGCCACCAGAGTGCAACATGTAATGACTTCTCATCCAGAGAACACAAACTGTAATCCCAGTCAGCTTCCCACACAAGATTTGTCTTACCATCATCATCAAAGTCAGTAACTGGTCCCTTTGAATCCAACAAAGATAAGTATCCCATCATAAAATTTGTTAGCTCTGATGCCTCCTTACATGGACCTGCAATAAGTCGTTTCCACTTTTTTATTGATTTAGGTCTAATAATCTCATCTTGCAATTGCATGTGGTTAACAAGCACAGCCTTCTCATGAAAAAATTCAAAAGCTTTGATCAGCCTGCTCAAATCATTGAGCCTCTGGATACTCATTACTTGCAACATATAACTCAGTGGAGCATAAGCTGCACAACTGCTTGAAAAAAAATCCTTCGAAATAATGTTTATGACCTCGGGAAGCGAAATTGAGGACTTTGTAATCCAGTAAAAATATCCTTCATTCATTTTCTCGGGTGTATCTGCCCAATCCATACAACACGATGAGGTAAACAGATCACCCAATGATTCTGATGCTTTATGTGATAAATCAGGCGACATAAGACTAATTGATTGCCTGTACAAACTTTTGGAGGAAG
This sequence comes from Platanthera zijinensis, assembly GCA_039513925.1. Classification (NCBI taxonomy): domain Eukaryota; kingdom Viridiplantae; phylum Streptophyta; class Magnoliopsida; order Asparagales; family Orchidaceae; genus Platanthera; species Platanthera zijinensis. Next base: position 136,086,327 of record CM077092.1, read on the forward strand.
CATACACTCGAAAGAAGAATAGAAAGATCCAGCACACACTCTGCGCTTTTACCTCTAAATTATTTCCCAGTTCAGTAAATCCAGAATAATTGAACAATCTTCTGCCGGTGACAGAGATAACAAAATCATTAACATGATTCGATTGAATCTGTAAAAAACAACTTAAACTAGGCCTTATTGTTTTGATCAAGTTCTTCATAGAGTTCCCTATAGATGTACTGTTCATTGCAGTAACACTCAAGGACTCCAGTATAGTTGCATATAGCTCAGAAAGAACCCTTCCCAGTACTTCAGTTTGAACATCTATATCAACCATGTAGTCATTGGCTTGTTCATCTTCTACATCCCAATATTTTCTACCCATAGGCAGTGAACTCCGTCTGATCCACTTCAATGCATCAGCTACATCCGTATTCAGTTGTTGAATGCAACCACCAACCTGTCCTTCTGGCACAGATTTGACAACTTTTGCGATGGTGTACCGAAGTTCTTGCGATGCGAGCAAAGATTTTGCAGCTTCTAAGCACAACTGAGAAGATTGAATTGAAGAGCAAAATATCTTGTACTCATCTGTTATGCTGTCGCTAGTATTTATAAGAAATCTCATAGCTTTGCATAATGAAAATAGGGGAGTACTAACCTGCACAGTGAGAAAAAACCAAAAATAGTAAAAGCATTTACTAAATAAATAGGTAAAAAATTTCCTTTGTTTAATATAAATTGAAAAGAAAAAAATGATCAGGTAAGGTCATTGCATTGTGTTAATTGACAAGAGATGATTCTATTAAAAAAAAATCTAAGCTTTTATCTGGTTTCTACATAACCAGGACATTTCATGCACTACATCATTAAGATGAAATTCATATGTATAGGGTTATTTGAGCAATACTGCGCAGTTATACAAAGGTGGAAATCTGGAAATTGATTGTTTAAGGGAATACTAAAAAATTGAGAATGAAAAGGCTGGAACAAAAAGCTATATGCCAAAACGACAAATAAATGTCACTAACCTGGCGGAGTTCACTGTATACATTGATAAGTCTGCATCCAACGGTAAAAATCTCATTCTTCAACAAGGTACAAGGCATAGAATTGGTAATAGATAAATTAGCAGCCAAAAATGATAATAACATTCTCCATATAATAACAAGATCATCCCCAAAAACCCGATATTCAATTTCCAAAAAGGAACCAATTCCCACAACAATCTCCCTTGCTATCAATGGAAGCATCTTTTTAACTTCGTTGTCAGATTTTCTTTGGGACAATTCTAACGACCAAAAGGATAGCACCTTTATTGATATAGAATAAATAGCATCATAGATTTCTTTCAGGAAACAATAATGCGTCCCTTCAGGTGTGTCCTCTGTGCGGACATATACCTTCTCTTGAATGAAACTTTTAAGAGTCTCATTCAGAGATCTGAGCATGCAATGCAGTTCTATTAACATGTGTTGTGAGGCCCCTGTTGTTCTGGATAATTCATTTTCTCCGCTTCGTTTACACTCTTGCAACAGAGGTTTGATAAATTGCATAAACACTTCAAATAGAGGAATGTGTGCCTCCAGAGCATCTCCAGTGACCTCATTGCCCTTTTTCAAAACCTGGTGCCCTCTAAATGACAGGGAAGATCCTTGTTGGCCCTTAGCTCTTCTTGAAAACAAACGGAGAAGGCATCCAAACCCACCCAGTGCTGTTACCTTCTTCTCTTGAATAACTTTTTCTAGTTTCCTGAATAAGTGCCTGTGATAACTCTCATTAACTCCCCTTGATCCCCCCTCCTGCCCCACAGTTATTGAGCTCGAAAAACCACAAATGTGGGCAGGATGAAACAGCCCGTTCAACATAACATCCTCAACAATCTTCAGCATGCTTGCAAATTGTTCAAAATAACCTTCTTTGGTTCTCAACTGCAACAAAACAAGCAAATCAAACAATTGTTCGAGTAGCCCCTCAACAAAAACACGAAATATGTTCTTCGGGTTTGGGTGGAATCTCAAGAAAGTAGCAAAATGCTCTAGCAAAAGTCCTGAAAGATCCAGAAGGGTTTTAGCCATCAAAGATCCCCGTTCTTCCCTGCTAGAAACTCTGCTGATGATATCAAGAACATCTGCAGCAACTGAAATCCATAAATCCACGCCCACATTGTAAAAAGCTCTTGAATTGGAGGAAAGAAGAAAGGAGAGACATTTAAATACATTCTCAAAGAGTGGGATAGATTCTACTCCATTTAATGTAGAATTACTATCTAGTAAGAGCAATGCTTTCTTCAAAACAGGTGTTACAGCTCGAAATAAATTGGGAGAAGTTCCAGGCGAGGACTTTTCGAGGCAAAGTTTGATAATGGCCCAGCATCTATAATCCAGGCAAGGATTTAAAATCTCCTCATCTTTCCTTTTACGTTCTGAATACATCAAGATGGACTGCGTCCAATCGCAAACATAGCGCAGTGCCCGTGTGAATGAAACTGACTGCAGGTGCCCAGCACTATCACAAGATTCCAAGCTTGCAAAATCGAAAGCTTCCTTGAGCTTCCTGTTTTATACAGAATTACAGTTCGAAATAAATAAATCAAGCAATAAAATGTGATTATTTTATACTATTCTCAACAGAAGGAGAAGGCTTCACAATGAACCTTTCAAGAGGAAGTTCTTTGCTTTGTAGTGCAAGAATAAGATCAAGGTTCTCCCATGTGTGGCGACGTTTGGTGCTCTCCTTGTCTCGTTCTTCTTCTTGCTGTGGCGTTAGTTCATGAGAAAGTATTGGGTTCCTTTTCCTCTTGAAACTGAACTTTCTGATCCTAGCGCAATCGGAGTTCGCCATTACAGAGCCACTTATGACGGGTGAGTGTGTTTGATGAAGGATGAATGACCTTTGATAGGGTTTGTAGGGCTGGAGAGCAGAGCATAATACCGAGAATATGTGAGAAGAGAATGGCCGGTGATACTCAGAGATTCTGCCTCGCTTGAAAGTATTCAAAAGAAAACAAAAAAATTTGAGGGTCAGTTCATTTGCACTGTTTTCATGAAAGGTTTTCGATTTGGTCCAAAATGAAAAAATCATACGTTCCCAAAACGAAAACTTATGTTCGTTTGCAGAATAGTTTTCAGACTCCTTTGGGTCTATCCTTCCCGTCTTTTGTTGAAAGAAGGGCATTCCAAAAAAGAAGAATTCATGTGAATTTTCAAGGAGAATTTCGATGATTAGCTCACTCATCTACTAACCCGCAGCAACTAGTCCAACATTAGGCTTCGTTTGGTGCGGTGGTGGCGGTCGTGAATGCGGTGATCATGAACTGTCGTTCGTGAATGCCCGACCTCATCTAAAAAAATCTATGCATTTTATGCTCAGAACTAGTTTATTTTCTTGGTAGCGGTCATAATCTTTGTCTTGCCAAACATACATTGTATGATAATGATGTTATTGATCAAACTCACCGGAATAAATAAGCTGTGCCAAACGAAGTCTAACTTATGTTTAGTTGCAGAATGATTTTTAGGTCCGTTTTACAAGCAGGGCAGCTAATATGGAAAGATTTGGCAAACACCCAAAAACAAACCAGGATGCTTTCCATAACAATTCAAGCTGATGGGAGTTTAAAAAAAACATACGAATCCAAGAACAAGATACAAATCAATAGCTTCAAAGGGGTGAGCGTGAATACATAGGAAATTTCTTCCTCCAATACATTTACCAAACATCCCTAATCGCTACAGATTCGCTTGGAAAAGAGGAACAAAATTACAAGAGTGTGTTCGATCTCTTACATGGAAGAATACTATGCATTAAGAAGAGAAGAGAAGTTCGGATGGAATCCTTACTCGACTGCAACGCTGGCCCCAGGTTCCGGCAGACAGCACAGTCGGTGGCGTGAGGCGTCGGGGAAGATTCGTCGTGTGCCCGCTGGGAGGGGGTTTCGCTGCCTATAGAAGGTCGCTGCCTGTGAGGCGTCGGGGAAGAAGAGGGGGCTGTTTTATGAAGGAGTGAAAACCATTCAGTTTTGGGTCAAAACCAAAACAGATAACATTGCAAACGAAGAGGAAGAAGAAGATGAGGAATAAGACCGAAGTTTACCGGATCAGGAGAGGCGGCAGGGTGGCGGAAAGGAGAGGCGGCCGGGTGGCGGGAAAGAGAGGCGAGGGCTTGGGATCGCCGGCGCAGCTGGGGGCTGATTTCTTAAACCCCATTCCAATTCCAAAGGCGCCATAAGGATGTTTTTTTTAATTGGCCATGCATGAAAAAAATGTGACCCTTCTCAAAATCTCATAATTTTTCGCGTTTTTCCGAAATACGTCTTGTACGTGCAATTTCAGGAAAAGTGTTCAACACGAAAATTATAAGCCTTGTACTTTCGTGTTGAACACTTTTCCTGAAATTGCACGCACAATGTGTATTTTGAAAAGACGCGAAAAGTTAGAAGATTTTGGGGTGCGACTAGCCAATAACGGGTTGCGGTTAACAATCTCCTAAAAAAGCAATGTTAGTAGCACGCTTTGGGACAATTCAAAAAAATTTTGTAATATATTTTTTAATTTTTTTGATGATCACAACAACAGGCAATGTGAAATTTGTGTAATAAATTTTTTTACGAGTTTTTTTCCAAGCGGGTCGGTTAAAGTGGAGAGACGCATCAGAGAACTTATGTGATTGTAAAGTACCGCTACGATTGTGTTTGACGCGGCTTATCGCGACTTATTTGGTCTGGTGAGGTTGGACATAAATGTCATTGTCATATGTAAATCTTACGTCTAAAATTAGTTTTTTTTTGTAATATTTGTGATAGCAAACATACATTCTATAACAATGATGTTTTTGTCCAACCTCATCAGAGCAAATAAGCTATGATAAGCCGCGTCAAGCGCAGCCTAAAACCTAAGGGAAAGTTTTACCGTACTGCAGTTAGACCCGTGATGGTCTATGGTTCTTGATGGGTTCCACCATCATTTATAGGAAGCAAGGAGCCCCCCCCCCATGATCTCCACTCAAGGAAAGTCATGGGTGGGCCCCACCCCCCCATGATCTCTCATGGAGGTGATGGGGGCGGGCCCCACTCCCTCCCCTCATGGGAAGAACCGCCGCCGGGAGAACCGCCGTCGGCAAGGGACCGAGCAACCGTCGGCGGCCGGCACTCCTTCGGCCAACCCCGGCCATGGCCGCCCCGGCCGTGGCCGGCCGCGGCCATGACCGGCCGCGACCATGGCCGGCCGCAACCTTGGCCGCCCCGGCCCCGGCCACGGCCGGCCCCGGCCACGGCCGGCCCCGGCCACGGCCGGCCCCGGCCACGGCCGGCCCCGGCCACGGCCGCCCCGGCCGTGGTCGGCCTCCCTCGCCGCACCCGGCCGGTGGAAGGTCGCCGCCGGGAGGCGCTCGGCCGGCCCCCGTCGCCGGCCGCCCGGCCGCCACCGCCGTCATGGTGGCCCGCCGTCATGGGAGGCCTCCCAGCCGTCCGATCAAGGGGGAGGCCCTCCCGGCCGTCCGATCGAAGGGGTAACAACCCACTACCCCACAACTTTAGTGGTGGGGCCCGCCATGACCCACCCCTGGAGGCTATAAAAGGACCCCTAGGGGACTCTTATTTCTCACATTTTCCCTTCTCCAGCTCTTCTTCTTCTTCCGCAGGTAAGAGCTCTCCCGCCTCCTCCACCAAGTCGGCCTCCGCTCGCCGTAAACCACCGTCATCCGCTGCCAGCCGCCAGCGGCCACCAACAACTACCAGTGGCTATAAGCACCCCACCAGCACGTTGACAGCAAGGGGACGACCAAGATCTCGAGGAAACTGAAGGAAGAGGACATTCGAAGCAAGCAAGCGTGCGCCGCCCCGAGTGCGCGCGCCAGGAGCATCCCGCACATTCCCTCGTCTAAGTCACTCCCGCGGTGCAGCCTGTTGCCCGCAAGAAACTACAGTCTTTCTCTCTCCCCCTCAAGTTGTAACGGGAGCGGCTTGTCGCCCCGATTCACCCAGCATACTGTAAACACCAAGAGCTAGTGGAATTTGACCGGCACAGACCCGGTCACGTGGTATTTTACTCATTTAAGGGGTTTTTCCACGTCATCAAGACTTGTGTCTACTGTTCAATTTCATTGATTGTGTGCGCGCTCGACCGCTCCGCAAGCTAAGATAGTTCAAGTTTATCCGGCCCGACCGGGGCATCGAGTTAGTCCGCAACAGTTTGGCGCCGTCTGCGGGAAGCATTCCCAACATCCTTCGCAGAGCAAGTTCATCATCCCTACCACCGCGATGGCAAAGAGAAGTGCCCGCACCACTGAAGGATCCGCACTTGGAGGACACATCGAACCAGCACGATCCCACTCACTAGTGGACGTGCCACTGACTGCCGAAGTAGCTTTCGCCCCTGTCATCGCCCTGGATGAGCCCGTCCGCCAAATGGAAGAACAACAAACGGAAATGCTTGCATTACTCCGAAACATGGGAGCACCTCCTGCTCCCCCGATGCCGCCAGCCCCAGCAAATCCTCCGCTGCAACCAAACCCGGAAATGGTCCAGGAAGAGCCCGAGGATTGTTCTGACGCCGTCGGCTCCACTCACCAGGCTTAAAGAGGAGTAAGAGCAGATCATCTTCATCACTACCTCGCCGACGACATTCACCCCCCTCCTCTCGAAAGATTTACTCGGGAGGAAATTCGGGAAGTTATAGCCGAAGAATACCGCCAGGCTGGAAGAAGAGATTTTCAAGCTCACCAACCGCTCTGCCAAGGCTCCCCCTTGACGCCGCAAATCCTCGATCATCCCATTCCACATGGATTCAAGCTTCCAAACATCGAGACGTTTGACGGGACCGATGATTCACTAGAACACATCAACCACTTCACCATCATCATGAGAATTTACAATGCTCCAGGCCAGTTACTCTGCCAAGTGTTCCCAGCAACACTAAAAGGACAGGCTCGTACATGATTCCATTCCCTGAGAGCTGGCACCATTACTAACTTCGCAGAGCTGACCAGGCAATTTACTGACCAGTTCATCGCAAATCGGAGAATTGTTCGTGATCCCTCTCACCTTTCAGGTATTCGACAAAATAAAGGGGAGTCTCTAAGGGACTTCTTTCGCCGCTTCACCTCTGAGGCACGTCAAATTCAAGGCGTCGACCCCGAGCTTCTCAAAGGCATCTTCCTTGGCGGACTCCACCCCAGCGGCTTCTATTCAGCACTCGTGAGGGAGACCGTGCCCAGTTATCTAGATCTCGTTCATCGGGTCGAGGCCCAGATAGCAGCTGACGAAGTTATTGAAGCGCACCGACAGCAGTTTGGAGGAGGACAGAAAAGAAAGAAAGAAGACGAACCAACTCTCACAAGACAAGAAGAACGACACTAGAGTGAGCGTCGCCGCAATAGCCGTAAACGAGACCTTCCAAGGAATGGGGGGCAACATTCATTTCAGGAATACACCCCTCTGAATACCACCCACACAAATGTGATGTACGCCATTCAGAATGATCCGGCCTTCCAACGACCAAGAGCATCGCGGCCAAACCCCAAGGCAGACCAAACAAGATACTGCGAGTTCCACCGCGCAACAGGTCACAACACTTAAGAGTGCGCCGGTCTCAAAGATGAAATTGAACGTCTTGTTCGCCAAGGGCTCCTCGGGAGATTTTTGTAAAGACAGGCACAGATCCCAGCACAAGGAAACGGTGGAGGAAGGTAGATGGTAGGCAACATAGAGACCATCGTCGGATCCCCAACAATGAATACCTAGGACGGACGCCCTCCCCGACGCAGGATGACCCTCTACAGCACACCTGCAGCCCGGAATTTGCGTCGCATCCATCCCTCCACATTTTTATCTTTTATTAATGGTGTTAATCGTCTGCTTTTTCCATCTTGTTTTGTCACTTTAGAACAGTAAAAGTCATGAGCTCAGGCTCGCGTGAACCAAGTTTATTTTCAAGTACAATATCATATTTGTTTTAAGGTAAAACTGTGCTTACAAACCGAACAAGCAGGTCCTTCAGCAACTTTTCCCCTCCAACGTCATGTCATCGTCAGGACCTATCCCCCTTGTGATCGTACATGGGTTGATTACCTACGTTCTCCGACGGTCGGATTCTGTACTTACACTCTTCGACGCCATCGCCAGGGCCTACCCCCTCGCGATCACATCTGGATTGAGCACATACGTTCTCTAGTGCCCGGATTGAGCACCTACGTTCTCCGACGGTCGGATTGAGTACTTACACTCTCCGACGCCATCGTCGGGGCCAGCCCCCCTCGCGATCGCACCCGGATTGAGCACATACGCTCTCCGGTGCCCGGATTAAACACCTACATTTTCCGACGGTCGGATTGAGTACTGACACTCTCCGACGCCATCGCCAGGGCCTGCCCCCCTCGCGATCGCACCCGGATTGAGCACATACGTTCTCCGGTACCCGGATTGAGCACTTACGTTCTCCGACGGTCGGATTGAGTACTTACACTCTCCGACGCCATCGCTAGGGTCTGCCCCCTCGTGATCGTACCCGGATTGAACGCATACATTCTCCGGTGCCCGAATTGAGCACATACGTTCTCCGATAGTCGGATGGAGTACTTACACTCTCTGACGTCATCGCCAGGGCTTGCCCCCCTCGCGATTGCACTCGGATTGAGCACATACGTTCTTTGGTGCCCGGATTGAGCACCTACGCTCTCTGACGGTCGGATTGAGTACTTACACTCTCCGACGACACCGTGGGGGCCTGCCCCCCTCACGAGGAAGCCGCGAGCATCCCTCGCGCAAACTAAGCCGCGAGTATCCCTCGCGCAAACTAAGCCGCGAGCATCCCTCACGCAATCTAAACCGCGAGAAACCCTCGCGCAATCTAAACGGCGAGCAGCCCTCGCGCAATCAAAGCCGCGAGCAACCATCGCGCAATCTAAGCCGCGAGCAGCCCTCGCACAATCTAAGCCGCGAGCAACCCTCGCGCAATCTAAGCCGCGAGCAACCCTCACGCAGTCTAAGTCGTGCGCAACCCTCGAGCAACATAAGCCGCGAGCAACCCTCGCGCAAGCTAAGTCGCGAGCAACCCTCAGCCGCGAGCAACCCTCGTGAAAGTCAAGCCACGGTCGCAAACCATGTAAATCAAGCCGCTAGCCAGCCTTGTGCAAGCACGGTGGCAAGCCAGCAAAGTCGCGAGCCAGCCTCGCGCACAAAGCCATGGACCAGCTCCACGCAACCAAGCCGCGAGCCAGCCTCGCGCAAAAAGCCGTGGACCAGCTCCACGCAACCAAGCCGCGAGCCAGCCTCGCGCACAAAGCCGTGGACCAGCTCCACACAACCAAGCTGCGAGTCAGCCTCGCGCACAAAGTCGTGGACCAGCTCCACGCAACTAAGCCACGTGCATGACTCGTACACCCTCGCAAGGGTCTACTCCCTCTCTATTTTTGCAACTAGGCCGTAAAATCAAAGACGGTTCAGACAAGCTCCCAAAGATTTGGGGAGGACGCTACAAACGCCCTCCTGCACTGTCACCTTGTGGCGAAACAAATCTGTGTGAAGCATATGACAATGACATAAAAATGAAACTATCATATAAAAAAGATAAAAGACAAAAAATCTGAGCCCTAAGGGCGACAATCTCAAAAGCTACAACAAAAGAAAAAAGCAACAAATGTACGACAAAACATACAACAGCAGATAAACACTACAGCTACCCTCCATCGGCGTCTGAGTCAGAGCGCTCGTCCCCGGAAACGTCCGCAAAGCTGAAACTGGAAGTGTCACACCCAAGGCGCTTGCCTATGAAGCGAAAGGCCTTCAAGATGACGCGACGGAGCGCTAGCTCGCGTATATCATCTATCTGGGGCTCAACCTCCTTGGACCAAATATCATCACGAACCTCTTCCGCAATCAAGTTGCGATCTCGAAGATAGTCCAGCGACTCCAAGTACTCTGCAAGCCCTGCTGTCTTCAGCTCTGATGCATGGTCGTTAGAGGACAGCATCTCCACCTGCACCTTCGCCGCCCGAAGCTGAGTCTCAAGGCCTGAAACCTCCTCTCGCGCCGCCTGCAGCTGGGTCCCCAAGCCAGATGTCTCCTCCTTTGCATGCTTCAGCATCTGAGTGGTCCTCTCCACCAAATCCTTCTTCACGTCCAAGGTCGTACGTGTATCTTCTAGCTAGGACTTCACTCTGAGCCAATTCGACGGAGCCGCGCAATATCCTGGTCATGTTCCTCCTTCAAGGAGGCAAGCGAACTCATCAACAACCGAAGCTTCTCTTGTAAAGCGAGATACCCGTCCTTCAGGCTTACGTAATGATCGTTCCAGGTCACTGCAATCTGCGTCTGAGTCTCTATCTGCAAAAGAAAGACACACAATCAATCACTTTCAAACAAAAAAGGAAAGAAAAGAGATAGTCACCCCCTTACCGCATCACTCATCGCCCTCAAGGAAGAAGACATCTGTGGAGCCGCTGTACTAGCAGGTGCCTGAGGAATCGGGGAAGTTGGTAATTGCACCTCTGGAACTGAATCGTCAGAAGCTACCACCACAACATCAAGGTCATCAGCAGGAGCCATCACCGCTTTCCTCTTTCGGCCACCTCCCTGAGAAGTCGCCGCCACCTGAACTGTGCCCACCGAGATACCACATCCCAGCAGTCGCTTTTCCTCCACGTAAACATATATGTTGAAGAGACGATTGGCCAGCTCACGAGGCTCAGAGAATTCCAGCACCGGGGAAAAGTCCCGCTCCCTCCCTTTCACACGGCGACAACGGTCGGGAAGCGCATTCCACACCTCAGGAAGACCCCAGGAGTTCTTCACATATCCAAACAGAGTATTACCATGGTGACGATCTTTACGGGCCTAAAACTCAAACAAATCCTTGTCACTACGCACCTCAACCCGCCCGCCACCATCAAAGCGCACATCGCACCAATCTCGAAACTGGTCCAAAGAGAGAAGGCTCCCATGCTCACGGAAGAAGGCGACTAAGCCCATGATTCGGGCAACCCCATTCGAAGCAAACTGGGAGACAGGCACTCCACAGAACTTCAAAATCTCTATCACCTCATCGCAAGGCGGAAACCGGAAGCCAGATCTAAGGGATACTTCACAAATCGTTAGCCAGCCACGGGGAGGATTCTGAACCCGCTCCTCGGGCCGCGGGATCCTCACTTCTAAGTCAGCAGGAAGCCCGTACTTCGCCCTCCAAATGTCCAAACCATCTTCAGTCAAGGAAGAGCGCAAACGCATCGGAACGGAGGAGCGCTTCGTTACCTGCACACGATGAAGAATAAAAAATCAGCCCGCAGCTGCAAGACCGCACAGTGCAAATCGCACAACCCTCGCTTGAGCGCGCGCACGACCCGTGCACGCGCGTAGGCTACGCGCGTGCGGCTGACGCACGCGGAATGCGCGCAAGGCCCGCGCACGCGGCCTGCGCACAAGACCCGCGCGCATAGACTGTGCGCAAGGCCTGCGCACGCGGCCAGCGCGTGCACGCGCGGCCAGGGCCCGCACCCACAACCCTTCCTTGCACACGCCATTTGAGCGCTTGTGTGCCTCACCGGCCTCCGTCCGAATACATCCGACACACGTTCGCCAAGCCTCCGCACGACATTATACCTTAGAACCACGATCCATCGCCGCCACCTCGGATTTCTCGCCGGCGCTCACCATGACAACAAGGAATTATAGAAATCTCTCCTCACGCTTGCTTCATTCCCGACCAGTAGAGATTTGGGGGGAATTTGATGGGTTCCACCATCATTTATAGGAAGCAAGGAGCCCCCCATGATCTCCACTCAAGGAAAGTCATGGGTGGGCCCCACCCCCCATGATCTCTCATGGAGGTGATGAGGGCGGGCCCCACTCCCTCCCCTCATGGGAAGAACCGCCGCCGGGAGAATCGCCGCCGGCAAGGGGCCGAGCCACCACCGGCGACCGGCACTCCCTCAGCCAACCCCAGCCATGGCCGCCCCGGCCATGGCCGGCCGCGGCCACGGTCGGCCGCGGCCACGGCCGCGGCCGTGACCGACCTCCCTCGTCACACCCAGCCGGCGGAAGGTCGCCGCCGGGAGGCACTCGCCCGGCCCCCGTCGCCGGCCGCCCGACCGCCGCCGTCGTCATGGCGGTCCGTCATCGCGGGAGGCCTCCCAGCCGTTCGATCAAGGGGGAGGCCCTCCCGGCCGTCCGATCGAAGGGGTAACCACCCACTACCCCACCACTTTAGTGGTGGGGCCCGCCATGACCCACCCCTGGAGGCTATAAAAGGACCCCAGGGGACTCTTATTTCTCATCTTTTCCCTTCTCCGGCTCTTCTTCTTCTTCCGAAGGTGAGAGCTCTCCCGCCTCCTCCACCAAGTCGGCCTCCGCTCGCCGTGAACCACCGCCATCCGCCGGCAGCCTCCAGCGGCCACCAACAACTACCAATGGCTATAAGCACCCCACAAGCACGTTGACAGCACGGGGACACCCAAGATCTTGAGGAAATTGAAGGAAGAGGACATTCGAAGCAAGCAAGCAAGCGCCGCCCCGAGTGCACGCGCCAGGAGCATCCCGCACATTCCCTCGTCTAAGTCACTCCCGCGGTGCAGCCTGTTGCCCGCAAGAAACTACAGTCTTTCTCTCTCCCCCTCAAGTTGTAACGGGAGCAGCTTGTCGCCCCGATTCACCCAGCATACTGTAAACACCAAGAGCTAGTGGAATTTGACCGGCACAGACCCGGTCACGTGGTTTTTTACCCATTTAAGGGTTTTTTCCACGTCATCAAGACTTGTGTCTACTGTGCAATTTCATTGACTGTGTGTGCGCTCGACCGCTACGCAAGCTAAGACGGTTCAATTTTATCCGGCCCGACCGGGGCATCGAGTTAGTCCGCAATAGTTCTGAGTGTTGGACAGTGAATTGTGTACATGAGCAATGAGAGTTGTGGAGATGAGAATGCTTAGGTTGATGTGTGGACACATGAGATTGGATAAAATTAGGAATGAAACTATCAGGGATAAGATAGTAGTAGCACCAATTGCAGAGAAGATGCAAGAAGCTCGTCTAAGATGGTTTGGACACGTACAAAGGAGACCATTAGAGACGACGTTGTGAGATTCTAGTCACTAGGCATGTTAAACGAGAGAGGGGTAGACCAATAAAGACTTGGAATGAAACTATAAGAAAAGACATGATATACTTAGACATTAGTTAGATTATGACAAAAGATAGGGCACAATGGCGACAAAGGATCCATATAGCCGACCCCACTATAGTGGGATAAAAGCTTGAGTATTGTTGTTGTTTGTTTTTTTTTTCTTTATGGCTTTTCTTTTATTTGATTTTATGTTTTATTATATTTTGGGGTGCCAATAGCCAAGTAAATTTGACTATGTTCATGCGATCTAATGTTGGTTATATTATGAGGGCAGATTTGAGTTTGATTAAGTTGGCTTAGTGTGCTGACAGCCTTGATTAGTTAGCGTGTTGGCTTGTGGTTGTGATGTGGCTGTTTTGGACTTAATGGGTGACACATAACTATTATTATGTGGTGCATTAAACCCAATTGGGCCGGTCTCACCACTAACCGCTTACTCCTTTAATAAAAATCCTTAGCCTCTTCTTTCTTTTGCACCTCCTTTTGCTTCATGCACTACTCCCGACTCTGCGTGTGTCGCTGCTCCTTACCGGTTTCTTCTCCTCTCCCCTCCTGCAAGCACTTATCCCTCTCTTTCTCTCTTCCTCTTGGTGGCTGCTATTGCTTCCCGCGACTTGCTGCTGCCTTGTTGCTGCTCCATATGCCACAGTTTTAGGGTTGCCTGACCGCTAGTCTTGAGTTCCTGTCGTTGCTACTGCACTTCTTCACTGCTTTGTAGATACTTCAGTGTCTTCCTCGGAGTTCTTGGAAAGATTTCGCTGAGCTTCTGCGTATACAAGAAGGATTAGTTGTGTAGCGCTTCCTTCCTTCCTCTTCCATTGTAAGGATGCTCTTCTTCTCTCTATTTTTGCTTCTTCTATTGTTGTCTTACTGATAAGAGATGATGTTTGCTCTATGTTGGCCGACCACTGTTATTTATTTATTTTTGTTTTCACCATTGCTATTGATTGCGCCCTATTTTAGCCGGTTGTTTTTCACTCTTATAGTTAGCCGTTTTCACATCGATAGTTGGTTGTTTTCACTATTATTGGTGGTTGTTTTCACTACTATTGGTGGTTGTTTGGGGGGCTGATTTCTTGTTGGCAGTCATGTTTAGTAGTTGTTTTTGTGCTGGATAGCCATTTTTGGGGCTATTTTATGACTTATCAGCTCATTTGATTTACTTTTTGGGTTATTTTTGGGTTGAGACAGGATATGCAAACTAATTTCAAGGAAGGGATTCTTGGAGATAACAAATATAAAGATATATTTGGTCATTCTTTTGGTTTCAATTGGCTGAATTTGACTATGAATTTTTGTGTTATTTCGGGGCTTTATTTGAGATTAGTTTTTTTGGACTTTCTTTAATTACTTGGATTTTTATGTTGTTGACTTTCATATTTGGGAAAAAGAGAATCGTATTACATCAGTATTGCTTTCGACTAATTTAAGTGTCTGCGTATTTCCTAAACCTTTAACACCTTTAATAAAATGTCTAAATCCTTTTAACATCAATGCAACGAATATCAAAGAGACACAACCCAATTAAAGTGCGTACTATTTCAGAAGTTTCCAAGGCCGAGAAACCAGAGGATGGTGTTACAAGGTAGACGTGGCGATGAGGCAGAAAAGGATATAGGAAAAGGAAAGACTGTGAGTTTCTTATTTCTTGAGTTTGTATTATTCAAGTACTTTTAATATTTTTTGTTTTACTTTCTTTAAGACAACACTGTCTGTGCATACGAGTTTAACTCAATAATATATCGCTATGAAATACATGTAGGTAGGAAAATAAAAGCGATACAATTTTTGAGGAGAAGTTTGTATTTCCAAACACTTGTTTTTCAAGTAAGACAAGATAAGAAGATAATAAAACTCTGCATAGGAAAATATTAAGGATCAGATTGAATCCTATGATATAGGGGTTTCCCTACTAATGGATTTCCCAGTATGAGGTTTGCATACATTTTTTCCCTAAAGGTTTGGGGCCCAATTAAGATGTATGTCTTTATATTTCCTACATTATGTAACTAAATAAATATCAAGGGGGATCAGGAACATTGTGAAACTTTGAGAGCTAATGATGAATATTACTTATTGTTTTTTATGCATATTATTATCTCATATTGCCTGTATATATAACAGTTCACGAACTATGTTTCTCATATAGTCATATTTTATGACTAACCAATTGTGGACCTATTTTTTAGGCAACAGGAGCATCACCATGTGCACTGTGAAGGGTTCCCCCAACAGAAGAAGAGAAGCGGAAGCGCGTTGAGGATCTGACAAAGATATGACTAAAGATCTTTATCGGGATCGAGGAAGCGCAAGAGAAACATAAAACTACCTGTGAAAATTATGAATGTGCTTTCTGTAATGAATATAGTTATATATTTCTTTGTGCGTTGAGGTCCTAACGCGGATATGTTTTCTTTGTACTATGGATCCTTATATTGATTCATGTTGTGATATTTTATGGAAATTACGCTCGATTATGGGTTCCACTGTTGAGACCGGAGTAAGGGTCTCCATAATTTGGTATCAGAGGAAGAATATTCAATAATTTTGGTCGTGGGCAGTACAAAGTAATAACACAAATAATATAGCGTAATTGATTAAAACTCCCTTATAGGAACTCATATAAGTTTACTCAAGCCGACGACGTAACGAGTTACGAGAAGATCCTGGAGTCCATCAGAGTACAAGATCTGAGGGAAGTGACAATGGGCATCATCAACGCCCTTCTGAGTTTGTGTTGACTATTGTTGAAGCACTCAAACTAGTTTTCCAACATTAGCTGTATTAGGACCAACAATGCCTCAAGCTGATCCTCTCCCTATGCCCAATCTGATGAATCCACCTCCTGACCGTCCTCCCATAGAACCTTTACCATATCAACACCAATTGGATGTCAACCTAAAAAATTTTTGGGAGTTGAAACCGCCAACCTTTCGAGGAGGTTTATCCCATTTGTATACGGAAGACTGGATTCTTCAACTTGAAATGATCTTTCAAGTTATGTAGTGTTCGGAAGATCGGAAAGTCGGATTAGCCTCTTTCCTTTTATAAGGCACCGCTAAACATTGGTGGGATAACATCGTTGCCAAGAAATATGCTGGACAGAGCATCACGACCTGGGATAACTTTCAACAGGACTTCACCAATTGTTTTGTTCTATGGTCAGATAAGAGAGTGTTGCACGACCAATTCCTTTGAATTGTTCAAGGAACAAAGTCAGTCATGCAATACAAAACAGAATTCTCAAAATTAGCATGCAATGCTGATTCCCTCGTATCTACGGAAGAAGATCGATGTTGATAATTTCAACAAGGATTGTAAGACGATATCCGTAATCTATTAGTTTCTTTGGATATCTTAGAATATGGTAGATTGGTTGAAAGAACTAGATTAGTGGAAATTGATCAAGAAAAATCTTAAGAGCAGTGATATAGCGGTAAATGAAAGATAACAGAAACATCAAGCCAGGATGAAGTGTATGTCAGAGAAAATAAAACAGTCCAATCTGGCCCGGCTACCAGTAATACATCCCAGTCAACTCCAATAAAATGTGTGAAGCGTGGTCGAATGCATCATGGGGAGTCTCTACTCAGACTTTGTTATTATTGTCGTAAACCTGGGCACATAAAAAGTGCATGTCCAAAGCTACTGAACAAAGAAACCAATTCTCGCAGACCACCACTTCTGCCGCAACCACAACTATATCAAATTTATTTTGAGTTGTTAGGTTCAGCGCCTGCTCCTGCTCCCATTCCTCCAAAAGAAGTCCCAGAAGAATGATAGATCCAACCACGTGCATTTAATTTAGAACCATATCACAAAAAACAACTTGTAGTTCCATATATGTATGCCCTTTTTATGTAAACTCTTTGTATCCATCAATAAAAATTTGATTATCATTATCTTGCTATGACAACCTTTAGATTTTCGAGGCCAAAAAATCTTTTTAAGGAGGGAAGAATTGTGACGATCCAAAAAATGCATAACATATTTTTTAATTTCCCTGATGATGAGAACACAAGGCAATGTGTAATTTGTGAAATAAATTTTTTTTCAAGTTTTTCTTTATGGCTTTTATTTTATTTTATTTTATGTTTTATTATATTTGAGGGTGTCAATAGCCAAATATATTTGATTCTTGTCTTACTATCTAATGTTGGTTATACTATGAGGGTTGATTTGAGTTTGATTAAGTTGGCTTAGTGTGTTGGCAACCTTGGTTAGTTAGCTTGTGGTAGTGATGTGGCTATTTTGGACTTAATGGGTGATACCTAGCTATTATTATGTGGTGCAATTATACCCAATTGGGCCGGTCTCACCGTTGGATGCTTACTCCTTTAATAAAAACCTCGAGACTCTTCTTTCTTCCGCACCTCCTTTTTATTTCTTATGCTGCTCCCGACTCTGTGTGTGTTGCTGCTCCCTCTTCCCAGCTTCTTCAACTCTCCCCGCGACTTGCTGATGCTCACTGTGCTGCAATTTTAGGGTTGAGTGGTCGTTGGTCTTGAGTTCCTGCCGCTGCTACTGCACTTCTCCACTACTTCGTAGTGACTTCAGTGTCTTCCTTAGAGTTCTGGAAGGATATTGCTGAGCCTCTGCGTATCCACAAAGGATCAATTGTGTAGCGCTTCCTTCCTTCCTTGTCCGATGTAAGGATGCCCTTCTTCTTTCTATTTTTTCTTAATTTATTATTGTCTTGTTGATAAGAGATTTTGTTTTCCCTATATTGGACAGCCACTGTTATTTATTTTTGCTATTTTCATCACTGTTGTTGATTGTGCCCTATTTTAGAGGGCTATTTTTCACTCTTATAGTTAGCCGTTTTACTCCAATAGTTGGCTATTTTCACTGCTATTGGTGGCTGCTAGGGGGGCTGATTTCGTGTTGGCAGTTATGTTTAGTGGTTGTTTTTGTGCTAGACAGCCAATTTTCGGACTATTTTATGACTGTTTAGCTCATTTATTTTACTTTTTGGGTTGTTTTTGGGTTGAGGCAGGATATGTGAACTAATTTCAAGGAAGGGATTCTTGGGGACAACAAATATACAAATATATTTGGTCATTCTTTTGGTTTCAATTGGCTGAATTTGACTGTGAGTTTTTGGGTTATTTTGAGGCTTTATTTGAGATTTTTTTTGGACTTTTTTTTAATTATTTAGATTTTTATATTGTTGACTTTCATATTTGGGAAAAAGAGAATTGTTAGCTAATTATTCATATTGCTTTAGTATTGTTTTCGACGGATTTAAGTGTCAGCGTATTTCCTAAACCTTTGACACCCTTAATAAAATGTTTAAATCTTTTTAACATCAATGCTATGAATATCAAATAAACATAACCTAATTAAATTGCGTACTATTCAATGGTTTTCGAGGCTGAGAAAAGAGAGGATGGCATTATAAGGTAGTTGTGGCAATGTGACAAAAAAGGATATGAGAAAAAGAAAGATGTTTGTGAGTTTCTTATTTCTTGAGTTATGTTTTATTCAAGTATTTTTAATAATTCATGTTTTACTTTCGTTAAGATAACACTGCATGTGCATATGAGTTTACCTCAATGATATATTGCTATGAAATAAATGTGGGTGGGAAAATAAAAGAGATAAATTATGAGGGAAAGTTTATATTTCAAAACACTTATTTTTCAAGTAAGACAAGATAAGAAGATAATAAAACTCTGCATAGGAAAATGTTAAGGATCAGATTGAATTCTATGATATAGGGATTTCCCTACTGATGGATTTCCCAGTAGGGGGTTTGCTTACATTTTTGCCCTAAAGAGGCGTGGTCCAATTAAGTTGGATGCTTTAACATTTCCTAAATTATGTAACCAAATAAATATCAAGGGGGATCAGGAACATTGTGAAACTTTGAGAGCAAATGATGAATATTACTTATTGTTTTGTATGCATATTGTTATCTTCCATTGCTTGTATGTATAACAGTTCATGAAATACGTTGCTCACATAGTCATATTTTTATGACTAACCCATTGTAGACACATTTTTTTAGGAAAGAGGACCATCATCGAGTACACTGTGAAGGGTTACCCCAATAGAAGAAGAGAAATGAAAGCGCGTTATAGATCTGACAAATGTATGGCTAAAGATCTTTATCGGGGTCGAGGAAGCGGAAGAGAAACATAAAGCTACATGTGAAGATTATGATTGTGCTTTTTGTAATGCATATAGATAGATATTTATTTGTATTGTAAAAACTTTCTATAAAAAATATACATAAAGGAATAAAGGTCTGATGTTATGTTTTCTTTGTACTGTGGATTCTTATATTGATTCAAGCTGCAACATTTTATTGAAACTACACTCGATTCTTGGTTCCACTGTGGAGATCGGAATAAGGGTCTCCACACCCTTGAAGTCGTTATTAGCAACTATTTCAATGTGTTATTTTGATCCTTTTTAGGGTGTTATTAGCCAATAGAGAGATGTTATTAACATTGCCCTAAAAAAGTGAGATATTAGGAACATAATTAAAATTGCTAAATGCCCATTTATGTTTTATTTGGGGCAAGAGAATATTGAATTGAGAAAGCAGTTCTGAGAATAGAGCTTGTTGTGGTCTAACTCGGCGCTCCTAAATTGGCCCAGATGTGACCGTCTTAGCCCGGGAGTGGTCGAGCGCACAATCAATCATATAGTAAGAAAACAAGTGCAAAAGAGGCTTTTTAAGTGGAAAAACCTCTCAACTGGGTAAAAAACTATGTGACCGGGTCTGTGTCGGTCAGACTCCACTATCAGTTTTGGGTTACAACTTGTTTATAAAATCGAGGGCAACAGGCCGCATCTCGTTACACTTTGGAGGTGAGAGAGAATTTTTGGCACTCGACGGGCAACAGGCTGCTCCACGCGAGATTTAGCTTTTACAATCTCAGTGTGAGGACGGGCGCGGAACGCACGGAATGAGGCTGGAGCGGGCTTGTTGGAGGTTGTATGCGAATGAGGTTTTCTTCGTGTAATGGGCAGAGCATCTTCTTCGTGGTGATGTTGTGGACTTGATCGAATTTCTGGTGGAGT
Organism: Platanthera zijinensis; assembly: GCA_039513925.1. Classification (NCBI taxonomy): domain Eukaryota; kingdom Viridiplantae; phylum Streptophyta; class Magnoliopsida; order Asparagales; family Orchidaceae; genus Platanthera; species Platanthera zijinensis. The sequence continues at coordinate 136,106,450 of CM077092.1, forward strand.
GGCGGTGGCTCGTAGGAGAATTTTGCTGGAGGAGCGGCGACCCGTAGGTGGATTCGAGTGGAGGAATAGTGGCTTGTAGGGGAATGTTGCCAGAGCTCTGACCTGAGGAAGAAGAAAGCACGAAGGAGAAATGTGAGAAATGAGGAGGGCTAAGAAGCCTTTTCATAGCCTCCAGAAGGTGGCTATGGTGGTTATGTAGCTATCCGCACACCGTAACCACCAATATTATGCATAATATTTGCTAAATGCTGGCCGCCACTAAAATCATGGCTCCTTACACTAACGACGGTAGTTAAGTGGGTGGTTAACCACGCTACAGACGGTCACAACTACAGCGAGTCAATTAGATGCCGGAGAAAGGGAGCAACTCCTGGACCAATGGGAGAGCCGCTCCTCATGAGCGAGGAAGGCGACCGACTCTTGCGTCGACCACTAATCATTAACAAGGCGTCGGCCGGCCGCCAACCACCAGCGTGGCGCCGGTCGCAGGAAGCGGCCATCTGGAGCTAATGGGACCGAGCGCGGCCCCAATGCCGGCCACCGGTTACACGGTCGAAGCCGGCCGAGGATTCAGCATCGACCAACCATAAGGTGCAGTCTATTGGAGCTAAGTCGCGCGGGGCTCGACCGGACAAGCATGCCTGGCCAGAGGATCTAGCGCGGCCGGCCTCCACCCGCGACCTCTCATGGTCGCAACGAAGGCCATAGGAGGGGTCTCCCCTACTGGTCGGGGAAACCAACGAGGTGGCAGCGCCATGCGGCCACAGAGGTGCGGCCGCAAGGCGCGACCTCCTTGTCGATCGGAAGTCGGGTTGGCTTAAGATGGCCGGCCGGCGGAGAGGACAAGAAGAGGGGTCAGCCATATAGCTCGCACTGGTCGGCCATCGAGAGTGGGATCTCACACGTGTGGATCGCGAGGGATTGCGTATGCTGATTGCGCGCGCAGTAGTCAAACCCGTGTCCCTACTGAGATAGTGGGGATCATGAGGAGTGGAATATCAACACCCCAGAACTCTATAAAAGGAATCTCATTCCTATCAATTTTCCCCCGATATCCTCGGTGTTAGAAATTGGTATAGGATAAAAGCGTGGATTTCTTCTTTTCCTCAATAGTGTTTTTTGGTGGTGGCAACGGTGATGGCAAATAGAGAAGTACCAGAGAAGGCAGATGGTGGTGCTTTGTAAGCCCAAGTACGTCGTTAAATAGGGTGGAGACAGAGGTGAAGAGAGCGCACGTGGAGGGGTATTACCCCGTTAGTCCCACGTGCCACACCGACGAGCCTGCCCGACTGTGTGCTTACACTGACGGGAATGGCCCCATCGGCCTGGCGCACACCCTGTGATGTGTATAGTTATGAGTCATGTCTGATAAGGCAGACACCTAATGCTTTGTATAATAGGCCATTACAACTTAGAAAGCACTGGGTAGACGTCTTGAGCAGTAAGGCCCATCTCCGACCCGACCCGGATAAGGGTTGGTAGAGGGGGTCTTATAAATGGATCAGAGCGATCACAATCCGTCCTTGTGGGCTGTCTTAGGATCCTTCCGTCCCTCGCTCCATTCCTTGGTTCAGGACAAACCATGCAGTGAAAGCCTGGTAGACCTTAACATTTAAGTCTTAAGGATTCTAGACTGTACGGTAGCACACTTGCATACCTTCTATTTTCGCTTCTATCAGCCTTTTATGAATTTCCCTTACTTTGCAAAGTACTGACATTTTCCCTGTTACTTTTCCAGATACCGGAGTCCAGTAACGAAAAGTCGTCCTCTAGAGGTTACGTTCCAGCCAATCTACCTCTATACCCAATTGCCAATGTCGTTGTACTATTTGTCGAGATAGATTTGGGGCAGGCAATGATAGCCATACTGACTACGTTTCTGACTTCCATGGCACAGTCACCATAGTAGCTTGTGGTACCTACAGACCTCCTGAAGACTTTCCAGGGGCGGAGGCCTCCCACCTTTAGAGGTACAGAGACTACCATATAAGCAGAGGAGTGGGTAGAGCGACTGGAGGAGCTGTTGGTGGGCATGATATGCCCTGTGGTAGCTACAGTTTACCTGGTTGTGACTCTGCTAGAAGGATGTGCTAGAGATTGGCGGAGGGCGGCCAGCCGATCCACGTTCAGGGGGTGACCACTATCTATCATCCTGTATGGGGAGTTCTCCGATGCTTTCCTCGAGCACTTTATTTCGGATGCCGATCGATACGCGTTGTAGGAGAGGTTTCTAGATATTTGACAGGGCGATAGGAGAATCCCAGAGTACCAGCGGGAGTTCATACACTTTGTCCGCTTTATTGGGACGCTCGCGGATACTGGCAAAGACCGAGCTGCTTGCTTTTACCATGGCCTGAGCGATGACTTGCGAATGGCATTGATAATTATCTCTTAGTCCACCTTTCACACAATAGCGACACATGTCGCAACGCTAGAGCTGGACAAGAGAATGGTGGCCCAACAACATCGAGGAAAGGTGGAGGTCCCACGTGGTTAGGGACAAGAGAGAGGAGTTCCCCCAGATGACACGAGAGAGACCAGAGACAGCGTCAGTGCCGATAGCCTTATAGGCGCCCACCCCCTCCCTAATAGGCACTTGTACCCCCAGTACCCGTCCAGTACCACAGTAGGACCCCCGACCAGATCTAACACCCCAGCCTGCACCCGCAGCCTGACGAGATGTCCTCTTTGCGTGGAACTGTTTCCTTTGCCAGCAATCAGGTCATATTAGAGCCTTCTTTCCCAAGGTAGCAGGAAGACCCGGGTTAGGGGCAGTGCAGGGAGGAGCATCCGCGAGAGGACAATGTCAGAGAGGCCGTAAAGATAGGCAAGGGAGGAGAGATGAGCAGGGCCGAGCAACGCCCCTTGAGGCATTGGCACTTCTTCAGCACGAGCTGATGCCTGATGTGGTGATAGGTATCTATCTCTGACATTAGTGTTTAATAAATGATATGATAGTTATGTCATGACTAGATTTGTACTCTGTACATGTATACATATATCTATGTATATATTCGATGCATAATATATATGTCTACATATCATTAAGATTACTCTTGGTAGAAGGAAATCCTATGAACATGCTTTTTGATATTGGAGTGATGCACTCCTTCGTCTCATTGGACTTTATTGCGCCTAAAGAAAACGTTGTCTGGTCGTCTAAGGTGTCTATACGGATTTGAATCTTGGATGGATCAGACATGACTTCTATAGAGAAATGCTTGTCCAGGCCATGCTAAGAAATATGGAGTTTGAGATCTATGCAACGATCCTAGCGATAAACGGGTTCAACATCATTTTGGGAATGGACTGGTTGGACGAGCATAAGGCCCAGATAAACTGCTCAACTCGAGAGGTCAATCTTTAGAACCCGCATGGGCAAGCCATCATATTGAAAGGTATTCTGTCTGTCACCCACATTATTCTAACCTCTGCTCAAACAGTAAGGTCAGTATGATAAAGAGACGAGGTGTATCTCATCTACTTTGAGATGGAAAACAAAACCCAAGAGCTCTCCAAAGTCCTTATCGTACGAGATTTCCCAGATTTTTTTTCTGAGCCCCTCCCAGGGTTGCCACCACAATGAGAGGTGGACTTTCAGATTGAGCTCATGCTCGTGGCTCAACTAGTGTCCCAAGCACCTACCAGATAGCTCTAAGGGAGTTAACAGAGCTAAAGATTCAACTCTAGAAACCAGTCAATGCAGGATTCGTCCGCTCGAGTTCCTCGCCATAGGGAGCTCCTATACTGTTTGTGAAAAAGAAAGACTGGACGTTGCGCTTATGTATCAACTATAGGGAGCTTAACAAGCTCACCATACGGAACACGTACCCTTTTATCGAGAATATATGAGTTGTTCAATCAATAACAAGGTGTGTCCGTCTTCTCTAAGATAGATAAGAGATCTGGTTACTATCAGCTTCAAATTAGGGAAAAGGACATTCCCAAGACATCCTTTAGAAGTCGTTATGGCCTCTACGAGTTCTTGGTGATGCTGCTTGGGCACACTAATGCACCATCCGCCTTCATGGCATTGATGAATTAGGTGTTTGAACCATTCCTAGATCACTTTGTGATGGTCTTTATAGACGACATTTTGATCTACTCAAAAACCAGGGCAGATCACTCTAGACATCTGCAGATGGTGCTACTTAAGCTTCGAGAGCATTCACTCTTTGCATAGTTCAGAAAGTGTGAGTTTTGGTTAAAATATGTTGGATTCTTGGGCCATACCATCAACAAGAATGGGGTGGTAGTAGATCAGGCGAAGATCTAAGCAGTTTAGAATTGACTGTTACTCAAGACGGAAACATATATTAGAAGCTTCCTCGGGCTCGCCGGATATTACCGAAAATTCATGAAAGATTTCTCCAAGATCGCTTTATCCCTCACTACTCTCACCAAAAAGGACACTGCGTTTCGATGGATGTCAGAATATGAGATTGCGTTCATCGAACTGAAGAAATGTCTGACTTCGACCCTGATCCTTACGATTCCATCAGTAACCGAAGGGTTCCAGATATGTATTGATGCGTCCGTAAAGGGATTGAGAGCTGTTTTGATGCAACATGGCAAGGTGGCCATATATGCATCACGATAGCTGAAGCTGCATGACCTAAATTACATGGCCTATGATTTAGAGTTGGGCACTGTCGTGTTCGCCCTCAATATCTGGAGGCATTACTTGTACGGAGTAAGATGTGAGATCTTCTCCGACCATAAGAGCCCCAAATACATCTTCACCCAGAACGAGTTGAACCTTCGACAATGCTGGTGGTTGGAATTCCTATATGACTTCACTCTCAAGTACTACCCCGGGAAGGATAACAGAGTTGCAGATGCGCTGAGCCGTCAGCCCTCAGCAGCCAGGAGCTGGATGGAAAAAATACCGGAAGAGTTGCTTCGATCATTGGAAGATCTAGGTATTACCCTTATTACTCGCAGGGACCCAGTAGAGTATCAGTAACAACTGTACTAGATGGAGAAACAGTGTGATATATGGGATCAGATACGTTAGGCACAGAATATCGATCTACATGATGGTATTCTACAATACATGCATCGTGTTTTCACTCCCTCCATCGAGGGAATTCGAGATGAGATTCTTCGTGAAACATACCAGTCGAGGTACTCCATTCATCCAGTTGTAGTTAAGATGTATGTAGATTTGTGTAAGACCATATACTAGCTAGGGAGGAAAATAGATGTCACCAAATTTGTGGCTCATACTAGACCTGTCAAAGAGTTAAGGATGAATTCCATAACCCAAGAGGCTTGATTCATCCCCTACCAATGCCAGAATGGAAATTTGAGATCATCTTTATAGAGTTTGTTCACGATCTATCTCAATCTCGTACTAGAGACGAGTCTATATGGGTTGTTGTGGATTGACTTACCAAAGTGGCACGATTCATTCCGAATCGACAGAGTGATGGGGTTGATGTCCTGGCCAGGCTATTTATAGAGCAGGTAGTCCAGTTCCATGGAGTGCCGAAGTCCATCATGTCAAATCATGACAGACGCTTTACTTCAAAAGAGTAGAGACAGGTGCAAACATACTTAAGAACCAAATTGGCCTTAAACACTGTTTTCCACCCCCAGACAAATGGACAGATGGAAAGGACAAACCATACAATAGAGGATCATCTCCGATTATGTATAGTGGAGCACATCGAGCCGTGGGTGCAGCTGCCACCACTGGTAGAATTTTCATATAATAATAGCTTTCATGAAAGTACTAAGATGGCATCGTACGAGGCACTGTATAGAAGGCATGGTCGGACACTATTGTCTTAGGACCAGATAAGGAACCTAAAGCTTAGGGAGTAGCTTATATTGATGACACTATGATAGCGATACGACTAATCAAGGATTGAATGCGAGAATCACAGAGTCGACATGCTAAGTATTATGAAGCGCGACACCGACCGGTGGAGTTTAGCGTGTGAGAAATGGTATTTTTGTGTAACACCCTCATCCATCAGGTAGAATATAACAGAAGGTCTGACCGGTGCCCCATGTCATATTCCATAGATAGTCAGTAGAGTTATGCATTAATTCCAAATCATTTACGTATTTTAACTCATAGTTGCATTCTAGCAGCAGCATTAAGAGTATTAAGAACCCAAACACAGGAATGTCCACTAACCAACATGTATGAATGATAACCAAAATACACTAAGAGTTTGGTCTTAAGGCCTTACAAATAGTTTCCAATAAATTAAGGTAATTTGCATACATCGGCATGTAGGCCGGCAACACATGAAAGTAGTAAAGATGTTTTGCTTAGCCTTTAAGGGCCAGCATAGGACAAAAGGCTTCAGCCTGTTACTTTATACTTGGCTCCCCAGCACCTACATAGGAAAAATCTACAAAGATGTGGCAAACAAGGCAATGGTCAGCTTTAGCTGACAAATTATAACGACCCCGCCCCTCACTCGGGGCGGCGGTGCTCCTTCCTTATAGGTAAACAACATTTACATATAATGACATTAGAACGTGCAACTTAAGCACAATTCACCATAGACGTTTGCACGGCCGGCAATACGCCTTGCACACTCAGGGTATATTTTATAGCATACTGGAATCCCAGTCCCACCACCATCCTCAGTCCTAGATCGATGGTTCAACATTGAGAATTCTAGTTTTTTCGGCACGTAACCTAAGACTATTTTCCTCCTATGCTACGACAAAGTCAAACATGCTCTATTACCTTTAGATACTTGCCAATGACTCACTCTAAGTTGATCTCCATAGGGTGGGTACAGGTTAGCCATAGCCCGTAGCTCAAACCGTTAGGCTTACAATCAACGATGCGGGTCAGCCTCCCCTTACCTATTCATACAATACATAACCGCATTATGTTTTAAGGCTGGCACTCATGACCACCATAGCTGGGCACTTTAAGCTCACAGCTAAACATATTGGCCCCTAGTCTCCAAGAGACAGGCCTCACAAATAACTCTCTGGGAGCTACTGCGAGTAGTAGCACTATCGCCACGCAGTAGGGGATAGAACACAATTTCTTTCCCAAACTTGGGTGTTTTCCTGGAGACCAGCTCTAGTATTCTCCCTGCAGCAACCTGCACACCCCACGACTCCATAAACTACACATTTAACCACAGAGTCTTCTCCGGCATGCAAATCAATACATCACCAATTCAGACCAACTTGTCTGAATGAGCTTCATACATCATGTCTATTCCGTACTTCAATTCCAGATTCTATATGCAAGTATCTCACCAGGGATACAATCGATCAAACTGTTAGAAATCCCTTCGCTCTCCACCAATTAGTGGGAGACTTCATGTAACTATGCCAAAATAAGGACTTTACATGTCCAAGGAGGAAGATTGTTACCCTTGAAGTTCGTTTCGGCGCCATGGATGAGAAACTAGCCAGATGAAAATGACCGTAATGGACTCGCCTCCATGGATCTGAACTCGGCTCGTGACTCGGAGCTTTGAAGCTCCAACAATGGCGGGATATTCTTCTTCTTCCTCTTCCTTATCTCCCCCCTCTCTCTATCTCTTAGAAATGAATGGTCCAGGGGAAATGAGGTTCAAACCCTCATTTCCCGACCTTATCTCAATGGGGAAGCAGCTATATTGTCGGATCTTGCTTAAGATCCATGAGTGGCCAAGATTCGATTTAGGTTTCCTATTATGAGCGCTGCCGCCGTGCGGTAACAGGCTACCGCCGCGCGGTAACAGGCTACCGCCACGCGGTAATAGGCTACCGCCGCGCAGTAGCTCGGTCAGTGGCTTCTATCTCAAGCCCACCATTTAAACACGCCACTCAAATATCGATACGTGGCCTTGATGCCATCAACTCGATGCTCACTACCGCAAGGTGGTATCACTACCACCGGGCAGTATCGCTACCGTTGGGCGGTAGCTCACAGGGAGCTACGCTAATTAAATCAGCTACGCTACCGCCAGGAGGTAGCATTTATTGAGTTATTTCTGGTAAACTCTGTGGCATTATAATTCTCCACCACTTAAAAAAGTTCGTCCCGAACTTCCAAAATGAAAAAAAATAGCAGAATACGAGCAAAAACTTGAATGGTACCTTGGCAGAATAGCTCAGGAAACTCCTCAAGCATAGACTGCTCCAGTTCCGAGGAAATCTCTTCACGTCCGCAATTGTCCCAATGGACTTTGACCATTCAGACCATTTTATTCCACAACAGTTTTACTTTAGTGTCCTCGATGCGAATAAGCTTGACCTTAGTCTTTAACCCCGCATCGACCGACACTTGATCAATGACGACCACCTGAGTAGTCCCTTTCAATGACTTCCTTAACACTAATATGTGGAACACATCATGCAAGCCGCTCAACTCTGTTAAAAGAGCGTGTCGATATGTAGCTTCACCAACATGCTCCAAGATCTAAAACAGCTCAAGGTACCTCGGACTTAGCTTCTTCAAGAGTCAAATCCTCGATACACTTTTGAACAGTTTGATTTTTAAATAAGCCCAGTCGTCCACGACGAACTCAACATTTTGGTGCTTGGCATTGTAGTATTTGGCCTGCCTATCCTGAGTTATCAACAATCACTCCCAGATTGTTTGTATAGTTGAAGTTGCATCTTCAACTTTCTTTTGCTTAAACAACTTGGTTTCGCCCATCTCCGCCCAAGCCAAGGGGGTACGACACTTTCTACCATAAAGGGTCTCAAAGGGTGCCATTTGAATACATGCCTGGTAGTTATTGTTGTAAGTGAACTCGATCATAAGGAGATGATCCTCCCACTATTTTCCAAATTCCAAGACGCACATGCGGAGCATATCCTCAATTGTTCTATTAATCCTTTCAGTCTGCCCATTAGTTTGAGGATTAAAGGTTATACTGAAATTCAACTTGGTCCCCAATAGTTGACAGATTAGCCTCCAATCATTTGAAGTGAAACACCCATCACAGTCACTTACGATGCTAAGAGGCACACCGTGCAATCGTACTATGTTATCTACATAGAGCATTGTTAGCTTTTCCACTGAATCATCTTTCCGATTTGTAATGAAGTGCGACATATTTGTCAAACGGTCTACGAATACCCAGACGACATCATTACCATGCTGCGACCTCGACAATCTATGCACAAAGTCCATTGATATGTCGTCGAACTTTCATTCCAGAATCGGTAAACACTTTATGAATCCTTCTTATTTCTGACATTCGGTCTTCACTGGTGCGCAAGCATGACACTTCGCCACGTAGTGAGCTATGTCTTTCTTCAAACCCGGCCACTAGAACGGTGTCTTCATGTCTTCATACATCTTTGTGCTCCCCAGGTGGATCGAGTACTTGGTAAAATGAGTCTCATACATCAACTCTTTCCATGAGGTGCAAAACTTGGGATGCACAAATGATCATATTTCCGCAAAAGACTGTCTTCATAAGAAAACTCAGCATTATACCCATCCATGGCCTCTGCTACGCAGCGCTTCATACTTTCATCAAGCTTCAATGCTTATCGAATCATGTCTGCAAGGTCATACTATACCTCAGTCCAGTTCAAGCATGCATTCATCGTTGCATTCCTCTCGATGCAAGAGATTCCCAAAGCTTCTAAGTCACTGATGAGATGCTCATCAGGTCTCAAAATCTAGTTTGCATGTGCAGAAGTCTTTCAGCTCAATGCATCCGCAACAACATTTCCCTTGTCGGGAATATAGTAAATCTTGGAGGTGTAGTCCCCAAGGAACTCCATCCATCTCCATTGTCGCATGTTCAAGTTCTTTTGATCTATCAGATACTTTAAACTCTTATGGTTCATAAAGATATCGACCTTCATGTCATATAAGTAGTGTCGCCAAAGTTTAAGAGCGAATATCGCGTCCGCTAACTCCAAGTCATGAACCAGATAATTCCTCTTATGCACTTTCAGTTAGCGAGAGCCATAAGCTATAACCTAAACTTTTGACGAACGCAGCCTAAGCCGCTCCCTGTGTAACGCCCCTATCCGTCACATAGCATATAGCAGTAGGTCCGGCCGGGGCCCGACGCCATATACTACGGACAGACCGGTTGGTTACGCGTTGAAACCATTCAACCAATCATGTCGTCCTACACAACACCTAGCGGAAGCAAATTATTAAGTTGCAAAAGAAAATAAGAACCCTGCTACAAAGCATGAATGTCCACTACCAACTCAGGAATATAATCATACACAAAAGAGAACTGGCCTTAAGGCCTTACATTGTTCACTTAACAAAATAGTGTTTTCCAAACTTCGGCACGCAGACCGGTCATACATGAAAATGGGAAAGATACATAAGCAATTAGGCCTTCGAGGGCCGGCACAGCAACAAGGGCTTCAGCCCGCTATTTCCCGCTCTGCTCTGCAGCACCTGCAAGCCACAAACCACCGCCCGGTGGCAAACAATAGCAATGGTCAGCAATGCTGACCAAATTATAACGATCCCGCCCCCAAAATCGGGGCGGCGATGCTCTTTCCCTGCACTTCATTAGTATAGGCAATGCTATTAATGTGAACACACATCAACACAGGCGTAGGCTCGCACGGCCACACACCCCGTGCACTCAGGGCACATTCTCGGCGAACCGGCCAACGTCACGTCAATTCAAGCCATAGATGTTCCCAATCCACCACCGCCTCTTGAACGGTCGTCCATATGAGCATTTTGCCTTCCTGGCCTTGGTCACGACAATTTAAGCCATAGACCGCCGAAGACCCTCATCCATGCCAACGGTCCTACCGAACGACATAGACCGGGTACGGTTCCGCCTGACCCGTGCTCATACCGCAACGGCAATTTAAGCCATATGCGCAGGTCAAGACTCACCGAGTCCCGTTTCCGCCACAACAATCACATAACCCGGTTATGTTCACGTTGGCTCCCCGACCACCGTGTTGGCAAAACCCGCCTTTGCCCAGTTTTCCGGGTGCACCTTGGAGTTAATCTCCAAGGCTCCCTGATGCAATCTACCACGTAGAAAACCCGAAAAACACCCAAACACCCGGAGTCTTCCCCGGTTCGTATGCAATGCAACATCACCGATCCGGCTCTACATGTCCGGATAGGCTTCACACACAATGCCTATGTCCGTTTTCGCATACGGACTCTACACAAGGGGGACTTCACATATCTACCCCAAGGAACGCTCCAACTCTTCGCTCACTCGCGAGAGCGGGCTTCCTATGCAAAGGAAAAGAGGGCTTCACATGCCCAAGGATGAGAAATCGTTACCCTTGCATTCTTCCGCGGCGCCATCGAAAATTATGCGGTTGAAAAGCACCGCAACGGCGTCACCTCCGCGGATCTGGACTCAGATCGCGATTCGGAGCTCCGAAGCTCCTCCGGCGGCCAGATCTTGGACTCCTCCTTCCTCCTTGCTCTCCCTTCTCTCTAAACTCTTAGAGAGAGAATGGCTAATGGAAATGAGGATTCCCAACCCTAAATCCCGGCTAAAACCACCCAGGAGCAGCCCCCCACCGTCGGATCCAAAGTCAAGGAAACGAACGACCAAGATTAGATAGGAAATCATAAAATCTGGGCCGAACATGGGTTGGCACACGGCCGTGTGCCTGGCCGTGTAGCTCACTTGCCGTCTCGTCCCAAATTGAAAACCAGCACACGGCATGTGACACGGCCTCCGCACGCCCGTGTCGCCTGCGACACGCCCGTGTCGGGACCCGTGTCACGCCCCCCGTGTGCAATAAATCACCAGTTTGGAGTCAGAGGGGTACACGGCTTGTTGACACGGCATCGGACACGCCCGTGTCAAACCGGACACGCCCGTGTTCGTGCCCGTGTCACTACCCGTGCACCCGACCGCACAGCACAGGTGTGACACGGCCTAGGACACGCCCGTGTCATAGGCCGTGTTCCACCACACGACCATCGTCGACCAGAACTGGTCGACGACACGGCTCGAGCTCGACACGCCCGACACGGCCTCCGACACGCCCGTGTCGGGGCCCGTGTCACCTGCACCAAAAACCCGACTTGGCCCAAAACGATCCCCGTCGCTCCTACAACAATTTGGGGTGTTACAATTCTACCCCCCTTAAAGAATTTCGTCCACGAAATTAATAAAAGAAAAACAGGGCTTAACGTAAAACAGTACCTGGGCGGAATAATTCCGGGTACTCCTCGAGCATAGTCTGCTCCCGTTCCCAAGAGAGCTCCTCACGCCCGCAGTTATCCCACCGGACCTTAACCATCCGGATCTCCATGTTACGAAGCCTCTTGACCTCAACATCTTCAATACGAACGGGCTTGACCCTTGTCGTCAACCCTTCGTCCACCGACACTTGGTCAACCACGATCACCTGCGAAGGCTCTTGCACCGCCTTCCGCAACACAGAAATGTGGAACACATCATATAATCCACTCAACTCCACTGATAGCTTCAAACGGTATGCAGCTTCGCCGACTCGCTCCAGGACCTCAAAAGGTCCAAGGTATCTTGGGCTCAGCTTCTTCAAGCGTCTCACCCGCGAAACCCCCTTGAACGGCTTCACTTTCAGGTATACCCAATCGCCTACCGCGAACTCCACGTTCCGGTGCTTGGCATTGTAATACTTCGCCTGCCGGTCCTGAGCGATCAACAAGCGCTCCCGAATGATCCGCACTAACGAGGTAGCACTCTCCACCTCCTGCTTCTTGTACAACCTTGCCTCACCCGCTTCAAGCCACAATAACAGCGTGCGACACTTCCTACCATACAGGGCCTCGAAGGGCGCCATTTGTATACTCGCTTGGTAGCTGTTGTTGTACGTGAACTCCACCAAATAAAGATGGTCTTCCCAATGCTTCCCGAAGTCTAGAACACACATGCGGAGCATGTCCTCCATCGTTCTATTGACCCTCTCGGTCTGCCCATCCGTCTGCGGATGGAAAGCTGTGCTGAACTTTAACTTTGTTCCCAACATCTGCTGCACCAACCTCCAATCATTTGACGTGAACCGCCCATCACGATCACTCACAATGCTACGGGGCACACCATGCAGCCTAACAATATTGTCGACATACAATTTTGCCAATCTCTCCACTGGATCATCCTTCCTATGCGGAATGAAATGCGACACTTTGGTTAGTCGATCTACGATCACCCAGATGGCGTCGTTCCCCTTCTGCGACCTTGGCAACCCGTGCACAAAGTCCATAGATATATCATCGAATTTCCACTCCGGTATAGGCAAGGATTTCAGAAATCCTCCTGGCTTTTGGCACTCCGCCTTCACCAAGGCGCACGTTTGGCATTTAGCCACGTACAACGCCACATCTTTCTTAAGCCCCGGCCACCAAAACAGCTTCTTGAGATCACGATACATCTTCGTGCTCCCTGGGTGGATTGAGTACTTGGTATGATGAGCCTCGTACATCAACTCCGCCCGGAGGTTACCCCCACTCGGGACGCACAACCGATGATCCTTTCTTAACAAACCATCATCCACCGAGAACTGGGAATTTGACCCATCCAGAGCGGCCTCCATAAGCTCTTTCATGGAGTCATCTAACTCCAATGCCTGCCGAACCCGGTCAGCCAGGTCATACTGCACCTCTGTCCAGTTTAACATTGCTTTGGCGCTCGTCTGCTTGTCAACGCAACAGATCTCAAGCTCCTCCAACTCCCGCACTAGCCGCTCATCATGCACCGACAACCAGTTGGCTCGGGCGGGAGCCCTGCGGCTCAGCGCATCCGCAACTGCGTTGCCCTTCCCGGGTACATAATGTATCTTGAAGGTGTAGTCCCCCAGGAACTCCATCCACCTCCTCTGCCTCATATTAAGGTCCTTTTGATCCAACAAGTATTTTAGGCTCTTGTGATCGGTGTATATATCGACTCTTACGCCGTATAGGTAGTGCCTCCATAACTTGAGTGCAAAAATCACGGCCGCCAACTCCAAGTCGTGCACCGGATAATTTCTTTCATGCACTTTCAGCTGACGCGATCCATACGCGATCACACTTCCATGCTGCAACAACACGCAGCCCAAGCCACTACCCGAAGCGTCGCTATACACCTCAAAGCCCTCGGTCCCACTCGGCGAACTAAGCACTGGCGCCGTGGTCAACCGCCTCTTCAGCTCCTCAAAAGCTTGCACGCACTCTTGCGTCCACAAGAATTTCTGATCCTTCCTTGTCAACTTCGTGAGAGGTAACGCTACCTGCGAGAAGTTCTCTACGAAGCGCCTGTAATATCTGGCAAGCCCGAGAAAACTACGGACTTCCGCGACAGAAGATAACGCAGGCCACTCCCGTATCGCAACAATCTTCGCCGGATCCACCGCTATACCTTCCCCACTCACTATATGACCAAGGAACGCTACCGAGGGTAGCCAGAACTCGCACTTGGAGAACTTTGCGTAAAGCTCATTCCTCCTCAAAGTCTCCAACACCAAATACAAATGCTTGAAGTGGTCTTCTTCGCACTGCGAGTATACCAAAATATCGTCAATAAAGACGATCACAAAGCGATCCAGGAAATCTCTGAACGTCCTGTTCATCAGATCCATAAACACCGATGGCGCATTCGTCAGTCCAAACGGCATGACCGTGAACTCGAAATGCCAATACCTCGTACTGAACGCCGTCTTCGGGATATCACACTCCCTGATCCTCAGCTGATAGTACCCCGACTTCAAGTCCAACTTGGAGTATACCGACGATCCGACTAACTGATCAAAGAGATCATCAATCCTCGGGATCGGGTACTTATTCTTCTCCGTCAGCTTGTTCAACTCTCTGTAGTCGATACACAGCCGCATACTCCCGTCCTTCTTCTTAACGAAGAGGACCGGTGCGCTCCAAGGCGACGAGCTTGGACGCACATATCCTTGCTCCATCAGCTCCTCTAGCTGAACTTTCAACTCCGCCATCTCCTTTGGCGCCAACCTATAAGGAGCACGTGACACGGGTTTGGCACCCGACACGAGCTCGATCGTAAAATCAATCTCTCGCTGCGGTGGGGCTCCGGGAAGGCTATCCGGGAACACATCGGGGTATTCGCAAACCACGGGGATGCTATCCAACGGGGACTTTGGCTCCACAGCCCCCACTATTGCAAAGAACAGCTCTGCACTAGCACGAACTGCCTTCACCACCTGAAGAGTATATCAAAATATCATCAATAAAGACGACTACAAATCGGTCCAGATACTCTCGAAAGGTCATATGCATCAAATCTATGAATATCAATGGCGCGTTTGTTAACTCAAATGACATCGCAATGAACTCATAATGCCCATAGTGTGTGCCTAACACTGTTTTGGGAATATCACTTTCCTTAATCCTCGACAAATAATAACTGCACTTCAAATCCAGCTTCGAATAGACAGTTGATCCAGCCAGCTGATCAAACAAATCATTGATTCTTGGAATCAGATAATTTTTCTTCTCTATCAGCTTGTTTAGTTCATGACAGTCAATGCATAGACGCAAGCTTCTATCCTTCTTCTCCACAAAGAGGACATGTGCACTCCAAGGTGACATACTTGGAGGTATGTAGTCTTGCTATAGCAACTCCTGCAACTAACCTTCAGTTTTTCCATATCCTTTGGCGCCACATGGTACGGTGAGCATGACACAGGTTTCACATATGACACCAACTCAATAGCGAAGTCGATTTCTCACTGAGGTGGAATCCCAGGGAGATCCTTAAGAAGTACATCTGCAAACTCCGACACAATAAGGACATCACTCAAACTGGACTTCGAATCTACAGTCTCCAATAACATGAAGAATAACTCCGCAACCTTCCGAACTGCCTTGACCACCCTGAGAGCAGACATCAATATCTTGCTCGACCCTCGCATACCAGCAAATTTAGTTTTGTATTCAGTATTCTGTCCCAGTGTGACTTCCTTGGAGTTATAACCAATGCATGCTCGCTGCTTCGAGAGCTAGTCCATGCCAAATATTACATCGAACTCAAAAATCTATAGTATTGATGCTTTCAATCCAAAGTCATGACTTCCTATCCGCGCCTAAACACAGCAAGACCTATGCACGCTTCATGGATCTGTTAGGTAGCATTATATCCAATCTATCCATTGACACAAAAGAAGGTACTCTGATATGCAACACGAAGTCCTTAGATAGAAAAGAGTGAGAAGCCCCTATATCGAACAGTGCTCTCGCCGGATAGTCCAAGATTAGGACAACGCCTATTAGAAACAAGTTATACACAAGCAACGCACAAGGTAACACGTATATAAAGTAATAAAATCTATATACTGAATCGTACCTATCACCACATCGCTTTGCTTTATGGCCTTATGTTGGTCAAGATTGTACACTCTAGGCTGCACTTGAGTATAATGGGACGTAGTCGACTCTGTTGTCTTCCCTTTCTCCACATAAGATGCGCCTGTCTTTTATTTGTTATTGGAGGACCACTATGACACTCTCGGGATATTTGTCCCAGCTTGCCACAAGTATAACAAATAATTGGGCCTCGCCAAGAAGTTGCTCTAGACACAATAAAAGAAGGAGCTAGTCCAGAAGATTTGGATTTCTTATTCCACCTTTGATACCCAGTCTTTGAAGAGTTCAGTTCTTTGAACTATGGTTTCTTCACACCCAAATCCTTCTTGCCTTGTACTCTTTTCAAATCCCGTTCCAGGGATCGGACAGTATTTACCAATGTTAGAAATCCATGTGTCATCGAACTCGAGAGAAGTAACCTCAGATCATCACGTAGTCCCTCATAGAATTTATTTGTCTTGCGCTCCTTGTCAGCAAACGTAGAGCCCGCATACCACCCCAATCTTATAAACTCATGCAAGTAGTCATCAACACAACTCTCACCCTGAGTTAACCTCTAAAACTAATTCTCCATAGTAATCCTCTAAGTAAATGAGATATACCTTGCCAAAAAAGCCTCGAGAATTCCTCCATCGAAATCTCAGACAGTTGTCTTCCAGCAAATTGATGTATTTCTAGCTCATCCCACCAGAGACTTACCTCTCCTTCTAAAAGAAAGGTAGCCACAGATGCCTTCTGCATCTTCTCCTTCTCCATCATCGTCAAGATTCTCTTTATTCTTGAGAGCCAATCTTCAGCCTGAGTGGGTGGATCCAGTTCCCTCAAACGTTAGAGGGTAGAAGCTCAGAAGGTGTTTCAGTTGCTTTTCTGTCGCTCACCTCATTGCCAAAGGATTATCTGGCACCTATCGCATAGCCACATGCTCAACTATGCCAACCTATGTCGGAGAAGCCCCAAGGGTAAGAGGTTGTACTTGACATCCTGGTTTTGCATTGATCAGCGCAAACACAGCTTCAACAACTAAACATATCATTTCAGCAGAAGGAGGTGTAGGCGCATTACCCGATTCATTACTCTTCATCGAGCTCTGGGGCTGAGATTGCCCCACGCAGCTTCTAGTCACCTATAATCGTGAAACACATAATTATGCGACTAAAAATATTGCAAAATAGCAATCAAAGGAACACACAGGTTCGGTAAACATGTGTATTTTCATTCCTAAGTGGACATTCATGGGTTCTTTCATGATATAATGGTAATGCACATACACGTGCTCACCACCCCTTAAAAGAATTCGCCCATGAATTTGAATAATAAAAACTGACACCAGAATCTGATACCAAATTGTAACACCCCATCCGTCACGTAGAATATAATAGAAGGTCCGAATGAGATCCCACGCCATATTCCATGAACAGTTAGTGGAGTTACGTATTAATCCCAAACCATTTACGTATCCTAACTCAGGGTTGCATTCTAGCTGAAGCATTAGGAGTATTATGAACCCAAACACGGGAATGTTCACTAACCAACAAGTAGGAATGATAACCAAAATACACAAAGAGTTTGGCCTTAAGGCCTTACAAACGGTTTCCAATAAATTAAGGTGAATTAAATATATCGATAAGTAGGCCGGTAATACATAAAAGTAGTAAAGATGATTTGCTTGGCCTTTGAGGGCCGACATAACACACAGAGCTTCAACCAGCTACTTTCCACTTGGCTCCCTAGCACCTGTATAGGAATAATCAACAAAGATGTGGCAAACAAGACAACAGTCGGCTTTAGTAGACCAAATTATAATGACCCCGCCCCTCACTCGGGACGGTAGTGCTCCTTCCCTACAGGTAAACAACATGTACATATAATGACATCAGAACATGCAACTTAAGCATAATTCACTACAGACGTTAGCATGGCTGGCCACACTCCCCATGCACTCCGGGCACATTTTTTGGCGTACTAGAATCCCAGTCCCACCACCATCCTCAGTCCCAGACAATGGTTCAACATTGAGCATTACTAGTCTTTCTAGCCTGTAGCCTAAGACTCTTTTCCTCCTATGCTATAATAAAGTCAAAGGCGCTCTATTACCTTTAGATACATGCCAGTGACTCACTCCAAGTCAATCGTCATAGGGTGGGTACAGGTTAGCCATAACCCATTGCTCAACCCATCAGGCTCACAATCCACGATGCAGGTCAGCCTCCCCTTTCCCATTCATACAACACATAACTGCATTATGTTTCAAGGATGGAATTCACGACCACCATAGCTGGGCACTTTAAGCTCAATGCTAAACATATTGTCCTCCCAGTATCCAAGAGGCAGGTCTCACAAATAACTCTCTGGGAGCTACCACCAGCGGTAGCACTACCACCGCGTGGTAGGTAACATTACACGATTTCTTCCCCAAACTTGGGTGTTTTCCTGGAGACCAACTCTAATACTCTCACTACAGTAACCTGCATACCCCCTAACTTCGTAAACTACATGTTTAACCATGGAGTCTTCTCCAGCACGCAAAACAATACATCACCAATTCAGACTAACTTGTTTGAATGGGCTTCACACATCATGCATATTCCGTACTTCGATTCCGGATTTTATATGCAAGTATCTCACTGGGGATACCATCGATCAACTCGTTAGAAATCCCTTCGATCTCCACCAATTAGTGGGGGACTTCATGCAACTATGCCAAAATAAGGACTTCACATGTCCAAGGAGGAAGATCGTTACCCTTGAAGTTTGTTTCATCGCCATGGATGAGAAATTAGCCGGATGAAAATGTCCGCAATGGACTCGCCTCCATGGATTTGAACTCGGCTCGTAACTCGAAGCTCCGAAGCTCCAACAATGACGGGATCTCCTTCTTCTCCCTCTTTCTTAGCTCTCCCCTCTCTACCTCTTAGAAATAGAATGACCAGAGGGAAATGAGGTTCAGACCCTCATTTCCCGACCTTTATCTCAATGGGGAAGCAACTCCACTATCGGATCTTGATTAAGATCCATGAGTGGCCACGATTTGATTTAGGTTTCCTATTTTGAATGCTGCCACCACGCAATAATAGGCTACCGTCACGTGGTAGCTCGGTCGGTGGCTTCTCCCACAAGCCCACCATTTAAACACGCCACTCAAACACCAACACGTGGCTTGATGCCATCAACTCGATGCTCACTATCGTCATGCGGTATCGCTATCGCCGGTCGGTAGCTCATAAAGAGCTACACCAATTAAATCAGCTACGCTACCGCCGACGCTAGCACTACCGCCGAGTGATAGCATTCAATGAGATATTTCTAGTAAACTCTGGGGCATTACATTTTGAAAATCAAGCTCATGTATGGTATCTCTCGGTTGAGGAAGCAGAATAAGTTTGACTCACGCTATTTGGGCTCTTATCAGGTGATAGAATGTGGTGGCCCAGATGCGTACCGATTAGCCCTGCCCCCAGAGTTGGGAAATCTTCACGATGTTTTCTATGTCTCTTCTTTGAGGCGTATTCTTCGGCAACCAGATCAACACCTTCCTACACTACCAGTACCGCTGTAGTCAGACAGATCCATTCAGTTAGAGCCCGTGAAAATAGTGGACTTCAAAGTGAAAAACCTGCGCAACAAAACAATTCCAATGGTCAAGATTCTATGGCGGAACTGTGGATGAGACAAATACACGTGGGAAATTTAGGCCCTCGTCTGAGAAAAGCACACCAAGCTCTTTCCTTGGATATGTTACACTTACCCCTTGCTACTTTAAGCAAATTTTCGGGGATGAAAATCCTCTTATTTTTATTGGATTGTAATATTCCAACTTTTATTGGGTCACTAGAATCCTAGTGGACCCAATAAAAGTGACCCGAACCCCTACCTAAGGCCCAAAAGAGGTAGGAAGTGACCCTATTTGAGGATTTTGAGCTAGAGAACTCTAATTTGAGTTCCGTCAGTTCCTATGAAGTTGTATATTCGATACGAGTGTGGTGGGACTCGTTGTGTTGCAATCCGATGTCATATGACGAATATGACTATATTGAGTCTCGCAGTGCGTCGCGAAGTGCAATTTTTGAATTTTTAGTAAATAAACTCTGGTTTGACCTCGGTTAGTGACATTAGATTCATGTGGTCAATACAGAGTCAACAGAGTTCGTTCTATTTACTTTCGATATCGGGTGGTCAAACCGTGGTCAACTAAGTTTTTCGGAGCACCAAAAAGCATACACACATAAATTGTAGCACAATACCCCAACATTGACCCGTCTCTCGATGACTTGGACCCATATGGAGGACCCGCCTTAGGGTTGACTTTGGTCAAATCCTTAAAATTTCCATTTTTTGGATTTTTTCCAAATGGGGGATTCACCTCCCCATCATTGAATGGCATGGGCTCCACCTCCCATACACCAATGGGCCCCAAGAAATCAGCAAACCCCATGATATTGGGTTGAGCCTTGGGCCAAGAGGAGATCACCTCCTCCCTCTCCATTTCCTATTTTTTCAATTAATAAGCTCAAGCCCATTAGGCTTTGCTTTCATTTCCACATGCTGGAAAAGCTCCAGCATCCAGCTGTCCTTGCACAGCTAGAGGGTGATGATTTAATCCATCCCTAAGGAGGGATTAATCCTACATTATTGGGAGAGGGGAGGAGGCCCCCTCCCTCAGTTATATAAGAGCCCCCCTTCTTCATTCCTATGCACACCTCCCCCAAGCCCAAACTTCCCCACCTAAACCTCTGATGGAGCCACCCCTTGCTGGAGCAAGCCTACTCAATCCTGCCACCTTCCCCAACCTTCAATGACGAATCATCCAGGCAGATACCGAGCCCCCCTCCGACAGGTGGAACCTCTTCCCCCTCCCCTTTCCTCATCTTCCTAACGTGCAACATGCATCTCCCGGTTTCCAGAGCACTACCGACCCCACCCCAGCAGAGCTCCAGGTCGGGTGGTAACCGCACATGATAAGCCATGTCCGTCGTTACTGGTGTCCCTGAGAGGGTGTTATAGCACATGGGATGCTTCTCCCTGGCGGCAAAGGGTCGTGATGCTGCCAGAAATCACCGATCCGACGACACCCGGAAAGTAATATTTTCCTTTATTTTAATTTCCCGGCGGGGGCTGGCGGCGTAGGACCGTCGGACCACCACCTGAGGGAACGATGACTCTCGGCGCATCGACCAGGGGTAGAGTAGTGGCATGAAATCCACCAGAATGGCAAGGCGACACATCATCGGGAGCAGAGCAGGTCGTGCTACCCTACTCTCTGGTTGAAATTCTCAGAAGTTGTCGGTGATGCCTGGCCGCTGGACCACCGCCAAATGACTCGCTGGTCACCCAGTGAGTCGATCGGGGATAATACCCATGACTAGCAGCTACAGACCGGTGGTAACAGAGGCTGCCACCCTATGCACCACCTGGGAGCAGCAGCTGTCGTAAGATCTCCACGATGAGATCGGACAATCGGGATTATCTGAATACCCGTCTCTGCCTCAGCATCAGTGCCCCCACATCAGATATGTGCCAGATCTGCTACAGGGAAAAAGAATAAAGCACGCGGGTTAGCTCAATCTCAGCCACCCGTTTTTGAAAAAAATATTTATCTACAGACCAAATTCCAATCTAAAAATTGATGATTTTTTTGAAGAGAATCTAGGCTTCTAGAGGAAAATCTTTGAACATGAAAGTTATTCCTATTAATGAGCGCTATCTACTCAAATATTTGGAAATTTTTATAAATTAATTTGGTGCCTTAAAAAGCTTAAATAAGATTTGTTTGGCCAAATTATAGAACCAAAATTGATCGAAATTTTTTGGAAATATTTCCAGACTAGAATTAGCCCATCTTTGATGTTGTATAAAAATTTGTGGACTTTTGGGAAAAAATTGAAGCTTTTCCAATTTTGGAAGCTTAAGGCCGCACTTTGATTTTGATGTGTTAAAATATTTTGGAAAAAAATCATGGTGCGCGATCATATTTTAAATAAATAAATGGCGATAATTATCGAAGCGATTTCTCAAGCTCGGAATATTTCGAGGATTTTTTGCGAATTATCGAGCACATTTTTAAAGTAATTCTTTGGCTTTTTGAGCAAATCGGATGACGAGGATTATGTTCTATGAGTAGAGCAATGCCCAACCTCGAATTGGGTGTTATATTTCCCCGTTATTTTGAAATGATTCTCGAGGTTGATGTTCGAGAAAAATAAGGCTTTCTATGAAAATGCTCGGATTTGGCCTGACTCGAGCAACTAAGTTGGCTACTATTGTTGAATTAATAATAAAATGTGAAACTCATAATAAGCTTCTATAGTTTGATTAAGGTATGTTTAAGAAGCATAACTGAATTAATACCAGACTTTAATAATGAGTAAAACTCAAAAGAAGTTTCCTAAGAATAGAAATAGAACTGCATATTCCTCCTATAAATGGAGATGAAACTAAACATTCCTCCTATGAATGGAGATAGAACTGAACTTTTCTCCTATGAACGGAGATGGAACTGAACATTCCTCCTCTGATGGAGATGAACTTAAGACTCCTGAGAATGAAGTGAATAGACTACCAACCCTTTTCTTTATTGCATTTTCTTTATTCCAGTCTTATAAATGTCCAGTTCTTTTTATTACCTTCAGTTCAGTTCTTTCCTTTCAGTACTATTCCAGTCTTGTGTGGGTCTAGTTTCTTTCAGTACTTTATTTACAGTTCTTTCTGTTCAGTACTATTCCAATTCCGTATTGCTAGGCATGTGAGTAGTGCGGTTTCGTGCGGTTTGAGCCCAAACCAAAATCGCACCATAGGGGTGCAGTTTTTGACCGACCAAAACCACACCACACCGAAACCATGTGGTGCGGTTTTCAATCGGTTTTTGCAGTGCGATTTTGGTTTTTCACCGCTTTTTTATCTCATTTATTTTTAGACTTTTAGTGGGATAAATGCTTGAGTGCTGTTGTATGTGATAATGTTAGCACGACATCAAATTTAAAGAAGAAAACAAAGTAAACAGTACATAATACATTTGAAGAAGTTGGAATGGTAGCTAAACACTATAATTGTTATTAACTGTAATGAATTATTCAAATGTTCATATGTGCATGCAACCAAGACAACCAGTTGTCTTCTCCGTCAGTAACAAAATACTTGACAAATTTTGTAAGATAAAATAATCTTGCAAAGAATAAATATTCACTGAAATGTAACTAAAACAACAATGTATATTTATCTGATTGTTGGACAACATGACATGCCAACAATAACACTATTTTCAAAGAGGCGATTTGGAAACAGGAAACACAATTTTCAATCAAGAATAATTCAAACTTACACCATAATAAACATAAATATCAAGTAGTTAAAATGAGGGGTCTTGGAAAGAGGGAAATGGAAATATCAAAACAATTCAGAGATTCAACATAAAATACAGATACAGGCATGACAAATTAAAAACAATCAAGCATACAGTGATTTCATTAAGGAATATGAATTTTTAAAGCCGTAAAGCTTGAAACCTGCAAAAGAAAAAATTGATAATTATGCGTAAATATTGAAATCGAAAATATATTACATGCTACTATACAAATATACAACTATACTTGCCAACAATCAAGCATACAATGATTTCATCCATGATCGTGAGAAACCGACAGACGGCATGGACATGTGGTTTGAACCGTGAAAGTTGAAACTGACCCATAAAAAAATTAGATATGCTGTTTTCTACTTTGCTGTTCACACCAACCAAGCGGTCCAAGTCCAAGAAGTTGCAAGTTTCAACATTTTTAAATTTATAAATTATAAATACGGTGCGGTGCGGTTTGCACAATTTTTACAAACTAAAAATCGCACCGCACCATTAAACCTACGATTTTCAGACCTCTAAAACCGAACCGCATCGCACCCAATCAGTGCGGTTTGGAATGGGGTGTGGTGCGTTGCGGTTTTGCGATTTGGTGTGGTTTTCTGTTTTTCTGCTGTTGGGTATTGTATCCTCAATGTACCTGATTTGAAGAAGCCCCTGAACCAGCTAAGGTGAATTGACAATATATTTGATCATTTGTATTCAAGTTGTGCTTGCAGTTACTCCACGCTAAGTACACACCAATGTTAGGGTGCAATAGGTCAATATACACGGGTCTGCGCAACGTAATCCCTCGTTGAGCAGATCAGTGTGTTGGCTTACGCGTACTCTCTCTATTGGAGTGTACTTACTTTCAAGTACAGGACAATGATAGATCAAGAGCAGGCAAGGAGCAAGAATGGGTCAAAGACCAGCTCACGGGAAGATAGACGAAAATTCGTCTAAGTAAGATTCGACGAGAATCACTAAGTGATTCTTGACGATTCTCGCCGAATGCTTCCGGTTATCTCAGCGCCGTCTAGAATTCTGCCAAGGCAGAATCGGCAAGAATCACTAAGTGATTCTCGCCGAATCGTCGAGAATGACTTTGAATTCTCGCTGACTCGTCGAGAATGAATTGTGATTCTCGCCGATTCTCTCTGGATGGCTTGCTTTTTCAGCTAAAAATCTTCTAAGTAGAATTCGACGGGAATCATTAGTGATTCTCGACGAATCGTCGAGAATCACCAATGATTCCCGCCGAATTTTCCTTAGGCGATTTTCGTTGGCGTGCTGGACCGGACCAAATGTACAGGCGCTGTTTTGAACCGGATTTAGGGCTACTTTTGGTGGGGCCCACAACGATCATAAAAGATGACCTACAGTATATATATTCGTGTATTTTGAACAGTAAAGACAATCCATCCATACAAAAAGAAAGGGCCGCCGGATTTGACCTAGCGGATCACGTATTCTCTTCCGCCTCCGTCTCCGCGCATCAAGTTGTCGCCGCCGCCGATCGTGGATTCTTCCTGATCTCACGACGACAGAAGCTTAGCCAAGCAATGCGTCTCACGTGTCTATCTTGAGATCCTTTGTCTCTTGATTTGTTGAACGGGAACACCTTCCCCTTCTGAATCGATTGAGACGATCGATCCAAGTAAAACCGTTGGTAGATCTTGCTAGCTTTGCTACGAAGGTTGGATCTCGAAAGAATCGCTGCCAAAATTTGTGCCGCCGCCGATCTTGAAAGAATCGTTGCCGCAATCTTTGCCGCCGCCGATCTCGAGGAGATCCTTTCCAAGTGAGAGCTAAGGTCGTGGACTCTTCATCTTCTTCAAGAACGCGTCATCGAACGAAGAGGGACACCTAGCACTCCAAAAGTAGTTTGTATTTTATACATTCTATTTTTACTTTTGTTGTAAAGGAACGTTGGTTCCTCATTGTAAGGGTTGAGTGCAACCCGTGGTGGAGGAGTGGTGACTCCTTCGAGTGGAAGGGTTCCTTCCATTAGTGTGAGGATTGGATTTCAATCCTGTTTGTGAAGTGACCGAGTCGTCCCTTATTGGGAGATAGGTCGAAGGGGGAAAGTGGACGTACCCAAATCGGGGAACCACTATAACTGCCTGTGTCTTTCTGTGCTTTGCTTGTTTTCTTTTATTGTGCAGGTAAAATTTTAATTCCGGAAAAAGACTGCACATCACCTATTCCCCCCTAGGTGAAGATAGTTGACACTAGTGTGACTTTCATCTGCACATGCCTACATACTGCTCCAGTTTACTTCATCACTTTATTTCACTGTATTTAGTTCAACATTTCATTTCTGCAATCTATATCTAACAGTATTTTATTACCACATTTAAATTACTGTAATTTACTATTTCAGCACAATAAGCACGATTCTTGCTCCAACGAGTAGTTGAGTTGGTAGAGCGTTAGTTGGGGATAACAAGAGTCAAGATATTACTCCCGAGTTAGCCCCAAATAATGTGCTCTCATGCTCATTGCACTCCATGTCGAAAGTTGAGCAATATGTATTACGAAGGCCGCTTGTCTGAATAATTGAAGCCTAGTGGGGCATACTGCCGCAGACTTGATGCATGCCAACAAATTAGTTAAAATTGAATGCTTGTAAATTGCTTGCGGTAAATAGTGGCGGGTCATACACTTCCGCAGACTATTCATACCAGTGCGAGAAGGTTGACGACTCATAACGATAGGGAGATGTGTGCCACGGGTGACCAGCCGTTGTATTTTTTCCCCATTGGGTTTTCCTCCGCTGGTCATCCTAAATTTCAGAATTTGTCAGATGTTGCTCACATCCAAAAGTACACCTAGTTGTATGTTGGGGCCTGGGTAGTACGGTACGACCACGCCCAGAAGTGGCAGGACTAACCAATATCACTGACGGTCATATCGGTGAGGCCCGCGGGGTTTGCTACCTTGCTTGAAGAGAAACAGTCAAATCTATGTCAACATAGTATGTGTACGCGGGTTTTGAATACATGCAGTGTGTTGGCGGGTTTTGAATACCTGCGGTGTGTTAGCGGGTTTTGAATACTTGCGGTGTGATTACAGGTTATGAGTACATGTTGCTTGTGTGATAGCTAGTTGAGCACCTATTAAATAATTGATGCTTACGCTGCTACTTCCAGTTATTTTTTGTTGCACTCTTTCAGATATTTTGTAACGACCCCATCCGTTGCATGACGTATAATAGAAGGTCCGGCCGGGGCCCCACACTATAAGCCACAAACAGACAGTGCGGTCACAGGATAATACTAAACCATACACGAATCCTAACTCAGAGCATTCTAGCGGAAGCTTTAAGTTATAATTTGAACTCTAACCAGGAATGTCCAATATATAAACCACTTTATATATAACCACGGAATGTACAACAAATACATAGAGTTTGGCCTTAAGGCCTTACAGTTCCTCTTTTAACACCGTATGGATTACAAACCTCGGCGCGCAGGCCGGCCATACATGAGTAAAAGAAAACAAGCAAAACATTCGCTTAGCCTTCAAGGGCTAGCCGCAGCAGCAGCAGCAACAGCAGCAAGGGCTTCAGCCCCTTTCACTTACCACTTGGCTCTCCAGCACCTGCATAGGGACAATCCACCCAAATGGTGGCAAACAATGCAACGGTCAGCATTCAGCTGACCCAATTATAACAATCCTACCCCTTTCTCGGGGCATTAGCATTCTTTCCCTGCATAGCATGGCATCATCATATAGCAACTATGTGCGCGCAGACACATTCAAGCCATCACAACTATCGGCCACACGGCCCGACAGTCCGTGCACTCAGGGCACATTCTTGGTGTATCGGAATACTAGGGTCAACACCACCGTCTACACGGTATTTGAGCATTCTAGTCTTTCCGGCGCGCGGGCCTAAGACTCTCATTAGGCGCTCCAACAAAACCCATAACCAGGCTTCCAAGTCGGACGGACCTAACGCAGGTACGGATCAGCCACCCCCCGTTGCTCAAGTCGCCGTGCCACATCGAATACGGAAGTATCCATGGCTATTTATAGGCGCGGGTCGGTTTCACCTTTCCTGTTCGGCAATCTGCCTTTTTATCGAGTTGTAGCCCAACGGCTCAACCGCTCATATAGTGGCAACGCACGGCCACAAGAGTTGCATCCAACCCTCTTCATTTCCTGGACATCATCCAGTACTTCCTGCTGCCCCAAGCAACAGGTAGGCACAAGACAACACAAGCCATAAACACGGAGCCTTCTCCGATATGCAAACAAGCATCACCAATCCAGACCATATCCAGATGGGCTTCACACAGCATGCCTAGATCCGTACTCCAATTCCGGACTCTAACAAGGGGGACTTCACATATCTACCCCAAGGGACACCACAACCCACCGCACACTCGCGGGGAAGGGTTTTCCCTATGCAATGCAGAAAAGAAGGACTTCACATGTCCAAGAAGGGAGATCGTTACCCTTGTCGATCTCTTGGGAGCCATCGCAAACTAGTCGGTGAGAAAGAACCGCAGCAGCCTTGCCTTCACAACGCCGGCTTTGGATCACGAATTGGACCACGGGAACTCTGCCGGTGGCTTGATCTCCTCCTCCTTCTTCTTCCTCCTCTCTCTTTCTCTCTTCCTTAACCAAATGAAGAATGAAGTCTTCATCAGCCTCTACGGATTAAATCCAGTCAGGAATCACCTGAGCCCTTGGATCCAAAGAGAGAAATCTGAATGGCCACGATTTGCCCAAAAACTCATTTTTTTGGCTGACACGGCCTGTGACACGCCCGTGTCACAGGCCGTGTACCCTTAAGCGGCACACGCGGTATTCGTACCGACTGAGATTTACCAGAACACGGGAATCGACACGCCCGTGTCGAACCTGACACGCCTGTGTCATTCATAAGCCACGCCCGTGTCCCCCTGCTTCGTCGAGCTCCAAACTCAACCAGCAGTACACGGGTCGGCACACGGCATCGGACACGCCCGTGTCAAACCTGACACGCCCGTGTTCAAGGCTTGGTTTAAGGCCGTGTAATCTTCTGACTCGGACCGAAATTTTATTTGAGTGACACGCCCTGGGACACGCCCGTGTCCCAGGCCGTGTACCCCCGACACGCCCTGGGACACCCCCGTGTCCCAGGCCGTGTAAACTGACCTGCACCTCAAAACCATTTTGAGTCTTTTTGGGGTGTTACAATCCTCCCCCCCTTAACAAAATTTCGTCCCGAAATTTGCACGGTAAGGAAACAAGAACCAACAATGCTATAACTTGATAACTCTATTATAACAAAAGGTACACGGTCTACAGCTTATCCAAACAACTCGGGAAATTCAGCTCGCATGGTCTGCTCTCGCTCCCATGTTAGCTCTTCACGGCCACAGTTGTCCCATCGGACCTTGACCATCCCGATCACTTTGTTCCGCAACTGTTTCTCGGCTCGATCCTCGATCCGAATGGGTCTAACCCTCGTCGTTAGCCCATACTCGACCGGTACCCGATCATTCTCCACTACTTGAGTTGGATCCGTCACCGCCTTACGAAGGACTGAGATGTGAAATACATCATGTAATCCACCCAAGTCTGCTGAAAGTGCTAGTCGATAAGCAGCTTCCCCAACTCGCTCCACCACCTCAAATGGACCAAGATACCTCGGACTTAGCTTTTTCAAATGCCGAATCCTGGACACACCTTTGAAGGGTTTGATCTTCAAATATACCCAATCACCCACCGCGAATTCCACGTTCCGATGTTTGGCATTGTAGTACTTTGCTTGACGATCTTGAGCTATCACTAGCCTCTCCCGAATAGAGTGTATGAGCGAGGTAGCTTCTTCGACTTCCTTTTTGCCACTCAGCTTAGATTAGCACTCAAACTCCCAAAGAAGGCAGGGGCGCCTAAAGCTAATGGTGTACGGCAGGACCACTGCTCCTAGCTCCAAATCATGCACCGGGTAATTGATTTCATGCTTCTTCAATTGTCTTGAAGCATAAGCAATTACGTGCCCGTGCTGCATCAACACCGCTCCCAACCCCTGATAAGACGCATCCGTATAAACTTGAAATCCTTCCTTCCCAGACGGAAGGACCAGGATGGGGGCGGAGGTAAGTCTATCCTTCAATTCCTGGAATGCCGCTTCACACTGGGGTGTACGGCATTTACGACCATATAAAGCCTCAAATGGTGCCATACCGATGCTCGCTTGGTAGCTATTATTATAGGCAAATTCGACAAGAAATATATAATCTTCCCATCTCTTACCAAAGTCTAGGGCGCACATGTGGAGCATATCTTCCATCGTCCTGTTGGTTCGTTCAGTCTGGCCATCTGTTTGGGGATGAAAGGCCGTACTAAACGCCAATTTTGTACTCAACATTTGATGAACTAGCCGCCAATCATTCGATGTGAATCGCCCATCACGGTCACTAACGATGCTCCGAGGAACACCGTGCAGTCGAACAACCTGCTCCACAAAGAGCTTGGCTAAGGTTTCCACTGAATCGTCTCTTCTGTTTGGAAGGAAGTGTGCCACTTTTGTCAACCGGTCCACAATCACCCAGATTGAATCATGACCGCATTGCGATCTCGGCAACCCGTGCACGAAATCCATCGAAATGTCATCGAACTTCCACTCCGGAATAGGTAACGACTTCAGGAAACCGCCAGGCTTCTGGCATTCCGCTTTCACCAACGCACAGGTATTGCATTCTGCCACATACCGTGCTACATCTTTCTTTAATCCGGGCCACCAGAACAGCTTTTTCAGATCTTTGTACATCTTTGTGCTCCCTGGGTGAACTGAGTACTTTGCAAAGTGAGCTTCGTACATCAACTCTTCCCTCAATTTACCCACACTTGGGACACACACTCGACCACTTCTTCGTAACAAACCGTTATCCCAAGAGAATTGGTCATCCGGCCCATCTTTTGCATAGCGCTGGAGACTTTCATCAAGCTCCGTTGCTCGCCGAACTCTGTCCGTAAGGTCATATTGAACCTCCGTCCAGTTCAAGCATGCATCGGTCGACGAACCCTTGTCAACACAAGATATCTCCACTACTTCCAATTCCTAGATTAAACGTTGATCATGCCTCTGCAACCAGCTTGCCCGTACCGGAGTCTTCCGACTCAAAGCATCAGCGACCACATTTCCCTTCCCGGGAGTATAGTGAATCTCGAAGGTGTAGTCCCCAAGGAACTCCATCCATCTTCGTTGTCGCATATTCCGATCCTTCTGATCCAACAAATACTTTAGGCTTTTGTGATCTGAATAGATGTCCACTTTCATGCCATAAAGATAGTGCCGCCACAACTTGAGCGCAAAGATTACCGCCGCCAACTCCAAATCATGGACGGGGTAATTCCGCTCATGCACTTTCAACTGGCGCGAGCCATAAGCAATCACTTTACCAAACTGCAGAAGAACGCAGCCTAAGCCGCTCCCAGAAGCATCACTATAGATCTCATACCCATCTGTACCACATGGCGATGTCAACACAGGCACCGTGGTCAAACGACTCTTCAAGTCTTCAAAAGCTCGCGCGCACTCCGGCGTCCAAATGAACTTTTGATCTTTTCTCGTCAGCGTGGTCAGAGGTAACGCAATCCGTGAGAAGTTTTCCACAAACCGTCTATAGTAGCCCGCAAGTCCAAGGAAGCTCCTGACCTCAGCCACTGAAGACATCACTGGCCAATCCCGAATGGCACTGATCTTCAACGGATCCACCGCGATACCCTCTCCACTTACCACATGGCCTAAAAAGGCTACTGAAGAGAGCCGGAACTCACACTTTGAGAACTTGGCATAAAGCTTGTTCCTCCGCAGGGTATGCAAGACCAACCGCAAATGGTTTGCATGATCCTCTTCCGACTGAGAGTATACTAAGATATCATCGATAAACACAATCACGAACAAATCCAAGTACTCTCGGAACGTTCGATGCATTAGGTCCATAAATACCGAAGGCGCATTACATAGGCCAAATGGCATTACCGTGAACTCATAATGACCGTAGCGTGTTCCAAACGCCATCTTGGGAATGCCACCTTCCCTAATCCTCAGCTGATAATCTCCTGATTTCAAATCCAATTTGGAATAGACCGTTGATCCTGCCAGCTGATCAAAGAGGTCATCAATCCGTGGAATCGGATATTTATTTTTCTCCGTCAGCTTATTCAATTCGCGGTAGTCAATACATAACCGTAAACTACCGTCTTTCTTTTTCACAAATAGAACAGGCGCGCTCCAAGGTGACATACTTGGGCGTATATACCCCTGCTCCAACAACTCTTGCAATTGGACTTTCAACTCAGCCATCTCTTTTGGCGCGGCGCGATATGGAGAGCGGGCCACAGGTTTCGCACCTGGCACCAACTCAATAGAGAAGTCAATCTCCCGCTGGGGTGGTAACCCAGGAAGATCTTTAGGAAACACATCGGCAAACTCTGACACAACCAGAACATCACCGACACTGGCCTTTGGCTCAACAGCCTGAATTAGCGTGAAGAACAACTCCGCGCCCTTCCGAACAGCATTGACGACTTGGAGTGCAGACAATAACGTTCCGCTAACTCCTCGCATACCAGCGAACTTCGTCAGAAGTCCGGTATTCTGGCCCAGTGTAATCTCCTTGGAGTTGCAATCAATAAAGGCACGCTGCTCCGAGAGCCAGTCCATACCAAAGATCACATCAAACTCCGATAACGGTAGCACCGCTGTACTCAAACCGAAATCCCGACTTCCTATTTGAACATCCACATCGCAAGCCCTATCCGCAAGCATCACACAGCCATTCGGCAATAGCACCCTTGTACTATCCACCGTCACATGACTCGGTACCCCAATGCGAGATACGAAATCCGCAGACAGGAAAGAATGCGAAGCACCCGTATCAAACAGGGCTCTCGCAGGATTATTCCGAATCAGGACAAAGCCTGCAATACACACATCATGCACAAGCTATACGTAACCAAAAGCAACATCACTTAAGCAAGTAAGCTAATCACTCGTACCTGTGATGACGTCACTTTGCTTAATCGCCTCCTGCTGGCCAAGCTGATAGATTCGGGGCTGTGCCTGAGACGCAGAGGAATCAACCACCGCTTTGCCCTTCTCAGCATAAGACGCACCCGTCTTCTTTTCCCCTTTGGGCTGAACAACCCGACAGTCACGGGCTATATGCCCCACCCGGCCACAGTTATAGCATGTAAGAGAATCCGGTCTTGATGTCGCCCCCGACACAACGGTCGTAGTCACTTGCCCAGACGGCTTGGACCTCTTGCCCCCTTTCTTCTGGTAGAACGATTTGCTCGGGCGAGGTGCTTGAACCTCTGGCTTTGACACAACCAAGCCCTTGTTCCCTTGCACCCGCCGCATGTCCTTCTCCAACACACATGCAGTATCAACCAACGCCTGAAACCCTTGGTTCACTGAACTCGAAAGCAGGAACCTCAACTCATCCCGCAATCCTTCATAGAACCTATTAGTTTTCCTTTGGTCATCCGGGAAGATTGTTCCCGCATACCGCCCCAACCTGGTAAACTCATGCAAGTAGATATCCACGCTATCTTCTCCTTGCTTTAACCGTTGGAACTCATTTTCCATGGCAATGCGTTGCGCCGCTGGGACATGCTTCTCCAGAAATATTCGAGAGAACTCCTCAATCGACACTTGCGTCAATTGCCTGCCCGCCAAATGGTGTAACTCAACCTCGTCCCACCACAACCGCGCCTCGCCTTCAAGCATGAAGGTGGCCAAGGTGACCTTTAGAGTTTCCTCCGCCCTGATCGCTGTCATTATCCGCTTGACACGCGATAACCAATCCTCTGCCTGCGTTGGGGATCCCAGTCCTGTAAACGTAGGAGGACTGAAGCTCATGAATTGCTTCAACTGTCGGTCAGCTGCGCGTGGATCTACAGCCTCAACCGGCTCGGGTCTTACAACAACACGAACTGGCTCGACTGCCGGCTGCGCTTGCCCGGTCAGCTGAATCATGGCAAATAGCGCCTCAGCAACTAAGCGAACAGTTTCCGCAGATGGAGGAGGTGTTGGCACCTCAGCTGGTGCCGCACTCTCATCAGAGCGCTGGGGCTCAGACTGCCCAGCACCACTACGCGTCACCTATAGGTGGACAAGACACACATTAGCGATCTTATGCAAGCAAAACGACACAAAAAGGAACGCGCAGATTCCTCAAACCAGATTTTGTACATTCCTTAGTGGACATTCTAGAGTTCATTAGCGTTACAGCAGGGCGCACAAACACGCGCTCGCCACCCCACAAAAGAATTCGACCACGAATTCGGAAGTGGAAGACCGAACGAAGCTGATACCAAAATGTAACGACCCCATCCGTTGCATGACGTATAATAGAAGGTCCGGCCGGGGCCCCACACTATAAGCCACAAACAGACGGTGCGGTCACAGGATAATACCAAACCATACACGAATCCTAACTCAGAGCATTCTAGCGGAAGCTTTAAGTTATAATTTGAACTCTAACCAGGAATGTCCAATATATAAACCACTTTATATATAACCACGAAATGTACAATAAATACATAGAGTTTGGCCTTAAGGCCTTACAGTTCCTCTTTTCACACCATATGGATTACAAACCTCGGCGCGCAGGCCGGCCATACATGAGTAAAAGAAAACAAGCAAAACATTCGCTTAGCCTTCAAGGGCCAGCCGCAGCAGCAGCAGCAACAGCAGTAAGGGCTTCATCCCCTTTCACTTACCACTTGGCTCTCCAGCACCTGCATAGGGACAATCCACCCAAATGGTGGCAAACAATGCAACAGTAAGCATTCAGCTGACCCAATTATAACAATCCTACCCCTTTCTCGGGACATTAGCATTCTTTCCCTGCATAGCATAGCATCATCATATAGCAACTATATGCGCGCAGGCACATTCAAGCCATCACAACTATCGGCCACACGGCCCGACAGTCCGTGCACTCAGGGCACATTCTTGGTGTACCGGAATACCAGGGTCAACACCACCGTCTACACGGTATTTGAGCATTCTAGTCTTTCCGGCGCGCGAGCCTAAGACTCTCATTAGGCGCTCCAACAAAACCCATAACCAGGCTTCCAAGTCGGACGGACCTAACGCAGGTACGGATCAGCCACCCCCCATTGCTCAAGTCGCCGTGCCACCTCGAATACGGAAGTATCCATGGCTATTTATAGGCGCGGGTCGGTTTCACCTTTCCTGTTCGGCAATCTGCCTTTTTATCGAGTTGCAGCCCAACGGCTCAACCGCTCATATAGTGGCAACGCACGGCCACAAGAGTTGCATCCAACCCTCTTCATTTCCTGGACATCATCCAGTACTTCCTGCTGCCCCAAGCAACAGGTAGGCACAAGGCAACACAAGCCATAAACACGGAGCCTTCTCCGATATGCAAACAAGCATCACCAATCCAAACCATGTCTAGATGGGCTTCACACAGCATGCCTAGATCCGTACTCCAATTTCGGACTCTAACAAGGGGGACTTCACATATCTACCCCAAGGGACACCATAACCCACCGCACACTCGCGGGGAAGGGTTTTCCCTATGCAATGCAGAAAAGAAGGACTTCACATGTCCAAGAAGGGAGATCGTTACCCTTGTCGATCTCTTGGGAGCCATCGCAAACTAGCCGGTGAGAAAGAACCGCAGCAGCCTTGCCTTCACAACGCCGGCTTCGGATCACGAATCGGACCACGGGAACTCCGCCGGTGGCTTGATCTCCTCCTCCTTCTTCTTCCTCCTCTCTCTTTCTCTCTTCCTTAACCAAATGAAGAATGAAGTCTTCATCAGCCTCTACGGATTAAATCCAGCCAGGAATCACCTGAGCCCTTGGATCCAAAGAGAGAAAACTAAATGGCCACGATTTTCCCAAAAACTCATTTTTTTGGCTGACACGGCCTGTGACACGCCCGTGGCACAGGCCGTGTACCCTTAAGCGGCACACGCGGCATTCGTACCGACTGAGATTTACCAGAACACGGGAATCGACACGCCTGTGTCGAACCTGACACGCCCGTGTCATTCATAAGCCACGCACGTGTCCCCCTGCTTCGTCGAGCTCCAAACTCAACCAGCAGTACACGGGTCGGCACACGGCATCGGACATGCCCGTGTCCAACCTGACACGCCCGTGTTCAAGGCTTGGTTTAAGGCCGTGTAATCTTCTGACTCGGACCGAAATTTTATTTGAGTGACACGCCCTGGGACACGCCCGTGTCCCAGACCGTGTACCCCCGACACGCCCTGGGACACGCCCGTGTCCCAGGCCGTGTAAACTGACCTGCACCTCAAAACCATTTTGAGTCTTTTTGGGGTCTTTTTGGGGTATTACATATTTGCTCCTAGCATATGAAATGAAAATTCACTATATTAAAATGTTGTTGCTAACTCTCTCTTACTTTGGCTATTTACTTATTGTTTGGTGTGTAGTCTCGTCTCCAAGATATGGATCTAGGGAGGAGATATGTTTCCACTCAGCTCTATGACTAATGGTTATTTACAAAACCATTCATAGGAGATAGAGCACCGCAAAGTCCAGTTGCCACATGACAATACACTAACAAATATGACTACTCGAGCAGAGGTACCCACATTGTCGCCAGACTTTCGAGATGTGAATTTCTAGAGTATGAGGCATGAGAGAAAGAGAGAGAGAGAGAGTTCTAGTAGTATGTATTCTGGTGCCCACGGGCATGCATGTATAAGCAGTAGCTACGACCTATTGTTTTATGCGTGTGCGCTCCCCCCCCCATATATATATATATATATATATATATATATATATATATATATATATATATATATATATATATATATATGGATTTCTGTTATTGCTTCCGTATATATGGGATGTGATTTGTATGGTTATGATTCATGCTTGATAAGGCGACCAACTAGTGTTTGGTAGAATGAGCCATTACAACTCAGAAAGCACTGGGTAGACATCTTGGGCAGTAAGGCCCATCTCCGACCCGACCCAGAAAAGGGTTGGGGGAGGGGGTCTTATACGATAAGCCCATAACACATTTGGGAGCGCATCAACCCACTTACCCCCTACTTCATGTAGTTGAGTCTTCAAGCCCTTGAGGATGATACGATTCGTCACTTCGACTTGCCTGTTGGTCTGCGGGTGTACTACAACGTAATGACGCAGGTTGATCTTCAAGTATTCACACATTTTTGTGAAATACTTTCCAATGAACTGAGTACCATTATCAGCAATGATGGTTGTGGGAATATCGAAGTGATATATGATGTTTTTCTAGACAAACTGCTTGGCATTTTCTTCCAAGATTTTGGCCAAGGGTTCAGCTTCCACCTATTTAGTGAAGTAATCAACTATAGCAGGGGATATTGCTAGATCTATATAGGTACAATATTTCTCCAGGGAATAGTCATGAGAGAAGTAGAGGTGATGCTAGATGTCATTTCAAGGTTTCGAAAGCTGTTTGGCATTATCCGTTGAAAGTATTTAGTTTTAAGAGTAACTAAACACCTAGAGGGGGGTGAATAGGTTTTTAGTCTGTTTATTATTTCTTTTTAACTTTCCTGATTTACTGTGTTGTAAGGTGTAATATATGGTTAGCTTTTAAGAACACAACCAAAACACAAGTATTTTATAGTGGTTTCCTAGAGTATGAGTACATCCACTGTAACTTCCACATTTCTAACAGATTGTTAGACAAGGACAACTTCTCCAAACTCGGCTCAAAAAGCATACAACACAAATCCCTCAGGATTTCTCAGACGCCTCTGTTGGTACCCTAGTTTGGATTTGAGTTCAGCTCTTCTCTTTTAGTTTCTTGACCCAAGATTTATCTATGGTCAAAGGTTAGCTAATAGGTTAGATTACCTTAGTTGTAGAATTGCTTATCCAGATGAAAATTTGGTTAAGTTGTTTTTTGTTTGACTATGGTCGAACGCCGCTCGACTATCGTCTATCGACTGGTTGACGATCGTCTATCAGTTGTTCGACGTTCTTCTGTCAGCAGATCGTCTATCTGTTGTGTTTGATAGTTCGACTATCTGCTTGGATAGTTCAACTATCTGATAGTTCGACTATCTGTTTTTAGATCGACTATCTATTTTCTGTGATAGTTCGACTATCTGTTTGATAGGTCGACTATATGTTTTCTTTGATAGTTCGACTATCTGTTTGATAGGTCGACTATCTGTTTTCTTTGATAGTTCGACTATCTGTTTGATAGGTCGACTATCTGTTTTCTTTGATAGTTCGACTATCTATTTGATAGGTTGACTATCTGTTCTCTTTGATAGTTCGACTATCTGTTTGATAGGTCGACTATCTATTTTGCTTGATAGCTCGACTATCTATCTTGATAGGTCGATTATCTGATAGCTCGACTATCTGCTCTGATAGGTCGACTATCTGCTGTGGTAGTTCGACTATCTGCTTTGGTAGTTCGACTATCTGTATCGTTCGACTATCTGTTTGATAGGTCGACGATCTCTGTGCTTCGGTCGACGATCTCCGAGGGTCGTTTGACGTTCTGCTGTATGTCTTTAGTAATTTTGTCCTCTTCTATTCTATGATTTATTTCATATTTATTGGGCATATTATTTCAGTAAATTTATACTATTATTTCCAGGCAATCTCTGCTCCATTCCTTATGCTTGAGCCAATCTTTATCTGACAAAGTGTTTTGTCTTATTAGTTGAAATATATTTTCTGCTTTATCTGCTAGGCTGTCCTTTATAGCCGTTAGACTCAGAAAGTCTTCTCTGGCCGTAAAGAGTTCTTTCTGATGTGGCTTTTTCTAGCCTCTTTTATCTGATTGGATATGCAGCTTCTTAGAAAGCTTTATCCCCTTATAGCATATCTGTCTGCAGAATTTGTTTTTGCTTTATGCTTTTTGCAGCCCAGATTGCTGATTCCAGAAGAAGACAAAGATTCAAACTCAAATTAAAGCCGTTGCAAAGGCTCATATAAAAAGAGCTTATTTTGAAAGAAGAAGATATCTAGAACACATACACTCAGCAGCATAGAGAAAGAGAGAAAGCAAGAAAGTTCGACAGCTCTCAGAAATTCATATTCAACTGAGAAGATCAAATCTTCTTCAGCATTCTTCTTCATCCTGAGTTCATCCTGCTTACAGGAAGACTTTCACTCAGAGGCTTTTTAGAAGAAGAAGAAGAAGAAAGGAAGCTGTTTGAAGAAGAACACCTTTTCCAAATCAAGAGTCTTCTTCAAGCTTCTCCTTCAGAACCCCAAGACAGTTCTTTGTCTTAGTTCAGAAGAGTTCCTGCACCCTCAATCAAGACTCCTTTCTGGATATTCTCTAAGCCAGGGGGAGCCTTGATTCTTTAGAGCTTTCCAACTCTGTGCAATCCACTAGCTTCTCTAATCTGTTTAATAATAGAGAAGAAACCTTAACTCTCTCAACCTCCTGTACAAAGGGTTATTACTCCCTTCAAAAGTGAACCTTTGGTGGCAGGGCACCTGATCAAAAACCTGTGTTGGATTTTGAGCTCCTGATCAAAAGCTCAAAGGGTCTACTTGATCTACCTGAAGTAGATCAGTTGGTGGCAGGGCACCTGAACAAAAACCTGTAGTGGATTCCTACCAGGGTGGTAGAAGAGTGGACGTACCTATTTAGAGGGAACCACTATAAAATTCCTTATGTCGTCTGTGCTGCTTATTTAATTTATTGCACTGTGGCTGTGAGTAGAAATAACTAGGATTGCTAGTTGCTGTGATAGGATCTCAAGCTTAACTGTAATTACAGTTAGCTTTCTCTTGTGCACTACACTTTGTGTTAGGCTCTAAGGTTATCAATATCTATAAACTAATTCCGTAAATTAATTCTAAGGGAGTTGAGTAGGGTGTCATAATTTTTGAATACTCTATTCACCCCCCTCTAGAGTTGTATCTATCCTCACTTTCAATTGGTATCAGAGGGAGGTTAACTGACTGTACAGGCTAACACCTGAGTCACAAGATCCTGATAGATACCAAGCTTATAGATATTCACTATTATGGCCCAGTCCAAGGATTACTCTAACACCAGACCTCCAGCTTGCAACTTAGCAAAGTTTAGCATATGGAAGGCAAGGATTAAGTTATATATGAACTCTATTGATCAGAGTATTTTTGCTTCTATTTTGATAGGACCACCAAGAGCACCTGCTGCAGCTACTGCTTCATCATCAACAGATATGAGTGTAGTGCCTCCTCCAGATTACAACGATGAATACAAAAAGGCAAAGATAACAGATGCCAAAGCAATGAATATTCTGGCTCAGACAATGTCTGATGAAGTATTCCAGAAAGTTGCTGACTGCTCCTCAGCAAAAGCAATGTGGGATACACTGAACCAGATTGTAGCTGGTTCAGCTGATGAAAGGAAGGATAGAAGGTCCAACCTTATCTCCCAGTATGAAAACTTCAAGAAAACTAATGCTGAATCAGTTGAAGCAATGTACACCTGGCTCAGCTCAATCATCAATAAGCCGAGGACTCTTGACAAGGATATATCATTGACAGAGGTCAATGATAAGATTCTTATGTGCTTCCCTAGCACATGGGATCTGAGGATCTGGCCTATCAAGGAGGCCAGAAGTACAAATGAAATCTCAACAGAAGCTCTCCTTGACAAGCTCAAGTCTTTTGAGCAAGTGCTGAAGACCAGGGAAGCTGAGGCTGAAGCAAAGACTCTAACTCCAGCAAGAAAAGAGCAAACTCTTGCTCTCAAAGCTGCTGATGCTTCTGAAGGAAGCCAATCTAATGAGGAGCTAATGACACTCTTTGCCAAAAGGTTTCTCAAGATGGGAAGAAAAGACTTTAGAAAGAAATCTTTAAGATATGAAGATAAACCAAGGTATGATAGATCTCCTGCTAAAGAAATCATTTGTTATGGTTGCAGGAAACCTTGACACATTCTACCAGAGTGTCCAGAGGAAAAGAGCAAAGAAAAGAGAAAGGAAAAGGAACATCACAGGAAACACTCCAAGTCCTCCTCCTACAAAAACAAGAAAAAGGAGAAGGGATTTGTTGCTGAAACTTGGAGTGATTCAGATGAGGAATCTTCCTCCTCAAGCTTCAGTGAGGATGAGGAAGAGAAGAAGGCAAAGAAAATCTGCCTTATGGCTATTGATGCCTGCAGCAATTACTCAGCTGCAGAGAGATTTGATGATGATGAAGAGATGCCTACAGAAGATCAGGTATTGTCTTCATATGACTTTTCTTCTTCTGAATTTAAAACTGAGTTTAAATCCCTTTGCTTAGATTTAATTTGTTCTAAAAAGGAAATTAAGGACCTTAGAAATAAGCTTGCTGAATCTGAATTTATCTCTAATGAAAACATTAGGTTAACAGCAGAACTCACTGATTCTAGTGAAGAAATAAAATTCCTTAAAAATGAATTAGCTAAGTCAAAAAGGTTAGAAGAATCTCTGAATGGTAGAAGCCTTAAGTTGCTTGAAATAACCAGCATGTCAAACACTAGGTCAGGCAATTATTCTTAAAAATCTTCTCTCAACTCCAATGAACTTTATCTCAGCTGATGGGATAAAGAACACTGAGCAAGTAAGACAAGTTAATCAAGCCTTAAACAAAGCTAAGAGAGAAAAGAGAAAACAAAAGTTTAAGGAAATATAAAAAGCGTCGAATGCTGCTCGACGATCGCAGGCTCAGTGGTCGAACGAAGCTCGATGATCTGTGCATCCATCGTCAAACGCCGATCGACGTTTTCAATATGAATTTCAAAATTATAACCAGAACCTTAGAAACCTTAATATGAATAGAAACCCTAGGTTTGTGGACCCATTAACTGCATGGAGCATCCCACCTAGGAGATCTTACCCTTTATGATATAAACCCCAACCTGCTTATTCTTTTATTTCCAGTTTTCATTATGTAAAGAATAATGGACCCAAGGTTCCCTGGGTCCACAATATTTAACTTAACTCACTGCAGGTTAAGACCTATCTTATCACTCAGGACAAGTGGTATTTGGATAGTGGTTGCTCCAAACATATGACAGGGAATAAAGAAAATCTGTCAAAGTTCAAGGCCAAGCTTGGACCAAAGGTGATCTTTGGGGATTCTAGCTGTGGTCAAACTGAAGGATATGGTAGAATTACCATTGGAGCAGTAACTTTCAAGAGGGTTGCATATGTAATTGGACTGAAGCATAATCTTATCTCAGTAAGTCAGTTATGTGATGCAGGATATCAGGTATCGTTCACTAACACTCTTTGTAATATTACTTTAAATAGTAATGTTGTGTTAGTAGGTATTAGACAAGGCAATATTTATTTAGTAGATTTTAATTCAACCCATTCTGAAATCTGCTTATTTAATGAAGTAACAAATAACAACACCTTATGGCATAAAAGGCTTAGCCATGTTAACCTCAAGAACATATCTAGGTTATCTAAATACAACCTTGTTAGAGGTTTACCTTCTTGCCCCTATAAGAAGGAGAGCCTATGAAAGGCTTGTCAATTAGGCAAACAAACCAAGAATTCATTTAAATCAGTAAATAAAAG
This sequence comes from Platanthera zijinensis, assembly GCA_039513925.1. Classification (NCBI taxonomy): domain Eukaryota; kingdom Viridiplantae; phylum Streptophyta; class Magnoliopsida; order Asparagales; family Orchidaceae; genus Platanthera; species Platanthera zijinensis. The sequence goes on from CM077092.1 coordinate 136,148,544, forward strand.
TGATTCTCCTAGAATCCTGTATTTATTACATTTGGACCTATTCGGCCCAATAAATGTACAGAGCTTAGGAGGGAAGTATTACACCCTAGTCATTATAGATGACTTCTCTAGGTTCAGTTGGGTGTTCTTTTTGAGAACTAAGGCTGATAACTTCAAAGCCCTTACAGATTTTCTATTATGTGTGTAGACTGAGTACTCTACTCATGTGGCCTTGATCAGAAGGGATCATGGTACTGAGTTTGACTCTCTTCTCCTGCAAGAATTCTGTGAGAGAGAAGGTATTAAACATAGCTTCTCAGCTCCTAGAACTCCCCAACAAAATGGGGTAGTTGAAAGGAAAAATAGAACCCTGATTGAAGCTGTAGGAACACTGTTGGCAGATGCTAATATGCTTCTCTCCTATTGGGCAGAAGCTGTTAGCACAACTAATTATGTGCTGAACAGAAGTCCTATACACAAGCTTAAGTGTAAAACTCCTTATGAGTTGCTTAAAGGAAAGAAACCTAAAATAAATTATTTTAGAGTATTTGGTTGTGTAGTATACATTCATAACAATAATAAAGAATACCTTAGAAAGTTTGAAGCAAAAGCTTCAATGGGAATCTTTCTTGGATATTCCCAAGTAAGCAAAGCTTATAGGGTATTTAATAAATCATCTTCTAAAATTGAGGAATCTGTGCATGTGTCTTTTGATGAATCTCAGATGTTTTACAAGGAGAAGGAAACTTACTCTTCCTCAAGTTCATTGCAGGTACCAGAATCTAGTAAAGATGTCACTCAAGAGATTCTCCATCTATCAACTCTTCATATCACTGATTCAGACAGTGATGAAGACTTTGCAGAAGCTGTTGCTGTACCACCAATAGTAGATCAAATTCCTCCTGAGGAATTAATCCCAACTGTTGCTGAAGATCACATTCCACCTACTGATGTTGTCACACTTAGAGATCATCCTATATCTCAAGTGATTGGAGACATATCAGCTGGTATTCAAACAAGACATCAATTAAGACAGGATGTGATGCATGCTTGTTTCCTTTCACAGATTGAGACCCTCACCATTATATATGCTGAGCTAGATCCCCACTGGATTATTGCTATGCAAGAGGAACTCAATCAGTTTGAAAGATGTAAAGTATGGACTTTGGTTCCAAGACCTAAAGGCCAACTGATCATAGGCACCAAGTGGGTGTTTAGAAACAAGTTGGATGCAAATGGAATCATTGTAAGGAACAAAGCTAGGCTTGTAGCTCAGGGCTACAAATAGGAGGAAGGTATAGATTATGACCAAACCTTTGCTCCTGTTGCAAGGCTAGAGGCAATAAGGATCTTTCTAGCCTATGCAGCCTATATGAAGTTTAAGGTCTTTCAGATGGATGTCAAAAGTGCCTTTCTAAATGGTGAGCTAAAGGAAGAGGTATTTGTTGAACAACCACCTGGGTTTGTTTCTTCAACTCAGCCCTCACATGTTTTCAAGTTGCAAAAAGCTCTTTATGGACTCAAACAAGCACCCAGAGCCTGGTATGAGACTCTAGCTAGTTTCCTGTTAGAGCACAACTTTGTTAGGAGAGTAGTTGATAGAACCCTTTTCGTCAAGCACCACAAGGACACAATCCTGTTAGTTCAAGTGTATGTGGATGATATTATTTTTGGTTCCACTGATCCCAAACTGTGCAAAAATTTCTCTGACTTGATGCATTCTAAGTTTGAGATGAGTAGTATGGGTGAGCTGTCTTACTTTCTTGGTCTCCAAGTAAAGCAAGATGCTGATGGCATCTTCATCTCCCAATCCAAATATGCCAAGGAATTGGTAAAGAAGTTTGGGATGGCTGATGCTTCAGCAATGCATACACCTATGGCTACTAATGTAGTTATAGATTCTGATGATCAGGGTAAGCCTGTTGATCAAAAGAATTATAGGGCCATTGTTGGTTTCCTATTGTATTTAACTGCAAGTAGACCAGATATAATGTTTGCTACATGCCTATGTGCTAGGTTCCAGGTCAACCCCAAGGAATCTCATCTGATTCTTCTCAAGAGAATCTTGAGATACCTGAAGGGATGTCCAAATCTAGGACTATGGTACCCAGCTGAGTCAGAATTTGAGTTAATTGGATACTCTGATTCTGATTATGCTGGTTGTAGAGTTGACAGGAAAAATATCTCAGGAACTTGTCAGTTCTTGGGAAAGTGATTGGTCTCTTGGTTCTGTAAGAAGCAGGATTCTGTCTTAACTTCAACTGCAGAGGCTGAATATATAGCAGCTGCTAGTTGTTGTTCACAGATCCTGTGGATTCAAAACCAGCTTTTGGATTATGGGTACACACACAAGAACACAAAAATCATGTGTGACAATACCAGTGCTATCTCCATTGCACAAAATCCTGTGCACCACTCTAGAACCAAGCACATTGAGATTAGACACCATTTCCTGAGAGATTGTGTGGAAAAGAACAAGATCAGCCTTGAGTTCATATCCACTGACCTTCAGAGAGGTGATATTTTCACCAAGCCCTTAGATGAACAGAAGCATCTGTTCTTTTTGGTTCAACTAGACATGATTAATGGAAGAGACTAAGTGTGACGTCTGTCTTTGTTGAAACCTGTTCGAAGATAGTCGATCGGATCAAGCCTATCGTCGACCTATGGTTGATGATGGCTTATCTGCTTAAAGATCGTCGACCGACGTTCGAAGATCGTCGAACAGGTCGAGCCTATCGTCGATCTATGGTTGACGACAGCTTGTTGTTTGTGAAGACAGAAATAGTCGAACGATTGATCGACTACTCTACTTCAGGAATGATCGTCGAACGACCGTTCGACCATCGTCTCCAGTATATTTTAAAATAGATTGACTATTGCTGTTTTAATATAAAACCGATGGTCGACCTAGGTTAAGAGATCGTTCTTTTTATCGTCGATGGAGAGCGTCTTCTCGCATTCCGTCTTTCTGCTTTCTCCCTGTCTTGCGATTTCTGCCGTTTCGCCTTCGCCGTCTCTCTCGTCTTCTCTAACCCCTTTGATGGCGATTGCTCCAGCCCTCCTATCCATGGTGAAGTTCGATGTTGGTTTCAGCGTGGACTTTGATTCTTTCAACTGCTGTGAGTCTGCAATAGTGGAAATCCTCAACCTCTGCAAAGATCAATGTTTGGAAAAGTTCATGTCCACAAGAATAAAGATAAACGTCCAGGAGATTAAAGAATGGGCATTCACTTCGTCCTCCAATGACGATTCTATGACCGGAACGATAGGCGGAAAAGAGGTAATTTTGACTCCCGCCATTTTAACTGAAATTTTTGGATTATCGAATGGGGAAGAGGATTATGAGCAAGACACCCCAGAATTTGGGAGAATGTTGACTGAACTAGGACATGCCGACGGCATTCCTTCTAAGCTGCTAAAGGTGAATTTTCCGTTGAAGATAAAGTTTCTTGCTGAACTAGTCGGAAAAGTGCTTCTGGGAAAGCACTCTGCCCATGATAATATAACCAGGCAACAGTTTGCCCTGATGTGTGCCATCATGAACAAGAAGCAGATTAACTGGGCAGGAGTTTTGTTTGATTTAATAAGGAAAAAGAATAGCAAGAAGGAAGTCACCCTGGGTAGGGTGCTTGGGATATTTCTAAAGGAGAAATATCCCCTTCTGTTGGTCTCAGTTTCTACATCAATCAATGCCAGCAAAAAGATGGACCCAACCCTGTTTGTCAAATGGAAAAGGAGTTTTCTGAAGCCCGCTCCAGCAGGGGTAGTTCTAGTTGCATCTGAGGGCACAAGGACTGCTTCAGTCACTCTCCTCCTTCAAGAAGCAGGCTCAGCAAATCTCTCCTTTCCATCCACTTCTTCTGCTTTACCCTCCACTGAAGTGCTTCCATTTACTTCAGTTGAAGTTCCATCTTCTGCATCTCATCTTCTTGATTCCTCCACAATTCTCCATGCATCACCACCAACATCTCCTCTCCCTCCTCATCTTGCTAGGATATCTCATCCTAGTTTTGATTTATTGGCTTCTAAGCTATCCACTCCTCCTCAGTCACCAATTCTTCATTCTGATCATATTGATCTTCTTGTATCCACCCATCATTCTCCAGTTCACTCTCCATATCATCAAGAATACACCATCCCTGCTACTCATCCATCTACTGTGATTCCTCCACCTTTATTTGAAATCACCCCAGCCTTCATCTCAAGCATCCTGGAGTTAATTACTCCTTCAATCAAAATTATGATTGAAGAGGCAATTGCTCCCCTTGTTTCCTCCATCTCTTCTCTGACTGCCTCCATCCAAGCACTCTTAAAATCTGCTGAGCCCTCTTCATCTAGGGGCCTGGTTTCAGTTTCCACTGAAATCAGGCAGGGGGAGATGCTTTATAAAGATGCCTCTGAACTGCCCCTGGCCTCTCGTCTAGTAGATCCTCCAGCAGATACAGAAAAAGAGATAGAAGAATTAGTACCTCCACTGTCTGAAAAAGATATTGCTAATGCTATAATGAAAACTGAGTTTGTTGTCAAAGTCTGCCTAGAAGAATTCTCCACTCCCCTGGTTGCCCTCTACCTAGAAGGAGTCATTACTTCCTTTCTAGATGAATTATGGGAGTTAGGACATTCTGTGGAAAATCCTGAAGGTAACTCGTTTACTAATTTTCTAGACTTGATAACTGACATGTTAGTATGGGAATACCTAGAAGGAATGATACGATTTCATTTAGCAAATTTGTGTTCATAATACTACAGATATAGTGGAAGAAGTGTTAGCTATTCAAGAACTTGATCATCAACCTGCTCTAGAAGTTCAACCTGATCCAAAACCACTTGTTCAAGATCCTGAGGCTGCTCAACCAGCTCAGTTAGCTATGCAAGAAGAACTGGTCTCCATGACAGTTACTGATGAACAAGAGAAGGTTTCAGAAATTCAAGTGGAAAAGTCTACAGTCTGGGATGACTCCCCTGGATTAGATCTAGACACTCTTCTGGCACAGGATGCCTTGGAAGAAGAGTTAGAAAAAGCTGCTTTAAAAGAGAAAGAAAAAGCTGTGCAAGAAGCGTTTGATCCTTATGATCATCCTCCTTCATCAAACTCTGAGGATGAGGATGATTCTGATGAATTTGGAGATTCCAAGAAAAAGAAGTCTGCCAAAAAGAAAAGAAAAGTTGTGGCTCCTCCTCCTCCAAACCCTGACAATGATATCCCTTATTATATCTTGAAAGAGATTGATCCCAAATCTAAAGAGTTTCAGCATTGGATGGGATTTTCAAAGAATCAGCGAAAGTTAAGGAAGAAGTCTAAAAGGTATGACATTCCTGCTCCAAGATGGACTCCTAGAGGTCCTCCTCCTCCACCTCCCAGTGCAGGAGCCTCTGGCAACTTGTCTGCAAATCCTTCTACTCCATCTGATAGGTTTACTCCATCCCAGTCTTCTCAAAGGAAAAGCAATCAAGGATATCAAGGCAGATCGCAATCTGATTATCAAAGGCATGATGCTGATGCAAAAGAACAAGTGAAGGAGGTAGTTTATCAGAAACCAACCTTTTCTCCTCCTCCTTCTAAAGAATCCAAGAGCATATCCTCTTCAAAGCTAGATCTTGCAGAGAAAACTGTTTCAAAAGGTAAAAAAGTTATTTTCTCTGAAAAATCGAGTAAGAAATTTGCTGAGTTTGCTCCTCCTTCTTCTCTAGCTATTCAGGAAAATAAAGAGCCAACTAAAAGCCTGTTAGATCTGTCTATTAAATTTAAAGCTGTGAAACCTGTAGATCCAACTTGTGAAAATGTGTATGAAAGCCAAGAGCTTGATCCTAATTACAGGATGGCTAGATTTCTTGAGCTAGTTGGATCAGCTCAGATTAGGAAAGCCAAAGCTGAAGGTAAAGATACTACAGGATTAACAACTATGTCCAAATTTAGAAAGAAGGAGCTTGATAAATTCCAGGTTAGACCTGAGGTATTTGACCCTTCAAAATATATGGAAAAGCATCCTGAAGCAGTTGTTACAAGGGCATCAGAATCTAAAATTATTGGAGAGCAAGATCTAAAGCTGTCAAAGAAAGAAGCTCTAGACCATTTCAGGAAAATTACTTTTATTCCTAGTTCATCTATATCTAAACCTAATTCTAATGCCTCTTAAATTTCATTGATTGACAGTTATTTACTTGTCTGTTTGATTGATGTTATCTGCTGCTTAGATATTTTCTTTCCTGTATTGTTTTTATTTCCAGTAGTTTGTTTTGTGTTTTTTTTGTTGTTGAGAGACTTAACTCAAATAGGGGGAGATTGTTGGTACCCTAGTTTGGATTTGAGTTCATCTCTTCTCTTTTAGTTTCTTGACCCAAGATTTATCTATGGTCAAAGGTTAGCTAATAGGTTAGATTCCCTTAGTTGTAGAATTGCTTATCCAGATGAAAATTTGGTTAAGTTGTTTTTTGTTCGACTATGGTCAAACGCCGCTCGACTATTGTCTATCGACTGGTCGACGATCGTCTATCAGTTGTTCGACGTTCGTTTGTCAGCAAATCGTCTATATGTTGTGTTTGATAGTTCGGCTATCTGCTTGGATAGTTCAACTATCTGATAGTTCGACTATCTGTTTGATAGGTCGACTATCTGTTTTCTGTGATAGTCCGACTATCTGTTTGATAGGTCGACTATCTATTTTCTTTGATAGTTCGACTATCTGTTTGATAGGTCGACTATCTGTTTTCTTTGATAGTTCGACTATCTATTTGATAGGTCGACTATCTGTTTTCTTTGATAGTTCGACTATCTGTTTGATAGGTCGACTATCTATTCTCTTTGATAGTTCGACTATCTGTTTGATAGGTTGACTATCTGTTTTGCTTGATAGCTCGACTATCTATCTTGATAGCTCGACTATCTGATAGCTCGACTATCTGCTCTGATAGGTCGACTATCTGCTGTGGTAGTTCGACTATCTGCTTTGGTAGTTCGACTATCTGTATCGTTCGACTATCTGTTTGATAGGTCGACGATCTCTGTGCTTTGGTCGACGATCTCCGAGGGTCGTTCGACGTTCTGCTGTATGTCTTTAGTAATTTTGTCCTCTTCTATTCTATAATTTATTTCATATTTATTAGGCATATTATTTCAGTAAATTTATACTATTATTTCCAGGCAATCTCTGCTCCATTCCTTATGCTTGAGCCAATCTTTATCTGACAAAGTGTTTTGTCTTATTAGTTGAAATATATTTTCTGCTTTATCTGCCAGGCTGTCCTTTATAACCGTTAGACTCAGAAAGTCTTCTCTGGCCGTAAAGAGTTCTTTCTGATGTGACTTTTTCTAGCCTCTTTTATCTGATTGGATATGCAGCTTCTTAGAAAGCTTTATCCCCTTATAGCATGTCTGTCTGCAAGATTTGTTTTTTGCTTTATGCTTTTTACAGCCCAGATTGCTGATTCCAGAAGAAGACAAAGATTCAAACTCAAATTAAAGCCGTTGCAAAGGCTCATATAAAAAGAGCTTATTTTGAAAGAAGAAGATATCTAGAACACATACACTCAGCAGCATAGAGAAAGAGAGAAAGCAAGAAAGTTCGACAGCTCTCAGAAATTCACATTCAACTGAGAAGATCAAATCTTCTTCAGCATTCTTCTTCATCCTGAGTTCATCCTGCTTACAGGAAGACTTTCACTCAGAGGCTTTTTAGAAGAAGAAGAAGAAGAAGAAAGGAAGCTGTTTGAAGAAGAACACCTTTTCCAAATCAAGAGTCTTCTTCAAGCTTCTCCTTCAGAACCCCAAGACAGTTCTTTGTCTTAGTTCAGAAGAGTTCCTGCACCCTGAATCAAGAGTCCTTTCTGGATATTCTCTAAGCCAGGGGGCCTTGATTCTTTAGAGCTTTCCAGCTCTATGCAATCCACTAGCTTCTCGAATCTGTTTAACAATAGAGAAGAAACCTTAACTCTCTCAACCTCCTGTACAAAGGGTTATTACTCCCTTCAAAAGTGAACCTTTGGTGGCAGGGCACCTGATCAAAAACCTGTGTTGGATTTTGAGCTCCTGATCAAAAGCTCAAAGGGTCTACTTGATCTACCTGAAGCAGATCAGTTGGTGGCAGGGCACCTGAACAAAAACCTGTAGTGGATTCCTACTAGGGTGGTAGAAGAGTGGACATACCTATTTAGAGGGAACCACTATAAAATTCCTTGTGTCGTCTGTGCTGCTTATTTAATTTATTGCACTGTGGCTGTGAGTAGAAATAACTAGGATTGCTAGTTGCTGTGATAGGATCCCAAGCTTAACTGTAATTACAGTTAGCTTTCTCTTGTGCACTACACTTTGTGTTAGGCTCTAGGGTTATCAATATCTATAAACTAATTCCGCAAATTAATTCTAAGGGAGTTGAGTAGGGTGTCATAATTTTTGAATACTCTATTCACCCCCCCTCTAGAGTTGTATCTATCCTCACTTTCATCCTCCAATTCCTACACTCAGGCCGAAGGCCCTACACTCAGAGAAATATTCTCTTACCACTCAGGCACACATACCCTTCCTCAGACTTTACCTTAAAGTCCTATACTCAGGCTAGGAGGATAACCCTACCTCAGATCCATAGAAGGATCCTACAGCTCAGATTTCCAACTAGAATCCTATAACTCAGGCACAAAGTCCCTACAACTCGAATCTATAGAAATATTCTACCTCATCCTATATAGATCAGGCTTACACTCAGATCAATACTGATCCTACAATTGAAAGGTTGGTTGGTGTTGATGAATGACTGTAGAGAAATAATCTCTGAGTCTGCCTTTTCCTGAACTGAAATGATTCAGCCATATCTTCTTCACAACTCCAAGAATGGATCTTCAAGATTAGTTTTGCTTGAGCTATGAAGTCACTACAGCTAGGGCTTGATTTGTTCCTTCTTCTACCTCAGAGAGAAGACTCTCTGAACTTGCTATTGAAGTTGTGTAGGTCAGTAGCCAACTTTTTTGAACTTTTAGATCAATAGAATGGGCAACTTCAGACTCTACAACTAGGACGAGAGGAAGAAGATGAAGCGCTGTATTTTAAAAAGTTAATTCTATAAAAGTTAATTTCCTCTCCCTTTGAATATTGCTTTTGTATCTCGCAGTCCAATGGCTCTTTGGGCAGTGGTACCACCTGGAGTTGATAGCTGCAACTTCACTTTTGCATTAATTACTGTACAATAGGAAAGTGATGTCATTTGTCATCTACTGTTCTGTTCTCACAACTTTTGAATTTCTGCTGACATCATCAAGACTCAGCACCTGTGGACTTCCAAATTCAGACAATTTTGTATAGGCGTTGAGTGAAGTCTTATCACTCAATGCCAAAACACATAGGCATAATTCTGCACCATCTAGTGTTGAGTGATCCTTCATCACTCAATGAATATCGACAATAGTTGTCTAACTGACTAGGCATTGAGTGAGCCTTCATCACTCAATGCATCTGTACTTGGTCGATTTTATCTGTATTAAGGCATTGAGTGAGTTGTTTTCACTCAACACTTTTTGTCTTTGCCTGTTTTATTGAATAGGCGTTGAGTGTACAACCTTCACTCAACGCTTCTATCCTTAGGCAAATTTTCTGTTGAATAGGCGTTGAGTGGGTTGTCTTCACTCAACACATTTGTCCTTAGATAGATTTCCAAGTCAAATAACACTGCGGCTCTGATTGAACTGTGTTCTGTCAATGCTTTCTCTTCAGGGCATTAAGTGAATTGCCTTCACTCAACGCTTATGAACTTAGCTAGAATTCTTGTCAACTTTTCTATGGCTTTGACTGTTTGAGCTTTACTCAACGCTTCTGTCTTCTAGGAGTTGAGTGAACTGCCTTCACTCAACGCTTCTAGACATAACCAGATTTATGATTTGGCAATGTTGTAGCTTTGAGTACCTATGCTTTACTTAATGCTTAAAGCCATCTGGCATTGAGTGAACTGCCTTCACTCAACGCATCTGGACTTAGGCATATTTTTGCCCTGTCAGCATCCTGTCTTATGTCCACCTGTCATTTGTGCTTAGACAACCTGCTTGAACAGTATACAAAGAGCATCCTGAATACATAGAACTTAAGGCATGCATCAAATACAATACTATGTATACCATTGTCTTATAGTCCTTCTTCAAATCCGGGATATTGTGATCAATAGACCCAACAATCTTCCCCTATTTGAAGAAGTCAAAACCTTAGACAATGATATATACTAACACATAAATAAGATAAGCAATCACTGAATATTTAGAGCATAAATTGAAGCACACACATAGTCATGAGAATATGCTTAAAGGCAATAATTTTAATTAACCAGTGTGCTTAAAATATTTTTCACATTCCAACAGCCCTTAAGAAAAACATAAAACAACTCATGTTTCAGATTCTCTTATAACAATGCCCCTATTGGGCTTCTTTGCAGACTTTGCTTCATCTTCTCTCTTTTCCTTCTGCCTCTCAAAGTAGTTGTAAGGCTTGCGAAAGTATTTGCTTGGCTCTAATGCATCTAGTGGCAGAACACCTGATTTTTATCCCTTTTGTACTTCCTCCTAGCTTCTTCATTCCTCTCTAGCTTTTCCCATTCTAGGGAGTTGTAAAGCTCTCCCCTCTCAGCTTTCTTGGACTTTACTTAGTCCAGGAAGACAAATTTATAGTCCTAAATTAAGGACTCCATTGCTCAAAGTCTGTCCTGGACTCCATTTCTTCTTTATACCTCTTCTTGCTGAGCCTGACCTCATCTTCATATTCAGCAATAGATTTTCCTTTATCCCTAATAATCTGCTCAACAATAGGGCTAATAGAGGGAATATCAGTATCAGTTGCAGGTTCAACCCACTGAGCACCTTCTTGAATGTCATATTGTTGAGTATCATATTGCTCTACATACTGATCATTGTATTGGACCATCAATCCATCATGCAGTGCTTCTTGTACATGTTCAGGAACAACAAGATTGTTGTCATATGTGAGTTACTCAAGTCCCATTGAGCCTCTTATAACATTTGAAGTCCAAACTGTATTTTTAGTATCGGCCCTTTCTCCCCCTTTTTGACTTCTTCAGAGACATTTTTAGTCAGGGAGGTGCTGGCCTTTGTTAATTAGTCATCCAGATAGTTAACACCAATGGTGATATGGCCTTTGAGCTTGAGCAAGTGATCATCTAGAACTTAAGTACATGCATCCATTCTTCTTTCAAGAATAGTCTTGTGCTTTTCCAACAATTCCTTCTATGCATTGTGGATTGCCAACATGTTTCTAAAAAGAATATTTTGATTCCCACTTCCTTTATGGAATCATCCACAAAGCTTTCAAGTTACCTTCTTTGGTCATCCAACAGACCCTTCAATTGAGCCAGGAAAGTTCCTGATATTTGATTAGCTTGATTTGATGTACCTTCATCACAGACTTGTTGTTACACTGGCCTTTTTTCTTCTCTAGCTTCAGAATCAGCCATCTGATACTCAGAAGAGTGTTGAGTTGCATTTTCATAAGCAGCCTTAACCATTTATGATTCAGAAGAGTCTATAGTATAGACATTCTTTGGAGCATGGAGTTTAATATGAATCTCCCCCGTAACCTCTGCAATGTCCACAGGGACATTCAAATCTTCAGCAGTATTGATTGGATGTTCATCTTCCATTGCTTCAGCAGGTTGAACCTCAACAATAGAAATTTGATTACTCTCCTTCATAAGCTTATTGTGCTCCCCCTCAGCAAGAGCATCTTCCATAACTTTCTTAAGAAGTTTCTCCCCCTCAGCTTGAGTGCAGAAAAGTACAAATGTAGGACCCTCTGAAGTTCTAACAATCCTCTTCTCCAGATTCTCAATGAAGGTGTCCAATTCATCTTGAACAGACTAGATGGTGTCCCCCATAGTTTGACCAGGAATCTAGTGAATCTCCTCTTGAACTGCAGTACCCATTGGAGATGTCTCCCCATGAACATAAGCACATGTATTTCCCACTTGCATGCTTTCCTGTGTGACCATAGCTTCTTCTTGATTCTCTTCAAATTGAGGTCTGGTCAACTGGACCCTTGCAGTAGGTTCTGAAGACATTAAGACTTGAGCACTCATGTTTCTCCTTATTTCCTCAGTAGACTTAGAGAGATTTGGGTCATGAGGCTCTTCTCCAATATTCTTAGATGAGCTGCTCTCTGTGCTTTCTTATGGAATAGGAACTATTTTTTCTTTTTCTTCCCAGCTGACTGTTCCTAGCCTTATGTTAAGGATCCTGGAACACTGTTGTATAGAAATAGAGGTAGAATTCTACCTAGGTTTGGCTCTGGGACATGCTCTACAATTCTATCATAGAGTACTCTACCACAATATGTCCTTTTCAAAAGAATTATCCTTGACATTAACTCGAACATCTTCTTGGATATTTTGTCATGGGAGCCGAACTTGCACAACAGTGCCTTCCCAACAACATCTGCAAGAAATTTTCCTTACATGTTCAGTTCTTTCCTTAGAATCGAACCAGTGGTGTGCTTTGAGAGTCCAAACCACTTTAGTGTAGATTTGATATTGGTCTGATCCAATTCATCTTCTTCATCTGATAATCTGGCTTTGGGCAGTTGTAGTGCCTTGCCCAGTCTTTTGGGGGAAATCCTAACCTTGTTTCCACTGATGAAGGACCTGAGTTTAATGGATGACGAGTCAACCTTAGCAGTTGAGTATAACTCAAGAACTTCTCTCTTCCAAAGCAGGCTGGGCTCTGAGAGAACATGTTATAGGTCAGCGACCTACAACAGATGGAGAACTAGCTAAACTTCCTCAAGCGTATCCTTGAATCAATGACTAAACAGCTCTGAATCCTCGAACAGGAAATCCAATCTCTTTGACGCCATTTCTTCTGAGAGTTGCTGTAGATTTTTGGAGTTTACGTCACAGGGAGATAACAATTCACAAGGGCTAGGAATAGTGTTTCTTATTCTAAGCACACTTAGGTTTATTTATACTTGCCTCTAAGTAAGGAATATGGAGAGGCGTGTACCTTGTTAAAATCAAGAAGTGATTCACGGCTGAGATTAAATCTCGATACTTAGCCATATATTGACGTCACTGGGAACATGCGTTGAGTGGACTTAATACACATGACGCTTCTTGTCTTAACACACTCGACGCTAGCACACTCGATGCCTTATCTTGTCTCAATGCACTCAATGCCTGGATACGTATTCCATTTATTCATGATTATCCGGCAAAGATTAACAGGACCTGCAACAACAAAAAATATATGGAGAGCTACTAAAGCTGAACTAAATTCAACATACCCAAATCAAATTTGAAGGAGTTGAACTTGGCTTCATCTAGTGGTTTGGTGAAGATATCAACCACTTTCTTGTCAATGGGGACAAATTCAAGACTGATGTCTTCATATTCCACATACTCTCTAATAAATTGATAACTAATCTCTATGTGATTAGTCCTACTGTGAGAGACATGATTCCTAGCAATAGAGATTGCATTAGTGGAATCACAATACATTGGAGTGTTACTTAGATTTAGGTTATAGTCCTTGAGCTGGTGTTGTATCCACAATAGCTGAGCATAACAACTCCCTGCTGATATATATTCTGACTCAGTTGTTGATATGACAACACTAGTCTGTTTCTTGCTGCTCCAAGATACAAGTCTTTCTCCTAAGAATTGATAGGAGCCAGATGTGCTTTTCCTGTCTTCTCTACAACCCACAAAATCTACATCTGAATACCCAATTATCCACAAATCACTATTTTTAGGGTACCATAGGCCAAGATCTTGTGTGCCCTTAAGATATCTCAGAATTCTTTTTTGCAGCAGAATACTGAGACTCCTTAGGGCAAGCCCGATATCTAGCACAAACACATATAACATACATGATGTCTGACCTACTAGCAGTAAGATAGAGGAGGGAGTCAATTATGTCTTTATACAAGGATTCATCAACATGTTTCCCTGTCTCATCCTTGTCTATTGACATACTTGACCTCATGAGAGTTTTCATTATGGAGGCACTCTCCATGCCAAAGTTTCTAATTAACTCCATAGTGAACTTAGACTGAGAAATGGACAATCCATCTTCAGGCAGTCTTACTTGGAGTCCCAAGAAGTACTTAAACTCACCCATACTGCTCATCTAAAACTTCCCTTGCATAATTTTGGCAAACTTCTTGTAGAGGTTATCATCAGTAGACCCAAAGATTATGTCATCTACATAAATTTGGACTAGGATGATCTTACCCTTGGATTCCCTTAGGAGCAATGTCTTGTCTATCTTTTTCCTTGAGAATTTATTCACAATAAGAAAGCCAGACAAGATTTCATAACATGACCTAGGGGCTTACTTCAACCCATAAAGTGCTTTCCTAAGCCTATAAACATAATCATGAGAGTTAGGATTAACAAAACTTGATGGCTGCTCAACATAAACCTCCTATCTTAGGTCACCATTTAGGAAGGCTGACTTCACATCCATCTGGTAGACCTTGAATCCCTTATGTGCAGCATATGTAAGAAATAGTCTTATGACTTCTAGTCTAGCAACTAGGCCAAATGTCTGATCAAAGTCAATACCTTCCTCTTATCTATATCCCTTAGCCACAAGTCTAGCTTTGTTATTAATTATAACACCTTTTTCATCTAACTTATTCATTTAGATCCACTTAGTTCCAATAATGTTATGTACTTATGGTCTGGGAACCAGCTTCCAGACCTTGCATCTCTTAAACTAGTTCAGTTCCTCTTACATTGTCATAATCCAAAATTGGTCTATGTTGGTATCTTCAAACCTTTTAGGCTCAATCTGAGACAAAAGCTATAGTACATGGCTATGTTCTGGCTTCTGCTCCTTGTTATAACCCCTGGACTAGCATCACCAATGATCTGATGTCTGGGATGATCCTTTAGATATCTAATTACTGGAGGCAATATTTCATCAACATCACTTACTTCAATGACTGGATCCAGCTGATCTTCACAAATGTCCTGCAAGCTTTGTCCTTCTTCAAGAACACACACACTATTGTCTTCATTTTGGGCAACAAGAGGAGAATCCTTGATGGTTAGTTTGTCCATCACCTATTTTATACCTATAGATCTAGAAGAGCTTGGTAGCTTACTATTAATCATTGAAGATTCATCAAAGACAACATTTACAGACTCTTCTACAACTTGAATTTTCAAGTTATAGATTATATATGCTTTGCTCTGGTTTTTGTACCCAACAAATATTCATTCATATGACTTGGCAACAAACTTAGTCAGGTATGACTTTTCATTGTTGAGCATATAGCATTTGCTGCCAAAGATCCTGAGATAGGCAAGGTTTGGTTTTTTTTAAAGTATGAGATCGGGCGGTCTGGCGGTCTATGCCTGACGGGTTATAGACCGCGCGGTCTAGCGGTTACTCTCCAACGGTTTGATATCTAGACTATTGCTGTTTATAGTCTGGCGGTCTGGCGGCTTGTCTCCGGTGGCTTGGAGACCGGGCGGTCTAGCGGTCTCCTACAGTATCTCGCTCTCTTTCTCTGGTATTGCCGAGCAGTTAGCCCATTGTCTAACCGCGCGGCTTGTTCGGTCTGCTTATTTCTAACCGCACAATCTCTGTACATTTTTTAGTCCCACATTGTTAGTTTGTACTCTCTCCCCTCTCCTCCATTCTATAAAAGGGAGGTCATATCTTTGTAAATGATATCTTTTTGGATAATAAAACTTTCAATTATTCAAAGTTCCGATTTGTTTTCTAGTCATTTGTTCGCAACTTTCACATGGTATCAAAGGACTCGATTTTCTCCTCCTGATTCTGTGTCCCTCTCTGACCGCGCGACCTGTCCGCGCGGCTTGCTTCTTCTTCTCCTCGCGACCTGTTTTCGCGGCTTGTTTCTTCTGCCTGTTTGCTTGCGCCCTGTTTGCGCGGCCTGTTTCTTTTGCTTGCTTCTTGCTTGCGACCTGTTCTAGTCGCCGCGCCCTCCTCCTCTTCTTAAGTCGACGTGTCCTGTCGTCGCGACCTGTTATTGCCTTGTTCGCCTTTCTCCTCCCAGCAACCTCCTCTTCTGTTCGCGCGGTTTGTCTTCTAGCCGCCCGACTTCTTTCCCTCTGCGTGGTTCTATGGCTTGGTCGTGGCTTTTCTGGATGCTGGTGTCTGACATCGTGACCGCTGCAGCTCTCCTTCTTCCTTTCCCGCGGCTTGTTTCCTAATAGCGCGGCTTCCTGTTGCTTTCTTCTATGGCTGTTTCTGAGAATTCAACTGCCACCACTCCTGTAGCCAATCCGGCTCCGCCTCCTCCTCCTACTCCTTTCGGAAACCTTGGCACGGTTTCTAAACTAGTTGGTTCCAACTATCCAAATTGAAGCATTTCTTTCACCTTTCTCCTTCGCTCTCAGCACAAACAACATCACCTCACCGATGACCCTCCTCCTCCAGATTCTGCTCAATTTTATGATTGGGATGCGAGTGATGCACTTGTCCACACTTGGCTGGCTAACAACCTCTTTGATGAATGTCTTCCCTTCATACGCCATGATGAGACGGTCAAGGCCGCATGGCTTCACCTTGCTGCTCTTTACTCGAAGGGGACCCAGACGTCCTGTATCTATACTCTCTATGCGGACCTCTTCTCTCGTCCTTCCATGACTCCTATTGCGGGTTATCAGCAGGTTCAAGCCCTTGGTGCTGAGATCCTCCAGAATCGCCCCTTCCCTGCGGACTTGGCTGAGCAACACAAACACTTCCAGGAACTCCTAGTTATTTGTTATCTTCTGCGACTCCCCGAGTCTTTTGATATGATCCGCCAATAGATCTTGGGCAAAGCAGAGTCTCCCACCTTGGATGCCACCGCGGCTCGCATCGCCGTAGTTACTTCGCTGCTCCAATGCCCTCTGTTGTCCTCCCCTTCTCCGCAGGACGCCTATGCTCACCAAACTTAGCGGGGCGGCACTAGTGGACGCAGCCTGTCAGGCGTGTGCGGTCAGTGCAGGTTCCTTTGCTCTCACTGTGGTCGTATCGTCCATTCTATTGACCACTGCTGGCAGAAACATCCTCATCTTCACCCCTCTGGTGATACTTCTTCCTCAACATCCGCCTCCTCTCGACCATCTGCCTCTGTGGCCACGACCTTAGGTAGTGCTCACGTCGTTACCCAAGGTAAATGGCTGATTGACTCTGATGCTACAAATCACATGACCGACAATTCTCAATGTTTCTCTCTCTTCGAAACGCATGATCGGTTACCCCCGGTTCTTATTGCGGATGGTTCTCCTTCCCCGGTTCATGGGACGGGCATGGTTCAAGTTACCCCGTCGCTTCGCTTAGCGGACACCCTCTATGTCCCAAAATTCCCTTGCAATTTACTATCCGTTACTACCTTATGCAAGCAACTTCAGTGCTCTATCTTATTCACTCCTACTTCTTGTTGTTTTCAGGACCCGAGGACCCAACAGACGATTGCTACTGGGACTAAGAGCGGTGACCTCTACTTCCTCGACAACGTTTTCGCTCTGTCCGCCTTCTCTTCCTCGTCTACCGATCTGCTTCAATGGCACATTCGTCTTGGACATCCTCCTGCTCGGATCCTTCGTCAGCTTCTGCCCCACTTACCTCAAACCAGTCCTCCGCTCGACTGTGATGCGTGTCAGCTGGGCAAACATCACCACTCCTCCTTCCTGCCAAAGCAAGGTCGTGGTTCCTCTCGCCCGTTTGATCTCATTCATTCTGATGTCTGGGGTCCTGGTCCTACTCTCACCGTTGGTCGGGGTAGTTCTTACTTTGTAACTTTCATTGATGATTTCTCTAGATGTACCATGGTGTATCTATTAAAAGATCGCTCTGAACTCTTTTCTGTATGGCAATCCTTTTATAATATGATTAAAACTCAGTTTTATATTTCTATTAAAATTCTTCGCTCTGATAATGCTAGAGAGTATCTTAGTCATGAGTTTTCATCTTTTTGTATGCAACATGGTCTTGTTCATTAGACTAGCTGTGTTTACACCTCCCAACAAAATGGGGTGGCGGAGCGTAAAAACCGCCATCTCCTCGATGTCGCTCGCACTCTCATGATGCAGATTCAGGTGCCTCGCTCCTATTGGGGCTATGCTGTTCTCCTCGCCTGCTATCTCATCAATCACATTCTCTCTACTGTTCTTTATGGCAAGACCCCCTTCTCCATTCTCTACCCAAGCAAGGAACCCTTTCCTCTCCCTCTTCGTATCTTTGGGTGTACGACGTTTGTGCATGCTCCGTCCACTACCCGTGACAAGCTTTCCCCCTGTTCCACAAAATGTGTCTTTTTGGGTTACTCGACCACTCAAAAAGGCTATTGTTGCTTTGACCCCATTCTGCGCAAACAGTTTGTTTCCGCGGACGTCACCTTCTTCAAAAATGCATCCTACTTCTCATCTCAATCCCCACTTCCTCCTGATGTCTCTGACTCTCCACCATCACTTTGTATGCATTCCACACATATCGATGCCTCCCCTCCAACATCCGCTCCTCCTCCATCTCCTCCTCTCCCTGTTATACCCCTTTCCCCTTGTCCCTCTTCTCCGCAGTCGTCTCTCTAGTCTCGGGCCATCTATCTCTGCCACAGACGCTCCGGTCCCTGAGGCACAAGATGACCTGGATCTTCCCGTTCCTCTTCGCAAAGGGGTATGGGCGTTCACCCAACACCCGCTTGCGGCTTTTGTTTCCTATGATCGGCTTACTCCTTCTCACAGGAATTTTTCTTTGGCTATCTCGGCTACTACTACTCCCCGCACCTACCAGGAGGCTCTTGCTATTCCTCATTGGAAATCTGCCATGGATGAGGAAATCGCCACTCTTACTGAAAGGGGTACCTGGACCCTTGTTTCTCCACCAGTGGGTACTGATGTGGTTGGCTGTCGCTGGGTGATTGTTGTGAAGTTTCGCCCAGACGGTACTGTAGAACGCTACAAGGCCCGATTGGTGGCCAAAGGCTTTAATCAGACTTATGGGGTCTACTACTTTGATAATTTCTCCCCAGTTGCTCGCCTCAGCACCATCCGAGTTCTTCTCTCTGTGGTCGTCAACCGGGATTGGGCTATTTCCCAGCTTGATGCCAAAAATACCTTTCTCTACGGGGATATTCACGAGGACGTTTACATGGAGCAACCTCCGGGGTATGTTGCTCAGGGGGAGACACGAGTATGCCAGTTGAAGAAGGCCATCTATGGCCTAAAATAGAGCCCTCGGGCATGGTTCGACAAGTTTAGTGGCATTGTGGCTTCCATTGGCTTTGCAAGAAGTTCGGCTGATCACTCGTTGTTAATTCGCAAAACCGCGGCGGGCCTTGTGGTTTTGGCGGTGTATGTAGATGATATTCTTCTTACCAGCAATGACCAGGCTGGGGTGGACTTGACAAAGAAACACCTCCGTCAACACCTTGTCACGAAGGATATGGGATCCCCGAAATACTTTTTTGGGATAGAAATCTTTCGGAAGCCCGACTCGCTAGTTCTCTCCCAACGGAAGTATGCTCTTGATCTTCTACGAGAGGCAGGATTGACCGGTGCTAAACCAGTATGGTATCCCATGGCTACTGGAGAAGACAAAACATGGACAGATGACTCACCTCTTATATCCGATGCCACGAGGTATAGACGTCTGGTGGGCAAACTCATTTATCTTACGGTGACCAGACCCGACATCACCAATGCTGTAGGAAAGGTTAGTCAGTTCATGCAAGCTCCCAAGGAATGTCATCTTCAGTCTGCCTTGAAGATATTAGAGTATGTCAAAGCAGCACCGGGAAAAAGGCTACTCTTTCAGAAGCATGGTCATTTGAGAGTTGAAGCCTACTCAGACTCAAGCTATGCGGATGATAAAGGTGACCGTAAATCTACATCTGGCTTTTGCACATTTATTGGAGGTAATCTTGTGAGCTGGAAGAACAAGAAGCAATCTGTTGTCTCAAGGTCCAGTGCAGAAGCTGAATATCGGAGTATGGCGTCAACCACGTGTGAACTAAAATGGTTGCGGGCTCTCATGCTTGACCTAGGAGAGGTCTACGACTATCCTCTTCCTATGTTCTATGACAACAAGGCCGCTATATACATATCCAAAAATCCGGTCTTCCATGAGAGAATGAAATATATAGAAGTCGACTGCCATTTTTTCTGGGAAAAGGTTTTGAAAAGACAGATTTCCACTCCGTTCGTCACCTCCGACAAAGAGTTGGCGGATATCTTCACCAAGCCGGTTTCTACTTCCTTCTTCCACATTTGTGACAAGCTGGGTATGATTGATATCTATGCCCCAGCTTGAGGGGGAGTGTTGAAGTATGAGACCGGGCGGTCTGGCGGTCTATGCCTGGTGGGTTGTAGACTGCGCGGTCTAGCGGTTAGTCTCCAACAGTTTGATATCCAGGCTGTTGCTGTTTGTAGTCCGGCAGTCTGGCGGCTTGTCTCTAGAAGCTTGGAGACCGGGCGGTCTAGCGGTATCCTACATCATCTCGTTCTCTTTCTCTGGTATTGCCGAGCGGTTAGCCCATTGTCTAACCGCACGGCTTGTTCAGTCTGCTTATTTCTAACCGCACAATCTATGTACATTTTTTAGTCCCACATTGTTAGTTTGTACTCTCTCCCCTCTCCTCCATTCTATAAAAGGGAGGTCATACCTTTGTAAATGATATCTTTTTGGATAATAAAACTTTCAATTATTCAAAGTTCCGGCTTATTTTCTAGTCGTTTGTTCGCTACTTTCACAGTTTTTTGCCCTTCATGATCTTATACAGAGTCTTCTTATGACACTTGTTGACAGAAGCCCTATTCAGGACATGACAAGAAGTATTTACTGCCTCAGCCTAGAAGTATTCTTAGAGAGATGTGTCACTTAGTAGTGTCCTTCCAGTTTCTATGAGAGTTCTATTTTTCCTCTTAGCTATCCTATTTTGCTGGGGTATTCTTGGAGAAGAAAATTCTTGGTGAATCCCTTTTTTTCACAAAACTTTGTCATGCCATCAGATTAAAATTCAGTACCATGGTCACTTCTGATTTTTACCACAATACTGCCTTTTTCATTTTGAATTTACTTGATAAAGGTCATGAAGATGTCAAGGGTTTCAGATTTTTTCTTAAGAAAGAAAATCCAAACAAATCTTGAAAAGTCATCAGCTATTATAAGAGTGTAGACTTTTCTACCTAGACTATGAACTGGCATATGACCGAATAAGTCCATATGTTGGAGGTATAAACACCTCACAGAGTCCTTGGCCCCCAATGCTCTTAAAATAAGCTTTGACCTGCTTACCCTTTTGGCATACAAGGCAAATACCCCCCATGGTGCATTTCATTTTGGGTCTATTTCTAACTAGCTCTTCACTGAAGCACTTACTAATAATCATATAGTTCAAGTGAGCAAATCTCTTGTGTCATTTAACAGAATATGAGTCTTTCTCATTTACAACAAGACATATAAAAGAGTCTGTACTTAAGCATAGAAAGTTTAAACAATAAATATTTTCATTCCTAGTGCCTATCAAAATGACCTCTTGGTCACTTGACTTTTTGATTTGACACTCATCCTTATGGAATATAATGAAATAACCAAGATCACATAGTTGGCTTATGCTAATCAGGTTGTGTTGCAACCCTTCAACATAAGCCATTTTTGTGATTGTGGCTATGTCATTGGTGATCATACCATAACCCTTGGTGACTCCTTTGTCTGAGCCACCAAAGATCACTTTTGGTCTATTCTTTACTAGACTGTATTACTTTAGAAGACTTCTTGTTCCATTCATGTGCTTGGAACACCCACTGTTCAAGTACCATATTGGATGAGTACTTCCAATATGATACTTGGACTAACCTGCAACCAAAATTTAGTTTACCTTAGGACCCCAAAAGAGTTTGGGTCCTAGGTTCTTATTAGTCTGAAAATTAGCACGCCTGCCTATAGTATTTCTGATAGGTAGTCTTTCCCTTGTACAAGCCATATTGGGGTTATGCCAACAATCTATGGCAAAATGTCCCACTTTGCCACAACACCAACACTCGTGAATATTATATCTCCTTTTTTAAACAGCTTTTGTAGACAAGCTGAAACCATCTGACTGTTCAGAAGGGAGAGTAGTAGCCCTTTTCAAATTTCTTTCAACAAGGATCTGAATGAAAGTGAGTCTTCCAGTAGATGAACTTGGCTTACTGTGAATGCCACTAACAACAGTCTTATTTATAGATGACAGACTATTGATTGCATCAGAGACAGCCAGGTCAGGCTTACTAATTGACTTGCTTTTGGTATGATTCTTTGCTGGATGAGTTTGACTATCGACCACTGCCTTATTCTTGAGAGTGGGGGATGGTGCACCAAAAATAAGGGTCCATGATGAGCCATCTAAATTTCCTCATGGGGAGCCTTAATGAGACTCAAACTTATGCCCTTCCTTCCACTATAGCTGTGAACATTTTTGTTCACACTAGTAGATCTTCCATTCAACCAGTGACCATAAATGCTTTCTTGGTCATACCCGTTGGATGACAACACAACTTTCTCAAAGGAGATAACATGCTGAATAGGGGCCTTACCCTTCCTCCTATTCCTTCTTCTAGTGTTCCTCTCAATGTACCCTAGTCTCTTCTTATTTGTTTGGGAGGTGAAGGTATCAATGAGTGGCAACACTGATTTAGGCTTGGAGTACTGAGCCACTAGCTTCCTCTCTTTGAGGAGATTTTCTTCAAGATCCATGATGATCTTGTTCTTATGGTTGTTGGTTCCAATCTGGATGATTGAGATGGTTTTTCAGTTATCTTCTTTCCCTCCTCATCTGATCTAGTAAAGACATTGACTCAAACTGCAGGAAAGCAGCTAGCTGTAGGGAGACAATCTTCTCAGCTTGTTTCTTGGCCAACATCTTGCTCCTTTTCAAAGTATCCAGAAGGGCACCATACTTGTCAAACAGTTGATTGACATCTTCCTCAGATTCTAACCCATCTTCATCACAGGAAGAAGAAGCATCAGAATTGGGACTAGTCTCATAGTCATATTTAGAGGAGGTGCTGGACAGAGAATGTACCTTATCTGGACCAGGCTAATCCTGGCTGGATTCTTCATCTAACATGGCCATTAGCCCATAACAACCACTGACATATTCACCCACCACAGTATCACTGTCTGAGAGTGATAGAGGGGCCCTAATTCCTATCCTAGCAATAAGATAGTCTTCATCTTCTTTAGTAGTAGCATCAAACATCCTTATGTAGTCTTCCTCTTCTTCAGAATCTGAAGAAGCTGAGTCACTTTAACTCCAACTTTTATCATTCTTGGCAATGGAGTTCTTTTCCTTCTTGCCCCTATGTTAGTGATGCTTCTTCTCATCTGATTTCTTATACTCTTTCCTCTTGATTGGGCAATCAACAATAACATGCACAGACTTGCTATATCAATAAAAAATAACGTTAGAGGAAAACGGTTTACTGGGTTTTAAATTATACATGTCTCCTTTGGAGAACTTCTTGTTAGGCTAGTGGTGATCCCTCTTGTTGTGTGAAGAGGAGGATGGTTTGTTATTCCACTGCCTCCTCTTCATCATCTTCTTGAACTACCTAGAGAATGCAACAAACTTTCCATCTGACATGTTATTGTTAGATGAACTTGACTCAGAGCTGTCTGAATCAACATGCCTTCTTGGGGGAGAGGCAATCCTCTCCTTGCTCTTTTTAGAGCTCTTAACCTTGAAGGCCACTATCTTCTCCTTGTCTTGAGATCTGTCGGTTGTCTCCTCCTCCTTCCTGGCAGATAGCTGTATCTCATAGGAGAGCAGCTTTCCAAATAATGTGTGTGGAGTAGTTTCAGCCAGCTTGGTCACCTCTCTAATGACACATATCTTGGTGTCCCAATCTTTGGTTAGAGATCTGAGAAACTTGTCATTCATCTTATAATTGCTAACGACCCTCGCATAAGTCCTCAGCTCATTCACCACTCTGAAGAACTTTTCATAGCACTCAGCTATGCTGTCCTTCTTGCATCGCCTAAATGCTTCATATTCTTGATTGAGAAGGGAATTTATATCATCCCTAACTTCTTCAGTTCACACCATGTAGACAATCAATGTGTCCCACATTTCTTTGGAAGTTCTGTAGTGAACAAGGTTTTGGAATGTTGAATCATTAATGACACTCACTATGATGTTATGTGCCCTCTTGTCCATTGTAGCCAATATGACCTCATCTTTGGTCATCTCAGAATACTTCTCAGGTGTCTGGATGTTGGCATCTAGAGCTGAGACCTTCATAGGGATGAAAGGTCCTTCTTGCACTATTATGAAGATCCTGGGGTTAGATGCTTCCATGAACAACCTGACTCTTTCCTTCCAAATCCCAAAGCTTTCCTTCCTGCAGATTGGAAGCTTCAATGATCGTAACTCTTTATGATTCTCTCCTGAACCCATAAAGAATATACTTAAGCAACTCCTAGAGATCAGATCAGACTGTTAAGTCCTTTTTGAGTATCCTCCCTCTGATACCACTTGAAAGTCTTTAGATTCAAGAGTAGCTAAACACCTAGGGGTGAATAGGTTTTTAGTCTGTTTATCATTTCTTTTTAACTTTCATGATTTACTGTACTGTGAAGTGTAATATATGGTTAGCTTTCAAGAACACAACCAGCACACAAGTATTTTATAGTGGTTCCTTAGAGTATGAGTACATCTACTGTCCCTCCCACTTTTCTAATAGATTGTTAGACAAGGCCAACTCCTCCAAACTTGGCTCAAAGAGCTTACAACACATATCCCTCTGGATTTCTCAGACTCCTCCAAGCCCTACACTCAGAGAAATATTCTCTTACCACTCAGGCATACAGGCCCTACTTCAGATTTTACCTCAAAGTCCTACACTAAGGATAGGAGGATAGCCTACCTCAAATCCACAGAAGGATCCTATAGCTCAGATTCCCAACTAGAATCCTACAACTCAGGTACAAAGGCCCTACAACTCAGATCTATAGAAAGATCCTACCTCTGCCTATATAGATCATGCTTACACTCAGATCAGTACTGATCCTATAATTGAAAGGTTGGTTGGTGTTAATGAATGACTGCAGAGAAATAATCTCTGAGTCTTCCTTTTCCTGAAATTAAATGATTCAGTCCTATCTTCTTCACAACTCCAAGAATGGATCTTCAAGATTAGTTTTGCTTGAGCTGTGAAGTCACTACAGCTAGGGCTTGCTTTGTTCCTTCTTCTACCTTAGAGAGAAGGCTCTTTGAACTTGCTGTTGAAGTTGTGTAGGTCAGCAGTTAACTTTCTTGAACTTTCAGATCAACAGAATGAACAACTTCAAGCTCTGCAACTATGTCGAGAGGAAGAAGATGAAGCTCTGTATTTTCAAAAGTTAATTTCCTTTCCCTTTGAATATTGCTTTTATATCCCGCAGCCTAACGACTCTTTGGGCAGTGGGACCACCTGGAGTTGGTAGCTGCAACTTCTCTTTTGCATTAATTGTTGTACAACATGCAAGCGACACCTTTTGTCATCTACTATTCCGTTTCAACAACTTTGAATTTCTGCTTACATCATCAAGATTCAGCACCTGTGGACTTAGCCAAATTCAGCCAATTCTGTATTTGCGTTGAGTGAAGCCTTATCACTCAACGCCAAAACACTTAGGCAGAATTCTGCACCATCTGGCATTGAGTGATCCTTCATCACTCAACGAATATTGATAATAGTGATCTAACTGATTAGGCATTGAGTGAGCCTTTATCACTCAACGCATCTAGACTTGGTCGATTTTCTTTGTATTAAGGCATTGAGTGAGTTGTATTCACTCAACGCTTTTTGCATTTGTCTATTTTATTGAATAGGCGTTGAGTGCACAACCTTCACTCAACGCCTCTTTCCTTAGACAGATTTTCTGTTGAATAGGCATTGAGTGAGTTGTCTTCACTTAACACATCTATCCTTAGACAGATTTCCAAGTCAAACAACACTGTAACTCTGACTGAACTGTGTTCTGTCAACACTTTCTCTTCCGGGCATTGAGTGAACTGCCTTTATTCGACGCTTTTGGAATTAGCCAGAATTCTTGTCAGCTTTTCTCTAGCTTTGACTGTTTGAGCTTTACTCAATACTTCTGGCTTCTAGGCATTGAGTGAACTTCCTTCACTCAATGCTTCTGGACTTAACCAGATTTCTATTTTGACAATATTGTAGCTTTGACTGCCTAGGATTTACTCAACACTTAAAGTCATCTGACATTGAGTGAACTGCCTTCACGCAATACATCTAGACTTAGGTATATTTCTGCCCTGTCAGCATCCTATCTTATGTCGCCTGTCATTTGTGCTTAGACAATTTGCTTGAATAGTGTACAAAGAGCATCCTGCATACATAGAACTTGAAGTATGCACCAAATATAATACTGTGTATACCATTATCTTATAGGTCTTCTTCAAATCTGGGACATTGTGATCAATGGACCCAACATCCATCCACTGGAACCCTGTATTACGAGCTCCTCGAAGGATCTTAAAAAGGGAGAGATACTTATCGCTGGTCCATGCTAGAAATCATGAGAGTGAAGTAATCCTTCCATTCAAACATTGTACTTCCTTTATAGAAAATGAGTGACATGTCTTCAATCGCTCTGATCTTTTCAGGGTTTGCTTTAATTTCCCGATGGGTCACCATGAATCCCAGAAACTTGCATGATATAACACCAAATGCGCACTTGCATGGATTGAGCCTCATCCCAAACCGGTGAAGGAGCTCAAAACACCTCTCCAGATCCTTCAGGATGGTCTCTTTGATGGATCATGTCCATCTACATACAATTCTATTGTTTTCTAGATTAGATCCTTGAACACCTTGTTCATCAGTCGCTGGTAGGTTCCTCTGACATTCTTAAGGCCGAGGGCATCACCTTATAACAATAAATTCCCTTGTCAGTCTTTAATGCAGTGTGCTATTTATCTACCAGATTCATTCTAATTTGGTTGTAGCTATAGTACGTATCCATGAAACTAAGGAGCTGATGACCAACTATCGAGTTAACAAGATGGTCAATCCTTGGGAGAGGAAACTGTCCTTTGAGCAAGCTTGATTGAGGTTGGTATAATCAACACACATCCTCCACTTCATGGAGGCTTTCTTGACCAAGACCATGTTGGACAGCCAGACGGGGTATTCTACCTACCCGATTAAACTATGCATCCAGAAGCTTTCTTAATTCTTCTTCAATCGCTTGGAGTTGTTCAGGAGCAAAATTTCTCCTTTTTTAGATGACATGCTTACATACAAGGTTGATGTTCAAAGATTGTTTGATGACCCGTGGATCAACTCCAGACATATCTTCGGGACTCCAAGCAAAAATATCTCTATTTTCCCGGAGATAGACTGCAAGCTCCTCCTTTTCTTGTTGGGGAAGTAGAGATCTGAGCTAAAATATACTGGATGGATTTTTCTCGAAAAGAGGAACCTCGATCAATCCTTCTATGGGCGCTCCATGCTTCATGGTTGTCTCATCTCATAAATCAAAGTAATCAATGTTGATGGGCAGTCGCCGCTATTGGTTTAGCTTGCTTGGAGTAGCAAGTGCGGGCTATTTCTTGATTCCCATGAACGAAACCCCACTGCTCCTGTAGCCAAGAACTTCATTGTGAGGTGTGAAATTGACGGGATGGCTATGAATATGGACTAAATTGGTCTTCCGAAGATGACATTGTATGATAAACTTGAATCTACAACAACGAACTGAATATTGTGTGTGCCCTATCTCGAAAACTCTCCCATGGTAACTGGTAAAGTTATCATTCCTTGGACTAGAACTGGGTGGTTATCGAAGCCATAAATGGGTCCTGCTACAATACTGAGGCGTTGGATGGCGAGCTTCATACTCTAGAGAGTTGATAGAAATAAGACGTCGATCGAGCTTTCATTGTCCACGAGAATTCTTTTGGCATTATAACAGGGATCTCAAATCCCTGCATTAATCATGAGCAAATCTTGGTGAGGTAATCGTAATCCTTTGAGATCTTCATCGCTAACTGTGATGGTAGAATCTTGTCTGAATATTTATCCTCACGCCTTCCTTTGGGGACATCCACGGAGAGTATCTAGGTATAGAGACTTGGGGACCCGATGATAGTCTCAATATTGCCCCCATTTGCCTCCCTCTGGCTGCTCCTTGCAGAGCAGCATGCTGCTCTCTCCCTTTCTTTGGGGGGGGGGGGGGGGGGGGGGGGGGTAGGGGGTGCCTGCCGGTCTTGCATGTGCCCTTGCAAAAATCTACCAAGAAGCCCTTGTTGGACATGCATTCAATCTTGTCTTTTAGCCTAATACATTCCTCGGTGGTGTGCTCGGTCCTACGGTTGAAACTCACAGTACTTTGACTGGTCATTCCTAGGATTTAGAATCGGCACTTTTAGTCCATGAAGTGCTGGGTTATCCTGAATTGCATAAAGCACATTAGTCCACGTTGTGTTTACTGGTGTGTACTCTCGAGGAGGCCGATGAACCACATCCCTCTAAAAGTTGTGCTGACATTGGCCGTTATGTTGCTCTTCACCGCATCTCTCTTTCAGCACCTTAGGAGTCCACTCATGCCATCTTCTCCTCTTCTGACCACCTTCAAACTATTGACGGTGCTCTTCGATAGCTTTGTTAGTAGCGATTTGCGTCTCCATTCGATGCATAAGATCTGAATAAATTGGGACAGTTTCACCTCATTAGTGCTGAATATAAGCCACTAGGGCGGAGTCCTCCAAGAAATACTCCACTAAAGAGTTTGGGGTCAACCACCAAATTTGTCGGGCTTCAGTAGTGAATCTGCGAAAAAAGTCCTCAAATAGTGGAACCAAGTACGAGCTTGTCCCTTCAATGTTGCCAGAAACACTCGGCAGAACAGCTGATCTGGAGCATTGTATATTCTCATGATGGTAGTAAAGTGATTGATATGTTCCAGTGGGTCATCGGTCCCATTGAATGTTTTGATATTTGGCAGTTTGAAACCATGTGGGATCGGATGAGCCAGAACTTGGGGCGTAAACGGGGAACCTTGACAATGAGGACAACAAGTGAGAGCATCCCGTTGCCTGATGTGTATGCATTCCTCAGCGATTACTTCATGTATCTCTTCACGGGTGATCCTTCAGCCCGGTGGCGCTTGGGCTTTCTCTTTCCGCATAGTGATGACGGTGACCGGTTCCAGTTCCCCTAAGAATAGGATGAGTGGAACTAGCCGCGTCAAAGAATTCTTCAGACATTTCCTCTCTATGAGGAGCTTCTTATGCTGGAAGCATGATTTTACACTAGAGGAGGGGGGTTGAACGGTGCTGGCGGATGAAGAGGAGCAGGAGGCACTCCTAAATTCTTGAGGAGAGCTAGCATCTTCGTCTGCTGCTCCTTCATTTGCCATACCCGTCCTTCCAAAGCCGTAAAGGGCACAAGTATAGCTTCCGCCTCAAGTGGTGCATTGATGAGTAAATGAGAGTGAGTCGAGTCAATGCATCCCCATAGGATGGATCCTTTGGTAGTTCGAACACTTCTTGCCATTAAAGTCAAGGCCTTGAGTACTATTGAGTTGAGGGTACTGTCATGTGAGGATGTTGAGAATTTAGCTTCCCATAGACGGCGCCAAACTGTTGCTATCTAACTCAGCGCTCCTAAACCGGCCCAGATGTGACTGTCTTAGCCTGGGAGTGGTCGAGCGCGCAATCAGTCACAAAGTAAGAAAATAAGTGCACAGAGGGGATTTTTACATGGAAAAACCCCTCAACCAGGTTTAAAAGCTACGTGATCGGGTCTGTGCCGGTAAACCCCATTATCAGTTTTAGGTTACAACTTGTTTGTTGAATCGAGGCAATATGTTGCACCTCGTTACACTTTGAGGTGGGAGATAATCTTTGGCGCTCGATGGGCAACAAGATGCTCCACACGAGGTTTAGCTTTCACAATCTCAGTGCGAGAACGGGCGTGGAATGCGTAGAATGAGGTTGGAGCGGGCTTGTTGGAGGTTGTACCCGAACGAGGCTTTCTTCCTGCAACGGGCAGAGCACGGCTTCTTCGTGGTGATGCTGTGTACTTAGCCAAATTTCTGGTGGAATGGCTGTGGCTCGTATGAGAATTCTGGTGGAGGAGCAGTGACCCGTAGGAATACTCTGGTGGAGGAACGGTGACTCGTAGGAGATTGTTGGTAATGCTCTGGCCTGAGAAAGAAAAAAACACAGAGGAGAAATGTGAGAAATGATGAGACATGGGGGCCTTTTATAGCCTCTAGGAGGTGGTTACGGTGGTTATGCAGGCTATCTGCACACCGTAACCACCAACATTAATATTTTTAGCATAGTTTTAGAATGCATAATATTTGCTAAATGCATCTCGCCATTAAAATCATGGCTCCTCCTCCACTAATGACGGGTGGTTACGTCGGTGGTTACTTGCGCAACGGACGGTCGACTCTGCGACAAGTCGATCAGACGACGGAGGAAGGGCGCGGCGCAACGACCAATGGGAGAGCCACCCCTCACAGGCGAGGGAGGCGGCTAACTCCTACGCCAGCCACTAACCGCATGCAAGGTGTTGGTCGGCCGCCAACCACCGCGCGGCGCCGTCCGGCCGCGGAAATCGACGACAGGAGCCGACGGGGGCTGGGCGCGGCCGGCGCGGGACCGCCGGCAGTGCACGGCCGGCGCCGGCCGAGGATCCGACACCGGGTGCAGCCGGCCGCAAGCCGGAGCGCGCGGGGCGCAATCGGCCAAGCGTGCCGGCCGCTACCCGCGGCCTCCCACGGTCGCAACAGCGACCGTGAGATGGGGCGCTCCCGCCAGTCGGGGCGACCGGCGGGGTGGCCGCACCATGCGGTCGCAAGGCGCGTCCTCCTTGCTGGCCTGAAGCCTGGTCGGCTTTGGCCGGTCGGCCGGCCGGCGGAGAGAAGAGGGAGAGGGGCCGGCCGTCTAGCCGGCCTCGGTCGGCCGTCTAGCCAAGCTCGGTCGGCCACCGAGAGTGGGATCCCGCGTGCGTGGATCACGCACAATTGCGTATGGCGATCACACGCGCGGCGGTCAAACTCATGTCCCACTAAGATTGTGGGGACAATGAGGAGTGGTCTATCCGCACCCCAAATCTCTATAAAAGAAATCTCATTTCTATCCGAGCTAAAGTACAACACACACAATTCAATCTCTCTATTGCAAAATTTATATATAAAAATACAAATCTTCATTTGAATCCCAATTTGCTAATGTTTCTCCATCCTTTGATTTCCTTATTATAGTGTACATGCAAATTAAAACATCAAACATGAATTATACACATAAATCTCAAAGAAAAACTATTTAATATCTAACATAGATTATCGAGATAAATCTTAAAGAAAAACTATTTAGAGATAAATCCCAATTTGTCCGTATTCTCACAACTTCTGGCTTCTCTTTCAAGTACTTTTATTTGGAAGCAATGTAAGGATACAATACAACATATTATTCGGCGCTCGAAAATGTTCTTGAGTCTCGGAATCGGTTAAAATTGATATTTTTACATTCCTCGACTAGTTGTGGACATCAACTCAATTAATTTAAAAAATAATGATTTATTTATTCTTATTTTAAGATTAAAAATAATAAAATTTAAACCTAAATAAAAAGTGAAGGCTTTAAATATTTCATTTGCTAAATTTATAGGTTGCCCGATTTTTTTTTGAGCAAAATAGGAATAAAACGAAAAATTGCTAACTTTTGAGCCGACTGGATTTGATTTCGAGCCGACTCGATTCGATTTCGAGCCGACTCGGAATCGAGCCATTTCGAGTCGAGCCGACTCGACTCGAAATCAATGGAGTCGATTCGAGCCGAGTTCGAGTCGAAAATTTCGATTTCGAGCCGAGTCAAAATCGCTCGAACTCGACTCGATATCAGCCATAGGCTACAAGGCTTGCTCTATTTTGATATTTTTACATTCCTACTAGTTGTGGACATTCAGAATTTTATTGTTAGTATTGTTTAGGATTTCATTTTGATTTTAACTCTGGGCGGGTTAGAGTGTTTGGTTTTATGTATCAATTATTAACATTTTAAGTTTGTGAATAATGTATGTCGCGGGTGCTCGGTCTTACCATACTATACTTTATTTATGGGTCATGGATGCTCTCCCGTGTCGATAATGAATTATAGCGTACTTTATCTGTTTGATAAGATAATGCATGTGGCGGGTCGACTGACCCTGCTAATGGCACACACCTGGAGATTGACATGAGCGACACCTCTATTCGTGTGGTTGTATTGCCAGTATAGGTGAAAAAAGAGTATGGGCTGAGATCCCAGTCGTTAGTTGGTACTCGACTATGATTGGGTGTTAGCGTCTCAGCACCATGCATTATGAATTTAAGTCCTCTATCAGGGGATCTCTCTTAGGGTCTGTTCGTTTCAACGACATTGATATTTAAGTATTGACTTTCAATCCAATATCAAATATACATGAGAAATGACATTAATCACTTTTTATTGTTCGTTTACAAAAAGATTTTCAATCATAGGAATTGACATTGATATATGCTCTCAATTAAAAATAACATACACGGATTTTTCGCCCGACATCAATTTTATCGCCCGGACTCGATTTTTTCGTCATGACGTGATGTTTTTGTCCGGTCTAAAAAACTCCGGCCTGAAAGCAAAATTTTTCATTCGAATGCGATTTTTTAGCCAAGACGCAATTTTTTCGCACGGTCGCGAGTTTTTCACCCGGACGCAATTTTTTCACTCGGACGCTACTTTTTCGCCCGGACGCGACTTTTAATCCCGAACGCGACTTTGATCGCCAGGACGCGATTTTTTCGCCGGAACTCGATTTTTTCCCCGGACGCGACTTTTTTGCCCAGACGCGCCAGACGCGTTTTTTCGCCCGTGGGTGTTTACTTCGCCCGAGCGTGATTTTTTCACCTGGGCGCGATTTTTTCTTCCGGGAGCGATTTTTTTCGCCTGGACGCGAGTTTTTTTGCCCGGACGACGCTATTTTTTCGCCCGGACGCGACATTTTCGCCTGGGCGCGACTTTTTCACCCGAACGCAACTTTTCGCCCGGACGAGAGTTTTTCGCCCCAACGCGATATTTTCTCCTGGACGCAATTTTTCGCCTGGACACGATTTTTTCGCCCCTACAATGAAAAAATCGTGTCCGGGCGAAAAAAATGCGTCTGGACAAAAAATTGTGTCTGGACGAAAAAAATCACGTTTGAGCGAAAAAATCGCGTTCGGGCGAAAAAATCGCGTACTGACAAAAAAATCGAGTCCGGGGGAATAATCGCGGTCAAGGAAAAAAATAGCGTGGCCATGAAAAAATCGCGTTGCGTTCGGGCGAAAAAAATCGCATCCAAGCGAAAAAAGCACGCCCGAGCGAAAAAATCGCGGCCCGGACGAAAAAATTGCGAAAAAAGCGCGCCCAGACAAAAAAAACGCTCCCGGGCGAAAAAAATCGCGCCCTGGCGAAAAAAACGCGTCGGAGCGAAAAAATCATGTAGGGGCGAAAAAATCGTTTCTGGTCGGAAAAATTTGCGCCCGGGCAAAAAATACAAGTCGGGGCAAAAAAATCGCGTCGGGGCGAAAAAATCGCGCCCGGACAAAAAAAACGCGCCCGGGCGAAAAAAAACGCGCTCGCGCGAAAAAATCTCGCGTGCTCGGGCAAAAAAAGCGCACTCGGGCGAAAAAAGCATGCCCGAGGCAAAAAAATATCGCGAGGAGAAAAAAGCGTGCCCGGGCCAAAAAAGCGCGCCCGTGCCAAAAAAACGCGCCCGGAAGAAAAAAACGCGTCCGGGCAGAAAAAGTTGATCTGGGTGAAAAAATCACGTTCGAGTGAAAAAATCGCTCCCGGGTGAAAAAAGTGCGCCCAGGCGAAAAAATCACGTGCTGGCCAAAAAATTGCGTCAGTCCAAAAAAGTCTCGTCTGGGCAAAAAAATCATGTGTGATCCGAAAAAATCGCTTTGATGCATAAAAAATTACTCTTTTTTTAAAAAGCAGATGTTGACAATCTCAATATTCACACATGGAGATAGACATTGAACCAATGAATTTTTAGTTTTTGGTGAATATCAACGACCTTCCATCAAAAAGTCAATTCCACTCTACAATTATTTATATGAATAACGAAAATGACTTCTTTGAGTTTGGATTCTTATGATTTTACTGGGTTTTGTTAGTTAAGTAAATCTATTTGTAACTGATAGCCCTTTAAAGTATATCTTAAAATTTTGTCATACAATTCTCTTAAGAGAAGGGATTGTCAAAATTCATTTTCCTTAAATGTTAAAATATGAATAATATAATAAATTAATGTTGATTTTTTTTTAATTTTTACTCCATTTATTTTAAAAGGGCTGAATTGTTTGCAAGAAAACTAAATGCAGTTGTTGACTTGTTGTTATGATGTTTCAAATCTAAAATCTAAATTTTAATAGGATTATTTTGAGGGAAATTTTTATTATATATATTATTTTTTATAAATATGTATATTATATATTTTAAAAAGAGTCATCAAAAACCAACTGGCCAAGTGGCTTGCCTCTTTACTTGTTTTCAAACTGATATGAGTTTGAAACCTGCTCCCCCCATAATTTTCATTATTAAATTTTGTGCGCCATGGCCCGCCCGGTCCCTCAAAAATGCGCCCGGTTTACGGTTTAGCGGGTCAACCGGCCGGTTTTCCGGTTTTTACCCGATCCTGAGCGGGGCCGATTTTATAGGCCTGACCGGACCGCCCGGGTGGCCGGTCGGCGGTCCGGCCGGTCCGGTCCGGTCGAACCGGCCGGTCCGGTCCGGTTTTTAAAACCTTGGTGAAGAGTGTAAATTAAGGCTTCATTTGTTTAGGCAAATGCTGACAGACAGCGACAAAATAAATGGCGCCCGGCGACGTTTGCTTCGTCTCCTCCAGTAGCACGGAGGAAAAATCACGGGAATCCTCCGTTTTAATCCCCGCCTCCCCCCTTCAGTCCCAAAGTGCCGGTTCCACCCGCCTGTTGCTCCGGCTACCGCCGCGCCAATGAGGCCTGAGTTATATTGATATCTATTTTATGTTAATATATAACTCCGACGCTCTTTAAAAAATGTCCGGTTATCCTTAACTCCGACGATCTCTGTAAAAGATGTTTTAACTCATTAAAGATGTTTTAACTCATTAAAGATGTTTCTTAACTCCGACAATCTCTTTAAAAGATGTTAGGTTATCCTCATAGTGTCGTTAATGGAATCTCTTCCCTAGATATGCAACTCCTGTTAATAACATGAAATTAATAGTGAAATATGTGTATTATAAAAGACTCGCCCCCCAAATATTCTTGTTGCGTGTCATTTGATTTTTCTCCGGTATAGAGAATCAGACCGCCTTAGCTTTGAATTAGACCGAGTGCGCAAACACTTAAGTGAAAACCAAGCAGCAATGGTAAGACGGTTTTTTTTACTGTGGAAAACCCAAAAATGATGAAAATCCACATGGTTGGATCTGTGCCGGGCCAAAAATCTACTATTTAGCTTTGTTTATAAGTGTTTGGAGTTACTCGAAGGTGATAGACCGTCTCTACATTACAAACTTTGAGTTCAATATGAAGAGAAAAAAAAATCATTATCCGCCTGTGTTTTGAATTCAGGAAATTTTTTGCTTTAATTAAATATTCGTCATGATTGGAGGATATTTCTTACCCTTTTCACGAGATATTTGATTGGATTATGATTGTCTCTATTTCTCTTTAAGTAGGGCAAAATTTGACAGAATATTTTTCCAGTCTTAATGGAGCCTTCCATTATGAGCCCCTCCGTGGGTCTTATAAATTGAAGAGTACACCTGCTTTCTCATTTACATTGCTGCAGAGCTTTTGGAGTTCTTGATAGAATTGATTTCAAGATAACTCAAACACCTAGAGGGGGGGGGGGTGAATATGTTCTTTTCTTTTATACTTAAGGCAGAAAGATATTTCAGTACTTAAATTAGAATCTAACTTATTCTATAACAATCACAGCACATAAATCACAGTCACACACACATCACAGATTGCACACAGTTTTATAGTGGTTCCCCAAGGTCTGGGTAAATCCACTTTTCCCCTCCACCTATCTAGCAGTGTGCTAGATTCGACCTAACTTCTTCCTTCTTCTCAGATCAACAGATCTTACAGCTCAGAACCCTGAAAGGTTCCTACAACTCAGAGTGTAACCACACTCCTACAACTCAGGCTAACAGCCCTACCTCAGCCTTTCCACAAGGCCTACAACTCAGAGAAAAATTTCTCCTACACTCAGGCTCAAAAGCCCTACCACTCAGAGATCTATATCTCCTACACTCAGCCTTTATAATATAGGCTTACAACTCAGATCTATGAAAAGATCCTACAAAATTTGATAAATATTTAGATGGACTCTTACCCTTGTTGAGAGAGAAGGGATGAGAGGTTTCTTGATCAGCTTTTTGATAAAACTGATGGATGAAATCAACATGTTCTTAGCTTTCTTCAAAGCTTCTTAAATCTGAACTCAGTAGGGTTGATCTCCTTTGAAGTTGACTGGCTGCCAGCTTCCTTCTTAGAATCCAGAAATAGATCTGAATCCTTCTTAGCAGATTAGTTCAAGATCTGCTTCTTAAGAGACTTGTAAATGTCTCCTCCTTTACTTAAACAGTTGGAGATCTCTCTCTCTCCAGAACTTCTGAAGTTTCTTCAGAATTCTTGCTTGAATTCTCCTTAGATCTTCTCACGAAACTCTTCTTCTGTTGTGACGTGCACTTTCTTATTATTGCATGTCTTTTTTTTTTGATTTGACAAAATCCATATATATATATAGACTTCATCCATGGTAACCGGCTGATCCGGTTTCTAACCAACTTCTGACAGGTCTGACAGCTTCAGCAAACTTGTTGGAATACACAGCTGTCAAGTCTCCAGTCAGTTCTTGAACCTTTGTCTTTGTCAGCAAAGCGTCGAGACTGATTGTCATTATGTGTCGACACAAGTAGATTAAGTGTCGACACAAGCTTTGGTGATGTCGACATAGCTCCTCTGGTGTCGACACAGCTTCTTGACACTGCATCTGTAGAATGTGTCGACACAGCTTCTTTGTGTCGACATAGACACTCCTTCACTTCACAGCAATCAGCATTATTGAAACTCTACTGAGTGTCGACACAGTTGATATAGTCTCAGAATTTGTGTGTCGACACAGCCTCCAGGTGTCGACACAATTGATGTCGACTAATACTTCTTTGTGTCGACACAATCTCCTGGTGTCGACAAAGTTGATGTCGACTATTATTTCTGTGTGTCGACACTGCCTCCCGGTGTCGACACAGTTGATGTCGACTAATAAATTTGGTGTGTCGACACAGTTGCTTCAGGTGTCGACACAGCTTTTCCAAGTGTCGACACAGGCTTTCTTAAGTGTCGACACATGGACTTAGAAACTTTTTCAGCATTTTGGCAAATACTTAACCTGCACATATAAACTTAAAATAACATCAAATACACCTTGATGTATATCATTGAGCTATGTGAGGCTTCTCCAAATCAGGTACACATTTTCCAATGTACCCAACAATCTCCCCCTATTTGGAGAAGTCATAACCCTTTAGTCAATGATATACACCACTTATAATAAACAAATATGATGATGTATATAAATGATAAATGACAGGGTAACATATAAACAAAACATATAACCAAATCACATCACAGAATAAGAATGCAACTTGAATGAACATGAAACATTGTTTTGTTTAAATTATCCAAAAGTTTCTTAACAACAGATTACATAGATTTCTTTTAAAACTAAAAAGTACATTGTTACTGCAAAATCTAGTAAATCTATCCTAAGGCTGATCAGGCTTTTTGATGACTATGCCTTTTCCTAGCTTAATCTGAGCTTGCACAGGAGGTTCTGCATCATCAATAGGCTTCTTTCTCTTCAATTCTTACTTCTTCTGAGCTTCAGCCTTAATCCTTTGCCTTTCAAAATAATGAAAAGGCTTAGGAAAATATTTGCTAGACTCCTGAGCATTAGGAAGTAGCTTCCCAATCTTAGCCTTTCTTCTATGTTGCACAATGGCTTCTTGCCTTGCCTCATACTTCTGCCATTCCTGTTCATTATACCACTTGCCCCTTTCATGAACTTGATCTTTCACAGCTTTCTAGGAAGTCAAAATTATATTTCTTGAAGCGGGGCTCCACTGCTCAAAATCAGGTTTTAACTCAGCCTGTTCTCTGAATCTTTTCTTTGAAAGTTGAGCTTCCTATTGAGCTTTCAAGGCAGCTTCTGACATTTCAACTTTTTCTATTATAACATTATCAACTCCCTGTTGAGGACTGTATATTGTCTGAACCTATTGTTAAATCATATCAAAATTTGCTGGAGGGTAGATGATCTGAGCAACTTCAGGTTGTTCACCTCCAACATAAGCAGGTTGCACACCAAACTCAACAACATTGTAATCATCACAAAGGGGTGGATATCCCAGAGTGGCTCTGATGCTATTGGATATCTATTTGGCATGATCTGAGCCTGCATTGACTAACATTCTCTCCCCCTTTATGACTTCTCTTTCAATGTGATCTCTTAAGTCATCTTTTTGAAATCTTATTTGGCCATCAAGAAAATTTACACCATCTTTAAAAAATGATTTTATCTTCAAAAGCTGATTAGAAATTGTTTTCTGAGAAGTAGTAATGGCTGTCTTAAAGGAATCCAAGGCTTCCTGTAGCCTCTGATCAAATTCCTCTTTCTCCTTAGCCCTTGCTTCAGTCATTTCAATAACTATTTTCTTTACTTCAGTGACTATCTCATTGTGAGATTCAGTCAGATTGTCATTCATCCTAATCTGATTTTCATGAACATAGCCTTGTTTGACAGCAATATCATCCACTTATTTCTTTAGCTCTACCTGCTGTTTTGCCAGAAATACCACAACATTGCCCCCTTTGTGGAAGCAATCTGTCATCTCTTTCTTATTGAGATTCACCTCAAACCTGATGGATTTGATATCATGAGTCAAATCAAATTGTAGTGACTTATTGCTTTCATCCACATACCTATCTAGAGCCATTCTCTGCTCATCTAATTTTACTTGCAAAGCCACCATTAATGAGCTGTAATCAGCCTCTAGGGCAGGTTGTGAAGTAGTAGCTTGCAAAGCCTTCTTATAGCTCTGGCTTCTTCTCTTGAAAACCATCAGTTTTCTTTTCTTGGCACTTGCAATCTCCTCATCCTCTGAAGCAGAGGTACTGGTAATATTAACTCTTTCTTTAGGACTAGGAGGCAACTCCTTCTCAGTCCTACGTTGCACCCCCTCAATGTCAGCATGCTCCCCCTCAAACCTTACTTGCTCCTCCTTATTTGCTGCTCCCTCAATGTCAGGAAACAATTCTTCCAGAGCGAACTCCTGTTGAGGGTGAACTGGTGATACAGTTGTCTCAGGAGTATTAGCAACTACAGATGTATCCTCCATGATCACATCTAGTGCTGGACTGTTGACATGAGGTGTCTCAAGAATAGATTGTGAATCCATTTCACTTGCCAAGTGAATTATCTCTTCCCCTTGTACTTGT
This sequence comes from Platanthera zijinensis, assembly GCA_039513925.1. Lineage (NCBI taxonomy): Eukaryota > Viridiplantae > Streptophyta > Magnoliopsida > Asparagales > Orchidaceae > Platanthera > Platanthera zijinensis. The sequence continues at coordinate 136,188,024 of CM077092.1, forward strand.
GCAGTAATTGTCTCCCCCTGTACTTGTGCATTCTCAGCTAGGTCCTGTACACTATCTAGCTCCCCCTACACCTGTGCATGATCAGTTGTATCCTATGCAGGTGATCTCTCAGCAGCTTCTTGGCTTGCAATATCAGGTATGTCATTGGTGAGGACCCTATCCCATCTGGTGATGATCTTGATGTCCATTCTTCTCATATGATTGATCTTAGAACCAGGAATCTGCTTCATTACTTCTGGAATTTCTCCAGCCAAGTACAGACTCATTATTCTAGTCAAATTAGGCTTCTTGATGCCTTCCTTAATCTTTTCAAATAGTACTACAGACCAATCTGTGTTGAGTTTAAAAATTATCCTTGTCATGAGGTTGAACATATAGGCAGAAATCCTATCATGTCCCCCTGGCTTACACAGAATCACCTTTCCAACCACTTCAGACAGAAATTTACCTTGCTGATTCATCTATTTCCTGGTTATAGCTGTTCCAATCTTCATGGTGGGATCCAATCCACACCATTATAGTGCCTCCCTTATTTTGGATACTAGTACTTTTTCTTCATCCTGAGTTCTTGGAAGATGAAGAATTTTTCTCAAACTCTTCAAGGTCACTTTGACTTTAGCTCCATTAACAGTTGATTTAATCTTAAGTCCAATTGAGTCTACTATTGCTGCAGCAAATAACTCAAAAACCTCCTTCTTCCAAATCTTGGTTGGTTCAGATATCAGAAACTCCAAACCATTGTCAGTGATTAGGGTAATCACTCCTTGAATCTCTGAGTCAGCATCATCAAAGGCATGGCGTACCACCTCATATCCTTCGTTAATGTTATCTTCAATCTTTGGCGCCATTGGGATGGTGAGAAAACTTGGATTGAGAGAAGATAGTTTGTCGACACAAGGGTTTAGTCTTGAAAATCTGGAGAGCGTGTCGACAGAATATGTTCTTGACCTATTTATACCCTTCTAATCAAAGAAGGTCAAAAGGCGGGCAAAGACTTTCTAAAAGTGTCGACACTGTTGAAATGTGTCGATACAGACTTCTAATGTCTCGATAATGGCGTTGACTACTATGTGTCGACACCAATTGATGATATGTTGACACTAGACACTTAGTAGTTCATTAGAAATTCTACTCTGGTTGACATGGATCGACACCACTTCTGGTTGTGTCGACACCACTGAAGTGTCGACACCACTTCTCTGGATGTGTCGACACAGATTTACTAAAGTGTCGACATCACTTCTCTGAATGTGTCGACACAGATTTACTTAGCCAAATTTGTTAGACTAATCTATGTTTAACATTCCTAATTCAATTTTAAATTTATTGAATTTAGTTTCATCTAGAGGCTTAGTAAAGACATCTGCAATTTGATAATCTGTTTTGACAAATTCTAGTAAGATGTCCTCTTTCTCTACATGTTCTCTAAGATAATGGTATCTAATTTTTATATGCTTAGTCCTACTATGTGAAACAAGATTATTAGCAATAGAAATAGCACTAGTAGAATCACAAAACAAAGGTGTTCTACTTACCTGAATACCATAGTCTTCTAGCTGATGCTGAATCCACAATAGCTGTGCACAGTAACTTCCTGCTGCCACATATTCAGACTCAGCTGTGGAAATTGCCACACTAGTCAGCTTCTTACTACTCCAAGACACCAATCTTCCTCCTAGAAATTGACAGGTTCCTATTATGCTTTTTCTATCTTCTTTGCAACCTGCAAAGTCTGTATCTGAATAGTTTATCAGTAAAAAATCTCCATTCCTAGGGTACCAAAGGCCTAGATTAGGTGTGCCCTTTAGATATCTCAAAATCCTTTTTACTGCAGTGTAATGAGATTCTTTAGGGCATGATTGGTACCTAGCACAGACACATGTAGCATACATAATGTCTGGTCTACTATCAGTTAGATATAGAAGATAGCCAATTATTCTTCTATACAAAGACTCATTTACAGGTTTACCTGCATCATCTTTTCATATAGGCATGCTTGTTCCCATTGGAGTTTTCATGGTGGAGGATGATTCCATACCAAACTTCTTAATTAACTCCTTTGTGAACTTAGACTGGGATATGGACAAGCCATCATCAGTCTGTCTTACTTGAAGTACCAAGAAGAACTTAAGTTCCCCCATGCTGCTCATCTCAAACTTCCCTTGCATAAGTTTAGCAAACTTCTTGCAAAGGTTGTTTTCTGTAGGCCCAAATATTATGTCATCTACATAAATCTGGACTAAGATTATCTTACCTTTGGATTCCCTAAGGAAAAGAGTTTTGTCTATTTTCCCCCTTGAGAATTTGTTCTCAATAAGGAAAGTAGACAGGGTTTCATACCAAGCCCTTGAGACTTGCTTTAACCCATATAAAGCTTTCCTAAGTCTATAAACATAATCAGGTTTGAGAGAATCAACAAAACCTGAGGGCTGCTCTACATAGACTTCTTCTTTTAGATTCCATTTAGGAATGCTGACTTTACATCCATTTGGAATACCTTGAAGCCTTGATATGCTTCATAGGCAAGGAACATCCTAATTGCTTCCAGTCTTGCTACTGGGGCAAAGGTTTGATCAAAGTCAATACCCTCTTCCTGCCTGTATCCTTTTTCAACAAGTCTTGCTTTGTTCTTCACAATGATCCCATTCTTATCCAGTTTGTTCCTAAAGATCCACTTTGTTCCAATGATGTTGTGGTCTTTTGGTTTAGGAACTAACTCCCAGACCTTGAACATTCTGAACTGATTCAGGTCCTCTTGCATTACATCAATCCAATGTGGGTCAAGAATAGCTTCTTCAAATCTCTTTGGCTCCAGTTGAGATAGGAAGCTTGAGCAAAGCACTGTGTTCAAGTTCCTGCTTCTAGTTTGTACTCCATGTCTTAGATCACCAATTATCTGATTTGCTGGATGATCCTTTAAGTGTCTAACAGTTGGAGGTAGACTATCTTCAGGTTGAACACCTCCAGTCTCTTCAATATGCTGTACCTCTTGGTGTATATCTGCATCTAGAGAGTCCTGTACTCCCCCTAGACAGTAGCCACCATTTTCCACTTCCTACTCTTCAGTTGATTCTTCTGTAATGGTAAGCTTGTCCATTTTCTCATTTATACCTGTAGAACTGCATGAGCTACAAGACAACTCACTGTTAACCAGTCTTGTTTCATCAAAGACAACATGTACATACTCTTCTACAATATGAGTAATCAAGTTGTAGACTCTATAAGCCTTACTATTGTTGTTGTACCCAACAAATATCCCATCTTGGGATTTGGCAGCAAACTTAGTTAGATAAGACTTGCCATTGTTAAGGACATAACACTTGCAACCAAAGATCCTAAAATAGGATAAGTTTGGTTTTCTACCCTTCATGATCTCATAGGGAGTCTTTTTGTGGCTTTTGGTGATAGAAGCCCTATTGATCACATGACATGCAGTGTTTACTGCCTCAGCCCAGAAATATTTTGGGAGAAAAGTGTCACTCAATAGAGTTCTACCAGCCTCAATCAGTGTTCTATTCTTCCTTTCAGCAATACCATTTTACTATGGTGTTCTAAGTGAGGAGAATTCTTGAAAAATCCCAAATTCTTCACACAATTTTGTCATACTCTCAGATTGAAATTCAGTGCCATGGTCACTTTTGATTTTGACCACTGTACTGTTAAGTTCATTCTTAATTTGCTTGACAAAACTATATAAAACACTTGAGGTTTCTGATTTTTGTCTCAGAAAGAACACCCAGGAATATCTAGAATAGTCATCTACCACCACAAAAGTGTAGACCTTCCTACCTAGACTATGAACTGGCATAGAATCAAATAGATCCATATGTAAGAGGTATAGATACCTCACTGAATCCTTGTTTTCAAGGCTATGAAAGGAGGATTTTATCTGCTTGCCTTTTTGACAAGCTGAGCATATCCCATCCTTTATACACTTAACATTTGGACCATTCCTTACTAACTCTTTGCTAAAGAGTTGGCCAATTGTTTTATAGTTAAGATGGGCCAGCCTCTTGTGCCATTTGACACAATGAGAGGCTCTCTCATCAGCTACAAGACAAATAGGAGAAACATTGTTCTCACACTCAAAATTAAGACAATACACATTTCTTTTTCTATATTCTGTCAAAATGATCTTTTGATCACTTGATCTTTTGATATGACATCCATTCTTAATAAATGAAATGTAATATCCTAAATCACTCGGCTGACTTATGCTTATAAGGTTGTGTTTCAAACCCTTCACATAGGCCACTTGAGTGATAGTAATCTGGTTATTAGAAATGTTACCAAACCCTTTGATGATTCCCTTTTCAGAACCACCAAAGATTATTTTAGACCCATTTATGATAGGTAAGTACTCTTTCAGCAACCCCTTTGTTCCAGTCATGTGCTTGGAACATCCACTGTCCAAGTACCATATAGGGGCATGGTAACTTGGACTCACCTGCAATAAAGAATTACCTCTCCTTAGAACCCAAGTAAGTCTTGGGTCCTTGGTTCAAGTTAGCTTCATACTTAACAAATCTACCTGCAGCTCTTCTAATAGGTAGACTATTATTCTTCCTAACACTAGTGTTGTGCCAACAATCTATAGCATAATGACCTGTCTTGCCACAGCATCAACATTCATACTTGTTGTATCTATTTTTAGATACATTCTTGACAGTCTGGTTGACAACAAATCTTTTGTATTGTGCTGGTACTGCTGCAGCTACTCCCACTAGTTTCTCACAAACATGGGGTTTATGAACATGGGATACCTTACTGACATAACCACCCTTATCATTCAGAACTTCAGTCTTACTATGACCATGAGTATTCTCGAGGTCATACTTGTTAAAAGGCTCTTGTACCTTTCTAAAAACTACAGGGACTTTAAAATTCAGTGGCTGGACTGAGGCTTTGCCCTTTCTCTTGAATTGGACAGCCCTGATGTTACCTTTAAAGCCTATTCCAACCTTACCCTTTTGAGCCACAAACTCATCTATTAAGGGTAAAACTGATTTTGGCTTGGAATAACTAGCCACCAAATCTTTCTTCTTTTGAAGTCTGACTTCCAGACTTTTAATTAGATAAATTTTGTATGTGATTGTACCCATCTGAATAATAGTTATAGTTTTCAGTTTGGCAACCTCATTCATTTTTTGATCCACCTCTTTCTCTAAATTAGATGCAACTATTTTAAGATCTGCAATTTCTTTAGCCTGAGTTTTGGCCAGGTTTTTGCTTTTCTTTAGTGCCTGCAACAAGTTCCCATATTCATCTATCAGCTGATGAATATCTCCTTCAGACTCAGACTCATCCACATCACTTGATGCAAATGTAGCTGACTATGTACCAGTACTACAATCTGAATTACTAGAAAAACATTGTACCTTACTAGGACCAGGCTGATCCTGACACTTGTCTTCTTCTGACCCAGCCATCAGTCCCATGCACTGATGGTCTTCTTGTTTATAGATAGAGTTCAACAATTGCATAAACTCATCTTCTTTATCTGCTACATAAAGACCAATGTATGCCTCAGCTTCAGATTCAGACTCTGAAGATGATTGATCTGTCAAGTTTTTCTCCTTCTTAGCAACAAAAGATTTCTCCTTCTTGCTCTTTTGTTGAGTCTTCCTTTTATCAGAAGACTCCTTTCTTTTGTCTGGACACTCAGCCACAACATGTCCAGGCCTATTATAACAGTAGCAAACTATCTTTGATGTTGTAGATTTGCTATGCTTAGACCTGCTCCTGTCCTTCCTTGATGACTTCCTCTTTTGATAATAGTCATCCACAGGCTGAGATGTAGAGGGCCTAGACTTCCACTGCTTCTTCTTCAGGAATCTCTGAAACTGTCTTGTGAAGGCAGCAAAATCTTTATCTGAGTCACTGTTGTCTGAACTTTTGTTGTCTGAATTATCTGAAGTAATTTCAGCAACAATCTCAGGAGGTGATGGAGACATCCTCCTATTCTTCCTAGTGGATTCCACCTTGAAGGCCACAGACTTTTCTTTATGCTCCCCTTTAGCACTTTTCTCTTGCTCTTTCCTAGCCATCAACTGCATCTCATATGACAGCAATTTTCCAAACAAAGTTGGAGGAGAGATATCTGTAAGTTTGGCCACTTCCCTAATGACACAAATCTTAGTGTCCCAATCCTTTGTCAAGGATCTTAGGAATTTATCATTCAGTTCATATGTACTGAAGATCCTTCCATAGGACATCAGCTCATTTACTATTCTATAGAACTTCTTATAACACTCAGTTATACCATCTGACTTTCCTTATCTAAAACTCTCATATTCCTGGTTCAGCATAGATTTTCTATCTTGTCTGACTTCTTCAGAACCCTCCATGTAGACAATTAAAGTGTCCCACATTTCCTTGGAGGTCTTGCAGTGAATCAAATTTTGAAAGGTTGAATCATCTATGGCACTTACTATGATATTCTGGGCTCTTTTATCCATAGTAGCCAGGATGATCTCATCCTTAGTCATCTCTAAAAAATCTTTGGGAGTTCTTTGATTTGCATCTAGAACTGACACCTTCATTGGAACATAAGGACCTTCCATTATAGTAATGTATATCCTTGGATCAGAAGCCTCTATGAAAAGCCTGACCCTTTCTTTCCAGATTCCAAAAATCTCTTTCCTGCATATGGATAATTTCATAGAATCTAGTTCCTTATGATTTTCTCCTGAACCCATTTTCTTGATCTTGAATCTGCCTTATGGATCTTACTCAGACTGTTAAGTCCTTCTTTGAGCAACCTCCCTCTGATACCACTTGATAGAATTGATTTCAAGATAACCCAAATACATAGAGGGGGGGGGGGTGAATAGGTTCTTTTCTTTTATACTTAAGGCAGAAAGATATTTCAGTACTTAAATTAGAATCTAACTTATTCTATAGCAATCACAACACAGAAATCACAGTCACACACACATCACAGATTGCACACAGTTTTATAGTGGTTCCCCAAGGTCTGGGTACATCCACTTTCCCCCTCCACCTATCTAGCAGTATGCTAGATTCGGCCTAACTTCTTCCTTCTTCTCAGATCCACAGATCTTACAGCTCAGAACCCTGAAAGGTTCCTACAACTCAGAGTGTAACCACACTCCTACAACTCAGGCTAATATCCCTACCTCAGCCTTGGCACAAGGCCTACAACTCAGAGAAAAATTTCTCCTACACTCAGGCTCAAAAGCCCTACAACTCAGAGATCTATATCTCCTACACTCAGCCTTTATAATATAGGCTTACAACTTAGATCTATGAAAAGATCCTACAAAATTTGATAAATGTTCAGATGAACTCTTACCCTTGTTGAGAGAGAAGGGATAAGAGGTTTCTTGATAAGCTTCTTGATAAAAATGATGGATGAAATCAACCTGTTCTTAGCTTTCTTCAAAGATTCTTGAATCTGAACTCAGTAGGGTTGATCTCCTTTAAAGTTGACTAGCTGCCGCTTCCTTCTTAGAATCCAGAAATAGATCTGAATCCTTCTTAGCAGATTAGTTCAAGATCTGCTTCTTAAGAGACTTGTAAATGTCTCCTCCTTTACTTCAACAGTTAGAGATCTCTCTCTCTCTCCAGAACTTTTGAAGTTTCTTCAGAATTCTTGCTTGAATTCTCCTTAGATCTTCTCACGAAAATCTTCTTCTATTGTGACGTGCACTTTCTTATTGTTGTATGTCTTTTTTTTGATTTGACAGAATCCATATATATATATAGACTTCATCCATGGTAACCGGCTGATCTGGTTTCTAACCAACTTCTGATAGGTCTGACAGCTTCAGCAAACTTATTGGAATACACAACTGTCAAGTCTCCAGTCAGTTCTTGAACCTTTATCTTTGTCAGCAAAGCGTCAAGACTGATTGTCATTATGTGTCGACACAAGTAGATTAAGTGTCGACACAAGCTTTGGTGATGTCGACATAGCTCCTCTGGTGTCAACATAGCTTCTTGACACTGCATCTGTAGAATGTGTCGACACAGCTTCTTTGTGTCGACATAGACACTCCTTCACTTCACAGCAATCAGCATTGTTGAAACTCTGTTGAGTGTTGACGCAAGTCCTGTGTATCGACATAGTTGATATAGTCTCAGAATTTGTGTGTCGACACAGCCTCCAGGTGTCGACACAGTTGATGTCGACTAATACTTCTTTGTGTCGACACAGTCTCCTGGTGTCGACACAGTTGATGTCGACTATTATTTCTGTCTGTCAACACTGCCTCCTAGTGTCGACACAGTTGATGTCGACTAATAAATTCTGTGTGTCGACACAGTTGCTTCAGGTGTCGACACAACTTTTCCAAGTGTCGACACAGGCTTTCTTAAGTGTCGACACATGGAATTAGAAACTTTTTCAGCATTTTGGCAAATACTTAACCTGCACATATAAACTTAAAATAACATCAAATACACCTTGATGTATATCATTGAGCTATGTGAGGCTTCTCCAAATCAGGTACACATTTTCCAATGTACCCAACAGTTCTTGTCTGGAATTTGTGGAGTTCCCTCGTCGTTATGCCTCCCTCTAGGAAGGTAGCGTTTTTTCACAAAATTAATCCAAGTCCAAAGGAGGAGTGAGCAAGAAGAATGGGGGAGCCGAGGGATGCCAACGCGCTGCCCTACGTGGTCACGCTCATTGGGGCCTGAGCAGGCGTGCATGGTGTCGTTAGCATGGGAATGCACGGTGGAGACCGCACGCGGCGGTGCCCGCGCAGGTGCGCACTGAGGAGTCCATACGTGGTGGAGTCCGCGGGCGTGCCTGTGCAGGCGCCCGCGAGCACGCCAACATGGGGGCGCGTGCCTATACGAGCACACGTCTTGCTCGACGCGTATGCGGCTCCTACACGGTGTTCGTGCAGGTGTGCGACCTCCACGTGCACACGAGATGCCCGGTCGCATGCGCTGAGTATGTACGAGATTTTTCTTGTTATTTCTCCCGCCCTGACTTTTAGTTATGTATACCTCTTTAACAAATTCCAAGGGGCAGTGTTCCATCAAGGTCTATGCGCCTCTTGTCGACTTTAAGTGCGTACGAGTGAGTGCGTAGCGGGAGCGCTTTGGAATTATGGCAGATGTGGATATTTAGATTCCTTCTTCATCGGAGCGTGTCCAGAACTGCCCTTTGGGTTATTTTGCTATTTCAAAGGGGTGCTTGAAGGCAGGTTTCTGAATCCCTCCTGCTGAGGAGGCTCTCGAGATTTTCAAGTTCATGAACATCTCGATAATGCAGTTTTCCTCGGTGGGGGTGACGAGGATATTGGGGTTGATTTTCTTCTTTCGGGAGCATCACACTTGCTTGTTCGTCGAGTTGTTTTGCGAGTGGTGCAAAGTCTCCACCAGTTCTGGAGACCGGATCGAGGTGGTGAGAAATAAGAAGTGATGCGTTCAAGGACATGACGAATTACCATCATGGAGGGATGCTCTTTGGATTAGTCAGGAATCCTTGGAAGCTGCCTGAGACTTAGCAGGAGCTCCCGAAGAGTTGTGGCCTTCTTACATGGCAAGAGCACGACTTTACTTCTGTGTTAGGTTTTGGGGACACACGTGAGCTGGCCTGTGTGGTCCTGGTGATTGGCCTATTTGTTAGCAAGAAGTGTCTGATCCTGGTGGGCTTCTCTAATGAAGTAGAGTGGAGTTGTGTCGTTCCCTTGGAGTGGGGAATAAAGAGGAGCAAAGTCTTTTCGCTAAAGCGGGGGGAGGCAGGCCCATCCTCGGCTACCCTTGAGACTCTTATAATAGTTTTTGACGATTACCCAGATGAGCTTGGTGATGTTCCCCCTCCTATTGTTCCTGAGGTTGAGGATCCCCTAAAGCTACTTGCAGATGGGTTGGTTTTGCAGGAAGAACCAATATTGTCGCTGGTTGTTGCGAGGGGGTAAGAAGTAGGAGTCTTCCTCTTTTCAGGTTGCCATGTCAAAGACACGCTAATCATTCTGCTTACTTGCTCTCTTGTGATGTACTTTGATGTTATCTAGATCCAGCTTTAGTATTTGCAGCTAGATGAATTGCACGTAGTCTTTCTTATGCATGACAACAGCTACATGTACATGAAGGACGAGTTCTTCTCACTTCAGGAAAAATTGGCCTTGTTGGAGGAGTCATTGACTGCTGCTTAGAAAAGGAGGGAGAAGGCTCTCTCACAGCTTGACAGACCAGAATCCTCATTGGCCTCTTTCAGGGTTGAGGTCGAGGAGCTCTGAGGGAAGCTTGTTGCGGTCAAGGCAGGCCTTACTGAGTCTCTTCATAGCATAGAGGTAGTCGGAGCGGAGATGTCATAGGTTGAAGCTGAAGTGGAGCGGCTGAAGGAGGAGAGAGCCCAACTTTCCTCGGCACAAAAGTACATTATGGTTGTGCGAGCTTCTGCGGTGGCAGAGATTATTATGATTTCAAGGTGGAACAAGTTAAGATTTTAGAGGAGGTACATGTAACATCCCGAATTTTATTAGGTCACTAGAAAGTCAGGATGTTACAGCCCGCTTTGAGATGATGGTTTCTGAGGTTGATCCACTTTTGTAGGATGAGCGTGATGTTGCGTTCCACCTGAGATTCAGTAAGTGATTATGGCTTGCTCGGAGGATGTCAGAGAGCTCTGATCTTAACATGGAGGATGCTTTAGATGACGAACCAAATGTTGATATTGAGGGATGATTTACTTGCACATTCATTGTATTTGTTAGTTGTTTGGCTTCTCCTTTGTTATTTTAGTTGTGAGTGTGACTTTGCACCATTGTATGTTTTTTTTATCTTTTATGATGTCGCATGTGGGGTAGTTTTTAATTTTATTGAAATCCTTTCTTCAGATCTTTTACTTTTCGTTCACGCTAGCGCGTGTGCGTGCGAAGTTTAGTGTTAGCCTTTGCGGTTGTGATCTGGCGTTAAGCCTGAGTATCATCATTTGAGCATAGGGTGAAGTTAGCGATGAGCATTCATCCTGAAAGTCTTTGTTCAAGGGTAGCTAAACACCTAGAGGGGGGGTGAATAGATTTGTTTTGGAAGTTTTAAGTCTTTTAAAGTTGTAAGTTTGGAGTGTGCGAGAGTTAGTTGTTAGCTTTCAAGAATCACAACAACACATAAGTTTTATAGTTGTTCTTCTATCTAGGGTACGTTCACTTTCCCCCTCCACCTATCTAATAGTGTGCTAGATTTGGTTAACTTCTCCTATATCCTTAGCTCCTTGAGCTTACACCTCAGATTCCTCAGGATCTTACAATCTCAGAGTGAATCTCTCTCCTACAACTCAGACTGATAACAATCCTACCTCAGGCATAGCAGCCTTACACTTAGAGTTAAGCAACTCCTACCTCAAGCTCATTAGCCCTACACTTAGAGATACACCAGATCTCCTACCTCAGATCCCTCAGGATCCTACCTCAGATCCACTCATGGATCTTACCCACTCAGAGACAGCAGTTCCTACTACTCAGCCTTTATAATGCAGGCTTACAGCGTTAGATCACACAATGATCCTGCAGTTTGAGTAAGGTTTTTGTGATTATTTACTTCGGAGAATTAATCCTCTAAGTCAACTTTCTGGACTGTATAGAAACAGCCTTATCTCTTCACAACAACAAGAAATTGAATCTTCAAAGTAGTTATGCTTGTGCTGAGAAGAGATGTTGCAGAGCTCTGCTTCTTTAAGCTTAATTAGATCCAAAGTAGAATGCGACAGCCTTGAAGACGAACAGTGACAATAATGCGTGCTCTGTAAACTAACCCTTGCAGAAAATTAGGGTTTTTGGTTCTTGCTGAAGACTTCTTAGAGTTTTTTGATCTCAACCACTTTTCCAAGAAAAAATGATAGTCTGTCTTCAAAAACTTCAATAACCCCTTTTTAATTTCTCTGCTTTGACTTTTTATATCTCGTAACACCTTGGTTTGCTTGTGACGAAAAATTTGAATATATGACAAGATTTCTTTACTACAATCCAAAATGGATCTATGTTGGCATCTTCAAACTTTTTTGGTTCAACTTGCGACAGAAAACTTGAATACATTGCTATATTGAGGCTTTCGCTCCTTGTTGTAGCACCTTGGTTTTCATCTCTAATAATTAGATCTTTGGGATGATCTCTCAAGTGTCTGACATCAGCTGGTAATCTGTCTTCTTCACTTTGAGATTCAGTTTCTGGAGCTTGATGTTCTTCATCTATGTCTAATCTTCCTGGACCATCCTCAGGGATGACCACACACTTATCCTCTACTTGTTCAGTAGGAGGTGTATCAGTGATGCTCAACTTGTCCAACTTTAATTCTACATATGCAAATCTAGTGGAGTTTGGTAGCTCACTGTGAATCATAGTAGACTTATGAAATACAACATTGACAGACTCTTCTATAACTTGATTCTTCAAGTTATAGACTCTATAGGCTTTATTGTGATTGTTGTGCCCAACAAAGATTCCCTCATAGGACTTGGTAGCAAACTTTGTCAAGTAGAACTTCTCATTATTAAGCACAAAGCATTTGCTTCCAAAGATTTTTAAATAGGCAAGATTTGGTTTTTTGTGTTTCATAATCTCATAGAGAGTCTTCCTGTGGTGCTTGATGATAGTGGCTCTATTCAGGACATGACAAACAATGTTCATTGCCTCAGTCCAAAAATATTTTAAGAGAGAAGTGTCATCGACCAATGCCCTTCCAGCCTCTATAAGAGTCTTATTTTTCCTCCCAGCTATCCCATTTTACTGGGGTGTTCTTAGAGAAGAAAACTCTTGAAATATTCCTTGCTCTTCACAGAACTTTGTCATGTCTTTATATTGAAATTCTGTGTCAAGATCACTTCTAATTTTGACCACAGAGTAGTCCTTTTTCATTTTGAATTTACCTAACAAAGGTCACAAAGTTGTTAAGGGTTTCAGACTTTTTCTTAAGAAAGAATACCCAAGCAAATCTAAAAAAGTCATCAACTATCACAAGAGTATAAACTTTCTTACCTAGACTATGAACTGACATAAGACTAAATAAGTCCATATACAAGAGGTAAAGACACCTCTCAGAATCCTTGGCCCCAATGCCCTTGAAGGAGGCCTTTATCTGTTTGCCCTATTGGCATGCAGAGCAAGTGTCCTCTTTGGTGCATTTCAGATTGGGTCTATTTCTGACTAACTCTTCACTAAAGAGCTTGCTAATTGCCTTGTAATTCAAATGAGCAAGCCTCTTATGTCATTACACACAATAAGAGTCTTTCTCATTTGCAATAAGACATACTGGAGAGTCTGAATATATACATAGGAAATTTAAATAGTAAATATTTCCACTCCTAGTGCCTGTAAAAATGACCTCTTGGTCACTTGACCTTTTGATCAGATACTTATTCTTGTGGAAGACAATGACATAGCTAATACCACATAGTTGGCTTATGCTAATCAGATTGTGTTGCAATCCTTCCATATAAGCTACTTTTGTAATGGAGACTATGTCATTGATAATCATACCATAGACTTTGGTAACTCCTCTATCTGAACCTCTAAAAATGATTTTAGGTCCATTCCTCACTGGAGTATAATCCTTTAGATGGCTCCTTATCCCAGTCATATATCTGGAATAACCACTATCCAAGTACCATATTGGCATCTGATGGGTACTACTTGCAATCACAAGTTTTAATTTACCTTAGGAACCCAAAATAATTTGGGTCCTTGGTTCATATTAGCTTGAAAATGGCTATATGTACCTACAACATCCCTAACAGGAAGACTCATCCTTGCCCTTCGCACACTTGGGTTGTGCTAACAGTCTATGGCAAAGTGGCTCATCTTGCAAGAATGCCAATACTCATGGATATTGTATCTCCTCTTCTAAACAACCTTTGATGTGTGTAAGCCATCATTCTTTATCTGTTCAGAGGGGAGAGAAGTAGCCTTCTTCCCGTTTCTTTTAGCAAAAATTTGACAGAAAGTAAGTCTGCCAGTAGGTACACTAGGTTTATCCTGATTTACACCAATAGATGTCTTCTTTGCAGCTGATATGGTGTTGATGACATCAAAAATGGCCAAGTGAGGCTTACTGACTATCTTTCTCACAGTCTTACTCTTTGCATAAGGTACTTGGGGCTTGGACACTACCTTACCCTTGAGAGTGGGAGCCAGATCACCAAATATAAATGGTCCATGATGGGCCATTTAGATTTCCTCACGGGGATCCTTCAGTGCACTCAATCCCATGCCATTTCTTCTTCTATTAGAAGTGACATTTATGATATTATAGGAAGAATTTCCATTCTTCCAGTGACCATACATACTATCATGGTCATACCTGTTAGAAGGGATAATAACATTCAAAAAGTGGTCTGAGGCACAATTGGAGCCTTGACTTTCCCTTTGGAATGGGCAGCTCCAGAGTTCCACTTGAACCACAATCTCCTCTTATTATTTTGAGGGATTAAGGAGTCAATTAGTCGCAATACTGTCTTGGGTTTAGAAAATTCAGCTACTAGCATCCTCTCTTTGAGGATCTTCTCTTCAAGATCCTTGGCGATCTTATTCTTCTAGCAGATGGTGCCTATTTGGATGATAGAGATTATCTTCAGCTGACTGACTTCCCTCCTCATCTGGGCTAGCATAGAAGTTGACTCAGACTTCAAAGAAGTAGCATGCCGTAGAGAGGCAATCTCATCAGTTTGTCTCTTGATAATCTTCTTGGTCTTCTTCAGAGCTTTCAGGATAACACCATACCTGTCAATCAATTGATTGACATCCTTATCAGAGTCTGATCCATCATCCCCACTAGATGAGGTGGTTGCCTCAGAGTCTGAGCTAGTCTCATAAATAGAAGGAGAGTTTGGGAGAGAGAATACCTCTTCAGGAATGTAACTGTCCTGACTGTCTTCAGTTAAGGCCATAAGGATGAATTCATCATCTTCAAAATCACCGTCAATATAGGATAGTGGTGCTCTTATGCCCATTAGGGTAGCAAGATGATCAGCCTCCTCTTCAATAAAAACAAGACCAATATAGACCTCTTCTTCTTCTAAATCTGAAAATTAAGATTCACTGTCTGACAAACAAGTTTTCTTCTTGACCAAGAAGGTCTTTTCAATTTTCTTGTCCTTATTATACTTCTTGTCAAATGATTTCTTATATTCCTTCCTCTTGACTAGAGAGTCGGTAATGACATGTCCAGACCTGTTACAACAATAACAAACAACATTAGTCTTAAAGTGTTTGTTCTGTATAGAATCATATATTTCCCCTAAGTGGTCTTTTTTGGACCTCTCAATGTTAGTATATGGCTTTCTTGAGCTAGAGCTAGAAGAGCCCTTGTTCTTCCACTGTCTTCTCCTGCTCAACATCTTCTTGAACTGTTTGGAGAACAAGGTAAGTTCTCCATCTGACAGTTCATTGCCCGAGGTGCTGAGATTTGAGCACCTGACTCAATAACTCTCCTTGGAGGAGGGAGTCTTTTCCTTACACCTCCTTGTAGCTTCAGCTTTAAAGGCCACAGTCTTCTCTCTATTGAGGGTTCTGACAGCATCTTCTTCTGCTCTCTTGGAGTTCAGCTGCAGCTCATGAGACAATAACTTCCCAAATAGGTTTTGAGGTAGAGTGTTGGCCAGGTTGCCAACCTCCCTGATGACATAAATTTTGATGTCTCATTTCATGTTGAGGGATCTCAAGAACTTATCTTTCAGCTCATAATTTGTGAACTGTATGCCATAAGTGATCAAATTGTTCACTATCTTGAAGAACTTTTTATAGTACTCGGCTATGGAATATTTCTTGCCTTACTTGAAGGCCTCATGTTGTTGGTTCAGAAGGGATTTCCTATCATTCCTCACCTCCTCTATACCTTCCATATACACAATCAAAGAATATCACATCTCCTTAGTAGTTCTGCAGTGGACCAAGTTCTGGAATGTAGAATCATCTATGACATTTACAATGATATTCTAGGCCCATTTGTCCATAATGGTCAAAATTACTTCATCCTTGTCCATCTCAGTGTACTTCTTGAGAGTCTGGATGTTGGCATCTATAGCAGAGACCTTTATGGAAATGAAAGGTCCCTCTTGAACAGTTATGTATATTTTAGGGTCTAAGGCTTCCATGAACAGTCTTACTCTCTCCTTCAAGATCCCAAAGTTATCCTTCCTGCAGATTAGAAGTTTCATAGAACCCAACTCCTTATGGTTCTCTCCTGAAGCCATAGAGATGAGCTTCTACTATCCCTTTGAGGTCTTGTTCAGACTGTTAAGTCCTTTTAGAACAACCTCCCTCTGATACCACTTGAAAGTCTTTGTTTAAGGGTAGCTAAACACCTAGAGGGGGTGAATAGGTTTGTTTTGGAACTTTTAAGTCTTTTAAAGTTGTGAACTTGGAGTGTTTTAGAGTTATTTGTTAGCTTTCAAGAATCACAATAACACATAATTTTTACAGTGGTTCCCCTATCTAGGGTACATCCACTTTCCCCCACCACCAATCTAGCAGTGTACTAGATTCGGTTAACTTCTCCTATATCCTCAGCTCCTTGAGCTTACACCTCAGATCCCTCAGGATCTTACAATCTCAGAGTAAATTTCACTCCTACAACTCAGACTGAAAATAGTCCTACCTCAGGCACATCATCCCTACACTCAGAGTTAAGCAACTCCTACCTTAAGTGTTGGATCTTGTGGGCAACCTTAGAGGGGGGGGGGGGGTGAATAAGGTTTGACGCGCTAATTAAAAATTTGAATTATTTTTGTCCAAAAAAACTAGCTTTGGAAGCTACCGCGCGGCACTAGCTCGCTAGCGCGCTGCGGTAGGTCACATACCTCATTTTCCTGGGCAAATTTCTCTTTGTAGAAATACATCCCCTTTAGGGATCTACCAGAGAACAACCAGAACGTTATATGCAAGAATAAGAACACAAATAATTTTATTCAATCAAAATCAAAAAATGTTTTACAATTATAAAAGTTTGATCTCCGTGACGCCGAAGATCGGAGGCTGTGAATGACGAAACTTTTTGGTTTTCTATATCAAACCATAACACGGACCGGTTGGATCTCTCCCTTTCACTCCAAGAAAGGTCTTCGAGTCGGCTCTTCACTTTCACACAAGGAAGTGTCTTAGAGCCGCAACTAGATCACCCGATCAAGACGTCCCTTCCCCGGGATGATTTCTCACGGAATCCTCCCCGAAATTCCGATGACTTTCACCGGCCAATTTTCCTCACCACAAACACGCAGTTAAACAAAAAAAGGATTAAATAAGAATTTAGTATTGAATCTCCCTTAAAAGAATTTCTCTGTTAAGAAATCCATGACCGGTGCTAGCGGTCTTCATTTGGTTACAACCGATCAACTCCACGTAGTCGTTGAAGTCCCTGGCTCACTGGAGATCTTCATGCGCGAATGGGAGGGAGGCGATTTTCTCTTCCTTTTACAGAGACGACAGAATGGTGCTAAGAGGCAGCTACCTAACCCTAGGAATGAATTCTCCGTGTCTCAATTTGTCTCCCTTAGGAAATCAGAAAACGAGATGCCTTTTATACATCTTTTAAAAACCGGGCTACTGCCGGTGGTAAGGCTAGCGCCTGGCGATAGGTCTTCATGCGTTGACGTGATAGCAGTCATGCATATTTGGAAAAATATTCAAAAAGAATATTTTCGCTTTTTCGTGCTAGTGTGGTGCGTTAGGAAGTTATCGCCTGGCAGTACTCCAGTCGTCTTGACGAATACATCTTGACGATTGTTGAGTGGGCTAGCACGGTGTGGTAGGAAGATAGCGCTGTGCGGTAGAACCCTGAGTGCCTGGCCTAAATAAATCCTCAGTCTAGCATTGGTGGTAGAGCTAGCGCCACACGGTAGGATCCCGAGCACCTTATCTATTTAATTCAGGCTACCGCCCATCGGTAGTGCTTAGCGCGCAGCGGAAGGTGCCAGAAGAGAGTTCCTTGCTTCGCTTGAACCTATAAACCTGCACACTATACCCAACACAAGATGTGATCAAATATGTTGGAACCCTACTTGTGATTTGGGCTAGGATAACTATTAGGATTGATTAGATGACCCAACATATATAGTCTAGGGTCATATGATGTTTTCAGGTTCAAGGTCAGTCACATGATGTTAGATTATTGGAACCTATCTTCAGAAGACTTCAGAGACAGAGGACTTTAGAGAAAAAGCAGTTAAAAGTATGTAGAAAAAGTTGTTCAATGAAAGATGAACTAAGTTCGGCGGTCGTCGATCTCATATCGATGAACTCAGAGTTCCTTCTCTGAGTTGAGCTCGACGAAAGTCAAGCTGAGGTCGACGAACTGCTTTCTCTACTTTGAAGTTCAACTCGATGAAGGACTTACTCAGTTCGACGAACTGGAGCTCAGATTGAAGAAGTAAATTATTCAGTTCAACGATCTTGAAGCTGAGCTCGACGATAGAGAGTTATCAGCTCAACGAACTTGGAGCTCAGGTCGACGAAAATTTGCTGAGTTTGACTATCTCCTTCAAGGTTCTATTCGGCTAATTCTCTTCAGTTTTTTAGTTCAACTAATGACAGATCGATTTCAAATTAATTCAATTAAGTAATACTCTGATAATTAATGCATAATATTCCCAATGAATATAGTCGTTACCAGGCATCATTAATTATGGATTTCACAGAGTTATTACCATACTAAATTACTAGGACAGTTATGGAAATGCATTTAAGACAAATTGAGCCGTTCCAACACAAAGAGATTATGCAGACAAATTCAAGGAAAGATTTTAAAATTCAAAGGTTTGAAATCTGCTATCAAATATATACTCCTTCAGAAAATTGCAGATAAAAAATGAATGTAGAATAGAGTACATAAAATAAGTGAAGAACAAATACAGTTTTACATACAGAGCTCTTCATCATCTGCTTCAAGCTTTCAAGAGACAACAAATCAAATATCAGTATGAAATTTTTGCTGAAGAGCAACATCAACTTGAAGGTCTATACCCTGAAGCAAAGCTTCCATCTCCTGATCATCTACACAACTCAGAGGGATCTTTGACATCATCAATAATCCACTAGTCTTCTCAGAGATTTGAGACAGAGAAGACAAAATCATTTTCATTTTTCTTTCACTGTGTACGGGGTTTTAAATCCCTTCAAAAGTTAACCTTTTGGTTCACAAGTCACTTGATCAAAAGACTTGGGATTAGCTTTTGGGCACCTGATCAAAAGCTCAAAGGGTTTCTAGATCTCCCTTAGAAAATAGATCTTCTGGTGACAGGACACCTGATCAAAAACCTGTGGTGGCAGGGCACCTAAGCAAAAACATGTAGTGGATTCCTACCAGTGTGGTAGAATAATAGATGTACCCAGGTTTATTGAGGAACCACTATAAATTCCTTGTGTCGTCTAGATTGCCTTTACTTATTTTATTTGTGTGATGTGATCTTCTTTATATAAATATATATATCACTATCTTTTAATCCGCTATAAAAATAAGTTAATACTTTTTAATACTTTATTCACCCCCTCTAGAGTAAAGATAAAATCTATCCCTCACTTTCAATTGGTATCAGAGACAGGTTATTTGGTTTCACAGGCTAACACCTGAACCAAAAGATCTTTGATGGATCTTATTTACTCTAGTTTGTTCTTTTTCTCATGATACAAAATAAAGAGTATTTAAGCACCAGACCTCCAGTGTGTAATCTGAATAAGTTTGCACTTTTGAAGGCAAGGATAAGACTTTACATGAATTCTATTGATGAGGACATCTATAATTCTATTTTGACAGGACCACCACTACCAATGGATACTACAAGCACTAGTGAAGTTCCACCACCTGAGTGGACTGAAGCTTAGAAGAAGGCCAAGATTGCTGATGCCAAAACAATGAACATTCTTGCCCAAACTATGTCAGATGACATATTCCAAAAAGTTGCTGAATGCACTTCGACAAAGGCAATCTGGGATTCTCACAATGCTATGGTAGCAGGATCTGCAGATCAAAGAAAAGACAGGAGATCACATCTGATCTCTCAGTATGAGAACTTCAAGAAGGAAGAAGCAGAATCAGTTGCTAATATGTACAATAGACTCAGCCTCATAATCAATGAGCTGAAATCATTGGACAAGAATATCACATTGACAGAGATAAATGACAAGATCCTTATGTGCTTCCCTAACACATGAGATTCAAGGATCTGGCCAATCAAAGAAGCCTCAATGAAATCTCTACAGATACCTTGTTGGGCACGCTCAAATCTTATGAGCAGCTCATCAAGACCAGAGAAGATGAACGAAGAACCTCTTCTTCAGTAAGGAAAGAGCAAAGCATTGTTTTTAAAGCAATTGAAGAAGCAGAAGCCATTCCAGACAATGAAGAACTAATGAGTCTCTTGACAAAGAGATTTTACAAGATGGCAAGGAAGGACTTCAGGAGAAGATCAGCCAGAAATGATGATAAGCCAAGGTATGAAAAGACTCATACTAAAGAGATTGTCTGTTATGGGTGCAGGAAACCTGGACATATACTTCCAGAATGTCCAGAAAACTAGAAGAAAGAGAATAAGAAGGAGAGGCACTCTAAGAAGTATACTCACAAACCCTCCTACAGCAAACACAAGAAGAAGGAGAGGAGATTTGTTGCTGAAACATGGAGTGAATCTGAGGATGAATCTTCATCCAGCTCTAGTGAGGATGAAGAAGGAGCTAAGGCCAGAGAGGTCTGCTTGATGGCAATCAATGCATCATGCAGCCACTCTAAAGCTGAATCTGAATCAGAAGAAGATCAGGTAATTTCTTCTTTTGATTTTACTTCAGAACAATTCAAAATTGAATTTAAACTATTATGTAATGATTTAATTAAATCTGAGAAGGAAATCAAACTTCTCAGAGAAAAATTAATTGAATATGATAATTTATTTTCTGAAAATATTAAACTTAAAGATGATTTAGACAATGCTTCAGAACAAATAATATCCATAAAAACTAAATTATCTGAGGCTAAGGAGTTTGAAGAATCCCTTAATAGGAGAAGTATCAAACTGATGAATTTCACAAGTAAAGTAAATGCCATGCTAAATGGCAAACTGGTCTTAGGAGCTTCATCTAGTCAGCTTCCTTTGTTACAGAAAAACATATTATCTACTCTTGTAAAGTTTATTTCTGAAAAAGGAAAAGAAAAATAAGAGGATATAAATAAAGAAACTGAAGTTTTTCATAAGACTAAACAAAATAAAAAGAAAATTTTTCATAAAAATTATGTTCAACATAATTCGTCGAATCGAGCTCGACGAAATAACTATTATTCGTCAAACTCAGATCGACGAACTATGAACCCAGAATTTCAGTATAATTATTCTACTAACTGTGCTCAACGATCTCAATATGGTTCGTCGAACCGCGATCGACGAACGAGGGGCACAGAGAATGAATATTTTCATTCTGTGAACTTTAGGAAGGTAGCTTAGGTAAGTGGTCTCAAGCATAACCTAATATCCATAAGTCAATTATGTGATGAAGGTTATCAGGTATCATTCAATCAATCTTCTTGCATTATTACTTCTAGTGATAACAAGACTGTTTTAAATGGAATTAGACAAGGCAACATATATGTAGTAAATTTTAAATCTGCTAATTTAGAAATTTGTTTATTTAATCAAATTAGTTCAACCAATGAATTATGGCATAAGAGATTAGGTCATGTTATCCTTAGAAATATTGCCAAATTATCTAGGAACAACCTTGTTAGAGAACTGCCTTCTGGTTCTTATAAGAAGTAAGGACTCTGCAGGGCTTGTCAATTAAGCAAGCAAACTAAAAATAGTTTAAATCCATTAATAAAAGTGATTCACCATTAATAAAAGTGATTCACCCAGGATTTTGTATTTGCTACATATGGACATTTTTGTCCCTATTACTGTACAAAGTTTGGGAGGAATGTCATACACTCTACTTATTGTTGATGACTTCTCTAGATTTACTTGGGTGTTTTTTCTTAAAAACAAGTCAGATAACTTTAAAGTTCTTACAAACTTTCTTAGGAACATCAAGATTGAGTACTCTACTCAGGTTATATTGATCAAAAGTGATCATGGCATCGAGTTTGAATCTCTTCTGATGAAAGAATTCTGTGAGAAGGAAGGTATCAAACATTGTTTTTCTGCTCCTAGAACTCCTCAACAAAATGTGGTAGCTAAAAAGAAAAATAGAACCCTAATTGAATCTGTTGGGATATTACTTGCAGATGCTTACTTGCCCCTATCCTTTTGGGCAGAGGCTGCAAGCATAACAAATTATATTCTTAACAGAAGTTTGATTCATAAACTTAAGGGTAAGACTCCCTATTAATTACTTAAAGGGAAGAAACCTAAAGTAGATTATTTTAAATTCTTTGGATGCAAGTGTTATATTCATAATAATAACAAGAAACACTTAAGAAAATTTGAAGCCAAAGCTGCAGAGGAAATTTTCCTTGGATATTCCCAAGTCAGCAAGGCCTATAGGGTTTTTAATAAATCAACACTAAAAATGGAAGAGTCTGTTCATGTATCTTTTGATGAGGCTAACATGTTTTACAAGGAGAAAGATTCTTTTACCATAGACTCATTGCAAGTACCCTATCTATGTGAGAAATTGGATGATTTAAACCTTAAACAAGAGGTTACTTTTCATCCTGTTGGGTACATTGGAAAATGTGTACCTGATTTGGAGAAGCCTCACTTAGCTCAATGATATACATTAAGGTGTATTTGATGTTATTTTGAGTTTATATGTGCAGGTTAAGAATGTGCTGGAATACAGGAAAAATATTCTAAGTCCATATGTCGACACCTGAGGAAGCTGTATCGAAACTTCAGTAAGATTTTGTCGACACTTGAAATGGCTGTGTCGACACCTTAGTGAATTTGTGTCGACACCGGGAGGCAGTGTCGACACACAGGAATAGTCAGTCGACATCAACTGTGTCGACACCGGGAGGCTGTGTCGACATATAGAAGCAGAATCGACATCAATTTTGTCGACACATGGAGGCAGTGTCAACACACAAATTCCGTGTCTACAATAACTGTGTCGACACACAGGACTTGTGTCGACACACAGCTGAGTCTAGACCAAGTTGATTGCTGATGAATGGTGAAGTGTTTGTGTCGACACAAATAATCAGTGTCGACACATTCTCAAGTTGCAGAATCAAGAAGCTGTGTCGACATCAAGGCAGCTATGTCGACATCACCAAAGGCTGTGTCGACACTTAAGTCACTTGTGTCGACACATATTGACAGGGTGTCTCGACACTTTATGACAGACAGACTCAACGCTTTGCTGACAAAGACAAAGGCTCAAGATCTGTTTGATTACTTGACAGCTGTGAGTTACAACGGGTTTACTGAAGCTGTCAGACTTGTCAGAAGTTAGTTATAATCCGGATTAGCCAGTTACCATGGATGAAGTCTATAAATAGATGGATTCAGAAGAAGATATACATAAAAAAAGAAGGAGTATTGTCACAACTAACACAATTCGAGATTGATCTCTGATCAAGAAAGTACAAGTAACAAAGAAGAAGATCTTCGTGAGAAGATCTAAGAAGACGTTCTGAAGTAGTTTACTATTCAGATTCTGTCTAAGTTTAATTCAATCAAGAATTCAGAAGTATCTTCAAGAGATTTGGATAGAGAGAGATCCAGCTATTTGAAGACAAGGAGGAGACATTCACAGGTCTCTCAAGAAGCAGATACTGAACTAATCTGTCAAGAAGATTCAGATCTATTTCTGAAGTCTAAGAAGGAAGCTGCCAGTCAGTTATATTCAAAGGAAATCAACCAAACTAATTTCAGATTCAAGAAGCTTTGAAGAAAGCTAAGATCAAGTTGATTTCAGCCATCAGCCTCTTCAAGAAGCTGATCAAGAAAGTTCTTATCCCTTCTCTCTCAACAGGGGTAAGAGATTACAAAATTCCTTATCAAATTCTGTAGGATCTATTCATAGATCTGAGTTGTAAGCCTATTTTATAAAGGCTGAGTGTAGGAGATTTATTCTCTGAGTGGTAGGGCTGTTTATGCCTGAGTTGTAGGAGGAGGTTTTCTCTGAGTTGTAGGCCTTGTGGCAAGGCTGAGGTAGGGCTGGTTATGACTAAGTTGTAGGAGAAGGTATTCTCTGAGTTGTAGGCCTTGTGGCAAGGCTGAGGTAGGACTTGTTAGCCTGAGTTGTAGGAACCTTATAGGGTTCTGAGTTGTAGGAATCCTTCTGGATTCTGAGCTAAAGGAAGAAGTTAGGCCGACTCTAGCATACTGCTAGATAGGTGAAGGGGGAAAGTGGATGTACCCAGACCTTGGGGAACCACTATAAATCTGTGTGCAATCTGTGATGTGTGTATGTTTGTGATTGCTGTGCTGTGTTAGCTTAGAAATATCTGATTTATTCAAAGAACTGTAGTTATATTATGCCTTAAGTTAAATCAAGGAAAAGTACCTATTCACCCCCTCTCTAGGTGTTTAGGTAGTCTTGAAAGTAAAACAATCAAGTGGTATCAGAGGGAGGTTGCTCAAAGAAAGACTTAACAGTCTGAGTTAGATCCCTAAGGCATAATCAAGAATCAAGAAAATGGGTTCTGGAGAGAATTACAAGGAATTAGGGTCAATGAAATTACCCATCTGCAGGAAAGAGATTTTTGGAATCTGGAAAGAAAGGGTTAGATTGTTTATGGAGGCCTCTGACCCAAGGATATATATCACAGTAAAAGAAGGTCCATATATCCTAATGAATATGTCAGTTCTAGATGCAAATCAAAGAACTCCTAAAGATTTTTCTGAAATGACCAAGGATGAGATTATATTGGCAACTATGGATAAAAGAGCTCAGAATATCATAGTGAGTGTCATAGATGATTCTACTTTCAAAAATTTGATTCACTGCAAAACCTCCAAGGAAATGTGGGACACTTTGATTGTCTACATGGTGGGTTCTGAAGAAGTTAGACAAGACAGAAAGTCTATGCTCAATCAAGAATATGAGAGTTTCAGACAAGGGAAGTCTGATAGTATATCTGAATCCTACAAGAAATTCTATAGGATAGTGAATGAACTGATGTCCTATGGAAGGGTCTTCAGTACTTATGAGTGAATGAAAAATTCCTAAGATCCTTGACAAAGGATTTGGATACCAAGATTTGTGCCATTAGAGAAGTGGCCAAACTAGCAGACATTTCTCCTCAAACCTTATTTGGAAAGTTGCTATCATATGAAATGCAACTAATGGCTAGGAAGGAGGAAGAAAGAAATACAAAAGGAAAGCATAGAGAAAAGTTAGTGGCCTTTAAGGTTGAAGCTACTAGAAAGAGCAGGAGGATGTCTCCATCACCTCCTAAGGAAGTTGCTGAAGTTATCTCAGAGAATTCAGACAATCAGAACTCAGATAGCAGTGATTCAGATGCAGATTTTGCTGCCTTTACAAAGCAGTTTCAGAGGTTCTTGAAGAAGAAGCAGTGGAAGTCAAGGCCCTCCACATCACATCCAGTTGATGACTACTATCAAAAGAGAAAATCATCAAGAAAGGAAAGGAGCAGGTCTAAGCCCAACAAAGCTACAACATCAAAAATTGTTTGTTATTGCTGCAATAGGCCAGGACATGTGGTGGCTGAGTGTCCATAAAAGAGGAAGGAGTCAGCAGACAAAAAGAAGACTCAACAAAAGGGCAAGAAGGAGAAATCCTTTGTTGCTAAGAAGGAGAAGAGTCTTACAGATCAATCCTCCTCAGAGTCAGAATCTGAAGTTGAAGCATACATTGGACTGTATGCAGCTAGTGAAGAAGTGGAGTTTATGCAATTACTGGACTCCATCTATGAACAAGAAGACCATCAGTGCATGGGACTGATGGCTGAATCAGAAGACAATAAGTGCCAGGATCAGCCTGGTCCCAGTAAGGTACAAAGTAATTCTAGAATTTCTGATTATAGTACTGGTTCAGAGTCAGATTCATCTTCATCAAGTGATGAGGATGGATCAGAATCTGAAGGAGATATTCATCAGTTGATAGATTAATATGGGGACTTATTGCAGGCACTTAAGAAAAGCAAAAACCTGGCCAAGAATCAGGCTAAGGAAATTGCAGATCTTAAGATGACTGCATCTAGTTTAGAGAAAGAATTGGATCAACAAATGAATGAGGTTGCCAAGCTAAAAACTATTACTGTTATTCAGATGGGTACAATCACATATAAAAATGATCTAATTAAAAGTCTAGAAGTCAGACTTCAAGTAGAGAAAGATTTGGTGGCTAGTTACTCTAAGCCAAAATAAGTCTTACCCTTAATAGATGAGTTTGTGGCTCAAAAAGGTAAGGCTGGAATAGGCTATAAAGGTAACACCAGGGCTACCCATTTCAAGAGAAAGAGCAAAGCCTCTGTTCAGCAATTGAACTTTAAAGTCCCTGTAGTTTTTAGAAAGGTGCATGAGCCTTCTAACAAGTATGATCTTGAAAACATTCATGGTCATAATAAGACTGATGTTCTGAATAACAAGGGTGTTAATGCCAATAAGTCAGCCCATGTTCATAAACCCCATGGTTATAAGAAATCAGTGGGTGTAGCTGCAGCAGCACAAGCACAGAACAGAAATTTTTCTGCCAAAAATGTATCTAGACCTAGATACAATAAGTATGAATGCTGGTGCTGTGGCAAGACATGTCATTTTGCCTTAGACTGCTGGCATAACATAAGTGTCAGGAAGAACAACAGTCTACCAGTTAGAATAGCTGCTGGTAGTTTTGATATGAATGGTGCTAACTTGAACCAAGGACCCATGACTTACTTGGGTTCTAAGGGAAAGTAATTCTGTATTGCAGGAAAGTCCAAGTTGCCATGCCCCTATATTGTACTTGGACAGTGGATGTTCCAGGCACATTACTGGAATAAAGGGGCTACTGAAGGAGTACACACCTATCAAGGATGGGCCTAAAGTAATATTTGGTGGATCTGAAAGAGGAATCATCAAAGGATTTGGTAACATCTCTTCCAACCAAATTACCATCACTCAAGTGGCTTATGTAAAAGGTTTGAAACACAACCTGATAAGCATAAGTCAGCTGAGTGATCTAGGATATGACATTTCATTTGTTAAGAATAGATGTCATATCAAAAGGTCAAGTGATCAAAAGATCATTTTGACAGGATATAGAAAGAGAAATGTTTATTGTCTTGATTTTGGGTGTGAGAACAAAGGTTCTCCTATTTGTCTTGTAGCTGATGAGAAAGCATCTCATTGTGTCAAATGGCACAAGAGGCTGGCTCATCTTAACTACAATACAATTGGCCAACTCTTTAGGAAAGAGTTAGTGAGGAATGGTCCTCAAGTTAAGTGTATAAAGGAAGGGATATGTTCAGCTTGTCAAAAGGGCAAGCAGACAAAATTCTCCTTTCATAGCCTTGAAAACAAGGATTCAGTGAGGTGTCTATACCTCTTACATATGGATCTTTTTGGTCCTATGCCAGTTCATAGTCTAGGTAGGAAGGTCTACACTTTTGTGGTTGTAGATGGCTATTCTAGATATTCCTGGGTGTTCTTTCTAAGACAGAAATCTGAAACTCCAAGTGTTTTACACAGTTTTGTCAGAACAAATTCAGAATGAACTGGACAGTACAGTGGTCAAAATCAGAAGTGACCATGGCACTGAATTTCAATCTGAAAGTATGATAAGATTGTGTGAAGAGTTTTGGATTTTTCAAGAATTCTCCTCACCTAGAACACCTTAACAAAATGGTATTGCTGAAAGAAAGAATAGGACATTGATTGAAGCTGGTAGAACTCTATTGAGTGACACTTCTCTCCCAGAATATTTCTGGGCTGAGGCAGTAAACACTGCATGTCATGTGCTCAACAGAGCTTCTATCACCAAGTACCACAAAAAGACTCCCTATGAGATCATGAAAGGTAGAAAACCAAATCTATCCTATTTTAGAATCTTTGGTTGCAAGTGTTATATCCTTAACAATGATAAGTCTTATTTAACTAAGTTTGCTGCCAAATCCCAAGATGAGATATTTGTTGGGTACAACAATAATAGTAAGGCTTATAGAGTCTACAACTTGATTACTCAGGTTGTAGAAGAATCTATACATGTTGTATTTGATGAAACAAGATTAATCAACAGTGAGTTGCCTTGTAGTTCATGCAGTCCAATAGGTATAAGCAATAGGATGGACAAGCTTTCCATTGCAGAAGGCTCAACTGCAGATGAAGTATTGGAAAATGATGGATACTGTCCAGGGGGAGTACAAGACTCTCTAGAAGCTGATGACAACCAAGAGGTGCAGCATAATAAAGAAACTGGAGGTGTTCAGCCAGAAGGAAGTCTACCTCCAGCTATAAGACATCTAAAGGATCATCCAACAAATCAGATAATTGGTGATCCAAGACATGGAGTGCAAACCAGAAGTAGAAATCTGAATACAGTCCTGCACTCAAGTTTTCTATCTCAACTGGAGCCAAAGAAATTTGAAGAAGCTATCCAAGACCAACACTGGATTAATGCTATGCAAGAGGAGCTTAATCAGTTTAGAAGATGCAAGGTATGGGAGTTGGTTCCTAAACCAAAAGACCACAACATCATTGGTACAAAGTGGATTTTTAGGAACAAGTTGGATGAGAATGGAGTTATTGTGAAGAATAAAGCAAGATTGGTTGCAAAAGGATACATGCAG
This sequence comes from Platanthera zijinensis, assembly GCA_039513925.1. NCBI lineage: Eukaryota > Viridiplantae > Streptophyta > Magnoliopsida > Asparagales > Orchidaceae > Platanthera > Platanthera zijinensis. Next base: position 136,216,647 of record CM077092.1, read on the forward strand.
GAAGAGGGAATAGACATTGATCAAACATTTTCCCCAGTAGCAAGACAGGAAGCAATCAGAATGTTCCTTGCCTATGCAGCATATCAAGGCTTCAAGGTATATCAAATGGATGTGAAATCAGCATTCCTGAATGGTGATCTAAAAGAAGAAGTCTATGTAGAGCAGCCATCAGGTTTTGTTGATTCTCTTAAACCTGGTTATGTCTATAGACTTAGGAAAGCATTGTATGGGTTAAAGCAAGCCCCAAGGGCTTGGTATGAAACCCTGTCTACTTTCCTTATTGAGAACAAATTCTCAAGAGGTAAAATAGACAAAACTCTATTCCTAAGGGAATCTAAAGGGAAGATAATCTTAGTTCAGATCTATGTAGATGACATAATTTTTGGGTCTACAGAGAACAACCTTTGCAAGAAGTTTGCCAAACTTATGCAAGGGAAGTTTGAAATGAGCAGTATGAGGGAACTTAAGTTCTTCTTGGGACTCCAAGTAAGACAGACTGATGATGGCTTATCCATATCCCAGTCTAAGTTCACCAAGGAGTTAATTAAGAAGTATGGTATGGAATCATCCTCCACCATGAGAACTCCTATGGGAACAAGTATGCCTATATGCAAAGATGATGCAGGTAAACCTGTAGATGAGTCTTTGTATAGAGGAATAATTGGCTCTCTATTATATCTAACTGCTAGTAGACAATACATTTTGTATGCAACATGTGTCTATGCTAGGTACCAAGCATGCCCTAAAGAATCACATTATACTGCAGTTAAGAGGATTTTGAGATATCTAAAGGGCACACCTAATCTAGGCCTTTGGTACCCTAGGAATGGAGATTTTCTACTAACAGGTTATTCAGATGCAGATTTTGCAGGCTGTAGAGAAGATAGAAAAAGTACTACAGGTACATGCCAATTCCTGGGAGTAAGATTGATATCTTGGAGCAGTAAGAAGCAGACTAGTGTGGCAATATCCACAGCTGAGTCTGAATATGTGGCAGCAGGGAGTTGCTGTGCACAGCTGTTGTGGATTCAACATCAGCTAAGGGACTATGGTATTCAAGTAAGTAGAACACCTTTATTGTGTGATTCTAAAAGTGCCATTTCTATTGCAAACAATCCTGTTTCACATAGTAGGACTAAGCATATAGAGATAAAATACCATTTTCTTAGAGAACATGTAGAAAAAGAAGACATCTCATTAGAATTTGTTAAAACTGATTATCAAATTGCAGATGTATTTACTAAGCCTCTGGATGAAACTAAATTCAATAGATTTAAAATTGAATTAGGAATGCTGACAATAGGTTAGTTTACCAAAAATTGGCTAAGTAGAATTGTGTCGACACATTCAGTAATAAAGTGTCGACACAGAGAAGTCATGTCGACAATTCAGGGAAATTGTGTCGACACAGAGAAAATGTGTCGACACCTAAGGGACAAAGATTCGACACATCAAGAAATGTAGTGTCGACACAACCATAGTAATGGTGTCGACACTTACAGATTTTGTGTCGACACTTATAATAAGAGTCGACACAGAATTTCTGATGAACTACTAAGTATCTCCTGTGTTGACATATCATCAATTGGTGTCGACACATAATAGTCAGCGCCGTGGTCGAGACAATAGAAGTTTGTGTCAACACATTCCAACAGTGTCGACACTTTTAGACAGTTTTTGCCCGCCTTTTGATCTTCTTTGATTAGAAGGGTATAAATAGGTCAAGAACTTATTCTGTCGACACGCTCACCAGGGTTTCGAGACAAAAACCTTGTGTCGACAATCTCTCTCCTCTCCAATCAAGCTTTCTCTTCATTCCAATGGCGCCCAAGGTTGAAGACAACGTCAATGAAGGATATGAGTTGGTTAGGCATGCATTCGACGATGCCGACTCAGAGATCAAACAGGTCATTTCACTTCTTGCAGAAAACTGATTAGAATATCTTGTCTCTGAACCTAGTAAGATATGGAAGAAAGAAGTATTCGAGTTCTATACTGCTGCATCAATGGACTCAACTGGCTTGAAGATCAAATCCACTGTTCATGGAGAAAAAGTCAAGCTATCTCAGAAAAGGTTGAGCAAGATTCTCCATCTTCCTAGAATACAAGATTAGGAAGAGGTCCCAGCCTCAAGGACCAGGGAGGCGCTTCAATGGTGTGGATTGGATCCAACCATAAAAATAGGATCTGCCATCAACAGGAAGGGCATGAATCATCAGGGGAAATTCCTGTCTGAAATAATAGGAAAAGTGATCTTATGCAAACCAGGTGGCCATGATAGGATATCAGCCTATATGTTCAGCCTGATGACTAGGGTGATCTTTAAGATTCAAACAAATTGGTCAGGAGTACTGTTTGATAAGATAAAAGAAGGGATAAAGAAGCCAAACTTGGCTAGGATTATGAGTCTGTACCTGGCTGGAATAATTCCAGAGGTGATGCAACAGATTCCTGGATCAAAGATAAACCACATGAGGAGAATGGACATAAGGTTATTCTCCAGGTGGGATAGAGTTCTTTCAAAAGAGATGCCTGAGCATGGTCATGAAGATGCACAAGACCAGGAAGAGCAAGTTTGAGCACAAGTTCAGGATCTGACTGTGACTACCCAAGTCCAGGAAGAGACTATATCTGCACAGGTGTAGGGGGAGCCAGTTATTGCACAAGTGCAGGGGGAGCTGGAAAGTATACAAGTCCAGGACAATGCTGAGAATGCACATTTGCAGGGGGAGCCAGAGTCTGAACAGGTACAAGAGGAAGAAAGAATCAATTTATCAGAGGACATTGTTTCTCAAACTGATCTAGAAATTTCTGGAGTTGCTGCTGCTACTGAGAAAGTACTATCTCCTGCTCTCACACAACAAGAATTCACTCTTGAAGAGCTGTTTCCTGATCTTGGAGGAGAAGCAGATAAAATAGAGACCCTAAGATTTGAGGGGGAGCAAGTAAGGGTTGAGGGGGAGCAGGTTGATATAGAGGAAGAACAACAAGTAGCTGAGAAAGAAATTTCTTCCACTCCTCAAGAGAGAGTTTATATTGAAAGTTCTTCAGAATCTGAGTATGAAGAAGTAAGGGAGGCAAAGAAGAGAAAATTGATGGTTTTTAAGAGAAGAAGTCAAAGCTATAAGCAGGCTTTACAAGCTACTTCTTCCCAACTAGCACCTGCAATTGATTACAACAAACTTTTGGTGGATTTATAAGTCAAAATGGATGAGCAGAGATTGGCTCTAGAAAAATATATGGATGAAAGCCAAAAGGCTCTTCAATTTGATCTGGCACAAGATATAAAATCTATAAGATTTGAAGTTAATCAGAATAAACGAGAGATGACAGATTGCTTCCACAAGGGAGGCAATGCTGTGGTATTTCTTGCCAAGCAACAAGAAGAAATAAAGAAGCAAGTGGATGAGATGGCTGTCAAACAAGGCTATGTCCTTGAGAATCAAATAAGAATGAATTACAGTCTGACTGAATCACATAATGTGATAGTCACTGAGTTCACAAACACTATTGTTGCAATGACTGCTGCAAGGGCTAAAGAAATAGAAGAATATGATAAGAAGCTACAGGCTGCCCTAGAATCAGTTAAAACTGCCATCACTTCATCTGAGAAGTTAATTAGTGACAAGCTTCAAAAGCTAAAGCCATTCTTTAAAGATGGAATCAATTACCTGGATGGGCAAATAAGATTTCAGAAAGAGGACTTAAGAGATCATATGACCAGAGAAGTCATAAAGGGGGAGAGGGTGTTAGTCTATGTTTGATCTGATCATGCCAAATGGGTAACCAACAGCATAAGAGCCACTCTGGGATATCCACCCTTGTGTGATGATGATAATATGGCTGAGTCAGGGGTGCAACCAATTCTACTTGAAGGTGATCAACCTGAGGTTGCCCAAGTCATTTACCCTCCTGCAGATATTGAAATGGTACATCAACAAGTTGAGTCAATGTACAACCCTCCTCTACCAGTTATAAATGTTATTATTGAAAAGGTTGATATGCCAGAAGCTGGTCTGAAAGCTCAGCAAGATGCTTTATTATCAAAGAAAAGATTTAGAGAGCAAGCAGAATTAAAGCCAGACTTTGAGCAGTGGAGCCCCACTTCAAGGAATATCATTTTAACTGCCTGGAAAGATGTAAAAGATCAAGTACATGAAAGGGGAAAATGGTACCATGAGAAAGAATGGCAAAAGTATGAAGCCAGGCAGGAGGCCATAGTTCAACACAGGAGAAAGGCTAAAATGGGGAAGCTACCTCCTGATACTCAGGAACTAGCAAGTATTTCCCCAAGCCCTTTCATTATTTTGAAAGGCAAAGGATCAAAGCTGGAGCAAAGAAGAAAGTTGATTTGAAAGGAAGGAAGCCCATGGAAGATACAGAACCTCCTGCTTAGGCTCAGATAATATCTGGAAAAGGGATAGTCATCAAGGAGCCTGCCCAGCCTTAGTCTAAGCTTTACTAGTTTTTGTTCAAGAACTATGTAATTGTTAGTTTGTTAAAGAAATCAATGTAAACAACTTGTAACAAACATTTTTGAGTTAATATACAAAACATTATTCTGTGATCATTCTCTTTTACATCTTTATTCTGTGATGTAACAATGATATGTGTTTTGTTATAAAGTACCCTGTAATATAATGCTTATATACATCATCAGGTTTATTTTATAATTGGTGTATATCATTGGCTAAAGGGTTATGACTTCTCCAAATAGGGGGAGATTGTTGGGTACATTGGAAAATGTGTACCTGATTTGGAGAAGACTCACTTAGCTCAATGATATACATCAAGGTGTATTTGATGTTATTTTGAGTTTATATGTGCAGGTTAAGAATGTGCTGGAATGCAGGAAAAATATTCTAAGTCTATATGTCGACACCTAAGGAAGCTGTGTCGACACTTCAGTAAGATTGTGTTGACACTTGGAAATGGCTGTGTCGACACCTCAGTGAATTTGTGTCGACACCGGGAGGCAGTGTCGACACACAGGAATAGTCAGTCGACATCAACTTTGTCGATACCGGGAGGCTGTGTCGACACACAGAAGCAGAGTCGACATCAATTGTGTCGACACATGGAGGCAGTGTCGACACACAAATTCTGTGTCTACAACAACTGTGTCGACACACAGGACTTGTGTCGACACACAGCTGAGTCTAGACCAATTTTATTGCTGATGAATGGTGAAGTGTTTGTGTCGACACAAATAATCAGTGTCGACACATTCTCAAGTTGCAGAATCAAGAAGATGTGTCGACATCAAGACAGCTATGTCGACATCACCAAAGGCTGTGTCGACACTTAAGTCACTTGTGAATGTCCACCTAGTGCAACCTACCTTCACCTATGGGGGGGGGGGCAATAGGTGTCTTGCAGCGTTTTTGCGGAATTAAAATTGTACCTGCACAAATAAACCAAACAACACAGCACAGAAAGACACAGACAAATTATAGTGGTTCCCCAATTTGGGTACGTCCACTCTCCCCCTTCGACCTATCTCCCAACCAGGGATGACTCGGTCACTTCACCAACAGGATTGAAATCCAATCCTCACACTAACGGAAGGAACCCTTCCAAATGAAGGAGTCACCACTCCTACACCACGGGTTGCACCCAACCCTTAGAACTAGGAACCAACGTTCCTTTACAACAAAATTGAAAATGGAGTGTATTAGATATACAAACTACTTATGGAGAATAGGGTGTCCCTCTTCATTCGACAACATGTTCTTGAGGTCGACGAAGAGTCCACGACCCTAGATCTCACTTGGAGTGAATCTCCCCGAAACCGGCAGTGGCAAGAAGGGCGGCAGCTTGGCTCTCGGGATTGGCGGCGACAACGGAGTGCTGCGGCTGTTCTTTGGAGATTCAAACTTCGTAGCAAAGCTAGCAAGGTCTTCCAACGGTCACACTAGGATCGATCGTCTCGATCGATTCGGAAGGGGAAGGTTTTCCCGATCAACGAATCAAGAGACAAAAGATCTCTGGTTAGACGCGTGAGACGCTGTGCTTGGCTGAGCTTCAGTAGCCGGGAGTTCTGGAAGAAACCAAGATCAGCGACGGCGACCAACTAACACGAGCGGCAACGGCGACGGAACAAGCCTCGCGATCTAGGTCACGTCGGCGGCTCGGCTTTTCTTCTTCTCTGTTCGTTCTTTTTACTGTTCAACATACCGATGTATTTATACATTAGGTCATCCAAAATGACCGTTGTGGGCCCCACCAAAAAGAAGCCCTAAGACCGGCTCCAAACAGTGCATGTTAACTTGGACCGGTCCAGAGAATAGCAGAAATTTGCCTAAGTCAAATTCGGCGAGAATCGTAAGTGATTCTCGACGAATCGGCGAGAATCACCTACGATTCTCGCCGAATTCCACTTAGCAGAATTCTAGCTACATAGAAATAGCAAGCCGGAGAGAATCGGCGGGAACCACAATTGATTCTCGCCGAATCGGCGAGAATGCAAGATTATTCTCGACGATTCAGCGAGAATCACTTAGTGATTCTCGCCGATTCTGCCTTAGCAGAATTCAGGGCGGCGTTGAGATAGCCGACAACATTCGGCGAGAATCAGCGAGTGATTCTCGTCGATTCGGCGAGATGATTCTCGTCGAATCGGCGAGAATCACTTAGTGATTCTCGACGATTTCTACTTAGACGATTTTCGCCTTTCTTCCCTTGAGCTGGTCTTTGGCCCATCCTTGCTCCTTGTCTGCTCTTGATCTCTCTTAACCCTGTGCTTGAAAGTAAGTACACTCCAATAGAGAGAGTACACGTAAGCCAACACATCGATCTGCTCAACGAGGGATTACGTTGCACAGACCCGTGTATATTGACCTACTGCACCCTGACATTAATGTGTACTTAGCGAGGAATAACTGCAAGCACAACTTGAAAGAATTCATCAAATACATTGTGAATTCATCTTAGCTTGACAGGAGGCTTCCTCAAATCCAGGTAATTGTGGATACAATACCCAACAATCTCCCCCTATTTGAAGAAGCCAAAATCCTACTAGCTAAGATGAATTGCACCAATCCAGATAATACATACATTGAATCAAGAGAAAGATAATAAAAGCAACCAGAGCAATATGAGAGTCAATCATCAAATTACACATATATATATATAGATATCCACAGAAATTGTTCATATGATTACATGATGATAATAATAAAAACATAAGGGGTACATTAGCTAAATTCCTAAATCTCTTTATCCTTAGCTATTTCGTCTTTTAGCTGCTGCGCCAAGTGCTTGCTGCTTTGACGTTCAAAGTATTCCTTAGGCTTAGGGTAGTATCTGGGAGGGGAGCTTTATTTGCCACAGTATTGGACCTGAAGAAGATGTTTCTTTTGGCTTCAAAGGTCTTGTGCAGCTCCCACTCGTACTGACTGTAGACATCGTTCCTTTTTATCTCCCCCCGCTGTTGCAACGCAAATGTGTCCAAAATGATGCTTCTTGATACTGGGCTCCACCTTTCATTTCGCACCTCATCCTCCTTCAGTCTGATTCTCTTTTCAGTTGGCGTTTCCTTTGAGGTTCCTTCTTGATTTTTTCTTTTGCCTTTAGCTTTCGCTAGGGCTTCTTGATCAAACCAACCACTGCGTTCTGCTCTTGAATCAGCCCTAGCAACCTTCTTGGCTTCAACCTCACTCAGTATAACTTCTTCAATACTTGCCTCTTCTTCAGCAGCAGCAGCAGTATACTCCTCTTGCTCCGGAGGAGCAACGGGAACGTGTATGCCCGAGGCTTGTTGTACTAACCAATGGGCCGTTTCAAACACATACCTATTCGAATGATCGAATTTGTCAATTATTATCTATTAGATTGATTGAAGGTGTCAATTATGATTTTGTTAGAGTTTAAGAGCATACCTATTAGACTGATCGAAATTTTCGATGATTATCTGTTGAAGCCCAGCCATCTTAGCTTTGTACTCTTCCTCCCCCTTTTTGGCTTCCACTGTAATTGAGTTTGCGTAAGCGTGCAGGGACTCATCGATGTGTTTCACAGTTTTTGTAAATTCAGTGAGCAGTGTCTTTTGATTGGCGTTTAGGGTCACCATGGTGGCATCAAATTTTTGAATGTTATCTGCCACAACATGTGCGTTCTGATTAACGACAGCCAGATCATCTGTGTTCTTCTTAAGACCTTGCATCAGCAGAGAGACAGCTGTGCCGGCTTCAGTATACTTTGCCTCGAATTTCTGTTCCATAACGTCCAACTTGTGGTTGACTTCCACAATGTTCTTTAACATTAGATCCTCAGAGTCTTTAACCCTTTTGAGCACTTTGGCTTGTGTTTTCTCAAACGAGGCCTTTAGCTCATCCAGAATTCCTTGAACTATATTGACAGTGTGATTTGCCAGATTGGCTTGCAGTGGATGATCTTCAGGCAAGCCTTGATCTGGCTCTTCAGCAGATGCACTTGGTGAGCTGGACACAAGTACTGTTTCCACAGGGGGAATTTGGACAGCCTCGGTAGGTTTTTCAGGAATGCTTACCGATAGTTGCTGGGAGGACTCCCCCTCCATTTGTGCACCAGACTCCTCAGGAGCTTGTTCTTCAGCATCATCCCGAGGATCCAACACTTCCATCCTCTCGATTCCTTCTTCCTCCTCCTCATCATCCATGTTCTCAATCTCAACTGAGGCATTGTCTAAATTTCCCTCGTCATTCTCCTCGACATCACCTCCATCTCCCAGATCATTATCATTCAAGGCCGCCTCATCTTCCACCTCATCCTCACTTTCTTCTTGCAGGTTCTCAACTGCATCCCGAGCTATCTGAGAGATGTCAGATCTGACATCAGCAGGAGAGGATAGAGACTCCCCCTCAGTTCCTGCAGTCAGTACATCAGGAACTTCACCGGGGACAGCCACGGAATCTGCTGGGGTTCTATTGTCCTCAGCCCTATGTGACACAGCCGGAGATTCATATCGTTCTTCTCCCACGGCAGCTTGCCCCATCCGTCTCTCCCATCTGTCGAATACACTGGAGTCCATCTTCTTCAGATAGTGGATGGGAACTCCTTTGCTCATATCAGAATTATCTCCATCCAGTTGGTTCAGATAGAGACTGATGATCCGTCCAAAGCTGGGGGTGCGCAGAGTATCCTTTATTTTCTCAAATAGCATGGCCCCCCAGTTGAATCGCTTCCTTCAGACGATGACCATTAGAATCTTAAACATCTCCCCTGAGATATGATCGTGGGAGCCTGGTTTACATATCAGGACTTTCCCAACGATGTCATATAGAAGCTTGCCTTCCTCGTTCATCTCCTTCCTTTTGATGGATTTGATTCCTATGGGTAGGCCGCAGAACAGAAGAGTCCTGGCTCTATCTTGTTCTTCCAGATAATCCTCGTGATCAGAGCTGGAAAGCTGTAAGCATCGAGTCAGTTTCCTTGCAGACATCTTGATCCTAGCACCGGCAATCTTACACTTGATGACAGTGTCTTCATCCCGAAGTTTGGCGGTCGCAAAGAACTCCATCACCTCCTTATCCAATATCTTGCAGGGGTGCTCCAGTATAAAGGTGAGTCCAGCCTCTTCAAGCATGAGGATGATGTTCCTGAACTCATCTGAGGCATGTGAAAAACCGGTTCGAACTAGTTCACATCCAGTGACCAGGCCGGCGGTGGTTCTTGGAGCCATTATAGACCTAGGGAGGAAATACCCAAGTCGATATCTTATCAGCGATCCTAGTAGGAGGCTACACATTAGACAGGCCACTAAAAAGGAGGAAGAACGGGAATAGACAGTTACCCTAATGTCGAGTGGAAGCCCTTCCGTCCTTTGTTCTTAGTCGTCGGAGGCACAGAGGAGATCCTTGGCGGTCGCAGCTGTGATCGATGGGATGGTGTCGGGATTGTGCGATTCCGTTGGGTTCGGGCGATCGAAGGGAATCCACTAACCAGGCGAATCGACGGGAAGAACACGAACCAGCGAATCGGCAGAATGTTAGTGTAATAGGAAGGCGAATCGACGGGATTAAGGCATAGGGAGAAATCGGCGGGATTTACGCGATCTATATATACAGTAGCGAACCGGGCGGGTTCGACGTGATTCCGACAGATTTTCCTAACTGTTTTGTACCGAGAGTTTAGACGGAATTTTTCACACAGCGTTATGAGGCATAAGGACTATGTTATACCCTAGTTCAATAATTTTGTAAGGATGCAAATTAATTCTGGTGCACCCTAGACAATAATCGAGGCAGGCAAATTTATTAAGTTATTGCTCGATCGAGATGAACACAATATTCTGATATCAGTTGTAATCTTTTGTAACTCCCATTGACGTACCTTCTTAATTTTCAGTGGGCTGACTTATGCCTGTTGAGGTTCATTTTCAAATGTATAAGTGTGTATCTACCAAGAATTCTTTAATATTGTATCTAAAGGTCATTTTACAATTTTAATCTTTCCTTAGGTGTACAAGCATATATGTGTATATATACACATAACCATTTACTTTCGAGAGAAGGAATTCACAAATTTGTGTGGATATGTAAATATATATATATATGTAAATATCGATACAATATGACTCAAATATTGAGACTGAATGCAAGTACCTGGGATTATAAGATTTATCATTTATATCTTCTGTTTAAGGCACACCAGGTGGTCAATTTGAGTATGCCTGTGTCGATGGCACTGCTCCTATTCTAGATACTTGTTCCAAGTCATTCTTGGAACATCTCCTGTCTGGTTCCCATCAAGTTTACGGGAACCAAGACTACCCTGCAAAAGAGAATTACCTTACCTTAGGAGCCCAATATGTATTGGGTCCTAGGTTCTTGTTAGCATAAAAACTCGAATGCCTTCCCACAGGAATCCTGTCAGGAAGGCTAACTCTGCCCAGAGGAGGTGGATATGCCCTGCCCTTGACACAGAGGGGTTGTGACAACAATCTATGGCAAAGTGACCCACCTTGCCACAGCACCAACACTCGTGAATGTTGTATCGCCTTTTCAGACCTGACCTACTGACTGAGGTAGTCATGATCTCAGGTCTAAACGGGATAGAGCCGGTTCTGCTCACAACTTTGCCTTTTCCACCTTGACATATGGGAGGGAGGAAAGAATGCATGTGGTGCGAGTCATGAGGCCTGGGAGGTGGTGCCTTCCTTTCAGTCAGCACGCTCCCAAAGGCCCAACGGGAGCTTACCACATTTTTCCAGACCCCCCTTTCCCGTGTCCTAGGGTGGACAGTACTGCCGTGAGAGCTGGTTCCGGCAGATTCATGACGAGTTGGGGCAGTGGCCGAGAATACAAATGGTTCAGGATGAGCCTTAGGTATTCTCTCATGGGTGGCCATGACAGCCCTTGCACTGTGGGTGTTTCCACATGAGGGCTGGTCATCCTTGCAGTGACCACGGTTGTTCTTGTGGTCATACCTGAAGGCATGATGAGTGCCCTTCCTACTTGGGGTGGGAGGTCTGAACACAGTCTCCCCATTTCTCCATGAATTAATAATTCAGGAGATCCACCCATTTTCACTTTTTCTCTTGATAGCATCTACCTTGGAAAAGTTAGACACTATTCTCTTCTCATTATCTAGACGACTCTCTAGATCTGAGATTTTTGAGTCCTTTACCTTGATGGATTCCAATTGGAGATCCATCAAGGTCTTCAGTCGAGCAATCTCCTGAGCTTGCTCCTCAACAAGTAGGTTGCTTTTCTGAAGGGCACTCAGCAGGGAATCAAGATTTTCAATCTTTTGATTGAAATTCAACATATCCCGTGCATCATTAGATACACAGCCATCAGAACTATTCCTGTATTCAGGAACATCAAGGGAAGAGGGGCAAGAGGAGGAAGTTACCTGCTCCTGATTCAGCTCTTCAGAGTTACTGTTGAGATCGGCAGAGACCGTTGAGTCAGCTTCATCAGAACTGCTTTCCTCAATTTCTTCTTCAGTCTCTGACAAGGACACCGGAGCCCTGATACTGATAGATTGGTCATTACCTTCTTCTTCAGAGACGAGGACCCCCACATAGGCTTCATCCTCTTGTTGACAACTGGTCCCTGCTTTCTCTGATCCCTCCATGAGGTCTGAGATGGTTTGCCACATTGCCTTGGCCATCCTACATTTTTCCAGTCTAGATCGAGAAGGTCCAGACCAGACATCAATGATGATCTGACGAATCACCTTATCCAGATTGTACAATTAGAGTTCAGTCTCAGACATCTCAGTAATGCACTTGGGGATTTGGATATCCTTTCCAGAGCTGGAGGTCTTCATGGGAATGAATGGACCCTCTTCCAAGATGAGTGATGCCCGAGGATCGATAGCCTCCAAGTGAAAAGACACTCTCATCTTCCAGATGGGATAATACTCCTTTGTGCACGTGGGGAGTCTTAACGGAGAGATATCATACTCCAGCTCCATTCTTGTTGACACTGGTGGCAGGATTCTACTCAAGGTGTGAACCTTTTTGATGAGTAACCTCCCTCTGATACCACTTGAAAGTCCACCTAGTGCCAACTACCTTCACCTATGGGGGGGGGAATAGGTGTCTTGCAGCGTTTTTGCGGAATTAAAATTGTACCTGCACAAATAAACCAAACAACACAGTACAGAAAGACACAGGCAAATTATAGTGGTTCCCCGATTTGGGTACGTCCACTCTCCCCCTTCGACCTATCTCCCAACCAGGGATGACTCGGTCACTTCACCAACAGGATTGAAATCCAATCCTCACACTAACGGAAGGAACCCTTCCAAACGAAGGAGTCACCACTCCTACACCACGGGTTGCACCCAACCCTTAGAACTAGGAACCAACATTCCTTTACAACAAAATTGAAAATGGAGTGTATTAGATATACAAACTACTTATGGAGAATAGGGTGTCCCTCTTCGTTCGACAACGTGTTCTTGATGTCGACGAAGAGTCCACGACCTTAGATCTCACTTGGAGTGAATCTCCCCGAAACCGGCGGCGGCAAGAAGGGCGGCGTCTTGGCTCTCGGGATTGGCGGCGACAACGGAGTGCTGCGGCTGTTCTTTGGAGATTCAAACTTCGTAGCAAAGCTAGCAAGGTCTTCCAACGGTCACACTAGGATCGATCGTCTCGATCGATTCGGAAGGGGAAGGTTTTCCCGATCAACGAATCAAGAGACAAAAGATCTCTGGTTAGACGCGTGAGACGTTGTGCTTGGAGCTGAGCTTCAGTAGCCGGGAGTTCTGGAAGAAACCAAGATCAGTGACGGCGACCAACTAACACGAGCGGCGACGGCGACGGAACAAGCCTCGCGATCTAGGTCACGTCGGCGGCTCGGCTTTTCTTCTTCTCTGTTCGTTCTTTTTACTGTTCAACATACCGATGTATTTATACATTAGGTCATCCAAAATGACCGTTGTGGGCCCCACCAAAAAGAAGCCCTAAGACCGGCTCCAAACAGTGCATGTTAACTTGGAACGGTCTAGAGAATAGCAGAAATTTGCCTAAGTCAAATTCGGCGAGAATCGTAAGTGATTCTCGACGAATCGGCGAGAATCACCTACGATTCTCGCCGAATTCCACTTAGCAGAATTCTAGCTACATAGAAATAGCAAGCCGGAGAGAATCGGCGGGAACCACAATTGATTCTCGCCGAATCGGCGAGAATGCAAGATCATTCTCGACGATTCGGCGAGAATCACTTAGTGATTCTCGCCGATTCTGCCTTAGCAGAATTCAGGGCGGCGTTGAGATAGCCGGCAGCATTCAGCGAGAATCAACGAGTGATTCTCGTCGATTCGGCGAGAATCACTAGTGATTCTCGTCGAATCGGCGAGAATCACTTAGTGATTCTCGACGATTTCTACTTAGATGATTTTCGCCTTTCTTCCCTTGAGCTGGTCTTTGGCCCATCCTTGCTCCTTGTCTGCTCTTGATCTCTCTTAACCCTGTGCTTGAAAGTAAGTACACTCCAATAGAGAGAGTACACGTAAGCCAACACACTAATCTGCTCAACGAGGGATTACGTTGCACAGACCCGTGTATATTGACCTACTGCACCCTGACATTGGTGTGTACTTAGCGAGGAATAACTGCAAGCACAACTTGAAAGAATTCATCAAATACATTATGAATTCATCTTAGCTTGACAGGAGGCTTCCTCAAATCCAGGTAATTGTGGATACAATAACCAACAACTTGTGTCGACACATATTGACAGATGGTCTCGACACTTTATGACAGACAGACTCGACGCTTTGCTGACAAAGCCAAAGGCTCAAGATCTGTTTGATGACTTGACATCTGTGAGTTACAATGGGTTTACTGAAGCTGTCAGACTTGTCAGAAGTTAGTTATAAACCGGATCATCCGGTTACCATGGATGAAGTTTATAAATAGATGGATTCAGAAGAAGATATACATAAAAAAGGAGTATTGTCACAACTAACACAATTCGAGATTTATCTCTGATCAAGAAAGTACAAGTAACAAAGAAGAAGATCTTCGTGAGAAGATCTAAGAAGACGTTCTGAAGTAGTTTACTATTCAGATTCTGTCTAAGTTGAATTCAATCAAGAATTCAGAAGTATCTTCAAGAGGTTTGGATAGAGAGAGATCCGGCAATTTGAAGACAAGGAGGAGACATTCACAGGTCTCTCAATAAGCAAATACTGAACTAATCTGTTAAGAAGATTCAGATCCATTTCTGAAGTCTAATAAAGAAGCTGCCAGTCAGTTATATTCAAAGGAAATCAACCTAACTAAGTTCAGATTCAAGAAGCTTTAAAGAAAGCTAAGATCAAGTTGATTTCAGCCATCAGCCTCTTCAAGAAGCTGATCAAGAAAGTTCTTATCCCTTCTCTCTCAACAGGGGTAAGAGATTACAAAATTCCTTATCAAATTCTGTAGGATCTATTCATAGATCTGAGTTGTAAGCCTATTTTATAAAGGCTGAGTGTAGGAGATTTATTCTCTGAGTGGTAGGGCTGTTTATGCCTGAGTTGTAGGAGAATGTTTTCTCTGAGTTGTAGGCCTTGTGGCAAGGCTGAGGTAGGGCTGGTTATGCCTGAGTTGTGGGAGAAGGTATTCTCTGAGTTGTAGGCCTTGTGGCAAGGCTGAGGTAGGGCTTGTTTGCCTGAGTTGTAGGAACCTTATAGGGTTCTGAGTTGTAGGAATCCTTCTGGATTCTGAGCTAAAGGAAGAAGTTAGGCCGACTCTAGCATACTGCTAGATAGGTGAAGGGGGAAAGTGGATGTACCCAGACCTTGGGGAACCACTATAAATCTGTGTGCAATCTGTGATGTGTGTATGTTTGTGATTGTTGTGCTGTGTTAGCTTAGAAATATCTGATTTATTCAAAGAACTGTAGTTATATTCTGCCTTAAGTTAAATTAAGGAAAAGTACCTATTCACCCCCCTCTAGGTGTTTAGGTAGTCTTGAAAGTAAAACTATCACATCCTTCTCCACAGATTGATGAAGAAAGTGATGAAGATTATGTTGAAATTGTTGAACCAACAACAACAAATGTAATTCCACAATAGGCATTAACTCTACTAGTTGTTGATGTACCAACTCCACCTGCTGATCTTATCACACTTAGAGATCATCCTATATCTCATGTGATTGGAGACATATCAGTTGGTGTGCAAACAATGCCTCAACTCAACCAAGATCAGATGCATGCTTGCTTCATTTCTCAAATTGAGCCTCAATCCATTAAAGATGCAGAGCAAGATCCCCACTAGATTATTGCAATGCAAGAGGAGCTCAATCACTTTGAGAGGTGTATAGTTGGGATTTAGTTCCAAGACCCAAAGACTACCCAGTCATTGGAACTAAATAGGTCTTCAGGAATAAGTTGGATGCCCAAGGAGTAATAGTAAGAAACAAAGCTAGGCTAGTAGCCCAAGGACATTCACAGGAAGAAGGCATTGATTATGATCAAACCTTTACTCCTGTTGCAAGACTTGAAGCTATCAGGATCTTTCTTGCATATGTTGCATTCCAGTACTTCAAAGTATATCAGATGGATGTAAAAAGTGCCTTTTTAAATGGAGAACTTAAAGAGGAAGTATATGTTGAACAACCTCCAGGTTTTATTTCTTCAACTCATCCCTCTTATTTTTTAAGCTACATAAAGCCCTTTATGGTCTAAAGCAAGCTCCAAGAGCTTGGTATGAGACCTTGGCTAGTTTTTTTAGAGTATAAGTTCATTAGAGGCATTGTAGATAGGACTTTATTTATTAGATATCATAAATCTAAAATTTTGCTTGTACAAATATATGTAGATGATATTATCTTTGGTTCTACTGATTCCAAAAAGTGCAAAATGTTTTCTGACCTGATGCATTCAAAGTTTGAAATGAGTAGCATGGGTGAACTATCCTACTTCCTTGGTCTTCAAGTGAAGCAAACCACTAATGATATCTTTATATCCCAGTCTAAATATGCTAAAGATCTACTTAAAAGATTTGGGATGTCAGATGCCTCAGTCACAAAAACACCCATGCCCTCCAATGCTATAGTTGATTCTGATGAACAGGGCAAACAAGTTGATCAGAAAACATATAGGGCTATTGTTGGGTCCTTATTGTATCTTACAGCTAGTAGGCCTGATATTATGTTTGCTACTTGTATTTATGCTAGATTTCAAGTCAACCCTAAAGAATCTCACCTTATTTTATTAAAAAGGATTTTAAGATATATAAAAGGTTGTCCTAATCTAAGACTCTGATATCCTACTGAGTCAGAATTTGAATTAACTGGATTCTCAGATGCTGACTTTGCTAGATGTAGAGTTGATAGGAAAAGCACATTAGGAACTTGTCAGTTCCTTAGTGATAGGCTCTTGTACTGGTTTTACAAGAAGCAAACATCTGTATCAACTTCAACTGTTGAAGTTGAATACATAACAGCAGGTAGTTACTGTTCACAAATTTTGTGGATTCACAACCAACTTCTGGATTATGGTTTCAACTTAAATAATTCAACCATATTTTGTGATAATACCATTGCAATTTCAATTGCACAAAATCCAGTGCATCATAGTAGGACCAAGCATATAGAGATTATGCATCAGTTCATTAGAGACAATGTGGACAAAAATAAAATTAATCTTATCTTTATCTCTACTGTTTTACAAAGGACAAATATTTTCACCAAATCCTTAGATGAAAAGAAACATTTGTTCTTCCTAAATCAGCTAGGTATGATTAATGGAGAAGGTTTAATTTAATTTTTGTCCGTGGTCGATGAATTGTCCATTTTTCGTCGAACGAAGATCGACGAACTGTGAACTCTTCGTGGAGTTTTCGTCAAACGGAGATCGACGAACCTTCCTTTTTGAAACTTTTCGTCGAACGGAGATCGATGAAGTTTGTTTCAGAAAATTTTTTGTCGAACGGAGAATGATGAAATGTTTTCTTCTCTTCAAACTTAGATCAACGCTTTAATTTTTTGGCGAGATTTTTCATCGAACTGAGTTCGAAGTTTTTATTTTTCGCTGGACGGAGTTCATCTTTGCATCTTTTGAAAACTAATAATTAGGTTTTCATCGAACTCCATCCCGTGCTTTCTATTTCTCTTGCACTTGATCTTTTCTCTTTGCAGGACAACAATGGCGATTTCTGCGGCGACTCTCTCCGGGATGAAGTTTGACGCCATTTTTGATATTGATATTGATTCCTTCAACCATTCTGACCAGATATTCAAAGACATTCTCCAGTTGTTTGAGGCTCAACAACTAAGGAAGTTCTTGACTACCAGGATAAAGCTTCCTATATGTGAGATAAAGGAATGGGTCTATTCTGCAAGGACTCCTAACTCCTCCATAATCCTTGGATCAATATCTGGACAACAGGTTCCTCTTGTACCTGTTATTCTTACTGAAGTTTTTAGCTTTATTAATGGGGAAGATGAAATAGAAATATCTAGTACTGAGTTTGATGAAATGTTAGAAAGGATAGGTCACTCCCAGGGAAACCCTAATCATTTAGTGAAGAAAAATCTCTCTGTTGAATATAAGTTTTTGGCTGATGTTGTGGGCAAGGTAATCTTGGGCAAGCATACTGCTCATGATTACATAACTAGGCACTAGTTTTTGTTGATGAGTGCCTTGGTGAATCAAAAGTCAGTTAACTGGGGAGGAATTCAATTTGATTCTATTAAGAAAAAGATGAATAAGAAGGATGCAGGATATGGCGAGATTTTGGGCATCTTCCTGCAGGCCAAATGCCCAGAATTATTGGTCTCCTAGACCATATTTATCAATGCTTCCAAGAGGCTCACATCAAGCCCTCTATGGAAGATGGTAGAGGGTCATCACTAATCCCTCCAGGGCTTCCTCTTCCAGAACTGCTTCTAAGGACACAAGGGCTCCTGCAGCCACTCCTCTAACCTGAGAAGAAGTTCCTGCTCTTCCTCCCTCTCCTGCTCATTTACCATCCTCCACCTCCATCACCCAGGCAGTCATCTCCTCCTCCTCAACAACCTATTTTTTCTGAGGAACTTCCTCCATCACCTCTATCATCCATTCTCATTGAAGACATTCCATCACTTCCACTAGTTGAAGCTAGAAACCTGACTTCTCTTAGATTTTGGATCTAAGGTTGCAGCTCACACCTACTCTTCCCGAATTCCTCCCTGGACGAGAGTCTCAAAGACTAAAAACAGACTGTGGGCTTCAGCTCGGAGGTCCCACCTCTTACCCGAAAGAACTAAAGATTCTTCCCCTCCCTAGCCAGTGCTGAGCTAGGTGCCTTAGTGGAAGAAGAAGAAGAGTCAATGCCTTTCTTCCAAGCACCTTACCGGTCTATTTATAGGCCTCTGAGTTTGATCTGCCAATAACTAAACTGAACGACCTGAAATTACCAAAATACCCTGGGTTGGGTCTGCCAACAGCCAAACTTCGCTGTCTTGAAGGGCTATATGCAGACCACAAGGGCAAAAGTGTAAAATCACCTGGGGTAAAAAAGGTAAAAATCATCTTCCCACTGGACCGGCACTCGACCAACCGTCGAACCGGCGCTAGGCCCATCGCCGAACCGGCGCTCGACGAGAGCGACGTCTCGCGGGCAAGAGCTCATACCTCTCCTGCCTCATCCTGCCTCGCGAGTAATCCGTCTCGCTGGTTCCTTCTCGCCCTGCGAGTGGGCACTCGTCTCACGAGTAGACCTCTCTCGGGATCCCTCTCGCCTAGCGAATCGGCTCTCATCTCGCGAGTGGCCTTCTCCCTGGGCCCTCTTGCTTCGCAAATCAGCTCTCGTCTTGCGAGTGGCCTTCTCCCTGGGCCCTCTCGCTTTGCGAATATCCTTATCCCCAGGCCCTCTCTCCATAGCGAGTGGCCCTCTCCCTGGGCCCTCTCGCTTCGCGAATATCCTTCTCCCCGGGCCCCTCTCGCCCAGCGAGTGTCCCTCTCCATGGGCCCTCTCGCCTTGCGAGTGGCCCTCTCCACAGGTCCATCTCGCCTTCTCCCCTCTTTTCCTAGAGCCTTCTGCTCCCACTAGCCCGAGGTTCTATATAATCACCGCTCTTTTCGAGGTTACCTTAAGCTCGGAAAGAAAGTCCAACTGAGGCTCGTGTCATTAAAGTGTATTTATGAGAGAATCTTTTGCGGGGCCCTCCACCAGAGTCTATAAATATACGACCCCCACCCCACGTAGAGAGTTCCCCCCTTTCTCACTTCTTCCTTCCTCCGCTCCATCACAGCCATACCTCATAGCCAGAGCTTCCGCGAATGTCTCGCGATGGTGCGCAAGCAAAATAAGGCCAACATGGCCGCTCTGGCCCCATCTTTGGTTCACACCCCTGCTTCCTTACCATCATCGTCGTCTCGCCCAAAGAAAGTAAAAACTACTGGTCCCCCCTTCTCGGCTGAGGAGTCCACTCGCGCTTCTTTGGAAATCCCTCCACCTCCTCCCGCGTCTCCTAGAGAGAGAGAGAGATGAATTTTCGCTTTTACCCCTATTTTTCCTTTACTGTTCTCCTTATTTACTTACTTCATGCTTCACCAGGGAGATCTCGCACCTCATCACCGACCGAAAAGCTCGCGGGATAACACCGTCGTCCACCGCCAAGACTCCGACTCGCCTCAACATCTACCCCTCCGAATATGAGGAATGATGACCCTTCTCAGGTCGCCGGGACCTCTCGTCATCCAGGTAAAAACCTTCCCTCTCACTCCTCCGTGTCGCTCGCCACTTCCAAACCTCCCTTCAAGAACATCTCCTGTTCTGACCTTTGGCTCCTTCCTGGGTAAGCAACCAGACCGACTCGCCCGTAGAAGACTTCTCTGGACAGCTCGTCGTCTCGCCTCCTCCTCACCAAGACGAAATTGAAGACTATTTTGGTGACCCCATGGATCCGGTGGGGATGAAGCGTAGTACTGCCGAGATGTTCCAAAAGTACATACATATTATCCGCGAGATGGAACAGGACAAGCAAGCGGCCGACAGGCGAATCGATTGGCTGGAAATTGAATGCGCTCGCCTGTCCTCAGAGATCCGATGCTGACATCGAGATAGACGAGACCGACCCTCAGGCAATCCTAAACGAGGTCGACCATCAACTCTGTCTTGCACGCCATGGTATTGACGTCGTTCATGCCTTTCACGTCCCTAGCCGGCCCCCCTGTGTGGGGTCTCGTGGCGGGGGGGGGGGGGGGGCTGGAAATGGCACAAAAATTGAAGACCTTCCGCCTCGTCTCGCCTGCTCAGTTGTCTCGCTCTTTTACTTTCAGTCATAATCCTGTAATAATAATATATTTTATGCTGTCGTCTCGCCTATACTTTAGGTCCTACGAACATGATGCCCGCCTTGTGCGGAATAGGACATTTAATAAGTATTGCACATCCAGTTAATTTCGTTGTTGAATAATTGTCATATGGCTAGGCTTAGTCAATTAATTTCTTAATTTCTTTTTTATTTATACTTTGTTAATTTCTTTTTCTATTATGCCTTGCTGGGAAAACCCGCGCTGGGCCACGCGATTCGAGGCCAAGAGAGAGAATGTGAAACGCCGGCCGACTCTCCCCCTCCCTCCACATGCTTTTCCCGCCCATTTTCTCTACTATCCATAACTGCTATAAATACCCCTACCCCCAGATCAGAGAGATACCCGCGCCCTTACCTCTGTTGCATCCCAAATCTTGCGCTCTTACCCCCTCCGTCTCACTTATTGCTCTCGTCTTCACTTCCTCTCACTTATTTCTCCTTCGATCGTCTCGCCGATTCTCCTTCTCGCTACTCACTTCGACCGTCTCACTGATTATGGGAAAGAAGAAGGCTGAAGAGGGTGAGGGACGTAGCCGGTGCGGGAGAAGGTTCGCTGACCACGACTTCCCCCCAGCAAGATCTCTGAAGAAGACTACAACAGCTTTGCCCGCGAGTTCTTGGTGGAAGGTTTTGAGTCGTGGCCCCCAAAGGTTGGCGAGGCGATCAATACCTTCTACCCTAGAGAACCCTCTTCTCCCGTCTCGCACTTTGAGGCGGGGCTGAGACTACCCCTCTGGCCAGAGGTTAAACAGGTCTTGAAGTACTTCGACGCATTCCCAGCGCAGCTAAACCCGAATGCCATCTTGGTGTTAGTCACTTTTGCCAGCTACATGCGCTGGGAGTGCATCGAGTTCAGCTTGACAGTCTTCTGCAAGCTATTCATCTACCACGCTAACCACGATGACATCTCCTACTTCCCTGGGCAAGGCCTCAAGGTATGCGAGATGCCCAACAAGAATCATTACTGGCTCACCCGCTTTGTCTTCATCCGCGGGAACTTGGGGGCGTCCCTCTCGCGCCCGTGTCGCCTCTTGAGGTATTCTACGTGTCCCCACAGGTGGGCGGCACGGATAAGCTCCTCTATAATTTCTTCGTCGACAAGAACTTCGAGGATCATTTCCTGAGGTAGGGCCTCGACTCGCTCCTTCCCGTGCATCCTAGAGAAGTTACGCTCGCACCACTTTGGTCTCGCATTTATTATTTCATCTCGCCTTCTTATCGCCCAGTTGTTTGTTTAGGAGAGAGGAACGTCCCAGTCCACCCCCCTTACAAGAGCAATGCTAAGCCGACAAAGGGTCTCTCTCTCGCCAGCATGGCGGCCGAGGTGGCAAAAGAGTCCTTGGCCCCTTCCCTCAAGAAGAGGCCCTCAGAAGGCGCCGCTCCCTCTCGCTCCAGCCCCAAGAAAAGGATGAAGAAGGTTGTGTCCTTCCCTAAAGGGACAAAGGAGAAGGCCCATAAAGAGAAGAAGGAGATGTCAGGGTACCTGCGCCCCATCTCCGTAGGGGAATCTCAGTTCCCTCGAATCGCCTCCTCGATAGGCCGTCTCGCCTACCCGCGAGACAGCGCTAATCGAACAGCTCGGCGACACTTCAACCCACCCGGCTGGCTCTCCATCTTGCGAGGCCGCTTCTTCCAGTCGCCTAGCTCCCTCCTCGCACTAGAACTTCAACATGGGTCCTATAGTACAGGATGCCGCCGGTGACCTGGTTCTATTATGGGAGAAGGACGCGAATAGAGTGTCAGTTTCTACCCTCCTTCCCTCATGGAAGGAGCAGGACGCTCCCACTAGCCACGCCTTCTCCCTCGGCTATGGTCTTTATGTAGGTCCAAAAGCTGACTCCGTCGAGAAGGAGTCTTCACGAGACCTTGTGCTGAAGGCCTCCCACGCCCAACTGCGCGCCTTGGATCTCTAGCACCGCATCTCGCGCCGCCTAGTGTTCAACAATAAAAAGTGGAAGGATGCTGAGGCGGGCCTTGCGGCGAAGCACGAGAGGTCGGGTGATCTTGAAAAGAGGCTGGCAGTAGCTGAGGCCCTTCTCGCAAAAACCCAGGGTGGTGTGGTAAGCCTTAACCTTTACCCTTGATCAGTTTCTTTCGCGTATGTTCCTTACTAAATGATGAGTGTCTCGCAGGATGCCGAGATGACAGAGCGAATGCGCTTGCGCATGGAGGCCCTGGAAATGGAGAACAAAGATTTGAAGGCCCAGAACACCCTTTTTCGGGACAGCGCTCTGTTATCATCTCTCTACGAACCCCTCCAGGATCCCCCACCACATTATTATTTTCATGAAATCGAAGAGCTTTGCCGGGACGCCAATATCAAGACGGCTGAGCTCTTTCTAAAAATGATGAAGGAGCTTGGGGTCGTCAAAGAAGACTCCGAGACTGTCACCGTTCGCGATCTCGTGCCCCAGCTCTACAGCGAGGAGGGCGAGGATTCCTCTTCCAGCAAGGAAGAATGAAGAAATGCTTGCGGGGTTTAGGGCTCTTCCTCCCCTTTTTGCTTCTTTGGAATGTTTATTTAGTCTCTTTTTTGTGATCAAAGACTTGAAAGCATACATTCATAAGATAGCACCCCTCTCTTTTTTGTAATGAATAATTGTATGATAAGTGTACAAACTTTCTTGCCTTGTATGGTCGCCCTTTCTATTTACTTTACCTTGCTTTATTTTATTTTTTGCGAGACGACCCTCTGATTTGCTCACGCTTGCGAGATGGGGCTACGTCTCGCTGCCTCGCTTTTCTTTTCTCTTTACTTAGCTTTTTTTTATCTATTGCTAGATGACCCACTGATTTGCTCACGCTTGCGAGATGGGGCTACTCCTCATCTCACCGCCTCGCTTGAGAGTTGGTTTTGTTCATAGTGCGAGTCGTTACATCCCCCACCACATTTGTGCGTGAGTCCCACTGACTTCCCTCTCTCGTCTCGCCTCAAGATACCTCCAGAGTGAGTGTCCCCCAGGGATTAACCCTCTCCCTGATTAGGCATGGCCTTTCCTCCCTCGTGAGTGCCCACACTCCATAGGCGAGACCTTCATCTGGGTAGCCAGCTTGGGAGTGCCTTTACTTGCGCTGCTCCAACTCTTTCCTCCCACATTATCCTTCTATGAACTTTTGTCATTTGTTGACTAGTAGGGATGTTTCTTTAAGAGATCTCATCACTTATTCTTCCCCAAAGCTTGACCACAACCCTGCCAGCTTTGTGAGCCTGGTCAGCGTATCTTCTTAGGGCCTTGCCATTCAACCTGCCACCGAGTATGCCTATGGTCCTGCCAGCTTGATGAGAGCCTGGTCAGCGGGTCTTCTCGGGGTCTTGCCATTCAACCTGCCACCAAGTGAGCCTACAGTCCTGACAGCTCGATGGGAGCATGGTCAGCGGGTCTTCTTGGGGCCTTGCCATTCAACCCGCCACCGAGTGAGCCTACAGTCCTGCCAGCTTGATGGGAGCCTGGTCAGCAGGTCTTCTCAGGACTTTGCCATTCAACCTGCCACCGAGTGAGCCTACAGTCCTGCCACCTTGATGAGAGCCTGGTCCAGCGGGTCTTCTCAGGGAATTTCCTTTCAACCGTCGCAATCTCATCTCATGGAGGGAAACACCTAGAATTTCATTATATCAGGAAACTTTACCAAATTTACAAATATTGGAAAAGACAAAAAGTTAAGGGTAGAATCTCTTTAGGTCATCGCCGCTTCGGGCGCGATCGAGAGGTACTCCATCCACATCCTAGAGGTGGTACCCTCCCGACTTCAGGACCTCCCTTATTATAAAGGGGCCCTCCCAGTTGGGGTTAAGCTTTCCCACTGAGGCTCCCCTGCCCGCTGCATCCACTTTCTTTAGGATTAAGTCGCCCTTCTAAAACTTCCTAACCCTGATATGCTTGTCAAAATATTTGGCCATTCGACGCTTAACTTCTTCCTGCCGGATGGATGCCAGTTCTCTGAGCTCCTCTTTTAAGTCAAGAGAGAGCTTCTGCTCTTCCTCGTTTTCTGCTTGCCATCCTCCGTCTCCTTTATTTGCTGCAGCTACCCTGGGAGATTTCACCTTGAACTCTATAGGTATAACAACCTCCGAGCCATGGGAGAGTTTGAATGGAGTCTCTCCTGTGGCTGTGTTTGGTGTAGTTCTCAAAGCCCAGAGAACGGAAGGGAGCTGCTCTACCCAACTTCCTCTTAAGTTCTCCACCTTATTTTTCAAAAGGTTCACGATAATATTGTTCGCCGTTTCACCTGCCTGATTCTGTGCGCCCCTCTGACCGCGCGACCTGTCCGCGCGGCTTGCTTCTTCTTCTCGCGACCTGTTCTCGCGGCTTTTTTTTCTTCCGGTCTGTGCCTTGTTCGCACGGCTTCTTTCTCTCCTTGTCGTTGCCCTTTGTGTGCACGACCTCTTTGTTTCTCCTTCTTCTCGCCGCGACCTGTGCTTAGTCGCCGCGCCATCCGTTCTAGCTGCTCCTCTTCTCTAGTCGCCCCGGCCTGTTGCCGCGACCTGTTTGCCTTATTCGCCATTGTTGCCTCCCAGCGGACTTCTCTCTATTCGCGTGGTGTCTCTTTCTTCTGTTTGCACGGGCTATTTTCTAGCCGCTCGACTTCTTTCCCTCTGCTTGTTTCTGCGGCTTGGTCGTGGCTTTTCTGGCCGCTGGTGTGCTGTCATCGTGACCGCTGCAGCTCTCTTTTTTCTAACCACTGCGATTTCTCTCTGTTCGCGCGAGTTCTTCCTTATTTTTGCGGCATCTCGGTCCTTCTTCCTTAGCCGCTCTCTCTCTCTTAGTTCCCGCGACCTGTCTCTAAGTCGCAGCAGCCTGATCTCCTCTGTGCGGCTCTTCCTTTAGCCGCCCACCGCGACCTCCGATTTAGCCGCGCGGCTTGTACTTCCCTCTTCTTCCCCTTTGCCTTGCTCTGCACCTTGGTCGTGGCCCTTCTTGCCATTGGTGTGCTGTCACCGTGACCGCTGCAGTTTTTGGTTCCTCCCTTCATGGCTTTCATGTACTCCTCAAAGACGTTCGCCTCGGTGGTCACGTCTTCTGGTAGTGCCCACGTTATTACTCAAGGAAAATGGCTGATCGACACCGGTGTTACTAATCATATGACCGGCAATCTCCAGTGTTTTTCTCTCCTAAAAACACATGATCGGTTGCCCCCGGTTATTCTCGCTGACGGCTCTTCATCATCGGTCCATGGGACGGGGATAGTTCATGTCACTCCGTCTCTTCGCTTGGCGGATACTCTCTACGTGCCCACGTTCCCGTGCAACTTATTATCTGTGACCTCTCTGTGCAAGCAATTACAATGTTCCATCACATTTACTTCTACTTCTTGCTCTTTTCAGGATCCGGACTCCCAACGGACGATTGCTACTGGGACTGAGAGTGGCGGCCTATACTTCTTGGACAACATTTCCGCTTTATCCACCTTCTCCTCCACCTCCACAGATCTTCTCCAATGGCATCTCCGCCTTGGTCATGCTCCTCCACGTCTTCTTCGTCAACTTCTGCCCCAACTTCCTCCACAAAGTCCTCCGCTCAACTGTGAGGCCTGTCAGCTTGGCAAGCATCACCGCTCCTCCTTTCCTCAAAAACACATTCGTGGATCTACCCGTCCGTTTGATCTCATCCACTCCGATGTTTGGGGTCCTTCTCCTACTCTTACCGTTGGTCGGGGTAGTTCATATTTTGTCACGTTCATTGATGATTTCTCTCGCTGTATGTGGGTGTATCTGTTAAAAGATCGCTCCGAATTATTCTCTGTATGGACGTCCTTCTATTTCATGATCAAAACTCAGTTTAATGTTTCTATTAAAGTTTTTCGATCTGATAATGCCAAAGAATATATCAGTCATGACTTTTCTACCTTATGCATGCAAAATGGGATTATTCATCAAACTAGTTGTGTTTGTACTTCACAACAAAATGGTGTGGTAGAATGCAAAAATCGTCACCTCCTCAATGTCGCTCGCACCTTGATGACCCAGATGCATGTTCCTCGCTCCTATTGGGGCTATGATGTTCTCCTTGCCTGCTACCTTATCAATCGCATTCCCTCCACAGTTCTACACGGAAAAACCCCATTCTCCATTCTGTATCCGGGCAAGGAACCGTTTCCTCTCCCTCTCTATATCTTTGGATGCACTGCCTTTGTGCATGCCCCTTCTTCCACCCGTGATAAGCTCTCCCCTCGCTCCACCAAATGTGTCTTTCTGGGGTACTCCACCACTCAGAAAGACTATTGTTGCTTTGATCCCATCCTTCGTAAGCAGTTCGTCTCTGCTGATGTCACCTTCTTCGAGAATACCTCCTACTTCTCGGCTGACTCCTCTCCTCTTCTCCCAGATTCTGATTCTCCTGTTGTTCCCTTCGTTCCCTCGTCTCCTACTGCGATCTCCACCCCTACACCATCTCCGTCCACTCCTCTCACTCCGCCTCTTTCTCCCTTTTCTCCGCCACCATCTCCCTCATCTCCGCCGTCGTCGCTCTCTACTCCCGGGACAGCTCTCTCTACCACGGATGCTCCAGATGCCGAGGGACCCGTTGACCTGGATCTTCCTATAGCTCTTCGCAAAGGGGTGCGGACGTATACCCTACACCCCCTTGCTGCTGTTATTTCATATGATCGTCTTACCCCTTCTCGCAGGGCTTTTGCACTGGCTATCTCTGCCACTGCCACACCCTGCTCCTACCAGGAGGCCCTTGCTATTCCTCATTTGAAGATGGCCATGGATGAGGAAATGGCGACCCTAACTGAGCGGGGTACCTGGAATCTTGTTCCTCCTCCCTTCGGCACTAATGTTGTTGGCTTTCGCTGGGTCTTTGTGGTCAAATTTGGCCCAGACGGCACTGTGGATCGTTATAAGGCTCGCCTTGTTGCTAAGGGATTTACTCAGACCTATGGGGTTGATTACTTTGACACCTTCTCCCCCGTGGCTCGTCTCAGCACTATCGAGGTCCTTCTCTCTGTGGCGGTAAATAGGGATTGACTGATTTCCCAGCTGGATGTTAAGAATGCCTTCCTTTATGGTGATCTTCAGGAGGCCGTCTACATGGAGCAACCTCCTGGGTATGTTGCTCAGGGGGAGACACGAGTATGTCGGCTGAAGAAGGCTATCTATGGCCTCAAGCAGAGCCCTCAAGCTTGGTTTGACAAGTTCAGCGATATCGTGGAGGCCGTTGGTTTTGTACAAAGCTCTGCCGATCACTCTCTCTTTATTCTCAAAACCCCCTCAGGGCTGGTTGTTCTTGCTGTGTACGTCGATGATATTCTTCTCACTGGCGATGACCAAGAAGGGGTAGCCCTGATAAAGCGACATCTTCGTCAACATCTGGTCACGAAAGATATGGGCTCTCCAAAGTACTTTCTGGGGATCGAAATCTCTCGAAAGCCCGACTCTTTAGTTCTTTCCCAGTATAAATATGCCCTTGATCTTTTAAAAGAGGCAGGATTAACTGGAGCAAAACCTACCAGATGCCCCATGGCAACTGGAGAAGACAAAACTTGGACAGATGATTCGCCTCCTCTTTCAGATAGTTCGCGGTACAGGCGTCTAGTTGGTAAGCTCATATATCTCACAGTGACCAGGCCCGACATTTCCTATGCTGTGGGGAAGGTGAGTCAATTCATGCAAGCACCTAGGGAGTGCCATCTACAGTCCACCTTGCGGATCTTGGAGCATGTCAAAGCAGCGCCTGGGAAAGGATTTCTTTTTCAGAAGAATGGTCATATGAGGGTTGAAGCATACTCAGATGCAAGTTATGCTGATGACAAAGGGGATCGCAAGTCAACCTCGGGTTTTTGCACCTTTGTTAGGGGAAATATGGTGAGCTGGAAGAGAAAGAAGCAGTCTGTTGTCTCCAGGTCCAGTGCAAAAGCTGAGTATCGCAGTATGGCGTCGACCACTTGTGAGTTAAAATGGCTACGAGCTCTCATGCTAGATTTAAGAGAGGTCTACAACCATCCTCTACCTATGTTTTGTGATAACAAGGCTACCATATACATCTCCAAAAATCCGGTCTTCCATGAAAGAACCAAACACATTGAGGTCGACTGTCATTTCATTCGTGAAGAGATCTTAAAGGAACAAATTTGTACTCCCTTTGTCACTTCTGATAAAGAGCTGGCTGACATCTTCACCAAGCCAGTTTCTGCCTCGTTTCTTCATATTTGTGACAAGCTGGGCATGATCGATATATATGCTCCAGCTTGAGGGGGAGTGTTGAAGTTGGTGACCTGGCAGGTCTGGCGGTCTGTCTTGGCGGGTTGAAGACCGGGCGGTCTGGCGGTTTCCCTTCAGCAGGTTGGTTGATGTGTTGTTGCTGTCTGGTAGCCGAGCGGTCTAGCCGTTTGTCTCAGTCGGCTTGGAGATCGGGCGGTCTAGCAGTCTCCACTGGCGATCTCTCTTTCTCTCTGGTAGTAGCCGTGCGGTTAGCCCTTCTGTCTAACCGCGCGGCTTGTGCGGTTTGTTCTGTATAGTCTTCCTAGTCCTGTAATTTTTTAGTCCCACATCTCTTATTTGTATTCTCTCATCTCTCCTCCATTCTATATAAGGGAGGGAATACCTTTGTAATAGAGACCTTTTTCTGATAATAAAGTTTCAGTTTAAACCGTTTCCGGCTTGTTTTAGTTCGATTCTAACATGGTATCAG
This sequence comes from Platanthera zijinensis, assembly GCA_039513925.1. Classification (NCBI taxonomy): domain Eukaryota; kingdom Viridiplantae; phylum Streptophyta; class Magnoliopsida; order Asparagales; family Orchidaceae; genus Platanthera; species Platanthera zijinensis. The sequence goes on from CM077092.1 coordinate 136,246,006, forward strand.
AGGATGGTTGTCCTGCTGCGGGGGTGTGTTGGAGTAATTTGCCAGCAGGACACGTGTGTGTGGGACCGACCCCATGGATTTCCCCATCACGTTCCTGGTCTGGGTGTTGAACCTGGTGGGCCCCTGTGGCGGAATATCCCCGCGGTCCTGTGGTTGGGATTAGTCCCACATCGCTCGCAGCGATCGCTCCTCCGTGTTTATGTACCCCGCCACCCTTCATCTCAACACCTGGGTTTTGAGATGCGATATGAGTGTGGCGGGTTCTCACACTTCGAGGATGATGAACCGAGGCGAAGCGGAGGTCTATGCCCAGCTGGACACAGAAATCCATAAATTCCCTGCTAACGAACTGCAGTCCATTATCCGTGACGATGGCCAAAGGGAGCATGCCGGCAGATGATATCTCCCCATATGAAATTTTTGACCACCTGCGACGTCACCTTAGCCAATGCCTTTACTTCCAGCCACTTTGAAAAATAGTCAACCATGACCAACAAGAACTTTCTCTGGCCACTAGCCTAGGGAAACGGGCCCACCAAATCTAGCCCCCATATTGCAAAGGGCCAGGGAGCCGTGATTGTGTGTAACCTTTAGGCAGGGAGGAGTTGAAGGGATACGAACTCTTAGCATTTTTTACATCTCTTTGCAAATTCTTCAGCATCCCTCTTGAGGGTAGGCCAGAAGTAGCCTTGCCTCAGTACTCTTCCTTCAAAGGTCCGACTTCCTGAATGGCTCCCACATTCTCCTGAATGGATTTCTTCTAGAACTCTTGAGGTATCTCTCTCAGATACACACCGAGCCAGCATGCCCGATTGTGTCTTTTGGTATAATTTCCCCTCCTTCAGCAGGTAGTATGCTGATTTGTACCTGATCCACTTCTTATCAAGGTCTCCCTCGGGAAGACATCCCGTGGTCAAAAAGGTGATGAAGGGGTCCATCCAAGACCCTTGCTGGTCCACTTCCATCAATTATCCCTCTTCTATGGAGGGAATGAAGAGCTCCTTTAGGGTTCCCTCGCTTGAGGGCCATACTTGGCAAGCAGGTCAGCCTGAGCACTCTCTTCACTTGGGACATATTGAATCGAAAAGCTGCGGAATTGCCTGATGACACCATTCACATTCCTCAGATACAATTTGAGGGTGGGCTCCCTTGCTTCAAACTCTCCATTGATGTGTCCTGCGACTACCATAGAGTCCTGTTGGATCCCTAGTTTGGATTTGGGCTAAGGTTCACTATTAGATTTTGACCCATCATGTATATCCTAGGGTCAATTTGTTAGTTCTAAGGTTAGGACAGTCTGACTAGGTTAGACATCTTATGATCCAGCCTTGAGAAGACTTCAGAGATCCAGACTTAGAAAAGTTGTAGTTCTAAAGAGTTCAGAAAGCAGTTCGAAGTTCTTCAAACTCAGCTAGACGATCGTCGAGCTCAACTCAGAGAAGGAACTCTGAATTCATCGATCTGCGATCGACGATCATCGAGCTGAGTTCGAAGAACTTCGAACTGCTTTCTGAACTCTCTAGAACTGTAACTTTTCTAAGTCTGGATCACTGAAGTCTTCTCAAGGATGGATCATAAGATGTCTAACCTTGTCAGACTGTCCTAACCTTAGAATTAACAAATTGACCCTAGGCTATACATGATGGGTCAAAACCTAATAGTGAATCTTAGCCCAAATCCAAACTAGAGATCCAATAATCTCCCCCTATTTGGGTGAGGTCACTAAACAAAATAAAAAAACATAAAAACACAAAGCAATATAAATATCTGACAGAATTATGAACTAATCAGCAGATATGATATAACTAAGTGCAATTACACATATATATCACAGAGAAATAAATGTTCAAGAATTGTCAGAGGGAGGAGTAGAAGATGATTTAGCAAATATAATTTTTCTGAGAGGATCTTCTGCTTCCTTATTAGACATCTTTAAGTCTTGCACTCCAAGGACTGTAACAGTTGATGCTCTGGGAACCACAGCTTCTGGATGTGCCTGCATATATGTATTTGGATTAAATAAATGTTTGTCTACCTAAAATTTGTCAAGTTCTTTTTGCCTGTAGGTTGACATTGTAGTGAATTTAGTTGCATCTGATCCTTCTACTTTGGCCTTGTTCATCTGTGATAAGCCAATAAGTTCTTGAAATCTGGACATTTTGAAGTTGGGGTCTAATTCAAGTTCGTAAACTGGAGAGGGAGGTCTCTCTGGATCAGTTTTAGAAGCATCCTGAACAGACTCTTAAGGTTTTCTGAAAATAATTGATTCCTGTAGAAAGTTTGTTGGAGGCAGAGACATTTGAGATTTGTTTTGATAATATGACTTTGGAGGGCTGCAATGACTGTATTTTCCAGATGGTCTTGAGGACTTGTAGGAGGATAGTCTTTGATATTGAGAAGTGCTTGAAGCAGGCTTATGAGTCTTTGCAACACTTCTTGAAGATTGAGAGATATTTCCTATAGCACCTGCAGGAGGAGGAGGAGGTCCTCTCCAGTTCCTTTGAGGAGGAGGAGAGTACCTCCTACTCTTCTTCCTAGCCTTTTGCTCATTTTTAGAAAGCCACATCCACTTAGGCATACCTGGGTAAGGAGTAATATTATTCAGGATATAGTAGGGTGTGTCAGCAGTTGGGTTAGGCTTAGGAACAGCCTTGGCAGAAACTTTTCTCTTCTTAGATTTCATCTTCTTAGAAACAGGGTCATCAGAATCATTATCATCATCATCATCAGAAGATCCAAGAGGATTAGCATATAAATCATCAATTTCTTTCAATGCTTCCTTAGAGATCTGCTTTTCAGCCTGAGGTTGTACTTGAGATTCTGGAATTTCTGCAACACTTTCAGTAACAAAATGAGTTTCTTCTTCTTCTATATCTGTAAGCATGTTATCATCCAGGTTTGGTATATAACTTTCATCCATCTTGTAAGTTGGAGGAGAGAAAGCCTTTTGCACATGAATAGAAGCTGATATATAAACATTCTCAGCAACTGAACTTTCTGAGAGCACTGGAGCCACAAAACTTGCTCTTATTTGGTCCATAACTGCTGGACTTACTGGATTAGTATAACAGACAATGGTTTAGAGTTTCAACATCAAAATTTGGTAGAGTATATCTGTAGAATGGATTAAAAGAATCAAGGAGAGAATTCACATCAATTGTGGAACTTATAATACAATCACCAACAGTGCTTTTTTCTTCATCAATATTATCAACCATATCAATATCAATATCCACTATAGTATTAACAATATCTGTTGGAACTTCTGATGCTGCTGCTGGAGGAAGAAGATCTGGAACTACTTCTACTGCTGCTGCTGCTACTACTAGAGGAGGAAGAACTATAAATTCTTCACAGGACACCTCCCCCTTCCTGGTTTCAGAGGGTTTTGAAGCCAGGCCCCCAGAAGAAGGGATAATAGAGAAAGCATCAATTTTAGTAGAGAGAGAATTTATTGAAGCAGATAGAGGAGCAATAACATTAGTTATTAGTTGCTCTAGAGTAGGAGATATGAATTTTAGTAGATCTTTTTCAATTTCAAAGAAATTGAGATATAGGGGTTCTTGAGCAGAGGGAGTAGAAGATGTATGATGTCCACAGTTTGAGCAAACAGAGAAAGCTTGGGAGATGTCTGTATGAATGGAGTCAGGAAAGGTGGAGGTAGGGTGAGAAGGAATGGTAGTAGAAGTAGGAATTGTGGTAGGAGTTATGGTAGGGGGAATTATAGTAGTAGGAATTTGGGTGTCAGGAATTATGGTGGTGGTTTCCTGAATAGGTGATTGAACTCCCTTCTCTCTTAGTTTCTCTGGTCGACGATATTCTACCTCAGCTCGACGAACTTGGAGCTCAGCTTTGATAGTTTCTTTCTAGATTATTTCTTCTCTGAGCTCAGGTCGATGAAGATGATTTCTAAGCTCGACGAACTTTGAGTTCAGGTCGATGAAATCTGTTCTGAGGTCGACGAAATCTGTCAGTTCAATATTTCTTTCTCTACAGTTTTTTTTCCAGATTGACCAAGGCTTATTTTATATTTTGTTGCCTATATAGCTATGAGTAATTAAAGGCATATATTCTTATGAATATAGTAGTTTATTGGCAGCATTGATTACTGGATTTCACAGAGTAAATATTCAGCTTAATAACTGGGACAGTTGAGGAATCAAATTAATGCCCTTCTAGCCATTTGTCCAAGTTCCAAGAATTAAGCAGTCAATCAAGGAGTAAAATTCAAATTCAGAACATATACAGATAAGAATCACTGCTATCAAAAAGACAATATATAAAACAAGAAGTTAGAGAATCAACTAAGTTTCACAGGCAGACACAGAAAGACATTTAGTCTACATATTCACTCTGTCTTCATCATCTGTAAATCTTCTCCAAGCTTTTAAGAGACATCAAATACAATCAGTCTAAAAGCTTCTGGAGATCATCAAAGAAGACCTACACCATGTGCAAAGCTTCCAGCATTTCCTAAACTATAATCATCTCAGGGGGAGCTTTGACAACTTCAAGCAATCCACTAAAGTCTTCTCAACTATTTGAGAAAGAGAAGACAATATCATCTTTTCATCCCATAGTATACAGGGTTATAACTCCCTTCAAAAGTTAAACTCTTGGTGCCAGAGCACCTGATCAAAAACTTGTGTGTTTTGGTTTTTGAGCACCTGGTAAAAAGCTCAAAAGGTTTGTTGGATCTCCCTTCAAAAATTAGATCTTCTGGTGGCAGGGCACCTGATCAAAAACCTGTTAGTGGATTCCTACCAGGGTGGTAGAAGAGTGGATGTACCCAGATTTGGGGAACCACTATAAAATTCTTGTGTTGTCTGGTTTGCTTTATTATTTTCTTATTGCTGTGTACTATGCTATTTAGTCTTTCTATTCCTGCTCTCCTTCTTAATCTATTTATATCACTATTTTTAAATCAGCTATTAAAACAAGGTAAAGTTTTTTTAATACTCTATTTACCCCCTCTAGAGTTAAATAGATCTATCCTCTCACTTTCAAGTCCATGGAGACCTTGATTTTCTGTATGCCGAGCTCCCGAGCTAGCTTGAGCTCTGCAATGATGGCTTCGTACTCTGCCTAGTTGTTAGTGATGGTGAAGTGAATCTTCAGGGCCTATTCAATTCTGGTCCCCTAAGGACTTACTAGGATCATCCCTCCTCCAAAAAAACTCTTTCCATAGGCTCTATCCACTAGCATCTCCCAGTCCGCTAGAAGAGGTGCCTCAGCTTCTGCGACCTCGACCACATAGTATGCTAAGAAATCCTCCACCGCTTGCGCCTTGATAGCTACCTGAGGATTAAAAGTGAGATCGAACTCGCTGAGCTCTATCGACCACTTGGCCAACCTCCCTGAATGCTCCACGCCTTCTAGGATATGGAGGAGAGGATGATCCGTCACGATCTGTATTGAGTGGGCCTGAAAGTATGGCTTGAGCTTCCTGGCTGAGATGATGAAAGCGAAGGCCAAATTTTCAAGGATGGGATATCTGAGCTCTGCCTTCTTCAGGACCCTGCTTACGTAATAAATTGGGAACTGCTTCTTTCCTTCTTCTCGCACAAGGACTGAGCTTACTGCTCTAGTCCTTATTCCCAGGTATAAGAACAAACCCTCTCCCTCTCATGGCCCTTGGAGTAGCAGTGTTTGGGTGAGTTAATGCTTGAGAGTTAAGAAAGCCTCTTCACACTCGGGGGTCCATTCAAATTTCTTTCCCCCTCTCAATGCTTGGAAGAAGGGCGAGCATTTCTCTCCTGCTCGAGAGAGGAACCTGCCCAGTCCAGCCAACTTGTCTGCGAGACGTTGGACCTCTTTAGCACTCTTCAGAGATTCCAATTCCAAGATCAGCTTCACTTTATCCAGGTTAGGCTCCACTCCTGAGGGGGTGAGGAGAAGTCCTAAGAACTTCCCCTATTGGCCCCAAATACACATTTCAGAGGGTTGAGCCTCATCTTATATTTTCTTCTGGTCCCAAAGGTTTCTTCTAGATCCAGGACATGGGACCTAATATCCCGGCTCTTGATCATCAAATCATCCACGTAAACCTCAAGGTTCCTCCCCTTCTGTTCCCGGAAGATCCGGTCCATCATTCTTTGATAAGTTGCCCCAGCGTTCTTCAACCCAAAGGGCATCATGCTGTAGCTGAAGCACCCATCCTCCGTGACAAAGGTAACATCTTTGACGTCCGGGGGGTGCATGCGTATTTGATGGTACCCTGAAAAGGCATCTAGAAAAATCATTAGTGAAAAACCGACGACTGAATCAACCAGCACGTCGATTCGAGGCATAGGATAACAATCCTTAAGGCACGCTTTATTCGAAAGAGAAAAATCCACACACATTCTCCATTTCCCTCCCCCTTTTCACCATTACAACGTTACTCACCCACCCCGGGTACATGCTTGCGGATTTGAACCCCGCCTTGAGCAGCTTCTCCACCTCCTCCCTGATGGGCCCGACCATCTTGAAAGCGATGGCTCTCTTCATCTATTGAATTGGACGAGCCTTGGGGTTGAGGTTGAGACGGTGGCATGCTATGCCTATATTGACCCCGGGCATGTCGGATGCGCTCCAGGCGAGAAGGTTGATGTTCTACTGCACGCATTTCCTGATCTCCTCTTGGTCCTCGGGGTTGAGCTCCCCACTGACTTTTATCTTTTCCTTCCTTCCCTCCTTAGTGAGGATTTCCATCTCCAGCACCTCAACCACCGCCTTCAGCCTTGAGGGCTCCTCCTCTCCCTCCTCCTCCTTAGCCTCTCCTCCTCCTCCCTCAGCCTCTCCTGCTGCTCCTTGTGCTCACGCTCTATGGCTTCATGCCCCTCCACGGCCCCAACCACCTCCCTCAAGAACCTCTCCACCTATTCATTAGTTGGCCCCCCCTCAATGACAAACCTCCTCTCCCTTCCGACTGAGCCTCCAACCTGGATGACTCCCTCACTTCCCTTATCTTTCTTTTCTCTCTCCTTCCCACTTCCCTTCCTCTTGCCTCTTCGACCTCCATCTCTCCCTCCTTCTCTCCTGCTGTTTCTGGCTCCACCGTAATGGCACTCTCTACTCCTACTTCTCCCCTCTCCTCTTCTATCTCTCCTCGGACCTCCTGCTCTCCTGCCATTTCCGGCTCCCCCGCAATGCCTCTCTCTACTCCTGCTGCTTCCCTCTCCTCTTCTACTTCTCCTCCGACCTCCTGCTCCCATCGCTCCATCCTCTTCTCCAGATCCTCGGCATCACCTTGCCAAGAGATGGTATTTACCACCGTCACGTAGCACTCCCTGGCTACCTGTGGATCTCCTCACACTCTGATTTGGATTCCTCCGGCATTGAGCTTCAAACATTGATGGTAAGACGATGGGATGCACCTGAAGGCGTTGATCAAAGGGTGCCCAAAGATGGCATTGTAACTGCTGGGAGCATCCACTTTCACGAAGCGGCAATTCTTAGACAACCCTCCTAGGGTTACCTGAAGTCCCACTCCCCCCTCGACTTCCTTCCTTTCTCCTGAAAACCCGAACAGCGACCCATCGGCTGCCAATACCCTTCTAGCCTCCACCCTCATCTCGTTGAATGCCTTCTTGAAGATGACATTTACCGAGATCCCATTATCGACCAAGATCCGCGATACCGTGAAATTTTTGATGGCGTTCAGAATCACCAACGCATCGCAGAATGGATCTTCGTGGTCCGGCAAGTCCTTCCTAGAGAAAGTGATCTTCTCATCCGGGGGAGGGGCTTGCGACGTCGAGGTAATGCTCCGACGATACATGGTATGAAGGCTCGCCTTATGGGTAGCCTCAATCCCCACTCCCCCGTGAATCACCCCGATCCCTCCTCAGTCTCCCACGTCAGCTCGATCCACACACCGGTACTCCTTCCCGATCCCAGTCATCTCTACTATCTGTGTTGATAGCTGCTGCTCCCCCGCTCCTCTAACCCTCTTCATCTATAGAAACTCTGGGCAGGTAGCCGTCGCATGACCTTCCTCCTCGTAGAAGTCACAATATGGAAAGAATACCTCCCCCTCCTGTCTCCTCTCCTGGTGGTTCCTCCTACTTCCTGCTCCAGCTCTTGCTCGTCCCCGCTCTCTTCCTCTTCCTCTCCCTTGGCTAATGGCCATAGCTTGCTACGGAGGGGGTAGGAGTGGTCTAGGACCATATCCCCACTCCGACTGGTTGAATCTTCCTGGTCCTCCCTGGTAGTTCCTTCCCCCTTGGGGAAAACCTCTTCCCGGCCCTTGAATAGGGCCTCCTAGCTGCCTCCAACCCAACTCCTGGTATACTAGAGCCCTCGGCTCTTCCCTCATCCTTCCTTCCCGCTGCCTCGCTCCTCCCGATTCCCTCTACTCCACCTTCGTCAATCTTGCCAACTTTCTAGCGAATGCCGGGTTCACGACCTCCATCTCTATCTCCTTCGTAGCTTTCTCCATCAATCCTTTAACTGACAACGACGCCTTCCTCGTCAAACTCGTCTTGAAGAATCCCTCCCTCAGCCCGATAGTTAAGGCCATCTGGAGAGCAAATCTCGGCACCTCCTGAATATCCAAGATTTCTTCCTGGAAGCGGTCCATGTACTGGGCCAAGGAATCATCAGCCTTCTGCCTGATCAGAAAAATTGACTTCGGGTTCCTCTTCCTCTTCTTCGAGGCCGAGAAGCGCAGCTAGAAGCTCCTACTCAAGTCCTCGAAACCATATATCGATCCCGCCAGGAGTCGATGTTGGGTACACTGGAAAATATGTACCATATTTGGAGAAGCCTCATCTTACTCAATGATATACATCAATTTGTATTTGATGGATGTTTGAGTTTCATTATGCAGGTGTTAGGTTTGCAAGAAATTTTTCTAAGTACAAGTGTCGACACTTGTGAAGAATTGTGTCGACACCCAGAAGTTGTGTCGACACTAGAAGCAAGGCTTGTGTCGACACCCAGGCATTATGTCGACACCTAAAGAAGAATTGTGTCGACACCCAGAATTGTGTCGATACCTAAGGCAGAAATTGTGTCGATACCTAAAGCATAAGTTGTGTCGACACCCATGAGTTAAGTCGACACCAGAAGAAAGGCATGTGTCGACACTCAGGAATTGTGTCGACACCTAAAGAAAGTTTGTGTCGACACACAGGACTTGTGTCGACACACACTCAACGCCATCTTACAGCAACAACTATACTGGGTTTGAAGACTTGTGTCGACACACAAGACTTATGTCGACACACACTCAACTACAGCTGGACATACACTCAACGCCATTTGTCTGCATCAGTTATGTCAAGACCAGAAGTAGTTATGTCGATACACAGGACTTGTGTCGACACACACTCTACGATAGCTGGACATACACTCAACGCCATCTGTCAGCATCAGTTATGTCAAGACCAGGAGCAGTTGTGTCGACACACAGGACTTGTGTAGACACATACAAACAGAAGCTTTGTCGAGTAGCAGAAGAATGACTATGTCAACACATGGAGTGTTGTGTCGACATCATCAAAACTTGTGTCGAAACTTAGTCTATTTATGTCGACACATGTGAAGCAGTTTGCTGAGTGGTTCATGCTGAGTTGTAAAGTCTTTGAGGAATCAACTGTCATGAATGGTGACTCGACAACTGTCATAACCAATAGGTCTGACACCTTTGTCAGAACTGTCAAGAGGTTATTAATAACTGGATCAGCCAATAATCATGAGGAAACTCTATATAAGGGACTGATCCTTGACAACCAGAACAATAATAGAACTAAGGAAGTAATCAAGCTATTACGGGAAAGAGGTTCTGACAACAAGAAAAGGGGAGACCCTTAAGAAGGCAGATTCTGAAGAGTCTGCAAGAGAAGATTCAGATCTTATTCTGAATTCAAGGAAAGAGCTGACAAGAGATCAACTTCTACATCAAGTAAAGTTCAACCTTATTTTGTTCTATCAAGAAGATTTGAAACAGCTAAGTCAGGTTGAATCTGAAAATTCAGTTTATTCAAGAACTGATCAAGAAGCTCTCACCTATAGAGAGTTCTATCTGGTGATATCTTCATATCTCTTAAACATTCAATTATCTTGTAGGATCTTTGAAAGATCGGAGTTGTAAGCCTGTAATTATAATGACCGAGGTAGGGCTGAGTGTCTGAGGTGTAGGACTAGTAATAGTTTGAGTTGTAAGCCTAGTGATAAAGGCTGAGGTAGGGCTGAGGCCTGAGGTAGGATTCTTGGGTAGAATCTGAGATAAGACTTATATAAGTCTGAGCTGTAGGAACCAATTTTGTTCTGAGTTGTAAGATCTATGGATCTGAGCAAGTGGAAGGAAGTTGGGTTGAATCCAGTTCTCTACTGGATAGGCGAAGGGGGAAAGTGGATGTACCCATACCTTGGGGAACCACTATAAATCTTGTGTATGCTGTGCTAATATTTCTGTGCTGTGATTTGCTTTTTCTGTGCTAAGTAAGAACTAGTTATTTTCCTAAATTATTAAAAAAAATTAGAACCTATTCACCCCCCTCTAGGTGTCTAGGCTCTTGAAATAAGTCTTTAAGTTGATGAAACCAGTCCCTAGCTTTGTCCTTCAATGTGATGACAAAAAGATGGCACTTGAATGCGCCCGTCATCTGCCTGATCTAGATTGCATCTTCGAACCATTGCAAGTACTGGAGAGGGTCATCTTTCCCCATATAGTAGGTCATTTATGGCTCACAAAACCCTTCCGGGATGGGAGCTGAAAGGATAAACTTGCAAAAAGGGGACCCTCTCACCAGGGGTCTCGCCACCTCCACTCGCACGATGACATATCCTAGTGAGATGACACTCGCGGGACTGGGGAACAACACCCAACCCTCCAGGTCTCTCATGCTTCCTTCAACCACCTTCTCCTTCCCAGAATGCCCCCCGGCACGTCCTTTCTGACTCTTGCCGATACGAGCCCCTCCTGAGGCGCGAGACTGGACGCTTGAGGCAGGGGGTCGAGCAATCACCTCGCCGCAAGATCTCCTGCAGCATGTCAATGATGCTTCCGATGGACGCCATGAATTCCTCTCTCCCAACGTACCCTCCCGGGTTCTTGGACTTGCCCTTGTCTCCTTCTCCAAGATCTCCTGCCATGAAGTGGTTCAAGATTCTTTTGTGAAGGCTGTGATCCAAGCTCACCGCACCAAAAATGTTGAAGCCAGAAACCTGACTTCTCATAGAGTTTGAATTTAAGGTTGCAGCTCACACCTACTCTTCCCGAATTCCTCCCTGGATGAGAGTCTCAAAGACTAAAACCAGACCGTGGGCTTCAGCTCGGAGGTCCCACCTCTTACCCGGAAGAACTAAAGATTCTTCCCCTCCCTAGCCGATGCTGAGATAGGTGCCTTAGTGGAAGAAGAAGAAGAGTCAATGCCTTTCTTCCAAGCACCTTACCGGTCTATTTATAGGCTTTTGAGTTTGATCTGCCAATAACTAAACTGAACCGACCTAAAATTACCAAAATATCCTGGGTTGGGTCTGCCAACAGCCAAACTCCGCTGTTCTGAAGGGCTATATGCAGACTACAAAGGGCAAAAGTGTAAAATCACCTGTGGTTAAAAAGGTAAAAACCTTCTTCCCACTAGACTAGCACTCGACCAACCGTCGAACTAGCGCTAGGCCCATCGCCGAACCGGCGCTCGACGAGAGCGATGTCTCGCGGGCAAGAGCTCATCCCTCTCCTGCCTCATCCTGCCTCGCGAGTAATCCATCTCGCTGGTTCCTTCTCGCCCCGCGAGTGGGCACTCACCTCGCGAGTGGCCCTCTCTCGGGATCCCTCTCGCCTAGCGAATCAGCTCTCGTCTCGCGAGTGGCCTTCTCCCTGGGCCCTCTCGCTTCGCGAATCGGCTCCCGTCTCGCAAGTGGACTTCTCCCTGGGCCCTCTCGCTTTGTGGATATCCTTCTCCCCGGCCCCCTCTCGCCTAGCGAGTGGCCCTCTCCCAGGGCCCTCTCGCTTCGCAGATATCCTTCTCCACGGGCCCCTCTTGCCTAGCGAGTGGCCCTCTCCCTAGGCCCTCTCTTTTCACGAGTGGCCCTCTCTACAGGTCCATCTCGCCTTCTCCCTTCATTTCCTAGAGCCTTCTACTCCCGCGAGCCCGAGGTTGTACATCCATATTCTCCAGTTCCTCATTCACGACTACCATCACATCTTATTGAGGACATTCCTTCTACCTCTTTTCCTACATTCAATCTACTCTTTCCTCCATCTCCACCTCATTCACCAGTTCAGGAATTTATTCCAGTGAACTCCCATCTGTCATCCCTCCATCTTCAATTCCATAAGCATTCACAATATGTCCAAACTATAATCAACCTTCCATTACATATACTTCCACTCAAAATCAACCATCTACATCTACTCAGAACTCTTATGAGTTTATGTATTTGGATTTTTCTTCTATTGCTATTAATCTTATTGAATTCATTACTCCCACACTCAAGAATCTGATAGATGAAGCTTTAGCTCCTCTAGCTCCCTCCATTTCTATTCTTTTTGCTCAGCTTGCCTCTTCCACTTTTGTCCCTTCTTCTAGGGGCCTAGATTCAGGTATCCCTGGATCTAGGCAGGGGTAGATGTTTAATGAAGAAGCTCCCAAAGTAGTAGCAGTAGCAGAAATTCCAGCAGCAACAATAGTTCCAGCTGAAGTTTTTGATACAGAGATGTTAAGTTTTGAAGAAGAGACTGCAGTATCAGATGTCTTAACTATTGGTGAAGTTTTTATCAATCCCACATTTGACATCTATTCTTTATTAAATTCTTTTGATACATCATATAACAGTCTTCTAGTTTTTGATTCAACTGATTTTTCCAAAGCATTAGTTTGCTATACTGCCCCAATAAGTCCTTTAGTTTTGGAACAACTAAGGACCAGTTTTGCAGTTATTGATACTAATTCTTTAGTTATGCAAGATTCTATTAATACTATAGAGCCAGTAGTTTCTCCCCTCCAACTTTTGCTTGGGTTGAATCCCCTATGCCCAATTTTGATGATATCATGTTTCAAGACATTGATACAGAGGATATAGATCCACAACCGCATGCTGAAAGAGAAGATATAGTTACACAACCACAAGTTTAGACAGGAATATCTACTGATGTGTTGAAACAATTGATGTTCTATATGATCAACCAGTTGATGAATCTGATAATGATTCAGAAGATTCAGAGGACTTAGAAGATCTTGGTTCTAAGAAGAGGAAATTTAAGAAGAAGGCTCCAGCTAAGGTTGTTTCTAAACATTCCTCTACAGCTGACATTCCATACTACATCCTGCATGGGATTACTCTCACTCTAGAAACTCCACACTGGATGAATTATTCTAAGAATCAGCAGAAAGCCAGAAAGAAGAGTAGGAGATACTCTCCACCTCCACAATCTAAGGAGATGTCCTCCTCCTCCTCCTCCAATAGTGAAAGAGATGGGATAGATAACACTAACTCTAGAGGGGGGGGGGGTGAATAGAGTTTTAAAACCTTTTGATTAATTTTTACAGCGGATTAAAATAAGTGATAAGTATATGTATAAAGAGAAATACAAATAAAGACAATCTCAGCACACAAAAAATAAACAATAGAGTAATCCAGACGACACAAAGATTTTATAGTGATTCCCCTAAACTTGGGTACATCCACTCTTATACCACCCTGGTAGGAATCCACTATACGTTTTTGATTAGGTGCTCTGTCACCACAATATCTATTTTCTAAGGGAGATATAGCAATCCTTTGAGCTTTTGACTATGTGCCCAAAAAGCAAACCAAGTATTTTGTTCAGGAGACTTGACAACCAAAAGGAATAACTTTTGAAGGGAGTTAAGAAACCCTTTTATAGTGGAAGGTAAAAAGAAAGAAAATAAAAGATGGTGTCTTCTCTATCAACAATCAAAGAGAAGACTAGTGGATTTGCTGTTGTCAAAGCTCTCCTTGAGATGAAGAAGAGTTCAGGAGAAGAGAGCTTTGCTCAGGGTGTAGGCCTTTAGATTGAAGAATGATCTTCTAGAAACTTTTAGACTACTGAAGATTGTCTGTCTCTGAAAGTCTTGAAGCAAAACTGAAGAAGACTAAATTGTATTTGAGATGTGTTCTTCTTTCAGTTTTCTATATTCACAATTCAATCACTTTTGTATTTTCTATTGTGTGTCCGTGGTATATTATGTAGAGACTCAAATCCTGGGCTCCTCAAAATTAAGGATCGGACAAGTTTTGAATAAAAAGTGTCACAGCATTTTATTCCATCATTTATTCTTATTACAACACTTGATAAAAGCATAAAAACATAAAAAAAATTACATGAATTCTACTTGTATTCAATACAGAAGTCACAGTACGGATCCCTACAGGAGTCCTTATGATTTATGTGCACTTCCCCAATGCCTACGAGGACTTTTAGCCATACCTTCGCTAACTCTTCGAGAGGAATCCTCTTAGGAGCACTGGACGACGCTCCTGATGCCTAAAAAATTGAGTCCACAACGGGTTAGTCATAAAAATTATGACTATATGAGATAAGTATTTCTTGAAGCGTTTGTACATGCACATAAGAAGAATGATAACAATATGCATATAGTACAATATTTAATAATTTCAATTTACAAGCTTGAATTATAACTTTTAACTTTACCCCTTAATTTAAATTACATAAAATGAGAAATGCTCCGGTGATGCAAACTTGAATTGGCCACCACCCACTTAAGGGCTTCCCATTTAAGGGCTTTCCGTAGGCTCACCCCTACGTGGTGAATCCATCCGTAGATTTCTCTACATCATAGGATTCGAAACCATCACATTTCTCCACGCTGAATTTGATTATTTTGTTTTTGTTCTTGACTTATAAAAGAAAGTGTGTTTAAAACATCCCCTCAGATTTTATATCGCTTTCATGCTTTTCCCCTCGCCCACTTTTATTTCTTAGCAATATCTTAATGAGTTAAACTCATATGTACATGCATTCGTTATTTTAGAAATAAATAAAAATAGAAAAGTACATGAACAGAACTAATTCAGGAAATAAGAAGCTCACCACAGCTTTTCCTTTATCGTTATCACGATTATCTTGGGATGCCATCCGCAGTTTCTTCCAATTCAGTCTTTGTTGCGGGAACCACTGTAATGGTACTTATTTCAACTGTACTGGGTTACGTCTCATTTTAATCGTGTACATAAAGGATTTATAATTGCAAAAATCGTCGGAAATCGAAAAAACGTCACAAATGCTAACTAAAATAAGCCTCAAAATGGACTAAACCAGCCCTCAAATTAACATCTTGTCCTTTCAAAAATATTCCGTCTAACAAAGCTAAAAAGATTGGGTAAACTACCCTTGAAATTATATGAAAAGAAATTAAGTAAAGTGTAGTTCAAAATATTTGATTTTTCATACTAGCAAAAGCATAATCTCATTGACCCAACTTAATCCCAAAGTCAAAAACCAAACCAAGCGTAATTTAAGTAAGGCAAATTAATTAAGTAGAGAGGAGCTAAGCAAAACCAGCCAAGGAGAAGAGGAGCAAAGGGGGACTGTGCAGGAGCTTAGCATAGCAAGGCTAACAGCCAACCAACAGAGATGGTATAGCGGGGAGAAGAATTGGAGCAGCAGCATCCTCAACAGAAGAAGAAGAAGGCAGGCAGCAGTCCTAGTAGAAAAAGGCAGCAGCAGCCCTAGCAAAAAAAGGCAACAGCAGCCCTAGCAGAAGGAGAAAAAGGCAGCAGTAGCTCCAGTAGAGGAAGAGGAAGCAGCATAGCAGTCCAGCAATAGTTTGGGGCAGCAAGGAAGAGGGAATGTGGTTAGAGAAGGAGAAATCCACAAGTATTTAAAGAGGGATATAGGAGGTGAAGAGGCAAAAATGGACTTGTTAACTCAACTAGGTGTCACCACATGCATCCCAAAACAAAACCAGCCAACAACCAAGTGTCAAGACACGTACCAAGTGTCAAACTGCACAACAAGTGTCAAAATTCCAGCCAGCTCACATATCCAGCCAGCACAACATAAATTCCAGCCAGCTCACACCATAATTCTAGCCAACCAACATAGACAGCAAAGGCAGCAGGCCTATAACAAGCCCAAATATTCAAGGCCAACACATAATTCAGCCACCAAAGTATAAAAACAAGTAGCCCATTAATGTCCAGCCCTAATTAAAATAGCCCACAACCCACTAATTCCACAAATGCAGCCAACATAAAGAAGTAAATCAAAAAATCAAAATTCGTCAAAAATTTGCGATAGTTAAATATGCCTTTTCTCATCCTCGGGGATAAAAGAAACTAAATTATACATGGATTGTTATTTTAGATTGTTACAAATCCTTCTCTCCTAAAAATAACTTTTCGTCCTCGAAAAGATAAAGAACACTTTATTTCGCAAAATAATAGTTACAATATTCACAATGAAAACAACTACCTTTTTATTTCTTACGATATTGTTCTAAATTAAAAGCTCGTGGCATTAATAAACGTTCTTCCGGTACTTCAGGAGGAGGAATTGGAGCAGATGTTGGGGCAGGTGTGGGTACTGGTGCAGATGCAAATGACTCTGCATACATATGATACAATTGTTGCGGCGTAGGAAGAAGAGGTTTGTTTGTCAGCTTTGGACAGTTTTTCTTAACATGGCCAGGCTGACGACAGTAAAAACAAGCACCATGTAAACATTCTCCTTTGTGAGGGAGACCACATTTAGCACATTTTGGCGTCGTGGTTTGCGAAGCATTACTAGTTGATGGGCCAGTCTATAGTGATTTTGCCTCTGTGCCTTGAACTTCGCTTCTGGTTGATATCTCTGTCAGTTTTCTTTTTCCGCTATCCTTATATTTTTGCGATTTTCCTTGATCTATTTCCACCAGTCTTGCTCGTTCGACTAATTTACCGTATTCCAGGATGTCTAGAGGTACGAGTAAATTACG
The DNA here is from genome assembly GCA_039513925.1 of Platanthera zijinensis. Taxonomy (NCBI): domain Eukaryota; kingdom Viridiplantae; phylum Streptophyta; class Magnoliopsida; order Asparagales; family Orchidaceae; genus Platanthera; species Platanthera zijinensis. Next base: position 136,262,898 of record CM077092.1, read on the forward strand.
GATGTCATCTTGTAAACCTTGTTGAAACTGACGGCATCGATCTTCTTCGGTCATTACGAGGGAATCAGCATAATACGCCAGGTTGGAAAATTTTGCCTCGCATTGAAGAACAGTCTTTGATCCCTGAACAAGATGCAAGAATTTGTCGTGTAGGACTCGTTTCTCGGATCGGGGTACAAACCAGTTGGTAAATTCCTGGAGGAAGTTTGCCCACGTTATAATTCTACGTCTGGCGAATTTTGTCGTAACTATATTGTTCCACCAACGTTTCGCTGCGCCTTCAAGCAAAAATTATGCGAACTCAACCTTCTGATATTCTGGACAATGTATGACTTGGAAGATGGTTTCGATATGGAGTATCCAATCTTTAGTTTCTAAAGGAGACAAGCCTCCTATAAAGGTCGGGGGTTTTAATTCCATAAATTGTTTAAGGTCATAGTCCATTTGACGATAGTGAGGAGCGGGTGCTACAGCTACGGGAGGGGGAGGAGAAGGGTTTCTTGGGTTTTGTTCATGTTGTTGTGGATTAGGGTTTGCTTGGGGAATTGGGGGTCCTAACACAGCTAGTGTAGGGAAAACCATTCTTAGAGCTTCTGTCAGTGCTTGCACCATATTTTCGGACATTGCTGATGTCCATTATCACTTTTTACAGATCGTGTTCCTCCTTGCACTTCGCGTTCATCGTGATTCGTTGTCGGCGTCGACTAGAATATACTCGGATGGGTTCCTATATAAGGAAAGGTTTTTGTTTTACGGTTTATTCGAATAATGTCCTAGCACTATCTGTGACACAATTTATTGAAAAACTTATCCCTCTGATACCAATTTGTAGAGACCAAAATCCCGGGCTCCTCAAAATTAAGGATCAGACAAGTTTTGAATAAAAAGTGTCACAATATTTTATTCCATCATTTATTCTTATTACAACACTTGATAAAAGCATAAAAACATAAAAAAATTACATGAATTCTACTTGTATTCAATACAGAAGTCATAGTACGGATCCCTACAGGAGTCCTTATGCTTTATGTGCACTTCCCCAATGCCTACGAAGACTTTTAGCCATACCTTCGCTAACTCTTCGGGAGGAATCCTCTTAGGAGCACTGGGCGACGCTTCTGATGCCTAAAAAATTGAGTCCACAACGGGTTAGTCATAAAAATTATGACTATGTGAGATAAGTATTTCTTGAAGAATTTGTACATGCACATAAGGAGAATGATAACAATATGCATACAGTACAATATTTAATCATTTCAATTTATAAGCTGAATTATAACTTTTAACTTTACCCCTTAATTTAAATTACATAAAATGAGAAATGCTCCTGTGATGCAAACTTGAATTGGCCACCACCCACTTAAGGGCTCTTCCCATTTAAGGGCTTTCCGTAGGCTCACCCCTATGTAGTGAATCCATCCGTAGATTTCTCTACATCATAGGATTCGAAACCATCACATTTCTCCATGCCGAATGTTGATTATTTTGTTTTTGTTCTTGACTTATAAAAGAAAGTGTGTTTAAAACATCCCCTCAGATTTTATATTGCTTTCATGCTTTTCCCCTCGCCCACTTTTATTTCTTAGCGATATCTTAATAAGCTTAAACTCATATGCACAAGCATTCGTTATTTTAGAAATAAATAAAAATAGAAAAGTACATGAATTAATTCAGGAAATAAGAAGCTCACCACAGCTTTGCCTTTATCGTTATCACGATTATCTTGGGACGCCATCCGCAGTTTCTTCCAATTCGGTCTTGGTTGCGGGAACCACTGTAATGGTACTTATTTCAATTGTACTGGGTTGCGTCTCATTTTAATCGTGTACATAAAGGATTTAAAATTGAAAAAATCGTCGGAAATCGGAAAAACTTCACAAATGCTAACTAAAATAAGCTTCAAAATGGACTAAACCATCCCTCAAATGAACATCTTGTCCTTTCAAAAATATTCCGTCTAACAAAGCTAAAAAGATTGCGTATACTACCCTTGAAATTATATGAAAAGAAATTAAGTAAAGTGTAGTTCAAAATATTTGATTTTCCATAATAGCAAAAGCATAATCTCATTGACCCAACTTAATCCCAAAGTCAAAAACCAAACCAAGTAGAGAAGCTAAACCAAGCGTAATTTAAGTAAGGCAATTAATTAAGTAGAGAGGAGCTAAGCCAAACTAGCCAAGGAGAAGAGGAGCAAAGGGGGATTGTGCAGGAGCTCAGCACAGCAAGGCTGACAGCCAACCAACAGAGATGGTACAACCGGGAGAAGAATTGAAGCAGCAGCAGCCTCAGCAGAAGAAGAAGAAGGCAGTAACAGTCCTAGCAGAAAAAGGCAGCAGCAGCCCTAGCAGAAAAAGACAGCAGCAGCCCTAGCAGAAGGATAAGAAGGCAGCAGCAGCTCCGGTAAAGGAAGAGGAAGCAGCAGCAGTCCAACAATAGTTTAGGGCAGCAAGGAAGAGGGAATGTGGTTGGAGAACGAGAAATCCACAAGTATTTAAAGAGGGATATAGGAGGTAAAGAGGCAAAAATGGACTTGTTAACTCAACGAGGTGTCACCACATGCATCCCAAAACAAAACCAGCCAACAACTAAGTTTCAAGACACATACCAAGTGTCAAACTGCACAACAAGTGTCAAAATTCCAGCCAGCTCACATATCCAGCAAGCACAACATAAATTCCATCCAACTCACACCATAATTCCAGCCAACCAACATACACAGCAAAGGCAGCAGGCCCATAACCAGCCCAAATATTCAAGCCCACCACATAATTCAGCCACCAAAGTATAAAAACAAGCAGCACATTAATGTCCAACCCTAATTAAAATAGCCCACAACCCACTAATTCCACAAAGGCAGCCAACATAAAGAAATAATTCAAAAAATCAAAATTCGTCAAAAATTTGCGATAGTTAAATATGCCTTTTCTCATCCTCGGGGATAAAAGAAACTAAATTATACATGGATTATTATTTTAGATTGTTACATATTATAAGAAGAAGAAAAAACCTTATATATTCCTTGCAGAAATAAGCTTTTGAATTTTAAATCTGGTCCTTGATTGACTGCCAAAATCCTGGGAGTTAAACGGCTAGAAAATGCCTTAAATTTGTTTCCCCAACTGTCCCAGTAAATAAGACAAATAATTACTCTATGAATACCATAATTAATGCTTCCTTGAAATGACTATATTCTAGAGAATATGGATCATTAATTATCAGAACATTATAGGCATATAATAATAAATTTGAAATCAAATTTCCTTGGTCAATACTTAGAAAACTGCAGAGAAAGATAGTTGAACTGAATCTGTCATAAAATAGTCGAACTCAACATATTTCGTCGACCTGAGATCCAATATCATCGAACTGAATAAGATAGGCAAGAAGTAGAAAATTGTTAAATGGAACTTCAATTTTGTCGAGCTGAGATAACACTTCGTCAAGCTGAGTTTCTGATATAAGATGACAAATTGTCGATCTCAGCTGAACTTTCGTCAAGCTCAACTCAGAGAAGAAACTCTGAGTTCATCAATCTAAGATTGACGATTGTCGAGCTGAGTTCAGCTATCGTCGAATGTATTTTCTGACTCTTGGAAAACTTGCTTTTCTCTGGAGGTCTTTTGTCTCTAAGTCTTCTGAATGTGAAAACCAATCACTCTAAGTTTGTTGACTTAACCTAGATTTAGAAAAATACTTATGACCCTAGACTATACATGTGGGTTATCTGAGAATCCTAATTGTGAACCTAGCCCAAATCAACCCTAAAAAATGTGGGGTTCCAACAATCTCCCCCTATTTGGGTTAGGTCACTATTTACACAGAATATAGCATAAAGCAAAAAAGATATATCTTGCAGAAATAACACATTCAGCAGATATATTATATAACTATGAAAGTTTTTAAACAAACAGTAAGAATAAATAGTTCAAAAACATAAATAAGAGTCAAGGATCTTCCTTAGGAACTTTAGAAGGAGAATCAGAAGATGGATTAGTGAAGATCACTTTTCTTGTAGTATCTTTTACTTCTCTTTGGGTCATCTTCAGGTCTTGAATGCCAAGAAATTTTTGAGAAATTGCCCTGAGCACAACTGCCTCTGGATGGAGCTGCATGTATGCATTAGGATCAAATAATTTTTTCTTTACCTGAAATTTGTCAAATTCCTTTTGCCTATAGGAAGACATAGTTGTGAACTGAGAAATGTCTTTTCCTTCAATTTGACTTTATTGATCTGAGATAGACCAATAAGTTCATTAAATCTAGCCATTCTATAATTTGGGTCTAGCTCTGGCTCATACACTGGGGACAATAGGCCTTTCAGGAGTATATTTCTGAGTATCTTGAGCTTATTGATGTTGTTTACTGTTATATTGAGAATCTGATCTGGATGGTCTACATTTGCTGCTATAAGAAGATCTTGATTGATAGGATTGAGATGTAGATCTTTGTCCTTGAGAAACATAGCGTGAATATCCAGTTGCTGGAGGAGGAGGAGGACCCCTCCTGAATGGAGGTGGAGGAGAGTACCTCCTGCTCTTCTTCCTAGCCTTCATTTCATTCTTAGAGTATTTCATCCAGTTAGGGGAGTATGGAGTGAGCTTTATATTGTGCACAAATAGTATGGTGTGTCACCAGTAGGATTGGGCTTTTGAGCAGCCTTTAGAGGAGCCTTTTTCTTGGCTTTTCTCTTCTTAGAACTAGTATCTTCAAATCATCAGAATCTTCATAATTATCATCATCAGAATCAGAAGAATTTGCTGGATTATCATATAGAGCATGAATCTATTTCGGCATATCATAAGTGAAAATAGGATGAGCCTAAGGCTGAACAGCTTTAGCCTGAGGCTGTTCTTGAATTGCTGGCTCTGCAATAACTTTTATAGCAGCTTGAGCTTGAAAGGAATCAGTCTCCTCTTCCATATCTGCAAACATGATCTCATCCATGTCTGGCATGGGAGACTCAGCCTATCTGAAGGTTGGAGGGGAAAAAGCCTTTGGCTCTGAATAAATTACTGGCTCTATAATAGTATAAGAAACTGAAAAGCTTGTTCCTAAGTTGATCCAAAACTTCAGGACTTATTGGAGATGAATAACAAACTATAGGTTTAGACATATCTGGAACTGAATCAGCAAAAACTGGTGGAATGTTGCTATATACTGAATCAAAAGAATGTAGTAAATAAGCTAAATCAACTGTGGGATTTATAACTATATCACCAATAATAGTTATTTTTATATCTGCATAACAAACCATTTCTGTATCTGTATCTTCATCAAGAATATCAAAAACTTCTGCTAGAATTTCTACTTCTTGATCTGCTACTGCTGGAGTAGCTAGAGCTGCTGCTGGAGCTTCTTCATAGAACATCTCCCCTGCCTAGTTTTAGAAGGCCCAGGCCCCCAGAAGAAGGGATAGAGGAGGGAGCAACAATTTGAGCATAAAAAGTGGAGATAGAAGCAGAGAGAGGAGCAATAACCTCAGCTATTAGCTGCTTAAGAGTTGGAGAGATGAACTGGAGGAGATCCTTAGCAATGTCAGAAAAGTTGAGGTAGAGAGGTTTAGGAGCAGAAAGGGATATATGTGGATTGGTGACCACAATTAGAACAGATAGACATGGGTGGAGGGAAGTCGGTTTGAAGAAAGTCTGGAAATGAAGATGGAATGTTGGATGGACTGTTGGTATGGATATCTTCTGGATGGGGATATCTTCCTGAATAGGGGAATGAATTGGAGAGAGGTTTGGAGATGGTTGAGGAGACAGTAGATTAAAATTTGGTTGAGAGGAGGTGGATGGAATGCCATCAAGGTGTTAAGGAATTGGAGATTGAGGAGGTGGAGTTGGTGGAGTATCCTCATGGATAAGAATTGGTGAATGTGGAGGTGACAGTTGAGATGGTGAAGCTGGCTAGATGGAAGTGGAAGCTTGTTGGAGGGGAGTTTATGAAGGAAATATTGAATGAGGTGGAGATGGAGGAGGAACATGAACTTCTTCATGAGGTGGGGGAGTGGCTGAAATAGCCCTGGTGCTCTCAGAAGCTACCCTGGAGGAGGAGGCCTTGGAGGGTTTGGGAATATTCCTCTCCCATTTTCCAAAGAGGGCAGAAGTGAGCCTCTTTGAGGTATTGATAAATGTGGTCTAAGAGACCAACAGATTTGGAGCCTTTGCCTGCAAGAAGATTCCTAGTATCCTTCCAAAACAAACATCTTTCTTACTAATTTTCCTTTTTATCAGATCAAACAAAATTCTTCCCCATTTTATTGATTTCTGATTAACTAGGGCACACATCAAGTGGAACAAGTGCCTAGTAATATGATCATGTGCAGAGTGCTTTCCTAATAGCACTTTGCCTACTATATCAGCCAGGAATTTATATTCTATAGATATATTCTTCTTCAGGAGGTGGTTAGGGTTTCCTGTAGAATGACCTAACCTATCTAGCATTTCATCAAACTCACTGGTAGATAACTCTATCTCATCATCTCCATTAACAAAACCAAAAACTTCTGTCAAAATCTTTGGATAAAGAGGAATCGAGTTACCAGAGATCGAGCCGATAATAACTTGAGAATCCTGAGTCTGTGTAGAGAAAACTCATTCCTTAATCTCTTGTACTGGTAACTTGATTCTGGTAGTCATGAGAAATTTCAGATTTGAACTTTCAAAAAGTTTCAGAATATCTTGGAAGACTTGATTAGAATGAGAGAAAGATTCCATGTCTATATCAAATCCTGCGTCGAACTTTATGCATGCGAGAAGTACTAGAGAAATCATCATTGCTCTGCAAAAAAAACAACAAAAGATCAAGTGCAGGGGGGATTGGAAAGCGCAGGATGGAGTTTGGGAAAAACCTAATTATAGGTTTTAGAAGATGAAAAGACAAACTCTGCCCGACGAAAACGAAAAACTTCGAGCTCAGTTCGACGAAATTACCCATAAAGAGATGAAAGTCGTCGACCTAAGTTAAAAGAGCAGGAAAATAGATTGTCGATCTCTGTTCGACGAAATATTTTCAGAAATAAATTCGTCGATCTCCGTTGGACGAAAAAATTTCACAAAGAGATTTTGTCGATCTCCGTTCGACGAAATACTTAAGAAGAGTTCACAGATCGTCGATCTCCATTCGATGAAATGTGACCAATTCTTCTGACCTCAGACAGAAATCAAATTTAGCCTTCTCCATTAATCATGCCTAGCTGATTTAAGAAGAATAGATGTTTTTTCTCATCTAATGGTTTAGTGAAGATGTCTGCTCTTTGTAAATCAGTAGAGATAAAGATAAGGTTAATTTTCTTTTTTTTCTACACAATCTCTAATGAAATGATGCCTTATTTCTATATGCTTGGTCCTACTATGATGCACTGGATTTTGTGTAATGGAAATTGCACTGGTACTATCACAAAATATAGTTGAATTATTTAGATTATAACCATAATCCAAGAGTTGGTTTTGAATCCACAAAATTTGTGAACAATAACTGCCAGCTGCTATATATTCAGCTTCAGCAGTTGAAGTTGACACATATGTCTGCTTCTTACAAAACGAAGACACAAACCTATCACCAAGAAACTGACATGTTCCTGATGTGATTTTCCTGTCAACTCTACATCCAGTAAATTCAACATCTGAGAATCCAATTAATTCAAATTCTGACTCAGTTGGATATCAGAGTCCTAGATTTGGGCAACCCTTTATATATCTCAAAATTCTTTTTAGGAAAATAAGGTGAGATTCTTTAGGATTTACTTGGAACCTAGCACAAAGACATATAACAAATATTATATCTGACCTACTAGTTGAGAGATACAACAAGGACCCTACAATAGCCCTATATGTTTTCTGATCATCTGGCTTGTCATGTTCATCGGAATCAATCACAATATTGGAAGCCATATGTGTTTTCATAGCTGAGGCATCAGACATCCCAAATCTTTTAACTAGCTCCTTAGCATATTTAAATTGGGAGATGAAAATGCCATCAGGAGATTGCTTCACTTGAAGAATAAGGAAGTATGAAAGCTCACCCATGCTACTCATTTCAAACTTAGAATGCATCAGGTCAGAAAACCTTTTGTATAGTTTGGAATCAGTAGAGCCAAAAATGATGTCATCTACATATATTTGTACTAAAAAAATTTTATCTTTATGATGCCTAATAAACAAAGTCCTATCAACTATGCCCCTAGTGAACTTATGCTCTAAAAGAAAGCTAGCTAAGGTCTCATACCAAGCTTTTGGAGCTTGCTTTAAACCATATAGAGCTTTATGCAATTTAAAAACAAAAGAGTGATGAGTTGGAGAAATAAAACTTGGTGGTTGACCCACATAGACTTCCTCTTTGAGTTCACCATTTAGGAAAGCACTATTGACATCCATCTGGTAGATCTTGAACTTCTTGCAGGATACTGTATAAACAAGGAATATTCTAATATCCTCCAGCCTTGCAACAGAGGAAAAGGTCTAATCATAATCAATTCCTTCCTCCTGAGATAGCCTTGAGCTACCAATCTTGCTTTGTTTCTTACTATAGCTCCTTGTGCATCCAATTTATTTCTAAATACCCATTTAGTTCCAATGACTGGGTAGTCTTTGGGTCTTGGAACTAAATCCCAAACTCTGCATCTCTCAAATTGATTGAGCTCCTCTTGTATTGCAATAATCCAGTGGGATCTTTATCTACATCTTTTATGGATTGGGGCTCAAGTTGAGATATGAAGCAAGCATGCATCAATTCTTCTTGGTTGAGTTAATGCCTTGTTTGCACACCAATTGATATGTCTCCAATCACTTGAGATATATGGCAATCTCTAAGTGTGATAAGATCAGTAGGAGGAGTTTGAACATCAACAACATTGGGAATTAATTCCTCTTGTCGAATTATGTTAGCTGTTGTAGGTTCAGTAATTATTTAAATGGTATCTTCTTCACTGTCTTCATCAACTTGTGAAGAAGGATGTGATATAACCTCTTGGGTGAGGTTTATATCATCCAATTTCTCACACAGTTGGGGTACCTGCAATAAATCTCTGGTAAAAGAATCCTTCTCCTTGTAAAATATGTTAGCTTCATCAAAAGTAATGTGTACAGATTCTTCCATTTTTAGAGTTGATATATTGCAAACCCTATAGGCCTTGCTAACTTGGGAATATCCAAGAAAAATTCCCTCTGCAGCTTTGGATTTAAACTTTCTAAGATGTTTCTTGTTGTTATTGTGAATATAACACTTATAGCCAAAGATTCTAAAATAATCTATTTTAGGTTGCTTCCCTTTGAGTAGTTCATATGGAGTCTTGCCCTTAAGTTTATGTATTTAAACTTTTTTTCAGAACATAGTTTGATGTGCTTACAGCCTCTGCCCAAAAGGATAGGGGCAAGTAAGCATCTGCAAGCAATGTCCCTGCAGATTTAATTAGAGTTCCATTTTTCCTTTCTGCTACCCCATTTTGTTGAGGAGTTATAGGAGTAGAGAAGCAATGAATGATGCCTTCCTTCTCACAAAATTCTTGCATGAGAAGAGAATCAAACTCAGTGTCATGATCACTTCTGATCAATGCAACTAGAGTAGAGTACTCAATCTGAATGCTCTTAAGAAAATCTGTAAGAACTTTGAAGTTATCTGACTTGTTTCTTAAAAAGAACACCCAAGTGAATCTAGATAAATCATCAATAATAACAAAAGTATAGGATTTCCCTCCCATGCTCTGTAATGCAATGGGTCTAAAGAGATCCATATATAGCAAGTATAGAATCCTAGGTGAATCACTCTTATTAATAGATTTAAAGCTATTTTTAGTTTGCTTGCCTAATTGACAAGCCCTGTAGAGACTTTTGTTCTTGTAGGGGCCAAAAGGCAATCCTCTAACAAGGTTGTCCCTAGATAGTTTAGCAATATTTTTAAGGTTAACATCTCCTAATCTTTTATGTCATAAATCATTATTATTACTAATCTGATTGAACAAACAAATTTCTGAACTAACTGACTTGAAATTAACCACATAAATATTTCCTTGTGTAAGTCCAGTTAAAATAGTTTTGTTATCTATTGAAGTAATAATGCAGGAAGATTAGTTAAAGGATACCTGATAACCTTCAACACATAACTGGCTTATGGATATCAAGTTATGTTTTAGACCACTCACATATGCTACCTTCCTGAAGGTGATAGCTCCAACTTTAACATTCCCATAGCCTTCTGCATGTTTGGCCATTGTTGGAGTCTCCAAAGATCACCTTTGGTCCAAGCTTTGACTTGAAGTTAGTTAAGTTGTCCTTGCTTCCTGTCATATACTTTGAACACCCACTATCCAAGTATCACTATTGCTCTGTGGTAGGATAGTCCAGTACCTGCAAGAAAAAAAATTAGTTGTTCTTGACCAAGGTAACCTTGGGTCCGTGATTTTTTTTCAAATTTAAAACTAGAAATATAAGAAAATTCTGGTTGATTCTTATATCCTAGAGGATGAAATTTCCTAGGTGGGATTATCCATTTAGTAAAGGGATTAATAGATGATTTAGGATGATTAAAGTTTCTGGAAGAATTTAAGTTTTTGTTGAAATAATCTGAGTTTGACGAATTTCAAAAAGTTCGTCGATCTGCATTCGACGAATAGAGATGAGTTCATCGAACTTCGCTCAGAGAATGAAAGTGTTCATTTCTTATGCCCCAAATTCGTCGATCGCGGTTTGACGATCCATATGGATTTCGTCGATCACAGTTAGATGATTTATTATACATAAAGTCTGTGTTCATAGTTCGTCGATCTGAGTTCGACAAACCATATACATTTCATCGATCTGAGTTTGACGAAAAATGTTGAACTTTATTTTTATTGAAATTTTTTTTTCTTTTCTTTTGTTTGGGTTTTTAAAATTCTTCTATTTGTTGGTTGTTGTCTTCTAGTTTTTCTTTGCCCTTTTCTGATATGAATTTGATAGGGGTTGATAAAATGTTTTTCTTTAAAATATGTGGCTAACTAGATGAAGCTCCTAAGACTAACTTACCATTAAGCCTATCATTTACTATACTTGTTATATCCATTAATTTTATACTTCTCCCATTTAGGGATTCTTCAAATTTCTTAGCCTCATTGAGTTTAATTTTTAAGGAAATGATTTGTTCAGAAGCTATATCTAGTTCTTCTTTTAATTTCATGTTTTCAGAAAACAAATTATCATATTCAATTAATCTGTCTCTGAGAAGTTTGATTTCCTTTTCAGATTTAATTAAGTCATTGCAAAGTAACTTAAATTCAATTTTAAATTTTTCTGAAGTAAAATCAAAGGAGGATATTACCTGATCTTCTTCTTACTCAGAATCCTCAGCTTCTAAAATTTCAGCTTCTGATGGATTGATTGATGCATTGATAGCCATCAAACAAATCTCCCTGGCTTTGGCCTCTTCTTCTTCTTCACTGGAGCTAGAAGATGAAGACTCTTCTTCAGACTCACTCCAAGTCTCAGCAACAAAGCTTTTCTTTCTTCTTATGTTTACTAGGAAGAAGGCTTGTTGTAGTGCTTCTTGGAGTCCCTTTCTTTCCTTTTATCCTTCTTCTGCTTCTCTGGACACTCAGGAAGAATGTGTTCAGGCTTCCTGCAACCATATCAAACAATCTCCTTAGTAGGAGTTTTGTCATACCTTGGTTTATCTTCATTTTTGGAAGACCTTCTCCTGAAGTCCTTCTTAGCCATTTTGTAGAATCTCTTGGTTAAGAGACTCTTCAACTCTTCATTTGCTGGCAGTGTTTCTAATTCTTCAGAAGCTTTAAATGCAATACTTTGCTCCATCCTTACTGAGGTAGGAGTCTTATGTTCACCTGCTTCTCTAGTCTTTATAAGCTGCTCATAAGACTTGCGCTTGTCTAGTAAAGACTCAGTAGAGATCTCATTTATGCTTCTGTCTTCTTTGATTTGCTAGATCCTGGCATCTCATGTGCTAGGGAAGTACATAAGGATCTTATCATTGACTTCTATCAATGTGATGTCCTTTTCAAGAGTCTTTAGTTCATTGATGATGAGGCTGAGTCTGGTGTACATATCAGCCACCGACTCTTATTCATCTTTCTTGAAGTTCTTACACTGTGAGATGAGAAGGGATCTTCTAACTTTCCTCTCATTAGCAGATCCATCTACCATTTGGTTTAGAGAATCCCAAATGGCCTTTGCTGATGTGCATTCAGCCACTTTCTGAAATATGTCATATGACATTATTTGTTCCAGAATGTTCATAGATTTAACATCTGCTATCTTTGCTATCTTCTGTGCTCAATCCACTCAGGTGGTGGAACTGTATTGGTGCTTGTAGATGTTGTTACAGAAGGAGTGGGGGGACCTGTCAAAATGGAATTATAGATGTCTTCATCAATGGAATTCATATATAATCTAATCCTTGCCTTCCAAAGTGCAAACTTGTTCAGATTGTACACTGGAGGTCTGGTGCTTGAGTATTCTTTATTCTATGCCATGATAGAAAAAGACAATAGAGAAAATGAGATCTATCAAAGATCTTATAGTTCAAGTATTAGCTTGTGAAACCAAATAACCTTTCCTCTAGTACCAATTGAAAGAGAAAGGATAGAACACACTAACTTTAGAGGGGGTGAATAGAATTTTAAAACCTTTTGATTAATTTTGAAAGTTAGGGTAAGCTCTGAAAAACTCTAGAGGGGGGGGGGGGGTGAATAGAGTTATTGAAATCTTTTAATTTTTACTGAAATAAAAGATCTTTAAAATATGTTACTATAGTATAAGTGTATAGGTGCACAAGTGCAACAAAGAAACTAGAGAGAGATAACTAATCTACACAATTAAAATATATCACAGCACAAGCACAAAGGAAAAACAACACAACCACACAGACAACACAAAAATTTTATAGTGGTTCCCCAAACTTGGATACATCCACTCTTCTACCACCCTAGGTAGGAATCCACTACAGGTTTTGATCAAGTGAGTGCCACCAATGAGCTTTTGATCAGGTGCTCAAAAACCAAACCTCAAGTATTTTGGTTAGGAGACTTGCAACCAGGAATAATTTTGAAGGGAATTAAAACCCTATACAGAAGTGGAAAGAGAGGTTGATGGAAGTCTTCTTTTCTCAAATCAAAATGAGAAGACTAAGTGGATTTGTGTTGTTGTCAAAGCTCTCCCTGAGATCTTGACTGGTTCAGGAGTGGAAGCTTTGCAAAAGGGTGAGTAGACCTTTTAGCTCCTCAGAGATGCTTGACTGATTTGAATAACTTGTCACTTGAGATCCCTGAAAACAAAGAGAGAAAGGAAGAAGGACTCTTGATGGCTATGGTTGTTACTTCTTCTTCTCTTGAGAGCAGTAGATTTTTTGAGAGTTGTTTTCACTGCACTTTTCTTTCGGTATGCTTTTTCCTATGTGTTTCTTGTTGATAGCACACACGTTTTATCTATCTCTATTCTTCTTTGTTTTTCTTAGCTCTGTAATCTTTTCTAAGAGATCCTCTAATGATAACTGCAACTTGGTCCAATTCAAAAACCTATAATAAATGCTTAGCCGGAATCTCGGAAATGAAAACGGCAAGTATGCTATCATATATTCTATTCTATGTCTATCCCGAGATATAAGTAGTTAATTCCATGAAGGATATTTGTAATCAATGCTGCCAGTAACGGCTCGATTTAAAGGATATAAGAGCATTGATTATCAAGAGAATTAACGGCCTATAATAGTATAACATAAGGAGAGATAAATGGAAAGAATAAATGACAATATGCCTTATAGTTTTCGTCGACCTGAGAATGGCTTTCGTCGACCCTGATTAGCTTTCGTCGACCTTAGCTCTGCGAACAACTGCACTGCATAAACTGACTGATTCTGTGCACTAAGTTTGTCGACTTGAGAACGACTGTTCGTCGAGCTGAGATCCAAGATTGTTGAGTGTTGAAGTATTGATCTGGCGTTGAGTGAATCTTTGGCTTTGAATGAACTGTGGTGCTGCGTCAATTTTGGCGCTGAGAGATCTTTGGCTCTGAGAGCTGAAGTGTTAGTCGAACCTGAGGACAGAGTTCGTCGACCTGATGTTCTTAGTTCACCGACTGAAGTTTGACAGAGGAGTTATCACTTTGTTCAGAGATCGTCGAGCTGAGATCAAAGTTCGTCAAGCTCAGCTCAGAGAATTGTCTTTGGGTTAGTTGAGTTGAGCACGACGATCGTCGATCGGAGTTTGACGAACGTAGATTTCCTTTTTATTAAGTCTTGAATTCTCTAAGTCTTGAGTCTCTGGCAGTGTTGGAGGCTGGTCCTTTGTACTGTTGACTTTAAGGACTTGACCTAGACTCTAGAAACACATAACATTTGACCCTTCTATACAATATGGGTCACAACCTTAAGAAGACAACCTAGCCCAAATCACCTAGGGGTTCCAATAATCTCCCCATATTTGGGTGAGGTTACTTCAAACAAAAACATATAAAGACCACAATACAAAATGAGGTAAACATAGTATAAAATTGAGATAACTGATAGAATAAATAAGCTATCAGCACCTTTATAAAGCTATGTACTCAAATTGTTCACAGTAAACATAGAAACAACAAAAAAATAAACCAATCTAAATGTTCTTGTGAGAATCAGAAGACTTAGCAAATTTGATTATCCTATTTGGATCTTGAGCTTATCTCAGAGTCATTTTCATATCAGCATCTCCAAGAGTCTTTTGAGAGGCGGTTCTTGGAACCACAGCTTCAGGATGTAGATTCATGTATTCATCAGCATTGAACAATTTTCCCACTTGATATCTTTCAAACTCTTTCTTCCTGTAGCTTGATATAGTTGAGAACTGAGAAGAATCTTGACCTTTTTCTCTAGCTTTTCTGATCTGAGATAGAGCCACAAATTCTTTGAATCTAGCCATTCTGGTGGTTGGACTAGTCTCAGGATCATAGGCTTGAATTGGAGGTCCTTCAGGGCTATTAGCTTTGCCATGAGATGGAGGAGGAGAGAATGTTGGCTTGGAAGCAGACTGTTGAGCTTTGAATGAACTTCTAGAAGATGACTGATGTCTATGTTGGTGCTGACTACCTCTAGAAGATTGAGATGGTCTTCCTTGCCTCTGATAGGTTTTGGTAAGAGTAGGCTTGGAAGAAGCATCTGAGCTTTGAGATATGGTTCCTGAGGCACCTGCAGCTGGAGGAGGAGGAGGAGGTTGATCCCTTTTGAACTTCTGTGGTGGAGGAGAATACCTTCTACTTTTCTTTCTGTTCTTTTGCTCATTTTTGGATAGCCACATCCAAGCTGGCATACCCTTATAAGGAGTTACATTGTGCAGAATGTAATAGGGAGTGTCATTTGTTTGATTTATTTTTAGAGCAGGAGGAGGAGCTTTTCTTTTCTTTGAGATTTTCTTCCTCTTAGGATCTTCATCAGAGTCATCATCCTCATCATCATCAGAAGAAGAAGACTGAGGGTTGTCATACACATCATCTATCTGTTTTAGTATATCATTGGGGATTGCTTTACTTATTGGAGTGGGAACAACTTCAGTATGAGTTGCTTCTGCTTCCATAGCAATGTCCTAATTTATTAGATCATCCAGATTAAGGAGGGGGCTATCATCCATGATATAAGATGGCCCAGGAGGGCTAGATCTCTGTTCATACAATACTTTTGGAGGAACTATCAAACTTTTCTTTATAGTATCTAATACTTCTGAGCTTACAGGGGAAGTGTAGCATACAATTTATCTTGAGGATGGAGTGGGGAAGGAGAGGCAAAAATGAATGTAAGATCCAAAGATTTTCAGCAAAGTAGCTAGATTCACTTTATATTTGATAAAGTAGACCCTTCCAGGCAGAACTTCTATGGCAAGATGGTCTCTTGAGCATTGGATACTACAATATTTGTACATTGATTATATACATCTGTTACTGAGTCAGGTATCTCTGCATCATTTGTTTCCATATCATGTTCAAGAGAATTCAAGAAGTCTGTGTCCATGTCAATGTCTGTTCCTGCTACAGCTGCTAGTTCTGATGCTTTGATCAATTGTGGTTCTGCTGCTGCTGCTTCATATCAAATATCTCCCCTGCTGGTCAGTAGATACTGAAGCCAGGCCCCAAGATGAAGAGAGGGTAGTGAGGGCAGAGATTTGAGCAGAAAGAGATGAGATGGAGGCAGCAAGAGGGGAAATTGCCTCTGCTATGATGGTTTGGAGGAGGGGTTTAAGGAGTTCACATAGTGGTTGGATGATTGAACGATCCAAAGTATTGGGCAAGGTGTTGGCAAAGATGCTGGAAGGTGATAGTTGTATTGATGGTAGATGCGGTGGAGTAAGTGGAATGAAGTGTCTGGAGGGGAGTTATGTTGAGGAGAAGGAGTGTTTAGGGGGGATGACAACAGATTGAAAGATGGGAGATCAGCAAGATAGATGGAAGTGGAGATTGGGGAGGTGTTGGTAATAATGTGTCATGCTGAGGGGAAGAAGGATTTGATGGTATATGTGTAGAATGAATTGGAGATGCTGGAGGTGTTGGTGTATGTATTAGAATTGTAGTGGAGGGTGTAGTTTGTTGGACTTGAGGTGATCGAACCCTTCATGTGGTGGGGAGAGGCTAGTGCAGCCCTTGTTTTTCAGAAGTATTAGAGGAGGACTTGCCCTTAGATGGCTTTGTAATAGTCCTCTCCCATCTGCCAAAGAGGGCAGATGAGAGCCTCTTAGAGGCATTAATGTGTGGTCTGAATACCACCAGTTCATTAGAGAGGAACAAGCCCAAGATTCTTCCATAGAAACCTCCTTTTTGCTATTCTTTTTCCTAATTAAGTCAAACAGATCTGTGCCCAGTTAACATTTTTCTTACTGACCAAAGCACCTACAGGAACTGTTGCCTAGAATGTATCATGTGCTGTATGCTTAGAAATAGCACCTTCCTAACAACATCTGCAAGAAATTTATATGCAGAAATTTTTCTTAAGAGGGGTTTTCGCCGAAGTGACCCATAACAGTCAGCATGTCCTCATATTCTTTATCATCTATTTCTAGATCATCTTCTCCAGTATTCAGATTAAAAAGTTCGGGAGAACGGTGGGAGTGAATCACCTGATTT
The DNA here is from genome assembly GCA_039513925.1 of Platanthera zijinensis. NCBI lineage: Eukaryota > Viridiplantae > Streptophyta > Magnoliopsida > Asparagales > Orchidaceae > Platanthera > Platanthera zijinensis. The sequence goes on from CM077092.1 coordinate 136,279,967, forward strand.
TCGTGATAGTCGATTTCAGAAGAAAACCTTCCTTGATTTCATAAATCCTGATCCTTTCAGTTAAACTTCGTTCCTCGAATATGAATCGCTTGATCAGTGTTGATGAGTCGAAGTCAATCCCATGACGAACTTCATGCCGGTTGAAACATTTGCGAAGATGAATGAGAGAGAGTGAGCACCTGCAAGAGAAATCGATCTCAGGAGGGGAAATCGACGCGGGAAAAAAGAAAACTTCATAAAGCCAATCTCAATCCGACGGAAACATAAAAAGTTCGTCGATCTAAGAACGAAGAGAGGGAAAGTTTTCGTCGTTCGCAGAAAACTTTCAGAGACAGAATTCGTCAATCTTTGGTCGACGAATGAGCTATACTAGGAGATTTTGTCGATCTTAGGTCGACGAAAATTCTCAAGAACAGTTATCAGTTCGTCGATCTCAGGTCGACGAACAGAGACAGTTCTTTGACTATAGACAGAGCATTAGATTAAATCCTGACCATTTATCATACCAAGCTGATTGACAAAGAACAGATGCTTGGATGAGTCCATTGGCTTAGTGAATATATCTGCTCTTTGCAAATAAGTGGAGATAAATTCAAGTTTAATCTTTTGTTTGTCAACACAATCTCTAATGAAATGATGTCTAATGTCTATATGCTTAGTTCTAGAATGCAATACTGGATTTTGTGCAATGGAAATAACACTTGTATTATCACACAGTATAGTTGAATTATTTAAGTTGACACCATAATCCAGTAGTTGGTTTTGTATCCACAAAATCTGTGAACAGCAACTGCTTGCAGCCATGTACTCAGCTTCAGCAGTGGATGTTGAAATAGATGTTTGCTTTCTACAGAACCAAGATACAAGTCTGTACCAAGGAACTGACAAGTTCCAGAGGTGCTTTTCCTGTCTACTCTGCATCCAGCATAATCAGCATCAGAGAATCTAGTTAACACAAATGCTGATTCTATTAGGATACCAGAGGCCTAGATCTGGGCAACCTTTTATATATCTCAAAATCCCTTTTGAGAAAATAAGTTGAGATTCTTTAGGGTTCACCTGGAACCTAGCACAAAGACATGTGACAAACATAATGTCTGGTCTGCTTGCTGTTAAGTACAGTAGGGATCCAACAATGGCCCTATACTTGGTCTGATCAACTGGTTTTCCATATTCATCAGCATCTACAACAGCATTGGCAGTCATGGGAGTTTTCATGACAGAGGCATCATTCATCCCAAACTTCTTAATAAGCTCTTTAGTATATTTAGACTGAGAGATGAAGATTCCTTCAGGGGTTTGTTTCACTTGGAGACCAAGGAAATATGATAACTCACCCATGCTACTCATCTTAAACCTTGAGTGCATTAGATCAGAAAATCTTTTGCACATATTTGGATCAGTAGAACCAAAAATTATGTCATCTACATATATTTGTACTAATAGAATTTTATCATGATGCAATTTCATAAAAAAGGTTCTATCAACCATGCCTCTTGAAAAACTATGCTCTAAAAGAAAGCTGGCTAAGGTCTCATACCAAGCTCTTGGAGCTTGCTTTAAACCATAAAGAGCCTTATGCAATTTAAAGACATAAGAGGGATGAGTTGGAGAGATAAAACCTGGTGGTTGTTCAACATACACCTCTTCTTTGAGTTCTCCATTTAAGAATGCACTTTTTACATCCATCTGGTAGACTTTAAACTTCTTGAATACTGCATAAGCTAAGAAGATCCTTATAGCTTCAAGTCTGGCAACTGGAGCAAAGGTTTGATCATAATCAATTCCTTCCTCTTGCATGTATCCTTGAGCAACAAGCCTTGCTTTGTTCCTCACTATTACACCTTGGGCATCAAGTTTGTTTCTGAATACCCACTTAGTCCCAATTACTGGATAGCCTTTAGGCCTTGGAACTAATTCCCAAACTTTACACCTCTCAAACTGTTTTAGTTCCTCTTACATTGCAGTGATCCAGTTTGGATCTTTCTCTGCATTAGATATGGATTGAGGCTTAATTTGAGAGAGAAAGCAGGCAAGCATCACATCAGGGTTGAGTTGATGTCTTGTCTGCACTCCTAATGATATGTCTCCAATTACTTGAGATCTAGGGTGATCCTTGAGTGTGACAAGATTATTAGGAGAAGTTGGTTCAACAACAGTTATTTGATTTAATTCCTCTTGTGGAATTGTATCAACTGTTGGAGGAAGTTGAACTACTTCCACAGTCTCTTCTTCACTTTCAGCTTCTGATATAGCTTGTGGAGAGGGATGTGACTCAACCTTTGAGGTAAGGTTTAGATCATCCAAGCTCTCACAAAAATTTTGTACCTGCAGATGATTGTTGGTAGAGATGTCTCTCTCCTTGTAAAACATGTTAGATTCATCAAATATCACATGCATAGATTCTTCAATTTTTAGTGTTGATTTATTAAACACCTTATATGCTTTGCTGACTTGGGAATATCCTAGAAAAATTCCCATTGCTGCCTTAGCTTCAAATTTTCTAAGATATTTCTTGTCATTATTATGAATATAACATATACACCCAAATACTTTAAAATAGGTTATTATAGGTTTCTTCCCTTTGAGTAGTTCATAAGGAGTCTTATGCTTTAGTTTATGTATTAGGCTTCTATTCAGGACATAATTTGTTGTGCTTACTGCTTCTGCCCAGTAGGAAAGAGGCATGTAAGCATCTGCAAGCAATGTACCTGCAGCTTCAATGAGTGTCCTATTCTTCCTTTCAACTACCCCATTTTTTTGAGGAGTTCTGGGAGCTGAGAAACAATGTCTGATACCTTCCTTCTCACAGAACTCTAGCATAAGAAGAGATTCAAACTCAGTACCATGATCACTTCTGATCAATACAACTTGAGTAGAATACTCAATCTGTATGTTCTTGAGAAAATCTGTGAGAACCTTAAAAGTATCTGACTTAGTTCTCAAAAAGAAAACCAATGTGAATATAGAGAAGTCATCTATAATAACTAATGTATAAGACTTTCCTCCTAGACTTTGTACTGCAATAGGGCTAAAAAGGTCCATATAGAGCAAGTACAAGATTCTAGGTGAATCACTCTTATTAATGGATTTAAAACTGGATTTAGTTTGCCTTCCTAGCTGACATGCCCTGTAGAGGCCTTCCTTCTTGTAGGGACCAGAAGGTAAACCTCTAACAAGATTATCTTTAGATAACCTAGCTATATTTTTATGGTTTACATGTCCTAGTCTTTTTTGTCATAAGTTAGTTTGAATGCTAACAGAATTAAATAAGCAAATTTAAGATTTAGCTGATTCAAAATTTACTAAATAGATGTTGCCTTATCTAATTCCTATTAAAACAGTTGTATTGTTTAGAGAGATAAGACATAAGGAGTTAGTAAAGCTTACTTGATAACCTATATCACATAGTTGGCTTACTGATATCAGGTTATGCTTGAGACCATTCACATAGGTCACTTTCTTGAATGTGGCAGCTCCACAGTTGAAGTCACCATAGCCTTCTGTCAGTCCAAAGCCTGAGTCCCCAAAGATTACTTTAGGTCCAATCTTGGCTTTATAGTTGATTAGACCTTCTTTGCAACTTGTCATATATTTAGAGCAACCACTGTCCAGGTACCATTTGTTTTGAGTGATAGGGTTCTCTTCTACCTGCAAAAGGGATTAGCAGTTTTTGACCCAGGTTACCTTGGGTCCTTGTTGCTTGACATAACTAAAGCTTGAAATGAATGAACATTCAGGTTGATCCTTATAACCTAAAGGATGATACCTTCTAGGAGGTATGACCCACTGACTAAAGGGATTAAAAGATTTATCAGTTTTTAGGTTACTCTGGTTATGAACTGAATTGGACAAATTCGAGTATATTCGTCGATCTGAGCTCAATGATCTGGGTTGAGGTCTTCGATCTCTATTCGAAGAATGGAGGTATCCATTCTCAGAAGCCCCAGAAACATCGATCTCTGGTCGACGAACCATACTGATTTCATCGATCCCAGTTCAAAGAATAGATTACATTATTATTTGCGTTCAGAGTTCGTCGTTCTGAGTTCGACGAACCATACCCATTTCGTCGTTCTGAGTTCAACGAAATTTGCTAAACATAGTCATGTTGTTTATTTTTCTTCTTCGAATTGGTTTTCTTAAGTTCTAATTGTTTAAGAACTTCATTAACTTTCTCTACTTGTTCAGTATTTTTCTTACCATTTTCAGAAATAAAATTAATAGGTTTTGATAGTTAATTTTTCTGAATTAGGATTGGTTCACTAGATGAGGCTCCTAATCCTAGTTTGTTATTATTTGATCTTGTGTTAATTGTGCTAGTTATATCTATCAGTTGTAAACTTCTACCATTTAAGGTTTCTTCTAATTCCTTAGCCTTACTTAATTATGATTTTAGAAATACTATTTATTGATTAGCCAAGTTTAATTCTTCAGTTAATTTTTCATTTTCAGCAATGAATTTTTCTTGTTCTAATAATTTTTCCCTGAGATGTTTGATTTCTTTCTCAGATCCTATTAGGTCTAAACATAAGAGTTTAAACTCAGATTGAAATTCTTTAGACTGAAAATCATATGAAGCAATTACCTGATCCTCTTCATAGAGGAATTCTTCATCTTCTGATTCATCTGAATCTAATCTACTGCTTCCAGCATCTATTACCATAAGGAAAACTTCTCTTGCCTTCTTTTCCTTTGTATCATCCTCACTGGAGCTGGAGGAGGATGTTTCATCTTCAGTATCACTCCAAGTTTCAGCCACAAAGCCCTTCTCCTTCTTTTTGTACTTGCTGGAGGAGGGCTTGCTGTGCTGATGTCTTCTTGACTCCTTTTCTTGCCTTTTGTCTTTCTTTTGAACTTCTGAACATTCTGGGATGAAATATCCAGGTTTCCTGCATCCAAAACAGACAATTTCTTTAAAAGGGGTCTTATCATACCTGGGTTTATCTTCATTCCTTGAAGGCTTTCTCCTGAAGTCCTTCCTTGCCATTTTATAGAATCTCTTAGCAAAGAGACTCATAAGTTCTTCATTGGCTGATAAGCTGGGAGATTCTTCTGCAGCTTTGAGTGCTAAGTTTTGTTCCTCCTGGTAGGTGTTGAAGCTTTTGGTTCAACTGCAGCTTTTCTTGACTTGATCAGTTGCTCATAGGATTTGAGCTTTCCAAGTAAAGATTCTATTGAGATTTCAGCCATGCTTCTGGCTTCTCTGATGGGCCAGATTCTGGAGTCCCATGTACTAGGGAAGCACATGAGGATCTTGTCATTGAACTCAGTCAGAGTAATTTCTTTATCCAATGTTCTGAGCTCACTTATGATGGAGCTCAGCCTGTTGTACATTACTTCTACTGATTCTACTTCATCTTTCCTAAAGTTCTCATATTGGGATATGAGGTTTGATCTTCTATCCTTCCTCTCATCAGCAGAGCCTGGTACCATTTGGTTGAGGGAATCCCAAATGGCTTTGGCAGATGTACATTCAGCAACCTTCTGAAATATGTCATCTGACATAGTTTGGGCTAGTATATTCATAGCTCTGGCATCAGCAATTTTTGCCTTCTTATGTGCATCAGTTTGATCTGGAGGAGGCACTGCACTGAGATTTGGTGGAGTTGAAGTAGATGCCACTAGAGCTGGTGGTCCTATCAAGATGGAATTAAAAATGTCCTCATCAATAGAGTTCATGTACAACTTGATTCTTGCCTTCCAGATTCCAAACTTTTGCAAGTTGCAAACTGGAGGTCTGGTGCTGGCATAATCCTTGTTTTGTGTCATAATATCAGAAAATAAAATATAATCAGAGAGACTACTAAAGCTTATTCAGAGTTTATCCTGAGGATCTTGATTAATCCAGGTGTGAGCCTGTATGATGTGATTAACCACCCTCTGATACCAATTGAAAGTTAGGGTAAGCTCTGAAAAACTCTAGAGGGGGGAGGGGTGAATAGAGTTATTGAAATCTTTTAATTTTTACTAAAATAAAAGATTTTTAATAAAATATGTTACTATAGTATAAGTGTATAGGTGCACAAGTGCAGCAGAGAAACTATAGAGAGATAACTAATCTATACAATAAAAATATATCACAGCACAAGCACAAAGGAAAAATAACATAGCCACACAAACAATATAAGAATTTTATAGTGGTTCCCCAAACTTGGGTACATCCACTCTTCTACCACCCTAGGTAGGAATCCACAACAGGTTTTGATCAGGTGACTGCCACCAATGAGCTTTTGATTAAGTGCTCAAAAACCAAACCTCAAGTCTTTTGGTTAGGAGACTTGCAACCAGGAATAATTTTGAAGGGAATTAAAACCCTATACAGAGGTGGGAAGAGAGGTTGATGGAAGTCTTCTTTTCTCAAATCAAAATGAGAAGACTAAGTTGTTGGGTACATTGGAAAATGTGTACCTGATTTGGAGAAGCCTCACTTAGCTCAATGATATACATTAAGGTGTATTTGATGTTATTTTGAGTTTATATGTGTAGGTTAAGTATGTGCTAGAATACAGGAAAAATATTCTAAGTCCATATGTTGACACCTGAGGAAGCTGTGTCAACACATCAGTAAGATTATGTCGACACTTGGAAATAGCTGTGTCGACACTTCGGAGAATTTGTGTCGACACCGGGAGGCAGTGTCGACACACAGAAGATTATAGTCGACATCGGCTGTGTCGACACCGGGAGGCAGTGTCGACACACAGAGGCAGAGTCAACAACAATTGTGTCGACACTTGGAGGCAGTGTTGACACACACTATATTCTGAGTCTATATCAACTGTGTCGACACACAGGACTTGTGTCGACACACAGCTGAGTCTAGACCAAGTTGATTGCTGATGAATGGTGAAGTGTTTGTGTCGACACAAATAATCAGTGTTGACACATTCTCAAGATGCAGTATCAAGAAGCTGTGTCGACATCAAGGCAGCTTTGTCGACATCACCAAAGGCTGTGTCGACACTTAAGTCACTTGTGTCGACACATATTGACAGATGGTCTCGACACTTTATGATAGACAGACTCAATGCTTTGCTGATAAAGACAAAGGCTCAAGAACTGTTTGAAGACTAGACAGCTGTGAGTTACAATAGGTTTTCTGTAGCTGTCAGACTTGTCAGAAGTTAGTTATAACTCGGATCAGCCGGTTACCATGGATGAAGTCCATAAATAGATGGATTCAGAAGAAGAAAAAATATACACTGAAGAAGGGACAAGTATTGTCACAACTAACACAATTAGAGATTGATCTCTGATCAAGAAAGTACAAGTAACAAAAATGAAGATCTTCGTGAGAAGATCTAAGAAGACGTTCTGAAGTAGTTTACTATTCAGATTCTGTCTAAGTGGAATTCAATCAAGAATTCAGAAGTATCTTCAAGAGGTTTGGATAAAGAGAGATCCAGCTATTTGAAGACAAGGAGGAGACATTCACAGGTCTCTCAAGAAGCAGATACTGAACTTATCTGTCAAGAAGATTCAGATCTATTTCTGAAGTCTAAGAAGGAAGCTGTCAGTAAGTTTTATTCAAAGGAAATCAACCCAACTAAGTTCAGATTCAAGAAGCTTTGAAGAAAGCTAAGATCAAGTTGATTTCAGCCATCAGCCTTTTCAAGAAGCTGATCAATAAAGTTCTTTTCCCTTCTCTCTCAACAGGGGTAAGAGATTACAAAATTCCTTATCAAATTCTGTAGAATCTATTCATAGATCTGAGTTGTAAGCCTATTTTATAAAGGCTGAGTGTAGGAGATTTATTCTCTGAGTGGTAGGGCTGTTTATGCCTGAGTTGTAGGAGAAGGTATTCTCTGAGTTGTAGGCCTTGTGGCAAGGCTGAGGTAGGGCTGTTTATGCCTGAGTTGTAGGAGAAGGTATTCTCTGAGTTGTAGGCCTTGTGGCAAGGCTGAGGTATGGCTTGTTTGCCTGAGTTGTAGGAATCCTTCTGGATTCTGAGCTGTAGGATCTGAGGATCTGAGTTAAAGGAAGAAGTTAGGCCGACTCTAGCATACTGTGTAAGATCCATTTCCCCCTCTCCGGGGCTAACCCGGATCTTATGCCCAGAACTGCCTCCTTACGGTGACACTAACACACGGATTAGTCGACACCGCAAGTCGCCGATTCTGCCGGCTAGTATGATCATAAACCTGTCGGCCAATATGAGAAATAGAAGTATAAAACAGAGTAAATATCACAGTCCACAGCCACAGTACTAATCATATCTATATATCAAATGAAAAGTACATGAATATAGTCCAAAATGAGTACAAAAATGAAAGTGAATAAGGGATTTTGCCCAGGACATCAATATCAAATCACTTTCTCTCTCTCAATCTAACAGCAGCGGAATCTAACATCTCAACTCATCTCACCTGAACATGTGCTCCAGTAGTGGTAGTAGGTGGTATCGGCATCTGCTCCTCAAGTCCTAGCTCCTCGACGTGCTGGTCAATCTCCTCGTGCTCCTAAAATTATATGGTCACCGACCATTAGTCAAAAATACTAAGTCGTTTCCTCCGCACCTCGCCCCGCAACTCCTAGGCACCGAGCGGAAGGACGAAGTGGAGGACAACAAGGGGTAGCAAAAGTGGAAGCAGGTGACAAGAGTTAACTAGCAATTGTAATAGGTATTGTTATCCTACTCTAGCAGTTCTAAGTATATAGTACAGGTAAGTAAAAGTAGTACTAGTAAAAGAAAAGATCTAAAAGTAAGAGCAGGAAATAAAGTTAGCTGAAATGTAAAGCTATCTATCATCACGGTCGTACCTTAACTTATAAAAATGCCCATACAAATTTTTAAGTTAAGGTTTCCAAAAATTGTAACTTATCATATAAAAGAGCCCATACTAATTTATATGATAAGGATCCATGAAGCGTATGCTCTAATATGAATGAATGTTATGATGCAAATTATGCAGCAGGCAAGTGCAACTCACACACAACGACTCCGTGATCACAGACCTTTAGTTCCCACTTTTCGAGAGCTAGCATCGCTCTAAGGTACCGCCGTTATGGCTACGGTAGCAGCGGAATGGGCTCTTCCGCTTTCTAGGCGGGTATACACACTACCAGGCCAAGACCTCTCCTGTACGCCTCTGTACACCGACAAGTGAACTCTAGAGTCTCTACGTATTATTACTAGCTACCTGCTAGTCTTTTAGGTCAGGTGCATGTCTTTGGGGATTGTCTGCCTGACCGTAGTATTAAACAACATACTGGCCCTTCCACCCATACACCTCACCCGAGTCACCGTACTGTCATCGGTGTGACGACTGGCCCAGTACCGCATGACCCACCACTAAGTTATGCACATGCAAGTATTTCACCTCGAGCCTCCAGCTCACAGCACCGACCTATCTTGATTCCTCCAACCCTGCCCGGGTGAGCAAGTAGTCAACGGACTCCAAGTACCTCCAACCCGGCACGAGTGAGAACAAGTACAGTTTACCTAGCCTATTAGGCTACTCTTACCTACGGGTTATTCTACTTAGTGAATTAGGGTTAATTCTAGGACTGCCCAGGGTATGCCCAATGAAGGGGTCTCGGGGGCACTAGGAACCAAGATGGAATTAAAATCCAAAGTTCCCTTTCGCAAAGATAATTACTTTTAGTTGATGTCTACCCATGATCCACAACCAACTCTCATTGTTACTTTAGAACTATCCTAATGACTTAAGGTATTATTATCGGAAGGACGACGGTCTTCCGCCGACCTCCATTCCAGTGGTTACCCAATGACTTGCACTTTTACTCTCATCACTAAGACGATACTAACCACCAGGGTCATACTTCCAATCATGTTCTCTAGTTCAATTGTCGATCTATCCCCGGTGGGCCTATAGTATAACCTACTTTTACTATGCGCAACCCTTGACCTAACTCCACCCCGGAATCCAACTTCTAAATACTTGGCCCATATGTCTCAAATTATTAATCCTAGGGTGGTATGGACCTATATGATGACCATGATGATTTTCATAATTTTCCCAATTATTTAATCATTAAATTAATTTCTTCAAATAATTCTTCAAGTCATTTAACACATGAAGTATATCATATCATAATCCTAATGTCGTGAGAAATTATTTTGACCTATAACATAGTGAAATATCACTGTATTCCAAGATTTATAATTTTACTTTAAGTATTTCTATTTATTCCTTAATTAATACAAAATCATCACAATTATCATTTTACAAAGGAAGTATAAGAAATTCAATTACAAAAATTCTAGAAAAATTACAGATCCTATAAGACATTAATTTAAGAATAATGGCAGAGTTTCATCAACCTCTATAGTGTAAGGGCCTAACAATTCACATTTTTAAATATTTACCAAAATGCCATTATGTTAATTTTAAAATTATCAGTAAATCCATAAATTCTGAGATATTTATGCAAGACTATTAATACAATTATACATCACTAGGAATATTTCCAAATTTTTCTGATTTGTATTTCCATCAATTCATGAATAAATGTAATAAGGGTAAAATGGTCATTACAAGGTATTTTACTCCAGAAGTTCTCAAATAGAAAGATCAAATTTTCCTAAGTCAAATATGACCTTATTTTTAACTTGGCAAAGTTTGAGGATTTTTTCATGATCAAAACCTATTTTCTCAATTTATTTTCAAATAAGGACTATATTTTCAAAATTCAAAATAATGGGATTTTTGATTCCAAAAATCCCATAAATAAATTGAGGGGTTAAATTTGCCCTAATGATCCTCTGGCTTCAATTTCAAGATTTTTGGAAGCCTCAAAGAGGGTGAATACACAACATAGCAAATTTTGCTATTTGCACCCCAAGGCTAAATCTAGCCTACACATGCAAGTTGGTTAACCCAACATGCAGTGACCCAATTGTGCTGAAATTTCTATCATGCACTGATGATGTCCCCAAGGACCTACCACCAAAATCTGGGGCCATTTGGATGCTTAACACTTCAATTATACCATTTATTTAATATTTGATATTATGACCAAAACTATAGGAATTTTGTCTCCAAAAATTCCTAAACATTGGCAGGGGCTAAATATGCCCAAATAAACCACATAACCAAAATATCATCCTATGTGGACTTCTAGTTTGGCCTGGGCTTAGGTTTTAGTTTCTGATCTAGCCGAGGACCAGTCCTAGGCAAAATGCCCTACAGGCTAGACCACTCGACCAAAACCTAAGTTTAGGGTGGCATTTTGAAGGTAAAACATCAGGCTACATTTTTTATTTAGGGTTCAGATTATGGAGAGTTCTCTAAGTACCCTAAATAGCACATGCAAATTGACTGTATATTTGTGACAGCAATACACTATTCATTTCATTTAATTTATATCATATTATTATATAACTTCACGAATTTTTAAGACAAACGAATGGCATCTGGTTATCTTCTCCAATGGTTCAACGGCCGAGATCGAGCCGACCTGCGGAATATTGCGGGGCCGTTTCCGGCCAGCTGAGCCACCACCGCCGTCGGTGGATGTCGCCACCACCTTCACTGAGGTGGGGGCTAGCGTTTCCCGGCGGTGAGGCCGCCGGAGTTGGCTCCTCCGGCGAACCCGAGCAAGAAGAAAAGCTCGGTAAATACGCACTTTCCTCTCATGGTATCGGGCTCAATTGAGCCCGATATCTCGCCTAATGGATCTAAGAAGCTAGTATAGAGAGAGGGGCGGCGAAATGGACCTGAATGGAGGCCCGGCGGCGAGCTTGGCGGCGGTTTGGCATGGCGGTGGTGCGCCGGCGAGCTCCTTCCCGTTTCCTGGATTCTCCAGCAAAATCCCTGATCCAGCACTCGAATTCCACTCCTCTCGACCTTCTAAAGCTGATGGTGGGGTTAGCTGGTGTTGGGAAGGCTTATACATGGAGATAATTCCAAGGTGAGCTCGGGCTCACTTTGGATGCTTCACCATAGCCTCCACTTGGCCACCACCAGCTGCAATTCTTTTGGAATGATCCCCTGGGATCAGCCAGCAGGCCTTTGGGCAGGAGAAACCAGGCCAAGTAGTCTCCTTTCTCTTCTCTCCTCCTCTCTCTTCCCTTTGGGTAAAATCTCCAAAATGCCCGCTTGCATGTACTCTCTCTCCACAACAAGAGGGGTGTGGCTGGTCTTTCATGCCTTGGGCTGTTAATGGACCATATTTGGTGGGCTTGGCCCAAGGGAAGTGGTCTAGCCATCTTTTTTTTTCCTCTTTTAGGTCCATTTGTTGACTTTTTGGGTTGACGTAGTCAACATGGTGAGTGGGCTGACCCCACTTGTTGGTCATGAGCCTAATGGTACCACCCAACTTGGGTTGGGTCAAGGGGGTGCCCTACTTAGGCTAATTGGGCCTATGAGTGTGGGTTTGACCACTTTAGGCCCAAGGTTGACTTGGGTCAATTAGGGTCAAAATGTTAACCTAGTGACATGCCCTAGGGTCCACTTAGATTGTTTTTAGGGTTAGGGCAATGTGGTGGGGTCATGGTGTGGCTAGGGTCCTTATTTAGGCTAGTTTGACCTAGTTTGACTTGGTCCTATAGTGGGCCCCATATGGCTACAACCCACTACCTAGGGTCAAACCTAGCTAATTTCCCTAAAACCCACCCCATGCCTAACCCAATCTAAGTTAAGGGGTCTAGAAGTAACATGGGATGTTGCATACTGCTAGATAGGTGAAGGGGGAAATTGGATGTACCCAGACCTTGGGGAACCACTATAAATCTGTGTGCAATCTGTGATGTGTGTATGTTTGTGATTATTGTGTTGTGTTAACTTAGAAATATCTGATTTATTCAAAGAACTGTAGTTATATTCTGCCTTAAGTTAAATAAGGAAAAGTACCTATTCACCCCCCCCTCTAGGTGTTTAGGTAGTCTTGAAAGTAAAACTATCAAGTGGTATCAGAGGGAGGTTACTCAAAGAAGGACTTAACAGTCTGAGTTAGATCCCTAAGGCAGAATCAAGAATCAAGAAAATGGGTTCTGGAGAGAATCACAAGGAATTAGGGTCAATGAAATTACCCATCTACAGGAAAGAGATTTTTGGAATCTGGAAAGAAAGGGTTAGGTTGTTTATGGAGGCCTCTGACCCAAGGATATATATCACAGTAAAAGAAGGTCCATATATCCCAATGAATGTGTCTGTTCTAGATGCAAATCAAAGAACTCTTAAAGATTTTTATGAAATGACCAAGGATGAGATTATATTGGCAACTATGGATAAGAGAGCTCAGAATATCATAGTGAGTGCCATAGATGATTCTACTTTCCAAAATATTATTCACTGTAAAACCTCCAAGGAAATGTGGGACACTTTGATTGTCTACATGGAGGGTTCTGAAGAAGTTAGACAAGACAGAAAGTCTATGCTCAATCAAGAATATGAGAGTTTCAGACAAGGGAAGTCTGATAACATATCTGAATGCTACAAGAAATTCTACAGGATAGTGAATGAACTGATGTCCTATGGAAGGGTCTTCAGTACTTATGAGCTGAATGATAAATTCCTAAGATCCTTGACAAAGGATTGGGATACCAAGATTTGTGCCATTAGAGAAGTGGCCAAACTAGCTGACATTTCTCCTCCAACCTTATTTGGAAAGTTTCTATCATATGAAATGCAACTAATGGCTAGGAAGTAGGAAGAAAGAAATACAAAAGGAAAGCATAGAGAAAAGTCAGTGGCCTTCAAGGTTGAAGCCACTAGAAAGAGCAGGAGGATGTCTTCATCACCTCCTAAGGAAGTTTCTGAAGTTATCTCAGAAAATTTAGACAATCAGAACTCAGATAGCAGTGATTCAGATGCAGATTTTTCTGCCTTTACAAGGCAGTTTCAGAGGTTCTTGAAGAAGAAGCAGTGGAAGTCAAGGCCCTCCACATCACAGCCAGTTGATGACTATCATCAAAAGAGAAAATCATCAAGAAAGGAAAGGAGCAGGTCTAAGCCCAACAAAGCTACAACATCAAAAATTGTTTGCTATTGCTGCAATAGGCCAGGACATGTGGTGGTTGAGTGTCCAGAAAAGAGGAAGGAGTCAGCAGACAGAAAGAAGACTCAACAAAAGGGCAAGAAGGAGAAATCCTTTGTTGCTAAGAAGGAGAAGAGTCTTACAGATCAATCCTCCTCAGAGTCAGAATCTGAAGCTGAAGCATACATTAGACTGTATGCAGCTAGTGAAGAAGAGGAGTTTATGCAATTGCTGGACTCCATCAATGAACAAGAAGACCATCAGTGCATGGGACTGATGGCTAAATCTGAAGACAATAAGTGCTAGGATCAGCCTGGTCCCAGTAAGGTACAAAGTCATTCTAGAATTTCTGATTATAGTACTGGTTCAGAGTCAGATTCATCTTCATCAAGTTATGAGGATGGATCAGAATCTGAAGGAGATATTCATCAGTTGATAGATGAATATGGGGACTTATTGCATGCACTTAAGAAAAGCAAAAACCTGGCCAAAAATCAGGCTAAGGAAATTGCAGATCTTAAGATGACTGCATCTGGTTTAGAGAAAGAATTGAATCAACAAATGAATAAGGTTGCCAAGCTGAAAACTAGTACTGTTATTCAGATGGGTACAATCACATACAAAAATGATCTAATTAAAAGTCTGGAAGTCAGACTTCAAGTAGAGAAAGATTTAGTGGCTAGTTACTCTAAGCCAAAATCAGTCTTACCCTTAATAGATGAGTTTGTGGCTCAAAAGGGTAAGGCAGGAATAGGCTTTAAAGGTAACACCAGGGTTGCACATTTCAAGAGAAAAGGCAAAGCACCAGTTCAGCCATTGAACTTTAAAGTCCCTGTAGTTTTTAGAAAGGTGCATGAGCCTTCTAACAAGTATGATCTTGAAAACATTCATGGTCATAATAAGATTGATGTTCTGAATAACAAGGGTATTAATGCCAATAAGTCAGCCCATGTTCATAAACCCCATGGTTATAAGAAACCAGTGGGTGTAGCTGCAGTAGCACCAGCACAGAACAGAAATTCTTCTATCAAAAATGTATCTAGACCTAAATACAACAAGTATGAATGCTGGTGTTGTGGCAAGACATGCCATTTTGCCTTAGACTGCTGGCATAACATAAGTGTCAGAAAGAACAACAGTCTACCAGTTAGAAGAGCTGCTGGTAGTTTTGATATGAATGGTGCTAACTTGAACCAAGGACCCAAGACTTACTTGGATTCTAAGGGAAAGTAATTCTGTATTGCAGGAAAGTCTAAGTTGTCATGCCCCTACATGGTACTTGGACAGTGGATGTTCCAGGCACATGACTAGAACAAAGGGGCTACTAAAGGAGTACACATCTATCAAGGATGGGCCTAAAGTAATCTTTGGTGAATCTGAAAGAGGAATCATCAAAGGATTTGGTAACATTTCCTCAAACCAAATTACCATCACTCAAGTGGTATATGTAAAAGGTTTGAAACATAACCTGATAAGCATAAGTCAGCTGAGTGATCTAGGATATGACATTTCATTTGTTAAAAATAGATGTCATATCAAAAGGTCAAGTGATCAAAAAGTCATATTGACTGGGTATAGAAAGAGAAATGTTTATTGTCTTGATTTTGGGTGTGAGAACAAAGGTTCTCCTATTTGTCTTGTAGCTGATTAGAAAGCATCTCATTGTGTCAAATGGCACAAGAGGATGACTCATCTTAACTACAAGACAATTGGCCAACTCTTTAGTAAAGAGTTAGTGAGGAATGGTCCTCAAGTTAAGTGTATAAAGGAAGGGATATGTTCAGCTTGTCAAAAGGGCAAGCAGACAAAATCCTCCTTTCATAGCCTTGAAAACAAGGATTCAGTGAGGTGTCTATACCTCTTACATATGGATCTTTTTGGTCCTATGCTAGTTCATAGTCTAGGTAGGAAGGTCTACACTTTTGTGGTTGTAGATGACTATTCTAGATATTCCTGGGTGTTCTTTCTAAGAAAGAAATCTGAAGCCCCAAGTTTTTTACACAGTTTTGTCAGACAAATTCAGAATGAACTGAACAGTACAGTGGTCAAAATCAGAAGTGACCATGGCACTGAATTTCAATCTGAAAGTATGACAAGATTGTGTGAAGAGTTTGGGATTTTTCAAGAATTCTCCTCACCTAGAACACCTCAGCAAAATGGTATTGCCGAAAGAAAGAATAGGACATTGATTGAAGCTGGTAGAACTCTATTAAGTGACACTTCTCTCCCAGAATATTTCTGGGCTAAGGCAGTAAATACTGCATGTCATGTACTCAAGATGGCTTCTATCACTAAGTGCCACAAAAAGACTCCCTATGAGATTATGAAAGGTAGAAAACCAAATGTATCCTATTTTTGGATCTTTGGTTGCAAGTGTTATATCCTTAACAATGGCAAGTCTTATTTAACTAAGTTTGCTGCCAAATCCCAAGATGGGATATTTGTTGGGTACAACAACAATAGTAAGGCTTATAGAGTCTACAACTTGATTACTCAGGTTGTAGAAGAATCTATACATGTTGTATTTGATTAAACAAGATTAATCAACAGTGAGTTGCCTTGTAGTTCATGCAGTCCAACAGGTATAAGCAATAGGATGGACAAGCTTTCCATTGCAGAAGGCTCAACTGCAGATGAAGTATTGGAAAATGATGGCTACTGTCCAGGGGGAGTACAAGACTCTCTAGAAGCTGATGACAACCAAGAGGTGCACCATAATGAAGAAACTGGAGATGTTCAGCCAGAAGGAAGTCTACCTCCAGCTGTAAGACATCTAAAGGATCATCCAGCAGATCAGATAATTGGTGATCCAAGATATGGAGTGCAAACCAGAAGTAGAAATCTGAATACAGTCCTGCACTCAAGTTTTCTATCTCAACTAGAGCCAAAGAAATTTGAAGAAACTATCTAAGACTAACACTGGATTAATGCTATGCAAGAGGAGCTTAATCAGTTTATAAGATGCAAGGTCTGGGAGTTGGTTCTTAAACCAAAAGACCACAATATCATTGGTATAAAGTGGATTTTTAGGAACAAGTTGGATGAGAATGGAGTTATTGTGAAGAATAAAGCAAGATTGGTTGCAAAAGGATACAGGCAGGAAGAGGGAATAGACTTTGATCAAACATTTGCCCCAGTAGCAAGACTAGAGACAATCAGAATGTTCCTTGCCTATGCAGCATATCAAGGCTTCAAGGTATATCAAATGGATGTGAAATCAGCATTCCTGAATGGTGATCTAAAAGAAGAAGTCTATGTAGAGCAGCCATCAGGTTTTGTAGATTCTCTTAAACCTGGTTATGTCTATAGACTTAGGAAAGCATTGTATGGGTTAAAGCAAGCCCCAAGAGCTTGGTATGAAACCCTGTCTACTTTCCTTATTGAGAACAAATTCTCAAGAGGTAAAATAGACAAAACTCTATTCCTAAGGGAATCTAAAGGGAAGATAATCTTAGTTCAGATCTATGTAGATGACATAATTTTTGGGTCTACAAGGAACAACCTTTGCAAGAAGTTTGCCAAACTTATGCAAGGGAAGTTTGAAATGAGCAGTATGGGGAAACTTAAGTTCTTCTTGGAACTCCAAGTAAGACAGACTGATGATGGATTGTCCATATCCCAGTCTAAGTTCACCAATGAGTTAATTAAGAAGTATGATATGGAATCATCCTCCACCATGAGAACTCCTATGGGAACAAATATGCCTATATGCAAAGATGATGCAGGTAAACCTGTAGATGAGTCTTTGTATAGAGGAATAATTGGCTCTCTATTATATCTAACTGCTAGTAGACCAGATATTATATATGCAACATGTGTCTGTGCTAGGTACCAAGCTTGCCCTAAAGAATCACATTATACTGCAGTCAAGAGGATTTTGAGATATCTAAAGGACACACCTAATCTAGGCCTTCGGTACCCTAGGAATGGAGATTTTCTACTAACGGTTATTCAGATGAAGATTTTGCAGGCTTTAGAGAAGATAGAAAAAGTACTACAGGTACATGCCAATTCCTGGGAGGAAGATTGATATCTTGGAGCAGTAAGAAGCAGACTAGTGTGACAATATCCACAGCTGAGTCTGAATATGTGGCAGCAGGGAGTTGCTGTGCACAGCTATTGTGGATTCAACATCAGCTAAGGGACTATGGTATTTAAGTAAGTAGAACATCTTTATTGTGTGATTCTAAAAGTGCCATCTCTATTGCAAACAATCCTGTTTCACATAGTAGGACTAAGCATTTAGAGATAAAATACCATTTTCTTAGAGAACATGTAGAAAATGAAGACATCTCATTAGAATTTCTTAAAACTGATTTTCAAATTGCAGATGTATTTACTAAGCCTTTGGATGAAATTAAATTCAATAGATTTAAAATTGATTTAGGAATGCTGACCATAGGTTAGTTTACCAAAAAAATTGGCTAAGTAAAATGGTGTCGACATATTTAGTGATAAGGTGTCGACACAAAGAATTCATGTCGACAATTATGGGAAATTGTGTCGATATAGAGAAAATGTGTCGACACCTAAGGGACAAAGAGTCGACACATCCAGAAATGTAGTGTCGACACAACCAGAGTAATGATGTCGACACTTACAGATTTTGTGTCGACACTTATAATAAGAGTCGACACAAAATTTCTGATGAACTACTATGTATCTCCTGTGTTGACATATCATCAATTGGTGTCGACACATAGTAGTCAGCACCGTGGTCGAGACAATAGAAGTTTGTGTCGACACATTCCTACAGTGTCGACACTTTTAGATAGTTTTTTCCCGCCTTTTGATCTTCTTTGATTAGAAGGGTATAAATAGGTCAAGAACTTATTCTGTCGACACGCTCACCAGGGTTTCGAGACAAAACCTGGTGTCGACAATCTCTCTCCTCTCCAATAAAGCTTTCTCTTCATTCTAATGGCGCCCAAGGTTGAAGACAACGTCAATGAAGGATATGAGTTGGGTAGGCATGCCTTCAACGATGCCGAATCGGAGATCAATTCGGTCATTTCTCTTCTTGCAGACAATGGATTAGAATATCTTGTCTCTGAACCTAGTAAGATATGGAAGAAGGAAGTATTCGAGTTCTATACTGCTGCATCAATGGACTCAACTGGCTTGAAGATCAAATCCACTGTTCATGGAGAAAAAGTCAAGCTATCTCAGAAAAGGTTGAGCAAGATTCTACATCTTCCTAGAATACAAGATGAGGAAGAGGTCCCAGCCTCAAGGACTAGGGAGGCACTTCAATGGTGTGGATTGGATCCAACCATAAAGATAGGATCTGCCATCAACAGGAAGGGCATGAATCCTCAGGGGAAATTCCTGTATGAAATTATAGGAAAAGTGATCTTATGCAAACCAGGTGGCCATGATAGGATATCAGCCTATATGTTCAGCCTGATGACTATGGTGATCTTTAAGATTCAAACAAATTGGTCTGCAGTACTATTTGATAAGATTAAAGAAGGAATCAAGAAGCCAAACTTGGCTAGAATCATGAGTCTGTACCTGGCTGGAATAATTCCAGAGGTAATGTAATAGATTCTGGATTAAAGATAAATCATATGAGGAGAATGGACATGAGGTTATTCTCCAGGTGGGATAGAGTTCTTTCTAAAGACATGCCTGATGTGGACAGGCAAGAGCATGGTCCTGAAGATGCACAAGACCAGGAAGAGCAAGTTAGAGCACAAGTTCAGGATCTGACCGTGACTACCCAAGTCCAGGAAGAGACTATAATTGCACAAGTGCAGGGGGAGCTGGAAAGTATACAAGTCCAGGACAATGCTGAGAATGCACATTTACAGAGGGAGCCAGAGTCTGAACAGGTACAAGAGGAAGAAAGAATCAATTTATCAGAGGACATTGTTCCTCAAACTGATCTTGATATTTCTGGTGCTGCTGCTACTGCTGAGAAAGTATAATCTCCTGCTCTCACACAATAAGAATTTACTCTTGAAGAGTTGTTTCCTGATATTGGAGGAGAAATAGATAAAATGGAGACCCTAAGGGTTGAGGGGGAGCAGATTGATATAGAGGAAGAGCAACATGTAGCTGAAAAAGAAATTTCTTCCACTCCTCATGAGAGGGTTAATATTGATAGTTCTTCAGAATCTGAGCAAGAAGAATTTAGGGAGGCAAAGAAAAGAAAACTTATGGTTTTCAAAAGGAGAAGTCAAAGCTATAAGAAGGCTTTACAAACTACTTCTTCCCAACCAGCACCTGCAATTGATTACAACAAACTTCTGGTGGATTTACAAATCAAAATGGATGAGCAGAGATTGCTTCTAGAAAAATATGTGGATGAAAGCCAAAAGGCTCTTCAATTTGATCTGGCACAAGAGATAAAATCTATAAGATTTGAAGTTAATCAGAATAAAAGAGAGATGACAGATTGCTTCCACAAGGGAGGCAATACTGTGGTATTTCTTGCAAAGCAACAAGCAGACATAAAGAAGCAAGTGGATGAGATGGCTGTTAAACAAGGCTATGTCCTTGAGAATCAAATAAGAATGAATGAAAATCTGTCTGAATCACATAATGTGATAGTCACTGAGTTTACAAACACTGTTGTTCCAATGACTGCTGCAAGGGCTAAAGAAAAAGAAGAATATGATCAGAAGCTACAGGCTGCCCTAGAATCAGTTAAAACTAATATCACTTCATCTGAGAAGTTGATTATTGACAAGCTTAAAAAATTAAAGCCATTCTTTAAAGATGGAATCAACTATCTGGATGGACAAATAAGATTTTAGAAAGAAGACTTGAGAGAGCATGTGGCTAGAGAAGTTATAAAGGGGGGAGAGGGTGTTAGTCTATGCTGGGTCTGATCATGCCAAATGGGTAACTAACATCATAAGAGCCACTCTTGGATATCCACCCTTGTGTGATGATGATAATATGGCTGAGTCAGGGGTGCAACCAATTCTACTTGAAGGTAATCAACCTGAGGTTGCCCAAGTTATTTACCCTCCTGCAAATCTTGAGATGATACATAAACAGGTTCAGTCAATGTACAGCCCTCCACAACTAATTACAAATGTGATTATTGAAAAGGTTGATATGCCAGATACTGTTATCAAAGCTCAGCAAGATGCTCTATTATCAAAGAAAAGATTTAGAGAGCAAGCAGAATTAAAGCAAGACTTTGAGCAGTGGAGCCCCACTTCAAGGAATATCATTTTAACTGCATGGAAGGCTGTAAAAGATCAAGTACATGAAAGGGGTAAATGGTATAATGAGCAAGAATGGCAAAAGAATGAAGCCAGATAAGAAGCCATAGTTCAACACAGGAGAAAGGCTAAGATGGGGAAGCTACCTCCTGATACTCAGGAACCTAGCAAGTATTTCCCCAAGCCCTTTCATTATTTTGAAAGACAAAGGATCAAGGCTGATGCACAGAAGAAAGTTGATCTGAAAGGCAAGAAGCCCATGGAAGATACAGAACCTCTTGCTCAGGCTCAGATAATAGCTGGAAAAGGGATAATCATCAAGGAGCCTGCCCAGCCTTAGTCTTAGCTTTACTAGTTTTTGTTCAAGAACAATGCAATTGTTAGTTTATTAAAGTAATCAATGTAAACATTTTGTAACAAACTTTTTGAGTTGATATACAAAACATTGTTCTGTGATCTTTTACTTTTACATATTTATTCTGTGATGTAACTATGATATGTGTTTTGTTTATAAAGTACCCTGTCATATAATGCTTATGTACATCATCTTGTTTATTTTCTAAGTGGTGTATATCATTGGCTAAAGAGTTATGACTTCTCCAAATAGGGGGAGATTGTTGGGTACATTGGAAAATATGTACCTGATTTGGAGAAGCCTCACTTAGCTCAATGATATACATCAAGGTGTATTTGATGTTATTTTGAGTTTATATGTGCAGGTTAAGTATGTGCTAGAATGCAGGAAAAATATTCTAAGTCCATATGTCGACACCTGAGGAAGCTGTGTCGACACATCAGTAAGATTGTGTCGATACTTGGAAATAGCTGTGTCGACACTTCAGAGAATTTGTGTCGACACCGGGAGGCAGTGTCGACACATAGAAAATTATAGTCGACATCGGATGTGTCGACACCGGGAGGCAGTGTCGACACACAGAGGCAGAGTCGACAACAACTGTGTCGACACCTGAAGGCAGTGTAGACACACACAATGTTCTGAGTCTATATCAACTGTGTCGACACACAGGACTTGTGTCGACACACAGCTGAGTCTAGACCAAGTTGATTGCTGATGAATGGTGAAGTGTTTGTGTCGACACAAATAATTAGTGTCGACACATTCTCAAGATGTCGTATCAAGAAGCTGTGTCGACATCAAGGCAGCTTTGTCGACATCACCAAAGGCTTTGTCGACACTTAAGTCACTTGTGTCGACACATATTGACAGATGGTCTCGACACTTTATGACAGACAGACTCAACGCTTTGCTGACAAAGACAAAGGCTCAAGAACTGTTTGAAGACTTGACAGCTGTGAGTTACAAAAGGTTTTCTGTAGCTGTCAAACTTATCAGAAGTTAGTTATAAACCGAATCAGCCGGTTACCATGGATGAAGTCTATAAATAGATTGATTCAGAAGAAGAAAAAATATACACTGAAGGAGGGACAAGTATTGTCACAACTAACACAATTAGAGATTGATCTCTGATCAAGAAAGTACAAGTAACAAAGAAGAAGATCTTCGTGAGAAGATCTAAGAAGACGTTCTGAAGTTGTTTACTATTCAGATTCTGTCTAAGTGGAATTCAATCAAGAATTCAGAAGTATCTTCAAGAGGTTTGGATAGAGAGAGATCCAACTATTTGAAGACAAGGAGGAGACATTCACAGGTCTCTCAAGAAGCAGATACTGAACTAATCTGTCAATAAGATTCAGATCTATTTCTGAAGTCTAAGAAGGAAGCTGCCAGTCAGTTTTATTCAAAGGAAATCAACCCAACTAAGTTCAGATTCAAGAAGCTTTGAAGAAAGCTAAGATCAAGTTGATTTCAGCCATCAGCCTCTTTAAGAAGCTGATCAAAAAAGTTCTTATCCCTTCTCTCTCAACAGGGGTAAGAGATTACAAAATTCCTTATAAAATTCTGTAGGGTCTATTCATAGATCTGAGTTGTAAGCCTATTTTATAAAGGCTGAGTGTAGGAGATTTATTCTCTGAGTGGTAGGGCTGTTTATGCCTGAGTAATAGGAGAAGGTATTCTCTGAGCTGTAGGCCTTATGGTAAGACTGAGGTAGGGCTGTTTATGCCTGAGTTGTAGGAGAAGGTATTCTCTGAGTTGTAGGCCTTGTGGCAAGGCTGAGGTAGGGCTTGTTAGCCTGAGTTGTAGGAATCCTTCTGGATTCTGAGCTGTAGGATCTGAGGATCTGAGTTAAAGGAAGAAGTTAGGCCGACTCTAGCATACTGCTAGATAGGTGAAGGGGGAAAGTGGATGTACGCAGACCTTGGGGAACCACTATAAATCTATATGCAATTTGTGATGTGTGTATGTTTATGATTGTTGTGCTGTGTTAGCTTAGAAATATCTGATTTATTCAAAGAACTATATTTATATTCTGTCTTAAGTTAAATCAAGGAAAAGTACCTATTCACCCCCCCTCTAGGTGTTTAGGTAGTCTTGAAAGTAAAACTATCATAAGTGGATTTGTGTTGTTTTCAAAGCTCCCCCTGAGATCTTGACTGGTTCAGGAGTGGAAGCTTTGCAAAAGGGTGAGTAGGACTTTTAGCTCCTAAGAGATCCTTGACTGATTTGAATAACTTGTCACTTGAGATCCCTGAAAACAAAGAGAGAAAGGAAGAAGGACTCTTGATGGTGATGATTGTTCCTTCTTCTTCTCTTGAGAGCAGTAGATTTTCTGAGAGCTGTTTTCACTGCACTTTTTTTGTCTGTATGCTTTTTTCTATATGTTTCTTATTGGTAGCACACACGTTTTTATTTATCTCTATTCTTCATTGTTTTTCTTTGCTCTGTAATCTTTTCTAAGAGATCCTCTAATGATAACTGCAACTTGGTCGAATTCAAAAACCTGCAATAAATGCTTAGTCGGAATCTCGGAAATGAAAACGGCAAGTATGCTGTCATATATTCAATTCTATGTTTGTCCCGAGATATAAGTAGTTAATTCCATGAAGGATATTTGTAATCAATGCTGCCAGTAACGGCTCGATTCAAAGGATATAAGAGCATTGATTATCCAGGGAATTAATGACCTATAATAGTATAAAATAAGGAGACAGAAAAGGAAAGAATAAATGACAATATGCCTTACAATTTTCGTCGACCTGAGAACAGCTTTCGTCGACCTGAGAATGGCTTTCGTTGACCCTGATCAGCTTTCGTCGACATGTGCTCTATGAATAACTACACTGCATAAACTGACTGATTCTGTGCACTAAGTTCGTCGACTTGAGAACGGCTGTTTGTCGAGCTGAGATCCAAGATCGTCGAGTTGAGTCTGCCGTCTGGACTTAGAATATTTTCTGATGTTGAGTGTTGAAGTATTGATCTGGCGTGGAGTGAATCTTTGGCTTTGAATGAACTGTGGCGCTGAGTTAATTTTGGCGCTGAGAGATCTTTGGCTCTGAGAGCTGAAGTGTTAGTCGAACTGAGGATAGAGTTCGTCGACCTGATGTTCTTAGTTTGTCGACTGAAGTTTGACAGAGGAGTTATCACTTTGTTCATAGATCGTCGAGCTGAGATCAAAGTTCGTCGAGCTCAGCTAAGAAAATTATCTCTGGGTTAGTTGAGCTGAGCACAACGATCGTCGACCGGAGTTTGACGAACATAGATTTCCTTTTTATTAAGTCTTGAATTCTCTAATTCTTGAGTCTCTGGCAGTGTTGGAGGCTGGTCCTTTGTACTGGTTACTTTAAGTACTTGACCTAGACTCTAGAAACACATAACATTTGACCCTTCTATACAATATGGGTCATAACCTAAGAATAGAACCTAACCCAAATCACCTAGGGGTTCCAACAAATTTTTACACCGGATTAAAATAAGTGATAAGTATATGTATAAAGAGAAATACAAACAAAGACAATCTCAGCACACAAAAAATAAACAATAGAGTAATTCAGACGACACAAAGATTTTATAGTAGTTCCTCTAAACTTGGGTACATCCACTCTTTTATCACCATACTAGGAATCCACTACAGGTTTTTGATCAGGTGTCCTGCCACCATAATATCTATTTTCTAAGGGAGATATAACAACTCGTTTAGCTTTTGACCAGGTGCCCAAAAACCAAACTAAGTCTTTTGATCAGAAGACTTGACAACCAAAAGGAATAACTTTTGAAGAGAGTTAAGAAACCCTTTTAAAGTGGAAGGTAAAAAAGAAAGAAAATAAAAGATGGTGTCTTCTATGTTAACAATTAGGGAGAAGACTAGTGGATTTGTTGTTGTCAAAGCTCCCCCTAAGATGAAGAAGAGTTCAGGAGAAGAGAGATTTGCTCATGGTGTAGGCCTTTAGATTGAAGAATGATCTTCAGAAAACTTTTAGACTGATGAAGATTATCTGTCTCTGAAAGTCCTGAAGCAAAACTGAAGAAGACTGAATTGTATTTTAGCTGTGTTCTTCTTTGAGTTTTCTGTAATTACAATTCAATCACTTTTGTATTTTTTGTTGTGTGTGTGGTATATTAGAAGAAGAAGAAAAAACCTTATATATTCCTTGCAAAAATAAGCTTTTGAATTTTAAATATTGTCCTTGATTGAATGCCGAAATCCTGGGAGTTGAACGACTAGAAAATGCCTTAAATTTGTTTCCCCAACTGTCCAAGTAAATAAGCCAAATAATTACTCTATGAATACCATAATTAATGCTTCCTTAGAACGGCTATATTTTAGAGAATATGGAGCATTAATTATTAGAGCATTATAGACATATAATAATAAATTTGAAATCAAATTTCCTTGGTCAATACTTAGAAAACTGCAGAGAAAGATAGTCGAACTGAATCTGTCATAAAATTGTCAAACTCAATATATTTCGTCGACCTGAGATCCAATATCATCGAACTTAATAAGACAGACAAGAAGTAGAAAATCGTCGAACAGAACTCCAATTTCGTCGAGCTGAGATAACACTTCGTCGAGCTGAGTTTCTGATATAAGCTGACAAATCGTCGATCTCAGCTAAACTTTCGGCGAGCTCAACTCAGAGAAGAAACTCTGAGTTCGTCGATCTGAGATCGATGATCATTGAGCTGAGTTCAACAATCGTCGAATGTATTTTCTAACTCTTGGAAAACTGCTTTTCTATGGAGGCCTTCTGTCTCTAAGTCTTCTGAATGTGAAAACTAATCACTCTAGGTTTGTTGAATTAACCTAGATCTAGAAAAATACTTATGACCCTAGACTATACATGTGGGTCATCTGAGAATCCTAACAGTGAACCTAGCCCAAATCAACCCTAAACAAGGTGGGGTTCCAACAAGCAGCTTGTTCAGCAGGAAATTTCTCTTCATCTCAAAGGTCTACAACTTCTCAGCAATCTAGACATTCTCATCTGGAATAGGATAGACCTTCAAGGTCTGAGTCTCACGACAGCCAGAGCAGCCATCAACATTCAACTCAAGAAAGACCACCATCTCTAGTCTATGATCCAGAGATGGATCCCAACATCAGAATGACCAGTTTTAATGAGATTGTAGCTCTTTCTAAGATCAGGAAAGCCAGAAAAGAAGGGAAGGATGCATCCCAATTCTCAACAATGTCTCACTACAGACAGAAAGAGATAGACAGGTATACAAAGGAAAATCTATTTAATATTGACCAATATATGTCTTTGCATCCAGAGGCAGTTGTTCCTAGAGCTACTTCTGTGAAGATTCTTGATTTTGAATACATGAAGATGACACAGAGAGAAGCAGAAGACCCTACCAAAAAAGTGATTTTCACTAAACCTGCTTTAGATTTTTCTTCTACAGCTTCACAGAAGGATTCATAAATTTTTGCTTATGCTTTTTAAACTTTATTATTATTGTAATATACTCACAAGGCACATTTGTTCATATCTGCTGAATAATTTATAATTCTGTCAAATACTTTCTTTCTTTGTGATTTTTTTTGTTTTTATAGTGTCCTCACCCAAATAGGGGGAGATTGTTGGAACCCTACTTGTGATTTGGGCTAGAATCACTATTATGATTGATTAGATGACCCAACATGTATAGTCTAGTGTCATAGGATGTTTCTAGGGTCAAGGTCAGTCACATGATGTTAGATTGTTGGAACCTACCTTCAGAAGACTTCAGAGACAGAAGAATTTAGAGAAAAAGCAGTTAAAAGTATACAGAAAAAGTTGTTCGATGAAAGCTGAACTAAGTTCGATGATCGTTGATCTCAGATCGACAAACTCAGAGTTCCTTCTCTGAGTTGAGCTCGATGAAAGTCAAGTTGAGGTCGACGAACTGCTTTCTCTACTTTGAAGTCCATCTCGACGAAGTACTTACTCAGTTTGACAAACTTAGAGCTCAGATTGAAGAAGTAAATTATTCAGTTCAACGATCTTAAAGATCAGCTCGACAAAAAAGAGTTATTAGCACGACGAACTTGGAGCTCAGGTCGACGAAAATTTGTTGAGTTCGACTAACTCCTTCCAGGTTCTGTTCGACTAATTCTCTACAGTTTTTCAGTTCAACTAATGACAGATCGATTTCAAATTAATTCAATTAAGTAATACTCTGATAATTAGTGCATAATATTCCCAATGAATATAGCCGCTACCAAGAAGCATTAATTATGGATTTCACAGAGTTAATACCATACCAAATTACTGGGACAGTTATGGAAATGCATTCAAGACAAATTGAGCCATTCCAACTACCAGTGATTATGCAGACAAATTCAAGGAAAGATTTTAAAATTCAAAGGTTTGAAATCTGCTATCATATATATACTCCTTCAGAAAATTGCAGATAAAAAATGAATGTAGAATAGAGTACAGAAAATAAGTAAAGAACAAATACAATTTTATATACAAAGCTCTTTATCATCTGCTTCAAGCTTTCAAGAGAAAATAAATCAAATATCAGTCTGAAAGTTTTGCTGAAGAGCAACATCAACTTTGAAGGTCTACACCCTAAAGCAAAGCTTCCATCTCCGGATCATCTACAACTCTTAGGGGGAGCTTTGACATCATAAATAATCCAATAGTATTTTCAGAGATTTGAGACAGAGAAGACAAAATCATTTTCATTTTTCTTTCACTGTGTACAGGGTTTTTACTCCCTTCAAAAATTAACATTATGGTTCACGAGTCACCTGATCAAAAGACTTGGGATTGGTTTTTGGGCACCTGATCAAAAGCTCGAAGGGTTACTAGATCTTCCTTAGAAAAATAGATCTTCTGGTGACAGGGCACTTGATCAAAAATTTATGGTGGCAGGGCACCTGAGCAAAAACCTGTAGTGGATTCCTACCAAGGTGATAGAAGAGTGGATTTACCCAGGTTTATTAGGGAACCACTATAAATTCTTTGTGTCGTTTGGATTACCTTTACTTATTTTATTTGTGTGCTGTGATCTTCTTTATATAAATATATATCACTATCTTTTAATCTGCTATAAAAACAAGTTAATAATTTTTAATACTCTATTCACCCCCTCTAGAATAAAGATAAAATCTATCCCTCACTTTCAAAATACAATATAGGAATTTATATTATCAAACTTAGGATATGTGAACCGTAAGCTCCAACATCAATCTCATTAGCCTTACACTCATAGATCTCCTTCCTCAGATCCACTCCTAGATCCTACCCACTCGGAGACAATAGATCCTACTACTCAGCCTTTATAATACATGATTACAGCTCAGATCACACAATGATCCTACAGTTTGAGTAAAGTTTTTGTGATGATTGACTCCAAAGAATTAATTATCTGAGTCAGCTTCCTGGATTGTATAAAAACAACCCTATCTTTTCACAGCAACAAGAAATTAAATCTTCAAAGTAGTTCTGCTTGTGATGAGAAGATCTGTTGTAGAGTTCTGCTTCTTCAAGCTTGATTAGATCTAAAGTAAAATGCAACAGTCTTGAAGACGAACACGATAATGTTGCATGCTCTGCTAACTAACCTATTGGGTATTGTATCCACAATGTACCTGATTTGAAGAAGCCCCTGAACAAGCTAAGTTGAATTGACAATGTATTTGACGATCTTCTATCAAGTTGTGCTTGTAGCTATTCCATGTTAAGTACACACCAATGTCAGGGTGCAGTGGGTCAATATACACGGGTCTGCCCAACGTAATCGCTCGTTAAGAAAATCAGTGTGTTGACTCACTTGTTCTCTCTCTATTGGAGTGTACTTATTTTCAAGTATAGGGTCGAGATAGATCAAGAGCAGAAGAGGAGCAAAGATGGGTCAAAGACCAAGTTCATAGAAAGGAAGAGAAAAATCACCTAAGTTAAAATCGACGAGAATCACTAAGTCATTCCCGCCGAATTCGACGGAAGTCACTTGTGATTCTCGCTGATTCGACCGGAATTAGGCTTCATTCCCGCCGACCTCTTCCGGATGACTGCTTTCCTTCATAAATTCTGCTAAGGCAGAATCGACGGGAATCACCAAGTGATTCTCGCCAACTTCGACGGGAATCATTCTGATTCCCGCCAATTCGATGAGAATCAGGTTGCATTCCCGCCGATTCCCGTAGGCTGACTAGTTTTACAACTGGAAATTGGCCAAGGCAGAATCGACGGGAATCGTGAGTGATTCCCGCCGACTTTGACG
Source organism: Platanthera zijinensis (assembly GCA_039513925.1). Taxonomy (NCBI): domain Eukaryota; kingdom Viridiplantae; phylum Streptophyta; class Magnoliopsida; order Asparagales; family Orchidaceae; genus Platanthera; species Platanthera zijinensis. The sequence continues at coordinate 136,309,670 of CM077092.1, forward strand.
GGAATCACCAATGATTCTCGCCGATTTTGCCTTAGGCAATTTTCGCCTGTTTGCTGGACCGAACCAGGAAGCCATGCGCTGTTTTGGCCGGGGCTAGGGTTTTTCCTTGTGGGCCCCACAATGGTCATTAGGGTTGGCTCGGTTATATATACTTGCTTATTTCGAACATCTACAGTAACTATTCACGTGAAATCCAACAGCCGACGTCGTGCCCTAGCAGATCGCGAAATACCGTTGATCGCTGTCGCCGCTCGCAAGATAGTCGCCGCCGCTGATCTCAGAGGTCTTCTTTGATCTTCCGACGACAGGACCGAGGCAAGCTTAGCGTCTCACGCTTCTCTCTCGAGATCTCTCGTCTCTCGATTCGTCGAACGAAGTTTATTCTTCATTCCGAATCGATTGAGGCGACTGATCCGACTGAGATCGTTCATAGACATTGCTTGCTTCGTCAAGAAGTTTGGATCTACAAAGCATCGCCGCCGTGTTCACTTACTTTCGCCGATCTTGTCAAGATTCTCTCCAAGAGAGAACACCGGTCGTGGATTCTTCATCTCTTTCAAGAAAGCTTCAATGAACGAAGAAGGACATCGGGATCTCCACAAGTTTGTTTGTATTTCTTGTACATTCAATTTTTGTTTTGTTGTAAAGGAATTTTGATTCCTAGTTATAAGGGTTGGGTGCAACCCGTGGTGGAGTAGTGACTCCTTTGATTGGAAGGGTTCCTTTCGTAGTGTGAGGATTGGATTTCAATCCGGTTGGTGAAGTGATCGAGTCGTCCCTTGGTGGGAGATAGGTTAAAGGGGGAGAGTGGACGTACCCAAATCGGGGAACCACTATAATTGTTTGTGTGCTTTTCTGTGCTGTGTTTGTTATTTGTGTAAGTTATTTAAATTCTGCAAAAGACTGCACGACACCTATTCCCCCCCCCCCCAAAGGTGGACTTAGTCGACACTAAATACTTTCAAGTGGTATCAGAGGGAGGTTACTCAGCAATAAGATTAACACCTTGAGTAAGATCCCGTGTCTAGTGTAAAGAAGAAAGAAGATCTCTGAAATGGAAGGACTCGAGTATTCAGGGAAGATCCCAATGTGCACCAAGCTGAACTTTCCTATTTGGAAGGAAAGGATCAGGTACTACATGGAAGCAGTCGACCCCCGACTCTTTATGATAGTGGAGGAGGGACCTTATATCCCCACTAAGGCCTCCACCATTGATCCAACCAAGAAAGTGCCCAAGAAACTTTCCGAAATGGATAAGGATGAGATGGTGCTTGTCAGACTTGACAAGAAAGCTAAGAACATTCTAGTAAGCGTCATCGATGATTCCATGAAGCAGATTTTCTGCAACTGCAGGATTGCCAAGGACATATGGCACTGCCTGATCATCCTGATGGAAGGCACAGATGAAGTAAGGGATGATCGAAGATCCCTTCTGAACCAGAAGTACGAGGCCTTCAGGAAAGGTCCCAAGGAAGAAATCGGAGTGACATTCGAGAACTTCCTGAAGATTGTCAATGCCCTGAAGGGTTATGGCAGAGTGTTCACTGATGGTGAACTAAACGACAAATTCCTTAGATCCTTTACTAAGGAATGGGACACCAAGATCTGCGTCATCAGAGAATTTTGCAAGCTGGCAGAAACTGATCCCCAGATTCTGTTTGGGAAACTTTTGTCCTATGAGCTTCAGCTGAACACCAGAAAAGCTGAAGAAGAAGCCGATAAAGCCGTTATTAGAGAAAAGACTGTGGCCCTGAAAGCCAATCACTCAAGGAAAGGCAAGGGTGCAGCCTCGTCCCGCTCTCGGAAAAAGGATGAGGAAGAAGACTCTGAGCCATGCTCTTCCGGCTCAGAGCTATCTGAAGAAGACTTCTCCCTCATCACTCGGGAGTTCAAGAAGTTCCTCAAGTTGAGGAATCAAAGAAAGAGAGACGGCTCCTCCTCCAGACAACAGAAGAAGAATTATTCTTCTAACAGGTATGAATCCAAACAGAACAAACATCGCTCTGATGACATTATTTGCTTTGGATGCAATAAGCCAGGCAACGTCGTTGCTGACTGCCACCAAAGCAAGAGAGATAAGGGGAAGGGAGACGAGCACAGTTCCTCTAGAGATAAGAATAAGGAGAGGAGCTACATTGCTAAAAAGTCAAAGATACTGAGTGAATCTGATTCGTCAGACTCCAGTGATGATGAGGAAGCCTACTTCGGGCTAGTGGGTCACTCTAACTCAGAAGGTGACTCCCCCCCCATTTACTGGGAAGGTAAAAGATCATACCCCCCTCCTTGACTCTGACTCTGAGTCTCCTGATGATGATCTCGAGGACATCCCATCTGCCCGTGAAACTGAGCTCCTCGAAAAGTATGAGCTTCTGCTCAATACCTTTGAGGAATGTCGCAAGAGGTTGAGGGCTCAGAAAAAGGAAGTCAAATTCCTTAAGGCTGAGGGTGTGTCTCTAAGAGAAGAGATCACTAGCTTGATCTCTCTCCGACAGGAACACCTGGGCCTGACTTCTGAGCACTCAGAGTCTCTAAGGCTCCTTGACCAAACACAGGGAGAAATCAACAAGTTGGAAGAACAGCTTGCGGTAGAGAGGAAGATTGTCAAAAGCTTCTCCATGCCCAAGACCGTTCTTCCTCTGGTTGATGAATTCTCTGCTCAGGCTAAGAGGGCTGGCTTAGGGAATGTGGGTGTGCCTAGTAAATCATACAGAAGAAATAGAAAACCGAGGAAAAATAAGGCCGCTAAGAAGGCCTCTGCTGCAGAAAAGGGAAAGGCCCCACTCGATCCTGTTACATTTAGAAAGCCTGGCTTTCCTTACAATGAGCAGGACTTTGAGTCAACCTATGGCCACTTCTTCCGTCCCTCGGTTGAAAAGCCCAAGAGCTAGTATGATGGCTGGACCTTCCCCCAAAACTACGGTGAGAGTGTCTTCAAGGCACCTTATGAGGAAATCCAAGTAGAGAATTATGGCCACTTCTCTAGCAGCCATAATAGGAAGCAGGCACCAAAAGCCAAGCTTGTTATACTGAAGGAACAGGAAGTGAAGAAATCATGTGACTGCTGTCATCATGATGCCTCCACCTCTAGATCCAAGGCCCCAGCTAGACCCACCGTTCCCAGGGTGAAGCTGGAGCCTAGGAAGCAGTACAATAGGTTTGACTGTTGGTGTTGTGGCAAAGTTGGTCACTTTGTCGTGGATTGCTGGTTTAATCCAAGATTCAACGAGACTTCTCATGTTAGCAATGCGAGGCCGACCACTCGTAGGGTTAACCACCCGAGGGGGAGTGTGCTAACAAGGAATCTAGGACCCAAGTTCGATTGGGTTCCTAAGGGAAACTGATTCTGTTTTGCAGGTATGTCCAAAGGCCACCAAAATTCCAATCTGGTACTTTGACAGTGGATGTTCCCGGCATATGACCGAGACAAGAAGCATGTTGCGTGATTACTCCCCAGTCGAAAATGAACCCAAAGTCATCTTTGGAGGATCTGATCGAGGAGTCACCAGAGGTTATGGTATGATTTCCAACGGTGTATTCTCTATCACTGACGTGGCCTATGTTGAAGGGTTAAACCATAACCTGATCAGTGTAAGCCAGTTGTGTGATAAAGGATACAACGTTAAGTTCTACAAGGATAAGTGCTTGATAATATCGTGTGCCTCTTCGGAGACGGTATTAACTGGCATTCAGAGCAGAAATATCTTTTGTTTAGATTTTCTTAGCTTAGATTCTTCTACCCCCGTGTGCCTAGTAGCAAAAGACAGTGCATCTCTTTGTGAATAATGGCACAAGAGATTAGCACATATTAATTTCAAGATAATTAATATGTTATTTTCTAAGAACTTAGTAAGGGATGCCCCTACTATTAAGTGCATCAAAGATAGCCCTTGTCCTGCATGCCAGAAGGGCAAACAGACTCGGGCTACCTTTAAGGGCATTGCAGACAAAGACTCCTCCAGATGTCTCTATCTTCTGTATATGGACTTGTTCGGTTCAGTGCAAGTTCATAGCTTAGGAGGCAAATCGTATACGCTAGTGATTGTTGATGATCACTCTCGGTTTACGTGAGTGTTCTTTTTGAAACGAAAGTTAGATACGTTTGACATCTTCACTAATTTTGTCAAGCAGATCCAGAATGAACTTAACTGCTCCGTGGTCAAAATCAGAAGTGACCATGGAACAGAATTCGAGTCTGGTGCTATGACAGAATTCTGTGAAGAACATGGTATCTTTCATGAGTTTTTCTCCCCGCGTACTCCTCAGCAAAACGGAGTTGCAGAGAGGAGAAATAGAACGCTCATTGAAGCATGTACGACAATATTGAATGATGCCTCGCTTCTAGAGTACTTCTAGGCAGAGGCTGTCAACACGGCTTGTCATGTGCAGAACCGAGCATTGATCAACAAGAATCATCGTAAGACGCCTTATGAGCTATTGAAAGGCAGGAAACCAACCATGTCCTATTTAAGGATTTTTGGTTGCAGATGATATGTACTCAATAATAGGAAGTACCCACGTACTAAATTCGGAGAAAAATGCTTCGAAGGCATCTTCATGGGCTATAGTAGCCATAGTCGGGCATATAGGGTCTTCAATAAGAAAACCCTAGTGGTAGAGGAGTCCATTAATATTGTTTTTGATGAAGGAAGCTTACTTCATAGCAATTCTTCTAATGACATTCTTGAAGATGCAGGTGCAAGGCTTGAACAGCAACTGCAAAAGGTGCAACTCCCAAGTACGTCAAGGTTTCCACCTCAACGCCAACTGGAGAAGTTGATGATCAGGATGGAGAAATTCTCCCAGAAGAAGGAGAAGCCCGAGAAGCTATCAGAGCTCCAGATGCCAGACTCCTAGAGCTCCGACACATGAGGGATCATGATGGCGACGACGGCCCTCAACAAGGTGAAGACGATGATGGCGCGCTTACGGATTCCATTTCTCTGCCTCCAAATAAAGTCTGGCGGCGCTGTGACGATCATGTGGAACGGCGCCAGAATATCCGCCCGCGGCGCAAGCCCATTTTTTAGTTTATTAATAATTATTATTAATAAATTAATATGGAGAATTAATATAGTTTATTATCTATTTTATCGCGAGATTAATATTTTTATTTCATGTATTAATTTCATGTAGATGGAGACGTATAACCATCATAGCTATTTTATTTCATGTACGGACTATAGTTATTTCATGTCATGATGGGTGTTATTAGCCATCATGAGTGTTTTCATTTGTATGGAGGAGATGGAGTGGTGTAGCCTATATAAAGGCATGTTTGTTCTCATTTTAGGATTGAAGATGAAAAATTGAAACCAAAATTCAAGATTGAATTTCCCCCTCTTTTCTTTTTCCCCCTTAGGAAATTTTCGGCCCTCCTCCTCTTGCTCCCTCTCTTGGCCGCCGGCCACACCTCCTCCCCTTCTCTATCTTGGCTCCCTCCCCTCCTCCTCCTCTCCCTTTATCTCCAAGGAAATCCGACCCTCTTCTTGCCTCCACAATTTCGGCCACCACCATAGCCGCCAACCTCCATCACCTCCTCTTCATTAGGCTCGGCCACCACTATAGCCGCCAACCTCCATACCCCAAACCCGTCCATCCCCCTTTTCCCCAACCCAACATCCGACTACCCTCAAAGGCCCCAACCCCTTGGTGTAAACATCGGCCAAGATCAAAGGTGTTTCCTCCTTTGTGGTTTGCCTCCACCGGCGTGAAGCGACGAAGGCGAGCAAGATTATCATTTCCTTCCGGCGCAACTCCAGCGGATCCGTTGAGAGACGATCCAAGTAGAGAAATAATTGGAATCATCTATTCCGATTGGGGTAACGAAACGTTTCTACTTCCCTTGTGATTTCCTTCTTGAATATTCTTGTGGTGGAATAATCCGTAGCGTTACGTTGAATCGTTGAAACCCATCGTGGTTGATTTCCTATTGTATTGCTTTTCTCTTGTTATGTTATTTGATCCTACGGGTTTGGCGAACCCTCGTTTTATTTTCGTTGGGAGAGATCTACCTAATCTGAATCGAAGCTTAATCGGTAGATCTCTTTTGGTACAACGCCGCTCGGCCGGACGCAATATTCGTCCATTTAGCTCGATCAAATATTGGCCTCATAGCCCTTATTTGATCCCTACCGGTTTGGCTACCCGTTGGCTAGCGTTAATTGATAGATTTATTTGTGTGGTATTGCGTAGGGCGAAGTTGCTAAAATAAGATTTAACCATAACGAGTCGAACGTGAAGGATAATAGGCTTAATCCATTGATCTACGGATATCCCCCGGTATCCCTACATCAATTTGGTATCAGAGGGAGGTTCACGTCAATTTCCTAGTTGGCAATCCTCCCCCTCATTTTTTGGCAAGTTTGCATGCACGCACTCGTAAAATTGGTAAAAAAAAAAAAAAAATTCATAATTGGAAAAAAATTCAAATTTGGTAAACACTCAAATTTGGTAAAAATTCAAAATTCAAATTTCGAATTTCGAATTTCAAATTTCAAAATTCAAAATCTCAAATTTCAAATTTCAAATCTCAAATTTCCAAATTCGAAATTTCAAATTTCAAAATTTAAAATTCAAAATTCAAAATTCAAAATTCGAATTTCGAATTTCGAATTTCGAATTTCAAAATTCAAAATTTAAATTTCAAATTTCAAAATTTCAAATTTCAATTTCGAATTTCAAAATTCAAATTTCAAAACTTTTAAGTTTCATGAAAACTAGTTTTTCTACATATTGGTCTGCAAATAGCGGCATTAAAATGTCAACTTTTCTCAAAATTAAAAATTAAAAATTTCTGGAAATTCTTCATATAATTTTCAGTATTAAAACAAAAAAAAATTATTTTTCCATTAAGAATTTGTTTTTATTAATTAATTTGAAAATTTAGTATTTGGTGTGCCAATAGCGGCCTAGATTTTTATTTTCTTAATAAAAAAATTCCAGAAAATTTTTTTAATAATCCTTATATTTTTCCAGCAAAAACCCTATTTTAAAATGTTTAAAACCTTAGTGGTTAAGCGGGAACAATTCCGTCTTTGATAGAGTTAAGTGGTCCAGATCTTATTTCCCTAGCACATGCACTAATTCCGGGTGAATTTTCACCTCCGGTTCGCGCTAGGATGGCTTACGATGTCCATGCTACTCGTTCCCACATCTACCCTCCCACAATTAGTATGACCCCCACTTATGACGGTTTAGGAGGTCTACGTGTTTTCTTAGATTGGGTTAAGGATATGGAGTATTACTTTGAGTGGTACGATTTGAACAACGCGGATATGGTGCGAATAGCTAGACTTAAGTTGATAGGAAAAGCTAAACTATTTTGGATAGTGGAAGAGATTCAATTAATAGTTAAGTATGGTAGATCACGTCTAAGTTGGGATAGCATGAAGGCCATATTGAGGGATGAGTACGCCTCTCCGTACCATCGTACGCTAGCGTATGAGTCTCCTCCTAATTTACCCAAGTTAGTCGTTGACTCTCTCTTGAAATCTGAGGTTGTGATTACAAGTGTACCCGTCACTAAGGACGAGGTTATTATTGATGACAATTTGAGTGACGATGAGGAGATTGGTTACCCAAGTGACTTGGATGAGGATTTCTCATTTGAGGAACCACCCCCACTTCCCTTCGACGACATTTCACAGTCATCCCAGCTAACCGTTGTGGAACCTTTTGATGATCCTAAGTCGATTGATATTTTGTCTGAGACAGAAGAGTTACAGTCTGCTGATGATCTTGAGTTAGTAGATATGTTGGCTGAGACAGTAGAGTCGTCCGATGTAGAGAGCTTACATGTTACTGAGTTAGATGATGACTTGCTTGGACCCGATGTTATATTGGTTGACCCTGGCTTATTAGTTGATCCTACGATATTGGACGAGTCACCTTGGGATGGTTGTTCAGTCTGGGATAATCTTAGTGTGATACATCCGGGAGTTAGTTCTTTGACGATATCATCGCCGCTTGGGATTCAAGCTAATTATAATACTCCCTTGGATTCGATTTGTCTATCCCCTATTTTTGACGATGTCCCTACCTCATGGGAAGAATTATGTTTGGAAGAATGTCCTAGCGAGAGAGTTTTATTTCTAGAAGACGTTATTGGAGTGGAACCGGATAAGCATTCCCTGATGCTAACCCCGTTGCCTGATATGGAATATGAACTTAACTCTCTCCCGTCTGTCGTGCTACCAACTCTTTCTTCTGACCCGATCACTGAGTTGGAATTACACGAATTACCTCATGAATTGGAAGACACGTCGGATGAGTTTTCCGTATGGGTGAACCCCCTGTTTGAGTTTTCCTATGATTATAATGGTTTGCAACCGGATGCTCCTTTCTGGACGTCAAATCCGTGTTTTGGGATTTCGAGTCGGACTGCTAGTGATCCCTTGGCTATAGTGCCTTATGATGTGATGTCGCCTCGACACACTTATCTGCCAAGCCCGATCGCACGCATTTATCCTCCTCCATTTGTTGACCCTATCATGCACACATCCGTGATGGAATATGGGTACTTTGAGTTAGGTCACTCGCACTTCCCTTCATTTCTGCAAGCGTCCACGTCTATATTTGGTGATGAGTGTTTTCCATTAGTTTTTATTCATGACGTTCTAAAATTTAAATATAAGTCTACTTGTATTAGTGAAGAGCGGCTTACCTTGGCATATCTTCGTGCCAAGCGTTATTATTTTAAGTATCACATTAGAGCTTCGAAGTTTATGCCTCTAAAAATCATCTTTGCTTTTAAGGCCCCCATTCCCCCGGACTTAAATCCTTTATGTTTTGCATATGGGGTCAGTCACGTTGCACATGGTTTCACACCACACCGTAACCATTTCTCTCGGTACTATTTAAATGAATTTTTCACTGTGGTAACATTTCATGAGTTACCCGCTAGTTTGTCGCCGAATCTCACTCCGGATTATGCTAGTTATGATTTCTTCTTATGTACGCACGATCGTAATGCGCTAGCTATACAAATTATCTCATATCATTTTATTGCTAGCTTACAAAAAAGAGTGTCTTACTTTAAGAGTGACGATTTTGTTTTGGTGTTTCTCGTCCCTGAACGGATGCCTTCGGGCACTTTAGAAAATTGGCGAGTTGGTAAGTTGGACCCTGTATGGATTTTAATAACGTTCGGAGAATACGCATATCATTTGGAATCTTTCACTGATTGGGATTTTTCCCTTGTTTTTGATGTTTTTGATTTAACGCTATACGATTCTCCGCCACTTGAATTTCATATCTCTCCGTGTGGGTCCACTTTGTTCTCTTTGGGTATGGGTAGTGAGTTTTTACTTGGATTGTTTTCTTCACCGGTCTCCTCTGGAGGTACGTTGGTTGATGATGTTAAAGCTTGTTTTCCTTTATTGCCTAATGCTTTTCCAAGGTTCCCTAGGGACATTTTATTGCATGACAGGATACTCCAGGTGGATGTGCTTTGCTCTCCAGGTGGTGACGTGTGCCGCTTCATGGTTCTAAAGGTTGATGCCTCCCCGCACCGGTACTCATCGGTGATGAGTAATTTTAAGAGGGGGAGGATTGATGGCGACGACGGCCCTCAACAAGGTGAAGACGATGATGGCGCGCTTACGGATTCCATTTCTCTGCCTCCAAATAAAGTCTGGCGGCGCTGTGACGATCATGTGGAACGGCGCCAGAATATCCGCCCGCGGCGCAAGCCCATTTTTTAGTTTATTAATAATTATTATTAATAAATTAATATGGAGAATTAATATAGTTTATTATCTATTTTATCGCGAGATTAATATTTTTATTTCATGTATTAATTTCATGTAGATGGAGACGTATAACCATCATAGCTATTTTATTTCATGTACGGACTATAGTTATTTCATGTCATGATGGGTGTTATTAGCCATCATGAGTGTTTTCATTTGTATGGAGGAGATGGAGTGGTGTAGCCTATATAAAGGCATGTTTGTTCTCATTTTAGGATTGAAGATGAAAAATTGAAACCAAAATTCAAGATTGAATTTCCCCCTCTTTTCTTTTTCCCCCTTAGGAAATTTTCGGCCCTCCTCCTCTTGCTCCCTCTCTTGGCCGCCGGCCACACCTCCTCCCCTTCTCTATCTTGGCTCCCTCCCCTCCTCCTCCTCTCCCTTTATCTCCAAGGAAATCCGACCCTCTTCTTGCCTCCACAATTTCGGCCACCACCATAGCCGCCAACCTCCATCACCTCCTCTTCATTAGGCTCGGCCACCACTATAGCCGCCAACCTCCATACCCCAAACCCGTCCATCCCCCTTTTCCCCAACCCAACATCCGACTACCCTCAAAGGCCCCAACCCCTTGGTGTAAACATCGGCCAAGATCAAAGGTGTTTCCTCCTTTGTGGTTTGCCTCCACCGGCGTGAAGCGACGAAGGCGAGCAAGATTATCATTTCCTTCCGGCGCAACTCCAGCGGATCCGTTGAGAGACGATCCAAGTAGAGAAATAATTGGAATCATCTATTCCGATTGGGGTAACGAAACGTTTCTACTTCCCTTGTGATTTCCTTCTTGAATATTCTTGTGGTGGAATAATCCGTAGCGTTACGTTGAATCGTTGAAACCCATCGTGGTTGATTTCCTATTGTATTGCTTTTCTCTTGTTATGTTATTTGATCCTACGGGTTTGGCGAACCCTCGTTTTATTTTCGTTGGGAGAGATCTACCTAATCTGAATCGAAGCTTAATCGGTAGATCTCTTTTGGTACAACGCCGCTCGGCCGGACGCAATATTCGTCCATTTAGCTCGATCAAATATTGGCCTCATAGCCCTTATTTGATCCCTACCGGTTTGGCTACCCGTTGGCTAGCGTTAATTGATAGATTTATTTGTGTGGTATTGCGTAGGGCGAAGTTGCTAAAATAAGATTTAACCATAACGAGTCGAACGTGAAGGATAATAGGCTTAATCCATTGATCTACGGATATCCCCCGGTATCCCTACATCAGATCATCCCAGAGATCAGATCATAGGAGATCCTCGTGAAGGTATCAGAACTCAGAGAGGTACAATTAACGAGATTTTATACCTTAGTTTTCTGTAACAGGTTGAGGCAAAGAAGTTCGACGAAGCGAACAAAGATGCGCCATGGATATTGGCCATGCAAGATGAACTGCATCAATTCGAATGATGCAACGTCTGGATGCTTGTTCCCATACCAAAGAACTAGAATGTGATCGGCACAAAGTGGATCTTCAGAAACAAACTGGATGAACACGGTGTCATCATCAAGAACAAGGCCAGACTGGTTGCACAAGGCTATAGACAGGAGGAGGGGATTGACTTCGACCAAACCTTTGCACCAGTTGTAAGGCTGGAGGCGATCAGATTGTTCCTGGCAAATGCCTCTCACAAAGGATTCACTGTCTATCAGATGGACGTGAAATCTTCATTCCTAAATGGAAATTTGAAAGAGGAAGTATATGTCGCGCAACCCCCAGGTTTTGTTAATCCCTCATTTCCTAATCATGTTTATTTTCTTAATAAAGCATTATATGGCTTAAAACAAACTCCTCGAGCTTGGTATGAGACTCTGTCTAGTTTTCTTCTTGAGAACAAGTTCTCAAGAGGAAAAATAGATAAGACATTATTTCTTAGGGAAGTCAAAGGCAAGATCTTGCTGGTGCAAATCTATGTCGATGACATAATATTCGGCTCTACGGACAACAATCTTTGCAAGAAGTTTTCTAAACTTATGCAAGGAAAGTTTGAAATGAGCAGCATGGGAGAGCTAAAGTATTTCTTGGGACTTCAAGTGAAACAATCTGAGGATGGAATTTTCATTTCTCAGACGAAGTTCACAAATAAACTCCTCAAGAAATTCGGAATGGAGAATGCAACCTCTATGAGGACTCCAATGGGATCCACTGTGTATCTGGATAAGGATGAGAAAGGGAAACCTTTTGATGAAACCAAATACAGAAGCATAATTGGATCCCTGCTCTACCTTACTGCTAGTAGACCGGATATTATGTTTTCCACATGCGTTTGTGCCAGATATCAGGTGAACACTAAGGAATCTCATTATGTCGCTGCAAAGTGAATTCTTAGATACCTTAAAGGTACACCAAATCTTGGCTTGTAGTACCCAAGAAACAATGATGTCGAGCTGATAGGCTTTTCAGATACTGACTTTATAGGAAGCAGGGATGATAGGAAAAGTACTTCCGGGACGTGCCAATTCCTCGGAAGAAGGCTTATTTCATGGAACAGTAAAAAGCAGAATTGTGTCGCAACCTCTACGGCTGAATCTGAGTACATCTCAGCAGGAAGCTGTTGCGCACAACTTCTATGGATTAGAAATCAGCTCAAAGATTATGACTTACAGTTTAGAGAAGTTCCGATGTATTGCGACTCCTCGAGTGCAATAGCAATTACGAACAATCTTGTGTCGCACAGCAGAACAAAGCATATTTAAATGCGCTATCACTTCATTCGGGAGCATGTGGAAAACAGAGATATATCTCTCTGCTATGTCCCCACGGATAAGCAGGTTGCAGATATCTTCACGAAGCCCCTAGACGAGGCCAAGTTTAGTCTCTTCAAAACTAAACTCGGCATGCTGAACTATGAAGAGTGAAGACTGTAAGGCTCAAGTCTCTTAGATCAATGGGGAGCATCAGCAAGGAACTCAAGCTCGAGCATGGATGCAAGATCTGAGGGGGAGCATGTTGCTCCAAGTGAAGTCCCAGATTTGTAGAAGCCAAAAAGGGGGAGATTACCCTCTCGGCTAAGGCTAAGGTGGCTGCCAATGTTAAGTATGCTCTCAGGAAAATGGTAATGAATTTCACTCTCAACTGAATTCTTAGTTTATGTTTTTCATTCCCATATGTTCTATTCAACTTAGCTTGTAGGGTTTAGGCTTCTTCAAATAGGGGGAGATTGTTGGGTATTGTATCCACAATGTACCTGATTTGAAGAAGCCCTTGAACAAGCTAAGTTAAATTGACAATATATTTGGCGATCTTCTATCAAGTTGTGCGTGTAGCTATTCCATGCTAAGTACACACCAATGTCAGGGTGCAGTGGGTCAATATATACAGGTCTGCCCAATGTAATCCCTCGTTGAGAAAATCAGTGTGTTGACTCACTTGTTCTCTCTCTATTGGAGTGTACTTATTTTTAAGTATAGGGTCGAGATAGATCAAGAGTAGAAGAGGAGCAAAGATGGGTCAAAGACCAAGTTCATAGAAAGGAAGAGAAAAATCACCTAAGTTAAAATCGACGAGAATCACTAAGTCATTCCCGCCGAATTCGACGGAAGTCACTTGTGATTCTCGCTGATTTGACCGGAATCAGGCTTCATTCCCGCCGACCTCTTCCGGATGATTGTTTTCCTTCATAAATTCTGCTAAGGCAGAATCGACGGGAATCACCAAGTGATTCTCGCCTACTTCGACGGGAATCGTTCTGATTCCCGCCGATTCGATGAGAATCAGGTTGCATTCCCGCCGATTCCCGCAGGCTGACTAGTTTTACAACTAGAAATTGTCCAAGGTAGAATCGACGGGAATCGTGAGTGATTCCCGCCGACTTCGACGGGAATCACCAACGATTCTCGCCGATTTTGCCTTAGGCAATTTTCGCCTGTTTGTTGGACCGATCCAGGAAGCCATGCGCTGTTTCGGCCGGGGCTAGGGTTTTTCCTTGTGGGCCCCACAACGGTCATTATGGTTGGCTCGGGTATATATACTTGCTTATTTCTAACATCTACAGCAACTATTCACGCGAAATCCAACAGCCGAAGTCGTGCCCTAGCAGATCGCGAAATACCGTCGATCGCTGTCGCCGCTCGCAAGATAGTCGCCGCTGCTGATCTCAGAGGTCTTCTTTGATCTTCCGACGATAGGACCGAGGCAAGCTTAGCGTCTCATGCTTCTCTCTCGAGATCTCTCGTCTCTCGATTCGTTGAACGAGGTTTATTCTTCATTCCGAATCGATTGAGGCGACTGATCCGACTGAGATCGTTCATAGACCTTGCTTACTTCGTCAAGAAGTTTGGATCTACAAAGCATCGCCGCCGCGTTCACTTGCTGCCGCCGATCTTGTCAAGATCCTCTCCAAGAGAGAACACCGGTCATGGATTCTTTGTCTCTTTCAAGAAAGCTTCAACGAACGAAAAAGGACATTGGGATCTCCACAAGTTTGTTTGTATTTCTTGTACATTCAATTTTTGTTTTGTTGTAAAGGAATTTGGATTCCTAGTTGTAAGGGTTGGGTGCAACCCATGGTGGAGGAGTAGTGACTCCTTTGATTGGAAGGGTTCCTTCTTTAGTGTGAGGATTGGATTTCAATCTGGTTGGTGAAGTGACTGAGTCGTCCCTTGGTGGGAGATAGGTCGAAGGGGGAGAGTGGACGTACCCAAATCGGGGAACCACTATAATTATTTGTGTGCTTTTCTGTGCTGTGTTTGTTATTTGTGCATGTTATTTAACTTCCGCAAAAGACTGCACGACACCTATTCCCCCCCCCCCATAGGTGAACTTAGTCGATACTAGATACTTTCATAACCCTTACAGAAAATTAGGGTTTTTTGTTCTTACTGAAGACTTCTTAGAGTTTTTTTGATCTCAACCACATTTCTAGCAAAAATGATAGTCTGTCTTCAAAAACTTCAGGAACCCCTTTTTAATTTTTCTGCTTTGACTTTTTATATCTCGTAGTTCAACGGCTCTTTGATCCATATGGGCAAGTGGTATAGGCAGATGTAAAGTAGATTTTATATTAACTGTATTGCAAAAGTCATGAGACACCATTTGTCTTTTAGCATGCAAAACCCGCTTCATTTAAATTTATGATGATGTTAACATGACTCAGCGCCTGTGGACTTAGCAACTTTCACCATACAGTCTACATAGGCGTTGAATGAAGTCGTGTAACTCAATGCATATAGACGTTGAATGTTGTCTTGAGACTCAATGCATCTGAACTTTAAGTGTTAATTGCTGAAGCGTTGAGTGGTAGGTCTCCACTCAACGCTAAAACACTTAGCTGAATAACAATCTAACTCTGAGGCATTGAGTGACCCTTCATCACTCAATGTTATTGCCTTTGATAGCTTAACTGATAAGGCATTGAGTGAACCTTCATCACTCAACACATTTGAACTTAACAAAATTTTCTGGTTGAAGGCGTTGAGTGAATCTTCTTCACTCAATGCATTTGGACTTGACAGAATTTTCCTGGTTGAAGGCATTGAGTGAACCTTCTACACTCAACGCATCTAGACTTAGCTACATTCTTTGATAGGGCATTGAGTGAGCCTTCTTCACTCAACACTTCTATACTTGGATAGATTTTCTTTGAGTAGGCGTTGAGTGAATGCCCTTCACTCAAAGCTTTTGGACTTAGCCAGATTTGAGTCAACCACCACTGAGTCTTTGAATAATTGAGCTTCTGTCAACGCTTTTAGGCCTCTTGCGATGAGTGATGAGTACTCACTCAATGCTTCTAGACTTAGACAAATTTATACCGTTCTTCAGTATCCTATCTTGAGTCCAACCAAAGTTCTGACCCTATCAACTTGTCTAATCAATGAACAGAGGACAGTTTGCATACATTGAACTAGAACATATATCAAATACAAACATGTGTATACTATTGACTTGTGGGCCTTCTTCAAATCTAAGGCATTATGATCAATGGACCCAACACATCCGCTTGTTCTTCAGAAGAACTTGGGGTATGTTCTAGTGGAAGTGGTGAACAATCCTTTTTTGTTCGTGTCATGGAAGGACTCAGGGTCTATTTCATTGTTAGTGGTGAAGAACTATTGTTTATTCACACCTTAGGAGGACTCGAGTTCCATCTGGTGGAGGTGAAAAGGAACCTTTGTTTGTTTGCGCCTTAGGAGGACTTGAGGTCTGTCCGGTTGTAGGGGAGAAGGACCTGTGTTCGTTCGAGACTTAAGAGTACTCGGGGTTCGTTTGTTTGGAGAGGCGAAGTACCTTTGTCTGTTTGGGCCTCAAGAGAACCCGGCGTCCATTCGATTGGAGGGGAGAAGGACCTTTATTTGTTCAGGTCTCAGGAGGACTCGGAGTCTGTCAAGTTAGAGGTATAAAGAACATTTGCTTATTCTGGCCTTAGGAGGACTCGGGGTCTGTCAAGTTTGAGAGGCGAAGAACCATTGTTCGTTAGGGCCTCGGAAGGACTCGGGGGGTCATCCGGTTGGAGGGGTGAAGAACCTTTATTCATTCGGGCCTCAGGAGGACCCGAGGTCCGTTCGGTTGGAGGTACAGAAGGACCTTTGTTCATCTTTCCTTGACAATTGTAGGTGTATAAGGACTTTTGTCCATCTTGCCTTGACAATAGTATATGCAGAAGGAATTTCGTCCATCTCACCTAAATATTATGAGGTGCAAGTGAACTTTCATCCATCTCATCTGGACAGTAGAAGGGAACGAAGTCTATTCTTTTAAATGCTTATTGTAGCAGATGAAATCAAAGTCAATTGTATTAATGCTGAAGGAAGATATGTGGGTGTGCAGGTCCAGCTGTGTGGCTTAGTACTATTGAAAATTTGGGGAAGGTAAACTGTGGGTGGCGGCAGAGTTCCCTCTGTGAGCTCTGTTCATCAAGTCATGGGGGTGTCCTTGGGTGTTGTGTTCATGTACGGCACATTGTGAGGGCCACCCCGCTGAGCGAGCGGTGTTCTAAAGGGAATGATGTCTGGACTGCAGCCGCAAGATATGCCCCCGTGGACTTAGGAGTCCCTAGGCCTCTTAGCAGGGTGAGCACCTGAGCTTGATGTTCCTTTATCGCGCACGCGTTGTGCATTGTACGCGCGTGATGGCAATGTGCGCGCTTGCACGCGCGGACCTTGCACGTTCTTCGTGCATGCTAGTAGCGCATGGACGTGCTCTTTTGTGCGGACGCATTTAGCTCTATCAATTTGTCCCTAGAAAATTCACGGGGAACCCCATGAATACTAATGACTCGTAGGAGTATTTAAGGTTTTAGATCACATCAGCTGACAAAAAAGGCATTGATCCTAGTAGAAATAAAGTTAAATGAATATATAAAAATGCATTGGTGCATAAATATGATGTTAAGGGTTAACTCTAGAGGGATGCGAATTTCATGTCACTGATGAGACTTCGATCTTGGTGTCCTACTAGGGATTTCTACATGTTCCATGACCCTGAATAGAATTGATATGACCATGTTAAGACATCCACATGGGGTATATGATTGGATGACTACAAAGATGAGTATGTGTCAGTCCCCCAAAAAAATTTAAGTTACCCTTAACTTTGTCAAATAATTAGAATAAGTTGAAAATTTAAAGAAGAAGGTGTTATTGGATATTAGATAGGCAGGATTAAGAATTTGAATGAATGAATGCTTAATACTCTAATATAACAAGGAATATAGGTATTCATTTATAATAAACGCACTGCAATGTTTTGCTATTACTTTGACTTCGTTTGACATAGTGGTGACGGTCATAAACACATGGGTTAAAAAGTCATTGTTAAGGATCCCCAAATGAAAGTGGACGAAGTTCCTTAGATAGGAGTTAACAAATGACAATTTAACCCCCTACACCACCATCAACGTGCCAAAAGGAACAAAGATGCAAATCAATGTTATTTTTTATTGCACATTTGTTATATATTTTGCTAGTAACATTTTTGTCAGAAGTAGTTAAATAGGTAAGATCTCACTTATGACTAATTTAATTTTAAAATATATTTTAGGACAAGGGAAATGTAGAGGAAGAGATTGCTAGTAAATTGTCAGGCGAAGGGATACGAGTACCAACTTGTTGAGTGTGGTTCTTATCCGATGTAGAGATAATCATTAGGCCCGCGCTCAGTGGGTTTATAAATCATAACTTTAGTTTCAAAATTATGTTTGCTTCATATCATTGAATCTCCGTTGTATGGATCAAATTTTTAAAGATTTCTATTCAGGCAAAGTCAAAAAAAATAGGATGCAAAAAGTCTTCAATAATATCTACAATTAAACTTTGGTCCCATGGATCACCTTACAACTTATCACACGGTGCATGCCTCAAAATTTTTATTCATATTATTATTGTTGCGGGTCACCTAGTTTTTCCCCGGTTAGTAGAATTTGACCGTCTTAGCTCAAAGTTGGACCGGATGCGCAAACAATCAATGAAAAACATCAACAAATGATAGAAGACTTTTTTAACGTGAAAAACCCGAAAAGGGTGAAAACCACGTGACCGGATCGGTGCCGGGCCAAAATCCACTATTTTATTTGAGGTTACAAGCACTGGAAATCTCCTTGGAGGGTGACAGACCATCTCATTGTTACAAGCTTTAAGTACAAGAAGAATAAGAAAATAATCTAAGTCCATGATGCTCTGACTAGAGCATCCAATGGAGTGTTCCACTGCGAATTCTTTTGGAGCGAAAAATTGGGTAAGTCTTTGGGGCTTGGATGAGCATACTGGTAAGTATTCTTCTGTCATCTTCTCTTGTACTTGCGAGAGCATCCATGTGAGTGTTAGGTCTTGGCGCTGAGCGTTGAGCATTAAGCGGCCTAGAGAGGGAGCGGAGCGAATTCTAGGCAGAGGAACGATCTAAGTCTCAAGTTCTCGCCGAAAAACCTCAGAGTTCTCTCTAGATTTCGCAGTTGCTTGTCATTAAATAAGGGCCTGGGGGACCTATTTATAGTTTTTTGAAGAGATGTGTTGGTAATTGTGTGTCGTGTCAGGGCAGATTTTATGCTTATCAATAGCGTTGCTCTATTACTTTCACCTGGATCAAAAAAATTTCATAAAACAACAGAAGTTCACCTCGGGCGGCTCGACAGAGACGAAGGCGACCAACAGCAGTGGAGGCGGACGTCGGTGGCAGAGGAGGCTGGCGGTGGCAGCCGCCACTGCCAGCAACGTAGGAATCCTATTGCAATCAATAGCTGATACGTGATAAAAAGGCTTAAGTGCAAGTGCACACGTCACTCAAGTAATAAAGTGTGAGTGAGATCGTGCTTATAGCGAAGTGATTATTTTAGTGCTTATAATTACTAGCTACACCGCTTCTTCAAATTCAAGCGAAGTGATTAATCTGATTTCTTGAAGGACTTAATAAGAGCTTAAAATGTGGATTAACACAAAATAGAATGTTATCTAAATTACTTTTTTATGTTGATTGGAAAGGAAGTAGTCTTGTATTTCAGGTTTCCAATGTGAGTTGAAATGGTGCATGAAACTAATATTTAGTAAGAAGGTTTGACCAAATTACCCTGCAACGATTTGATAGAAAAAATCCTCATCTCTCGAATCTCAAAAATCTTAATATCCTATATTCCCCTAGTCATCTCTAATTTAGGAAGAATAAAAAATATTTTAAAGAGTAAAAATCGGATTTGCTAGCAAGAAGAGGGAATATCTTCCTCTTTTCTTTACTATGGTGAACTCATGAGCGATTAAACTTCTTCTCTCTCGAATCTCGAAATACAACGCAAGGGTAAAAAACTTTTAGTTAAAGATCTACACCACTCGTCTTTCGATTCTTACGGTGAAATGTGATAGCCTTCAACCTAAATTCCGCCTCTCATCTCTCGAATCTCGATGTGAAATAGAAGATGAAAACAAAACCAAAAGTTCCATTGATAAATTCAAAAGTTCCACCAAGAAGATTTCGTCAAACAAACTTAACATAAGAAAACTATACCATCAAAACACACATAGTACTTCCTTCATACAAGACCAAGGGAATTTAATTCATGACCACGGAAGAACACAACAAAATAAGAAAGATCTTATAACACATGATGATAAGGATTCAAAATAGTGTAGGAAATTGCTCTTCAAGTTACACCCAAGCAGTCCTTCTCCAAGATCCGGTTTTCCCCTAATTCTTCTTCTCCAAAGCCATCTCCAAGCTGATGCTCTCCAATCAATTCTCCATTCCCCGTTTATGGTATAAGATTCTACTCTTAAAAACGTGCAATCTTTTACCAAGAGTTGTCTCTTTTCAATTTTCATTTTGGTGTAAAATTCAAATTTTGAATTTAAAATCCATCCAAAAGTTGTTGCAACAACTTTTCAGGTTGTTGCAACAACCTGCGTAGGCCAAAAAATGTGTCCAACTTTGCTTCTCGGGATCAATTTCTTCTGTATTTTTAGCAAAAAAATAAAAGAAAATTAGACATATTAACTACAAATAAAATAAATACAAATTTACTTATATATTTTGTACTTATTTAATTCACTTGTTTCTCAATACGATGAAATATTAAATCAAAATGAAGTACTAGATAACTTCTTTTGGGGAAATTATCATACCTCCACACTTAAATGTCTGTTAGTCCCTAGCAAAGATATTTTATAATAATAGGATGAGTGAAGAGTTAATAATAAGATGTGAACTCAAATGATCTTTAGTTCTTGAAAACAAATTAATCAAAGCATACTCAAAAAATTCATTTTACTTAACTGATAAGCTTATCAATCTATAAGAGCTCAATCATTCACCAATCTATTAGTTAGATCGAAGATAAAGCTCAAACAAGTATCTTAGTGTGGTGCGTGCTTTTCTTGAAAAATAGTTTACTCTCATACAAAATTTTATAATGAACCTCCACATTAATTGGAGAGGATAAGAATAATCTAAGTCTATAATTTAACCTCCACAAGTGTTAGTAGTTCAATTGAAAGTAAGATTGTTTTTGGCTTGGTTAAGAATTTTTGGATAGTTTTGATAATAGTATGGTATTCTCTAGTTAGTAATCTTAATAATTCACCATATTATGGGGTCTTTCAACATACATCATTTTTTAAACATATCTTATTCATAGTAGGGATCATTCCAAGTATAAGTGCACATACCCGGGCCACATATCACCATGATGTTTCAACCATTATTTTCTTTTCTCTTTTTTTATCATAGTTGGGATCATTCTAAGTATGCATTTACATACCTAGGCCGCATATCACTATGACATATTTTTCTTTTCCTATTTTTTTCATCATAGTTGGGATCATTCCAAGTATACATTTACATACCTAGGCCGCATATCACTATGACACAATTTTCTTTTCCCATTTTTTCCATCATAGTTGGGATTATTCCAAGTATGAGGACATATACTTAGGATACATATCACTATGAAATTTAACCCTTTTTAAGAGAAATTCGACACTCTAACTTACTAAGGTACAATTAGTAGGAACAAATGACAGATAAGCATGAAATAATGTGTATGCCAAAGTTCAAGCTCAAATATTTTAGTGGATAATCAAAAGGAATACTACCTAAGCTCATGTATAGGCTTACCTCATTGACTTAGTTCTTGCTCACCCCTCCCTATTATTTTTAAAGGTCAATATCAAAATATTATATTGGAAGTAAACAGATGTTTTGTATATAAAATCAATGCTTGAGTGAACTTTATCAGAAAAAATCTTACTAATTTCAAATTTATTATTTGAACTCTTTGGATTGTTCAGCCATATCAATTAATTATCATTGAATATGTCTAGAACAACCTAATGATTAATTAAAACAAGAATTAAGATCATTAAATTCATGTTTAAATGAATTATTCTTCACTCAAGTGGTAGGGGTTATAACACCCCACCTCTACACTTAAGTCTTTTGCTACTCCCTAACAAAGATATATATATATATATATATATCTTTTTTTATGAGGTTACACTAAATTATTTCTACTAATATGCAAATCATTTTAAGGGATAAAGAAACTTGAAATCAGAATTACTCCCCTGAAATGGATGTGATGGAGTAGTTGTCCATTACTTCTTTTTGACGTACTTATGTTACTGCCATCATACAATAATCCTCAACAACCCAGTCATTTAGTCTAGCCTGCATAACTTTCATCCTCAAAGTGTACATAGCTATTGGCATGTGATCTATTTGTGTTAGAATCGATGAGTATAATCAAAAGTCACACAAGTATATCACATGTGCATGATTATTATCATAGAAACCATTGTCAGGACTCAAACCAAAGAGCATTCCATCATGTTTAATTCAGAATCACTAATTGTAATAAGATAAGCAACATCAGGGCTAAGAAACATTTTGACTTCGATCGTTTTTCATAATTTTAAATGTGTAAGTGATGTAAAACAAGTGACATAAGAGTGCAGCTCTCAACAAAATAAATGTGACGTAGCATGATACATATGATATATTTCAATACTCAATTTAAGGCCAATGTTATGTTAAACATAAAAAGGACTATATGTAGCATCATAAGGCATCATAGATCATATAAGTGAAACACAAAATAAACCATCCAACATTTCGCATCACAGCATACATATCACCAAAACCAAGTCCAGAGCATATCATAGCAAAATAAAGTCTAGGGCAAAATATAAGCCTAACTATGCAAAAGAAGAGCTAGAAAGGAGATAAATCTACTCGTCCTCCTCTTCGTAAACTTCTTCATTGTCTTCCTCCTCGTTTCTCTCCTCTACAGCAGCCACAGTTGGGTCAACACTGGATCAGTCCGAAGTTAGAAGGTATCCATTGTCGTCAAACTGCCCCATCATCCTGAAGCTCGGCTCCGAAACTAGAATATTTGCTTTCTCCATAATCTTGCGCAGATTTGAGCGAATATCCTCAAACTATTCCTTCTCGTAAAGATATTGACACCGCTGATATGCCTTAATATACTCAATCTGTTCCATCATAATATCTGGATTAGTACCTCGATCTGCCACTAAAATATCAATATGAAAGGGGTCGGTCGATGGTGGCTTAGCGGAATGATCAGCTCCCATAATGCGCAACAAATCCTTCTTCCTTGAGGCTCTCACAGCCACCTTGATATTCATTTCCACTAATATCTCTGTGATGGGGTGACTAACTTGAGTCACCATATCATCTTCACCTTGATTCACTCCTGCCATCCGACAAAGCTCCGTAATCAAAACAGGATACCACAACTGTTTCACTTTCTCCTCCTTGAACTTTTGCATTAGAAGGGTAGAAATGAGTGCTCTTATGTTCAGTTTATCCCCCTCAAAATGCTAAAGATAAGAGCGACCTTTTCCATTGTCAACGTGTTCAGATGTCGTGTAGGCATAACCCCTGCATTGATGAATAGATACCATACCTTTGCTTCCCGATTTAAGCATGTTGTATGTAGGGTCTTTCTTGACTTACTCGCCCATTCCGGCTCCAGTGTACAACAAACTACCGCTACCATTTACTCAATAGAAAACTGGACAAGATATTTGCACAACCATCTTGAGTATTGTTGTCAAAATCGAAGAGTTCGTTGATTTTAGAGGCTGAAAATTCCACACTTTTCCCCTCACAAACACCTTCTCTCCACTTGAGTTCGTAGCATTAGCATAGAATTCATACACCCATGGTAAATTTTCCTCAGTCCTAGGGTGACAAAATGTTTCCCATTAGAGAGCCCTAATTTGATTTACATATTTCACGCTCCAAGCCCTAGCTTCTATCTTGAAACCTCGCTCATAAATGAAGGGGATGTTCCCGAGAGTTTCAAAATGATGTCGAGCATCCTCGGTCAGAAATCAGACATTTTTCCTAGACACCTCTTTACTTTTTTCCTTTCTCTTTTCTCTTCGACGCCATGATCCAGACTAATCATAACACACACACACAAAATTGAATTTAAAATGACTGGACATAAATCTAGTTCTCAAGTTAGGTCTAGGGTTAAAAGTTATACCTCAGAATTCTCCCAATTCAGTGACTGCAAAAACACCCCACTTGTTTTCCAGTTCAGCTTGACTTATGGCAACCAGAAATCTGACGACAATTTTGTCGCTCATCGCTCACACGTCTCCAGGAGTTAGTCTCCTGGCGCTCATCGTTCTTCTCTCTCCGCCATCTTCAATTTGCCCCAGGTTAATGGTTTTGTCGCTTGATTTCTCCCTCCTGATCGATGCTCGCAAAATCGCCCAGGTGAGGAGTCTCGGCCAACTGTAAAACTACTGGGATGCGGAGACGCTGACTTCTACGAAATCGTCAGGAGATCGAGCCACCGCCTTCTTCGAAACTGCTGGGAGATCGAGCTACTGCCTTCTGTGAAATTGCCAAGAGATCGAGCCATCTCCTTCTACGAAATTACCGGGAGATCAAGCCGTCGCAATCCGCACTTTCCTTCTCTCCCGATCGCTAGGTCGTGGTGATCAGGGTTGTGGGTTTTTTCGGGTTTTAGGAAGGGGGGGATGAGCCAGGTTTTGTAGGATTAGGTTTTAAAGTTATTATTTTTGAAAAAATATCTCTTTTTTTAAGGTTTCCAGCAACTAAAGTGTTGCAACATCCTTTTCAGGATGTTACAACCTTTTAGTTGCTGCCAATATTGGCAGAATCAGCCGATTTTTTCTTTTTATTTTTTTTTGTTTGTTTTTTTAAACTCAATCACTAATCACGTGGCATTGGTCACTCTGATTGTCTTTCTATACCTACAAAAACAAACGCAATTTATTTATTTATTTAATTATATATATATATATGTATTTAAATTATGATAAAATAAGATGTATTGCCTTCCACCAAGCACCTCGTTTAGCATCCCGGCGGGACGTTTTCCACTCAATTTTTCATTTAAAATGAATGAACGATACCAGTTGTTCATTATCACCGTTCCGATAAATTTTTAATCGCTAGCCATTAAATTTTAATTCAGAATTATCTTGCTCATTAATTATGGTGATCGCGCTGTAAGGGTGTACTTCTTTCACTCAGAATGGTCCCGACCAATGAGTTTTAAGTTTTCCATGAAATAATTTGAGACGAGAGTTGAACAATAAAACTAATTAGTCGAGCTCGAAGTGTTTGTCAATCAGATGTTGGTCGTGTCACTTCTTCATTTTTTCTTTATAAATCCTAGAACTCTCATAAGCATTCATCCTAATCTCCTCCAATTCATGTAATTGTAAAATTATTTGCTTTCCCGCATCTTAATAATCAAAGTTAATCTACTTGATATCCCAATAGGATCGATGTTCTAGCTCTAAAGGCAAATGACATGCTTTTTTGAATACTAACCTATAGGGGGTTAGACCAATTGGTGTCTTATAAGCAGTTCTATAAGCCCACAAGGCGTCATTAAGCTTTTGGGACCAATCTTTACAATTGATGCTAACAGTCTTTCCGAGGATATTCTTTATTTCTCGATTAGAGACTTCTGCTAGCCCATTGGTTTTAGGATGGTATGCCAAAGCTACCTTATGCTTGACTCCATACTTTTTAGAAGCTTAGCGAATTGGTAATTACAAAAATGACTTCTTCCATCACTTATGACCGCTCTTGGTGTTCCAAAATGATTAAAAATATAATTCTTTAAGAAATACAAAACTATTTTAGCATCATTTTTGGTAGTGGTGATTACTTCAACCCATTTAGAAACAAAATTGACTTCTAAGAGTATAAATATGTTACCATTTGAGTTCACAAAAGGTCCCATGAAATCTATGCCCCATACATCAAACAGTTTAACCTCTAAAATTGTATTCATTGGTAGAGAATCACTTTTCTTAATACTTTCACTCCTTTGACAATGATCGCACTATTTGACAAATTCTCTAGCGTCTCAAAATAAATTGGGCCAGAAGAATCCGGCTTCTAGTATTTTCATGGTCGTCCTGTCCCCTTTAAAATGTCCTCCATAAGGGGAGTTAAAACATTTTTCTAATATAGACTTCATTTCTCCCTCCGGGATGCAACGTCTTAACATACCATCTACTTCAATTTTGAAAAGATAATGTTCATCCCAAACCATAAGATCAGACTTGATGCAAAAATCTTTTCTTTTGCTGAAAATGCAAATCATAAGGAAAAATTCGACTAACTAAATAATTTACGAAGTCTGCGTACCAAGGTAATGAATTTTCAGAAATGGACAAAATCCTTTCATTAGGGAACCTTCCATTAATTGTTTAATGTAACGATGAAGTGGGGGATTCAATCCTTGAGAGATGATCAGCTACCGAATTATCAACACCTTTCCTATCCTTAATTTCTAAATTGAATTCTTGTAATAACAAAGCCCAATGAATTAGCCTAGGTTTAGCGTCTTTCTTTTCCATGAGATACCTAATTGCCGCATGATCAGTGAATGCAATAAGTTTAGTACATAAAAGATAAGACCTACACTTTTCAAAGGCGAACACTACAGCTAATAATTCTTTTTCAGTAGTGGTGTAATTTGTTTGAGCCTTGATCAAAGTTTTTCTAGCATAGGTTATGGTATGAAAAACCTTTTCTCGCACTTGTCCTAATACAACACCAACGACATAGTCACTAACATCACACATAAGCACAAAGGGCTCTCCTCAATTAGGGGCCACTATAATTGGTGTCATCGTTAACCGGGTTTTAAGTTCATTAAAGGCATTTAGACAGTGATCATCAAAATGAAACTTTATGTATTTCTCTAATAACCCATTTAAAGGTTTACAAATTTTAGCAAAATCTTTGATAAATCTTTTATAGAAACCTGCGTGTCCAAGAAAACTTCATAGTATTTTTATGTTCTTAGGGTGGGGTAATTTTTCGATAACCGCAATCTTAGCCCAGTCTACTTCTAACCCTTCTTTTGACACATGAAGCCCAAGCACTATTCCTTTGCGCACCATAAAGTGGCATTTTTCCCAATTCAATACCAGGTTAGTTTCAACACAACGAGAAAGTACTTTTTCCAAACAGTTCTTCATCAAATGTTTTTTCGAAGATCGAAAAATTGTCCATAAAAATTTCTATGTCATTATCCATAATATCTGAAAATATAACAATCATACATCGCTGAAAAGTGGCTGATGCATTACACAAACCAAATGGCATTCTCCTAAAAGTGAATGTTCTGTAAGGACATATGAAAGTATTCTTCTCTTGGTCTTCCAGATTTATTGTAATTTGATTATATCCAGAATACCCGTCTAAGAAACAAAAGAAATCATTACCCAATAGTTTATCTAAAACTTGATCAATAAAAGGCAAAGGAAAATGATCTTTTCGAGTAGCCTTATTTAGCTTCTGATAGTCCATGCATATGTGCCATCCTGTGATAGTTCTAGTTGAAATTAATTAATCCTTATCATTTTTAACTACGGTCATACCCCCTTTATTAGGAACACATTGGATTGGGGAGACCCATAAACTATCAGAGATGAGATATATTATTCCCACATCTAACCATTTTATGATCTCCTTTTTCACCACCTCTTACATAGGTGGGCTAAGACATTGTTGAGGCTCTATAGAACCTTTGTAAGATTCTTCTAGAAGAATTTTATGCATACATAATGAAGGACTAATTCCTCTAATGTCCGTTATAGTCCATCCTATGGCTAATTTATATTGCTTTAAAATATTTAGTAATTTTTTATGTTGTTCTGGTAGTAAGTTGGAGTTAATAATGACTAGTAACGTATCATTCTCTCCCAAAAATACGTATGAAAGATACTCAGGAAGTGGTTTTAACTCCAAAGTGGGCGGATAAATAATAGAGGGTCTATCCGCTAGTGATTTTGTTGGCATGTCTAGAGGTTCCGGTCTGCAAAAGGAAAATGGATTCTTTTCATAAAGATGCACACACCCTTGTATTTTTTTTGTCTTCATGAGAAATCTCATTAAAATTCACTAAGGATGTTAAGTTCTCATCAACACTATCATGTTCATAATTTAACTCACAATCAAATAGTGTTATGTTATTTACCTCCTCCATAAGGTCTTCTTCCCTATCAGGGTATTTCATCGCCCTGAGAACATTAAAGATAACTTGTTCATCATTAACCCTCATGGTTAACTCGCCCTTATGAACATCAATCAAAGTTCTCCCTATTGCTAAGAAAGGCCTTCCTACGATAATAGGTACCTCCTTATCCTCCTCCATATCCAACACCGCAAAATCTGTCGTAAAAATAAATTTTTACACCTTAACTAAAACATCCTCAACAACCTCTTTAGGAAAAGTAAGGGTTTTATCAGCTAATTGTAATGCTAGCAACGTCTTGGTAATTTCCCATAATCCTAATTTCTTATATATTGATAAAGGCATTAAATTTATACTTACGCATAAATCACACAAGGCCTTTCCTTCAAATTGATATCCAATAGAACAAGGGATGGTGAAACTTCCATGATCTTTTAACTTGGGTGGCAATTTCTTTTGGAGGATTGCACTATACTCATGAGTAAGTGCTACCATTTCATTTACACCAAACTTACTCTTCTTATTTAAGATATCTTTCATGAACTTGGCGTAGCTTGACATCTGTTCTAAGGCTTCAGTGAAGCGTATATTGATTTATAGTTTCTTGAATATCTCAGAAAAATTTGAAATTATAGATCTAATTTACTCTTCCTTAGCCTTTGAGGGAATGGTGGAGGTGGGTAAATAATTGTATTTCCTTTTTCTTTTAGAGATTTCACATTATTGGATTTCATGTTTTCTCCTATGACTTCTACTTCTTCATCATTATTGTTGTACTCTTGGGTGAAGTTTTCATTAAGCTTACTAGGGATGTCATTCTCCACCTCCTTTTGAACGCTATTATTCTCAAGTTGATTATTTTGTTCACTTACCAACTCCCTTCCACTCTGTAATGTAACATCTTTACATTGATGATTATTATCTCCCTTAGGATTCGGTGTGGTATCCGTAGGAAGTGTGCCTTGTTGTCTCATACTCAAAGCAGATGCTATTTGTCCTAGTTGAGATTCAATCATCCTCATTGAGTCCTCCAAACTAGTGAAATGTGCTTCATTCTTTTGCATTGAATCCATAATGAAGTCATCAGTTAATTTTCTAGAAGGTCCTGCTTGGTTGGGATGATGATTTTGATGTTGAGAATTAGGATTAGAGTTAAATAGATTCGGTGGAGTAGAACAGGAATTGTTCTTCTAAGAGAAGTTTGGATGGTTTCTCCATTCAGGATTGTAATAATTTGAATAAGAATTTTGATTTTGTTTATAATGACCTCCAATATAGTTTACTTCTTTATTGTTACCTACAAGTTATTCAATTGTTAGAGTAGGATTGGGTGTGACCGTGGGAGTGATTATGCTATTAACTTGTGAGTTCATTTGGTTTTGGTTTAACATCAAAACATCTAACCTCTAGTTAATAAAATTAAATTGAGACGTTATTTGGGATGCAAATGATGTTAATTGGTCAACTTGGTACATACCTGTCGTAGCAGTAGAATGTCCTTGTCAATCAATCAAATGATAGTTGTTAGAAGATAAATCTTCTAAGATTCTATATGCATCTTCCGGGTATTTATTCATAAGAGACCCTCCCACAGCTCCATCTACTTGGATCATCATTGATGTCTAGAGGCCATTGTAAAAGGTCCATACTTGTTGGTGGATGGCCAATCCATGGTGGGGGCATCTCTGCAATAGCTCCTTAAAGCGTTCTCATGCATCATGGGTTTCTCCATTCCCTTGCATGAACGTAGAAATATCTCTCATTAATTTAGCAGTTTTGGATGGGGGAAATAGTAGGCCAAGAATTTTTCAACCAATATAGCCCAAGTAGTAATAGACCCATTGGGTAATGAGTTCAACCAATCTTTTTCTTTCCCTTCTAGAGAGAAAGGAAACAATCATAATTTAATGGCTTCTTCAGATGCATCATTAATCTCGAACATGTCACAGATTTCTATAAACGTTCTTAGATAAGAGTTAGGGTCTATATGGTTATGGCCACTAAACTTATTATTCTAGACAAGTTGCATAGCCGTGGAATCAATTTTAAAGTTGTTAGCCTCTACAACGAATCTAGCTATACTAAATTGTACCCCTCCCCTAAAAGGCATATTATAGTCACGACATGTTCTCCTATTTTCCATTGGGTTCCCATTATGCTCTACTTGGCCTCCTAAATCCTATCCCTCTTGATGAACCTCAGCATCATTGTTTTGATTATTTAAATTCATGTTGAGTTGATTCAAATTTTCCAATCCAGTTGATTTTCTATTACATCTACAAGTTCACTTAATTTCTGAATTTAATGGTATTAGTTCAACTGGGTGATACCTTGACATACACTATCAGATTAAAAAGGCATAATAAGAAAATAAAAATAATTAAAATTAAAACAAAATAAAAGCTTGACCTCCAAATATTAAGGATCACTAATATTGTAAGAAAAACATTAAATTCATTGCACCCCCCGGCAACGATACCAAAAACTTGATACACAGTAAAAAGGCTTAAGCGTAAGTGCACACATCGCTCAAGTAATAAAGTGTGAGTTAAATCATTTCCACAAAGAAGTGATTAATTTAGTGCTTATAATTACTAGCTCCACCGCTTCTTCAAATTCAAGCAAAGTGATTAAGGTTATTTCTTGAAGGACTTAATAAGAGCTTAAAATATGTATTAACACTAAATAGACTGTTATCTAAATTTCTTTTTTTTTATGTTGATTGGAAAGGAAGTAGTCTCGTATTTCAGGTTTCCTATATGAGTTAAAATGGTGCATGACACTAATATATAGTAAGAAAGTTTGACCAAATTATCCTGCAATTATTTGGTAGAAGAAATCCTCATCTCTTGAATCTCAAAAATTTTAATATCATATATTACCCTAGTCATCTCTAACTTAGGAAAAATAAAAATATTTTAAAGATTAAAAAATGGATTTGTTAGCAAGACGAGGGAATATCTTCCTCTCTTCATTACTATGGTAAACTCATGAGTGATTGTACTTCTCTCTCGAATATCAAAATACAATGCAAGGGTAAAAAACTCTTTGTTAAAGATCTACACCACTTATCTCTCGATTCTTGCGGTGAAATAAGATAGCCTTCAACCTAAATTCAGCCTCTCATCTCTCGAATCTCGATGCGAAATAAAAGATGAAAATAAAACCAAAAGTTCCATTAATAAATTCAAAAGTTCCATTAAGAAGATTTCATCAAACAAACTTAACATAAGAAAACTACACCATCAAAACACACATAGTACTTCCTTCATACAAGACCAAGAGAATTTAGTTCATGACCACAAAAGAACACCACAAAATAAGAAAGATCTTATAGCACATGATGATAAGGATTCAAAATAGTGCAGAAAATTGCTCTCCAAGTTGCACCCAAGCAGTCCTTCTCCAAGATCCGATTTTTCCCTAGTTCTTCTCCAAAGCCATCTCTAAAATGATGTTCTCCAATTAATTCTCCATTCCCCTTTATGGTATGAGATTCTATTCTTAAAAACTTGCAACTCTTTACCAAGAGTTGACTCTTTCCGAATTTCTTTTTGGCGTAAAATTCGAATTTTGAATTTAAAATTTTTCTAGAAGTTGTTGCAACAACTTTTTCAGGTTGCTGCAACAACCTGCGCAGGCCAAAAAATGAGTCCAGCTTTGCATCTCTGGATCGATTTCTTCTGCATTTCTAGCAAGAAAACAAAGGAAAACTAGACCTTTTAACCACAAATAAAATAAATATAAGTTTACTTATATTTTTTTATTTATTTAATTCATTTGTTTCCCAATACGGTGAATATTAAATCAAAATGAAGTACTAGATAAATTTTTTTTGGGAAATTATCAATAGCATCTGCTCAAGTATCGCGTGTGTTGGCCGCATGAGCGGTCGACCACACGTGTGTGTTGCTCGCAAGCTTGTGTGCTTACCACTTGCGCATTCGTGTGCACTCGGCTTTGCCCTTCTTCCAGGGTATTTTTGGGTCTCCATGCGAGTGTGGCTTGGTGCGTACAACTCACTTAGTCGAGTTGCCTCCCCTATGTGTCCTTAGTCAAAATCTTTTTGGTTTGATTTAGAAAAGTTTTGGGAAACCCCATCAAATGTCCCCAAATTTTTGCGGGTCATGATCCGCGAAATGTAGATCCCAAAATTTTTTTACCTAACCATTTTTCCTTGGTTCTGTGATACTTTACTCAGCGAATTACTTTTTTCTTGTGTCATTTTGTAGTGTTGGGCGTGTCATAGTTCGCCTTCGTGTGTTTGATAGCCATTGCTGCTCAATATCCGCTCTTTTAGAGATGGCAAAGAATCTGGGTCCGTTCTCGTTTCTGGAGGACTGGGGTCCGACCAAGTGGATGTGTTTGGAGGAGTATGTATGACTCGTTCTTGTCTTGAAGAGTATAAGGACTCGGGTTCCATTCCCTTGGAGGTGGTAAAGGATCTTTGTACGTTTGCGTCATGGTAGGTCTTAAGGTACGATTTATTATTGGTGGCGGCAGAGAAGAACCTTTGATTATTCTTGCCTTAGGAGTACATAGGTATTTTGAGGTGGAGGTGACAAAAAACCTTATTGTTTTGCGCCTCAGGAGGACTATGGTTTGTTTAGGTCGAGGTGGCGAAGAACCTTTATTTGTTCGTTTGTGCCTCAGGAGGACCGACATTATTTAGGCATAGTTTGCAAAAAAACTTTTATTTGTTCGCACCTTGAGAGGACTGGTGTTCATCCAGGTGGATATGATGAAGAACCTTTGTTCATTCGTTCCTTAGGAGGACTGGGGTCCGTCTAGGTGGAGGTGGCAAATAACCTTTGTTTTTTTGCGTCTCATGAGGAACAGGATCTGTCCAAGTGGAGGTGGCGAAGAGTCTTTGTTCATTCATGCTTTAGGAGGACCGAAGTCCATCCAGGTGGAGGTTGCAACAAATCTTTGTTCATTTGCACCTTAGGAGGACCGAGGTCCGTCCAGGTGGAGGTGGCGAAGGACCATTATTCATCCGCACCTTAGAAAGATTAGGGTATATCTAGGTGGATGTGGCAAAGAACCTTTGTTCATTTGTGCCTCAGGAGGACCGAGGTCCGTCCAGGTGGAGGTAGTTAAGAACCTTTGTTTGTTCATGCCTCGGGAGGATCGGGTGTAATGACCAAAAACATGAAGTGACTCAAACGGATAATAAAATTCGATGATAAAAAAAATATCCCCTATGATGAGAATAAAAATTTAACAGTGTCTATTCGGCATCGTCATGCTTTCGCATTCTTTATATTTTTATGTTAGATATTATAAAATGATATCGGTGGCCTTGGACTGTGTGTATGTTTATTTAAAAATTGTGGGATGGTGAATGTGTCGTTTCACGGTTATTAATGGCTTCTAAAGTAATGAACTGTGTTGAATGGGTTTATTGAAGTTTAAGATGACATGCATATTAATTTATGGTGAGGCGGTGATTTCTATAGCGGTGGCAGTAAAAATTATTATATTTCCTCTCTCTTATCTTTCTGCCAAGATACACACCTTTACTCTCATCCTTCCCCATATCGCAGCTAGGGCTCTAGAACGGGGTCGATCTCCTCCTGTACGCTTATCCTCTCCCTCTCTTCAACTTATGAAATCTCACAAGATCCTTTAGTTGTTGCTAGAATCGGGGCTTGGCAAGGTTCTTCTTGGACTGGTATTTGTCTTGACTTGTGCTGTTAGTGTTGAATCGAGACCCGGATTGATTTAACTCCACTATAAGTTTTTCTTCTTCTTTATTTGTTCTTAATTTGGGGTGTATTTCATTGTAAAGCCATCTTGGGTTTTCTCATATTTGAGATCTTGTTTGGATGGTTGTTGGCCCTTCCTTGCATGGGTATGGTAGAATGTTATGGGAGTTTGGCCAACTGTTAGCAGATTACATGGTGTTGTTTGGCCGGTGGTTGTACTAGTTGTTGCTATTCGATTATTGCTATTTAGCCCTTCTTAATTTTGGGTTTTTGGTGGCTTTGCTGGCAGTTATGATTCCTAGTTTTGGTTGGCTAATTTTTTCCTTTTAATTGACATGTTGGTCGGCTGTTGTTGTCCCTCCTCTTATTGTGGGTGTTGCTGCATGAGTCTAAGTTTGGAAACTCATTAATTTTTCATGGGGTTATTCAGACTGATGTTATAGTAGGAAATTAATAGAGTTATTGGGGACACTTTGTGATTTACTTTCGAATACCTTATCCTTATTGTTAGTATTGTACATGTACCTCTCCTTGTGATATATATGGGGAATGGGTCCTTTATATGTGTTCTATTTGGTACAGAGCTTATGTTTTTTTACGGTTTTGTTAAATAGAGGGCTGAAAGAGTAGCTGCCAAATGATGTTAACCTAATAGTCAATATTATAGCGATAATGAGACGCAACCCCAGTATAAAAGACCCTAAGTGATAATTTTGATACAGATACCGTGAAGGATGGCTTCTCAAAATAGGCACGATGATGACATGAAATACTATCAAAGGAAGAATAACTGATGGTGATAGCTACCTGTTTAAGTTTATGCTTTATTGCCTATTTTTCATTTTATGCACTCTTATTATTAGAATGTCAAACTCATGATGACTCGTATATGGTAACATGGAATGATTGTATTTCACTGATAATGATTACTCGCATATGTATGGCCTTGTATAAAGGCAAACAGGCGATTAGCTTCTAATGGGATTAAGAAACAGATGAACACTATGTATATTAATGAAGTGTACAACAAACATAAATAAGAAAATGCATCGATGCATAGTAATGATAAGGGTATAACAGAACACGAATGCGGATATAAAAATACTGATGATTTGCCAAACCAGTTGGCCTAAGGGCATATGCGCGTGTTGTACGTACTGGTTTTGGATAATGATGACCCGGAAGGGTCGGGCCCAAAGAATGAAATACTGAAATACAAATACAGATACAGATACAGTTACCCTTAACATTACCTAAAGAAAAAGATAACATAAGAGTGTATAGTTATACAGTTATATCGATACGTTGCTACTGAACATGCGAACTGAGATAGTTTTACAGTTACATTGTTTTCATGATTACAGTTACATTGCTCACATTGCTTTCATGATTGTACTGATATTAGTATAGAGCTACTGAAGAATATTGTTCTATAACTGCTTATATTATTTTATGACTACTAACATTACAGATATAATGTTGATACACAGTTTTAGTATAGGTATGAAAAATGATTAGTAGAGATATATAATTATAACATTGCTAAATCTTTTACATTTATTTATGTGTACAGCAACTAAAGAGGTATTTACCTTGCTTAGTCATATTTTTATGACTAAGCTCGTCGTCATTTTGTACAGGTACTTGATATGACCTTGGGTACGTAAAGAAAAAGTGAAGTTGAACTTGGAAAGATAGAAAAGACTCAAGAAATTCTACAATTTATGAGGTATGTCTTATTATATGTTTTATTTTATACTCATTAGCCTTACTTCATCCTGGGACAACTGTCTTGAAAGTAGCTTAGATATAGATTATGTGGAATCCAAAATGGGGACCTCACCCCGGGGTCCGTTCGGGGGAAGGTGGCAAAGATCCTTTATTCATTCGCGCCTCAGGAGAACTAATGTCCATCTAGGTAAAGATGGCATGAATCTTTGTTCCTTCACGCCTCAGGAGGACCAGGGTCCATCTAGGGGAAGGTGTAGAAGGAATCTTGTCCATCTCACCTAGATGATACAGAAGGACTTTTGTCCATCTCGCCTTTGTGGTAGAAGATCTCGGGGCCTATTCTTCTTTCATAGATCTGTTTGTTATGAAAAGGAAAGTAGATCATTTATTGCTAAAATAAAAGATATGAGTGATCATGAATTCCTCCTCATGGCTTATTCTTGTGAAAGTATGGAAAGCAATAGATAGTACACAGAGTGCCTACCTCCCCTCTCGAGTATAGCTTAAGCTCTGTGTGGTCCTTCATGGCCTGAGTCCTGGCCGGGGTGGGACTACTACAAGTTGTAGAGGTTTGTTGCCTCCTGATCACCCCATAAAATACTATCCCTCCAGGTGTGTTGAATATCGTAGCTAGGTGCAGAATAAAGAGGATTGCCTCGAAGAGCATTTGGAGTGACCGACCGAAGATCGTGTTGTATGCCGAGCTGGAGTCGGCTACCATGAACTAAACGTCCCGGGTGACCTGCCTTGGGAACTCTCCTGGGGTGTTAGGGAGAGTGATCGTCCCTCGTACTGGCACCGAGGAATTATCAAAGCCATATAGCGGTCCAGTCACTGACTCGAGGCATTCTTAGGGATCTTCATGCTGAGCAACATGGATTGAAGATAAGATGTCCACCGAGTTTCCATTGTTGATTAGTTTCGTTCTAACCCTGAAGTAGAGATTGTTAATACCTCAACTGATGATGAGGGGGACCTTGTGCGGCGTGCATATTCCCTTTAATTCTTTGTCCCCAAAGGTGATGGCGGAATCAAATAGAGGCCTCGGGTCTTCTGGATTCTTCTATGGTTATACGATGGAGAGTACATGGGCGATAGGGATGGGTAAGCCGATGATTGTTTAAACCTCCCTGATTATTTGCCCGCCCATGTACATCCTGGTACTTCAGAGGCTTCTCTCACTTGGGCTAGCGCGGTGGCAGCCGGTTTAGTGTTTGGTTCCGTAAGTACCTCCCTAGATGGCCTTGTCAGATGAGGCATTCAATCTCCTATTTCAGTTGGGTGCAGTCCTCAATAATATGCGCGTTCCCACGATGTAGCTCACAATACTGTGCTTGGACCCCCCGATTTGGCAATAGTGGCTTAGGCCGACAAAGCATACTAGAGTCCTAGATTGTAATGAGTACCTGCGTCCAAGCGGTATTTGGTGGGGTGAATTCCTGATGTTGGCGAGTGCCTAGATCCCTGTAAGGTTTATTGCGGTGGTTGTCGCTCTTGTGGTGTACCCCTGTTGCAGGCTCAGGCACCCTCTTTCACTTGGAGGTCTCTTCAAATTGTTGGCGGTGGGCCTCGATGGCCTTGTCTACCACGATCTGTGCCTCAACCCAGTGAATGAGGTATGCATAGCTCGATACTATTTCCCACACAATCACGAAGTAGAAAATGCTTGGGAGGAGCCACCCTACCACTCCTGAGGAAGTCTCCATGAAGAAGCTTGGGGTCTACTCCTAGGATTTGTCATGCCTCAAAGGTGAAGCGGCAGAAGAACACCTTGAGTGATTCTCCCTCACTTTGGCGAATGCCGGAGATGTGAGAGGGGTCTCTGATAATCGAACAGTTGTCTATTGATTGGTCGATGAAGAGGCGTGTCCGCTCCCTAAAGTTATTGTTCTCTTCCTCCTACAAGGAGTGGAACCATATGCATGCTTGGACCTTCAGAGTTGTGGGGAACACTTTGCACAACAATTAATCAGGTGCGTTGAAGAGACACATGATTGTCTCAAAGTGAATTACATGCTTCAGGAGATTTTTTATCCCATAAAATGCCTCGAAGTGTGGCAGCTTGAACCTATACGGTACTGGGTATGCCAGGACATAAGGAGCGAGCAGGGACCCGTGATGGAACAGGCGTCAGGCGTTCATAGGACTTCACCATTCTTGGGCATATTCCTCCTCGATCATATACCTTATTTCCTGGTAGGTGAGACTTCAGTCGTCTTGCCATGTGTTCACATCCATTGGACGAGGGTTGAGTTGAGTGTCTGACTATGGATCCGGCCTCCGGGCAGTATGTATAGAGCTTGCTTCGTCGAAAAGATCATCGACGGGTGACTCCTTGGGGCAAGCCGCATCTCAAGGCAGTACATGTTCCTACGCGATGCCTGGTTACGTCCCATACATGTTTGTTGGGTTGGGCGGATTCGAGACTCCTAAATCCCATTGAAGTGTGAGCACTTCTGCTTGGCGTTCTTCAATCAGTCAGACATGCTGCTCCACCGAGCTTGCTAGTGTGGTTGTAGTGGGCCCTTCCAGTCATGGGGCATTGCTTACAGGCGAGTTAGCGGGGGACAATCCGGTACGTTCTTCTGGATCTGTTCCATTAGCAGTGTGTGCACTGCTTGTCATTATCGCTATTCGGGGGAGGTGCTTGCAAGGCATGTGATGCTTCTTGAAAGCTGTTGTAGAGTTTAGGGAACCCTTTCCTATAGAAGGCAGCAAACTGTTGTGAGTCACCCGATTTCTCCATCATCCAAAGAATCTGACCGCCTTATATCAGAGTTGGACTGGTGTATAAACAGTCAATGAAAAATAACATCGAATGACAATAGACTTTTTTTAACGTATAAAACCTGGAAAGGGTGAAAAATCACGTGGCTGGATCGGTGTTGGGTCCAAATTCACTATTTTGTTTGAAGTTACAAGCAATTGAAATCTCCTCGAACGGTGACATGACACCTCTCTATTACAAGCTTTAAGTATATAAAGAGCAGGAAAATAATCTGAGTCCACGATGCTCTGGCAAGGGCATCCAATGGAGTGTTCTGCTATGGCTTCTTTTGGAGTGGAAAATTGGCTAAGTCTTTGGGACTTGGATGAGCGCATATTTCTAGAGAAAATGGCAAAGTTCTTAAAGCTTTTGAGTTTGGGGAGCTTAGAGGCAAGCGTCCTGGTGAGTATTCTTTTGTCGTCTTCTCTTATGCTTGCGGGAGCATCCATGTGAGTGCTAGGCCTTGGCACTGAGTGTTGAGCGTTAAGCAACCTAGAGAAGGAGCAGAGCAAATTCTAGATGGAGGAATGATCTAAGTCTCATGTCCTCATCGAAAAACTTCAGAGCTCTCTAGCTTCCGGAGTTTCTTGTCTAGAAATTAGGGCTTGAGGACCTATTAATAGATTTTTGGAGGGATGTGCTGATAATTGCGTCGGGGAGGATTTTGTTCTGATGAATGACATTGCTCTATTACAGTCACCTGGATCACCAATTTTCATGAAACAACAGAAGTGTCCCCAGGCGACTCGAGCGGCCCGGGAAAGTTGCCTGCTAGCGGGGGCAGTCTTCTCAAGCTACACATAGGCTATATGCAAGCGTGGGTTGGCCGCACGTGTGGGCCCACCGTGCGTGCCCACTTCTCGTATGTTTATCGCTTGCGTGTTCATGTGTGCTCGACTTTGCCCTCCTTCCTGGGTGTTTTTAGGTTTCTGGGCGAGCGTGGTATGGTGTGTGCGGCTCGCTTGTTTGGGTTGGCTCCCCTTCATGTACTTGGTCGAAATCTTTCCTATTTGAATTAGAAAATTTAGGGGGAACCACATCAATTATGATTCCAAATCTCTATATACAGACGTAGAGAAATCAAAAGAGAAACAAGCAGAGTATATGAAATTCTCTACCATTAAGAGTATAGCTCCTCGTCATCGCCGTTGTTGGGAGGTCGCCGCCACCTCCGTTTGGAGGCCATCATGTATAATACCCCCAAAATACTTCTGCATAGGTCTGGGAGTGTTTGGCTGACTGCAGCATGTCCTTTATTCCTTAGCCAAATGACAAAGACAAAAGCATTGTGAGAACTCTAAAGGCGTCGTGTTCACTCGATGTCGGCTTCATGTTCACTCGATGTCGATGTCGTGTTCACTCGATGTCAGCAGCATGTTCACTCGATGTTGGTGGGTTAGCCTGCTGGGCATTGTGTTCACTAGCTAGGCATCGTGTTCACTTGATGCCTCGAGACCGAGCATTGTTTTTCTAAGTGTTGTGAACTGGTTTCGTAATTAGGCATTTTTGGGCATCTGGTCTTCTCGGTACTCAATCTAATGGCCTAGATTTTGTGTTTGTGAACCTTAAATATGGCAGAGGATTTATCCCCTTAGCTTTTTCAAGCATTTTTTCTCCCAACGGATCATGAGAGAGAAAGTGAGTGGAGGAGGAAGAAGACCAAGATCTGTCATTGTTAGAGCTTCGGAGCTCCGTATTCCAATCCGAGACTGGATCTATGGAGAGGGCTTGAAGGCAAACATGTTTACCAGTTCTATTTATGGATTCCATAGTAAGGAAGAGGTATCGCAAGGTAACAACATCTCTCCTCCCGATCTTAGGATGTGTACATGACATCTTTTCTAATGCATTTTGTTTCTTGCAATTTCTTGGCACCATATCTATCAAATGAGAAAGGTTCGGGTCACCTGGGTCAAGAGGAACTACTGGATCGATTGAGTCCATCCCGACATATTTTTGCATTAGAAATCCACTCTATTAGTGGATTAGGCATTGTGGGTGAAGCCAAAATTGCGACTGGTGGTCCAATTCGGTGATGTTGCTTGACGAGCATTCTAGGTATTTTGCTAGAAATCCAATTGCGATGAAGACGTCGTTGTTATGCCCTTAATTTTTTTGTGTGAGAATGAATTGTGACTTAGGTCGAGGGAAAGGTATGCAAGTTGAACACTATATGAGTTTGCGGATTTGTCTTTGTGGCCGATTGGCTTATCCCGTAACGTTGTAAATAATGTGTAGATGGTGTCCCGACAAGATAAGTCCCCTTTTATAAAAGCTGGCGAGACCATCTGTGATTTTGGGACAAGACCGAGTGATGCGACCCATGTGTGAGCAGAGTCAAAGAAATGGTTCTTAGCATCGGTTGAGATGTTTTGGTGGAATTGATGAGAGCGTCAATGCTTTTGGGCAAGCCCAAATAATGAGACCCATGAGTGGGTGGGACATAAGCAAGAGTTCCATTTACAGCTTAAAGGTCATAGGGGAAATGGAAGTACCCATGTGATTGATGTGATGTGATGTTGTGTGATGATGTGTTAGAATCATACACGCTATAGGATGCATTGGGTGAAACTCAGGCTTGCATGCATGCTATATTGGTAGGCCCCCTTCTATTTAACTATTCAACAAAAAAACATGTTTGATATTTGTGACACATACTACTACTATTTTTATGTTAGTTTATGTTTTATTACATCTACAAACGAAGTCCTAACCTACAAGGTGATGGAGTTCCCCAACTCCACTAGGGATGGTCGGGAGGAGCGGTGTTCGTTACACAATCGAGGTCAGCTTAGCTGACCCACGTTACAACTAATGTTTTAGGGCAGGGATCACAAGCACCATCCACTCAGCCTGGGCAAAAATAAGTGCTAGTAGAAAATTTAATCGAACATGCCTCTGGCAGGGTGATTGACTGCATATTAAATTCGGTGACCCTCTAGAGCAAGGGAAAGGAGGAAGTTAAGTTTGAGGGCCTTAGTGGTGTGGCCTACTCCCTAATTTTAGCCATGTAGATGGTATGTGTAGTGAACCAGAGAGGTGTAACATTTGTGGCTTTGTTGGAGGTTAGCTCCACAAAGTTGGAGATTAGAGATGTGTCTGTTATAGCGTATTTCAAGGATGTGTTCCCCGAGGTGATTCTAGGACACCTTCTTGGTGTGAGATTTAATTCACGATCGAATTGGTGCCAGCAACAAGTCTGGTATCACGTCCTC
The DNA here is from genome assembly GCA_039513925.1 of Platanthera zijinensis. Lineage (NCBI taxonomy): Eukaryota > Viridiplantae > Streptophyta > Magnoliopsida > Asparagales > Orchidaceae > Platanthera > Platanthera zijinensis. Next base: position 136,350,755 of record CM077092.1, read on the forward strand.
TGTTTAGGATGACACCGAAGGAGTTGGTTGGGCTCAAAGTTCAGTTGCAAGAGTTGCTGGAGCAAGAAACTCTTCGTCATGGAGTGTATCAGTGCTATTTGTGAAGAAGAAATATGGTAGTATGCAGTTGTGCTGAGACTATCATGAGCTGAATAAGTTGGTCGTCAAGAATAAGTAACCAATTCTATGGATAAATGATTTGTTCGACCAGTTGGTAGGGTTAGTGGTATACTATGAGTTTGACTTGAATTTGGGGTATTACCAGTTGCGTATTCGATAAGAGGATATTCCCAAGACAGTGTTTAGGATGGGGTATGATCACTTTGAGTTCTCTATGATATTGTTCAGCTTGATGAATACGCCATCAGTGTTCATGGATTTGATGAACCGAGTATTTTAGTGGTACTTGGATTCATTTGTGGTGGTGTTCAGTAATGACATCCTAGTGTATTCCAAGTCAAAGATGGAGCATGAGACTCACTTGATATTGTTTTTGCAAATTTTGAGGGAGAGCCAACTTTATTCTAAGTTCTCGAAGTGCTAGTTTTGGTTAGAGAAAGTGGCATTTTTGGGCCATGTGATTAGTGGTGGATCTGCTAAAAGTTGGAGTCATTAGAGATTGGCTTGTTTTGAGAATCGTGGCGGAGGTCGGGAGTTTCTTTGGACTAGTTGGTTACTACATATGGTTTGTGGAGAACTTCTCGCAGATAGCTTTGCCCCTCACTTCTCATACATGTGAGGATCAGAAGTTTGTGTGGATGTTGAAGTGTGCTTGAGCATTCAAGACATTGAGGAAAGCTTAATATCACAACCCGCATTTTCTCAGCATTAAATAATATATATATCATAGCAAGAGAAAATACATATCGTGATGCCACGTCATGCAGGGGACAACTGCAGACTCTTAGATAAGAACCTACTCCTAATACGTTTCATGAAATCCTTAAGTTTTTCATGATAAAAATATAGTTTGAGCTTAAGTTTTGATGGTCGTGTCCCTCGGCTCAGTGGATCAACTAGTCCACGGGTAAAATATACGTATACACAGCGGAAAATACTATATTTAGTTCAATTATTATTCTATATGAGCATGAAAATACATTAGAACAATTCATGATATGCATACCTCTAGATTTAATATAAGTACTAAAAGAGCTTTTACATTCGTTAAAATAGAGTGGCATTTGATTTAAAGAGATGCTATAAGTATGAGCTAAGAAAAATGATCTTTTATACTTTGAAAATAACTAACATGCAATCTAGCATAAATCCTTCCTAGAGAGCAAGTAGGAAAAACAAACCAGCAAGATATAGCATATCGGCTAGCAAATATTCTAACCTCTATAATAATTCAATGTGGGCATCAACAACCTGACACAAACTCACAAAAAATGTATGTCTGAACCAAAGTGAGAATAACAAAACTACCTCACAAATGTAAGGGAAGGACCATTGTTACTATTACAGAATGCTTGAGGCCACCAACTCTAGCTACTCAAACTACTACTACTCCGAGCCTGAGACATTTAAAAGAAAAGAATGTCTCAGCAAGAATGTACAAGTGGCAGCAAAGATTAAAATCAAGTAGTTAGGCAAGTTAAGAGGGTTACCAACCTAAATAGAATAACTGTCAAATCACAGCATCTAAATCATAAATTAATAAACAATGAAGAATTCACAGAGTTTTAAGTATGAGAAGTTGCACCAAGTGCAAAATAGAGCTATGCTTCATTAACATCTATAAGAGTATGCATATGAACATATGTATATATATATATAAGAGACTGATCAGCTCAAACACATGAATCATTAACACCGGTAAAAACTGTACTGAGTTAGTGGCCATATTGTCCAACACAAACCATCAGACCAAACATCTCAAAAAGGCACTATGGTTGTGGTCATATTGTCCAACACAACATAATAGCTCATAAGAAAATAAGAAAACCCACCAGGTGTAATGATTAAAAAACCGGCACTGAGGTGGTGGTCATTTATCCACTGCCAACCAAAGGCTATAAATAATCATACAATATATTAATAAACGAAAAGAAACCCAAGACTTAGCATCGGATTTCCACAACGACGCCAAAGGAAGAAAACCCAAAAGAATTTCCTAAGGTATACTCGATGAATTACTATTCACTCGACAAATTGGAAGGTCACTTGACGAAAAAGTTCTAAGTCCACACATTTGTCGGCAATGCTCAATGAATTGGAAAGTTACTCAACGAATATTACTTGGCAAATTTAACTAAAACCTAATGATACTCAATGAATTGACTTGACCTCACATCGATTACTCGACGAATTGACTTGATGAATAAGGTCCGACTCGACGAATTGATTCAACGGATTCAGAGACACTCGACGAATTGGACTTATCGAATTGGAGGACACTTAACGTATACACTAAATTCACTCAATGCCAACTCTGAAATCACTTGACACCAAGGCAACACTCGACGCCAAAGCATCACTCGACGCCAACTCTGAAATCACTCGATGCCAAGGCAACACTCGACGCCAACAATGTATCCACTCGATGCACTCGACACCATGGCATCACTCGATGTCAACACTGGATTCACTCGATGCCAACACGGTAGCCACTCTATGCACTCGACGCCAAGGCATCACTCAGCGCCAACACTGGATTCAATCAATGCCAACACAATAGCCACTCGACGCTAAGGCATCACTCGATGCAAAAGTATGATCATGACTTCAATGGATAGAGAGGAGAGGGCCTAGTTCCCGACTAACCTGGCCAAGGATTAACCTAATGAAATTCTCATAATACAACCTGGGCTTGACAATCATCAAGAAATAACTATAGCATAAAAAAATTCCTCAAAATTTAAGAGGAGAAAGAACATAATGAAAACTACTCCAAGGGTAAACCACCACTTACCTTAAACCTCCTTATCCCAACCTTCTGAACACTCCACGACACAGATCGTTCAGAAAAAAAAGCATGACAACGAAATCTGGAGAGATTTGAACAAAATGAAAGTTAGGGCCACACACCCCAACGCCAAAAGTCCACAAAAACAAAAATACCTACCACCAATGCGTAGATCTCGGCGAAAGCTTTCCAGATCTATGCTCCACTAAAGATTTCGTCCACCAGAGCTCCCGAAACGGTTGTCGGAAGGTTCACGATGAAAAACTCGCCACCTCTCTCACGACCCTCTCGATCAGACCCTTTTGGGGAAGAAGGATGAATAGAGTTTTATAAGTATATATATATATATATATATTATTAATATAATTAACTAGAAAAACTCAAATGACGAGAGCGACCAAATCACCTCAGTTTCAATGAAATTCACACCAAAGCTAAATGTCGATGCTACAAGTCCAACAACGAAGTCAAAATCAGGATTCGACAAACCAAACTCGGGTTAAAATTCCCCGAATTTAAAGTAATAATAATCCTTATAAAATTCACTGAGACTTCAAATTGGTCCGGATCGCCACGAAACTTTACATGCATGACTAGGATCAAATACTTTAATTTTTTAAAGCTTAAAACCCCAATTTTGATGAGTCTAAAATCTAGCCAACTAGGCCCAATGGACACAACCATGCATTAACGACGACGCACCATTTATTGTACACCAACGTAATTCCCTTACGTCATTAATATGCCACTAAAGAGATTAAAATAATTATCGAAAAAATCAGGGGCATTACAGCCACTCCCCCTAAACAAAAGTTTCGTCCTGAAACTTGATATACAAATCGAATCCAAAGCAGAAAAGGAATAACCAAAGGTTATTGAATGAAAAACTTACAAAGGAAGCTAGGAGAAAAGGTGAGGATGAGACTTTCTCATAGCCGATTCCTACTCCCAAGTCGCGCTCTCGACATCTTGTTTCGCCAATAAACCTTGACCATGGGAATCGTTTTCCTCCGCAACACACGGTCCCGAGGCTCTAGAATACGAACAGACTCTTCAACATAAGACAGATTAGGCTACAACTGGGGCACCGAGTCAAGGACTTGTCGATCACTGAGCACACACTTTCGCAGCTGGCTCATATGAAAACACATCGTGAACACCAGGGAAAGTAGCGGGCAAATCCAGCCAATAAGCTGACACTCTGATGCGCTCAACAATATGGAAAGGTCTCACATATCTAGGATCCAACTTTTGATTCCTTCCAAACCTCTTAACACCTTGCATCGGAGAAACCTTCAGAAAAACCATGTCCCCAACTGCGAACTCCAGATCAACCCTTCGTCGATTTGCATACTTCTCATAACGCTCCTGGGCTACACGAAGCTTTCATGAATATACGTTACAGAAATACTCATTTCTTCCATGGATTCCAGACCCAACAATGGTCTCTCACCAACCTCAACCCAAAAAAGGAAGTTTCTGTTGGGTATTATATCCACAATGTACCTGATTTGAAAAAGCCCCTAAACAAGCTAAGTTGAATTGACAATGTATTTGACGATCTTATATCAAGTTGTGCTTGCAGCTATTCCATGCTAAGTACACACCAATGTCAGGGTGCAGTGGGTCAATATACACCGGTCTGCGCAACATAATCCCTCGTTGAGTAGATCAGTGTGTTGACTCATGTGTGCTCTCTCTATTGGAGTGTACTTATTTTCAAGTACAGGGTTAAGGCAGATAAAGAGCAGAAGAAGGAGCAAAGATGGGTCAAAGACCAAGTCTTCATAGGAAGGAAGAGAAAAATCTTCTAAGTCAAAATCGACGGAAATCACAAAGTCATTCCCGCCGACTTCGACGAGAGTCACTTGTGATTATCGTCGATTCGTCGAGAATCAGTCTGCATTCCCGCTGACTTCCTTCCAGCTAACAATTATCCAACAGGAATTCTGCCAAGGCAGAATCGACAAGAATCGTTAGTGATTCCCGCCGATTTGTCGGGTATCAGCTAGCCTCTCCCGCCGATTTCTTTCGGCTGACTGTTTTCCAGACAGGGATTCTACAAAGGCAGAATCGACGGAAATCGTGAATGATTCCCGCCGACTTCGACGGGAATCACCAACGATTCCCGCCAATTTTGCCTTAGGCAATTTTCCTCCGTTCGCTGGACCGAACCAAGAGGTCGTGCACTGTTTCGGCCGGGGCTAGGGTTTATCCGTGTGGGCCCCACAACGGTCATTAGGGTTGCCTCTGGTAAATATACTCGCGTATTTTGAACTTCTACAGGAATCCATTCAAGTGAAATCAAAGTAGCCGACGTCGTGCCCTAGCGGATCGCGGAAAGCGCCGATCGCCTGTAGCCGCTCGCAGTTCGTCGTCGCCGCTAATCTCTGATTTTCTTTTATCTTCCGATGACAGTACCGAGGCAAGCCGAGTGTCTCACGCATCTCTCTTGAGATCTCTTCTCTCTCAATTTGTTGAACGAGACTAGTTCTCCATTCCGAATCGGTGGAGACGACTGATCTGACTGAGATCGTTGGTAGACCTTGCTTGCTTTGTCAAGAAGTTTGGATCTACAAAGTATCGCCGCCGCAATCCCTTGCCGCCGCCGATCTTGACAAGATCCTCTCCAAAAGAGAACTCCGGTTGTGGACTCTTCGTAACTTTCAAGAAAGCTTCAACGAACGAAGAAGGACATCGGAATCTCCAAAAGCTTTGTTTGTATTTTCTTTTACATTCAATTTTGGTTTGTTGTAAAGGAATTTTTATTCCTAGTTGTAAGGGTTGGGTACAACCCATGGTGGTGGAGTTGTGACTCCTTTGTTGGAAGGGTTCCTTTCGTAGTGTGAGGATTGGATTTCAATCCGTTTGGAGAAGTGACCGAGTCGTCCCTTGGTGGGAGATAGGTCGAAGGGGGAAAGTGGATGTACCCAAATCGGGGAACCACTATAATTCTTTGTGTGTTTTCTGTGCTCGGTTTGTTAATTTGTGCAGGTAAATTTAATTCCGCAAAAAGATGCACGACACCTATTCCCCCCCCCCCCATAGGTGGATTTAGTCGACACTAGAGACTTTCAGTTTCGCAATGCCTCCCATACAAAGCCTCAAAGGGGGTCATTTGCAAACTCTCTTGATAACTGTTATTATAGGTAAATTCCATCATTCTAAGATGTTGATCGCATGCTCCACCATGGTCCAAAATATATCATCCAATCCTATCCTCCAAAATTTGATTAACTCTTTCCATTTGACCATTTATCTATGGTGGTAAGCAGTTGAATACCTGAGGTCAGTGCCCAACCCTCCCTGCAAACTTTGCCAAAAACACGACATAAACCTGGAGTCTCGATCTGATATAATACTTACCGGCACTCCATGCAATCTGATGACTTCATCCAAATATAACTTCGTTATCTTTTCCATGGAATAACCAATCTTGAAGGGCACGAAGTGAGCACACTTCATCAATCTATCAACTACGACCTACACAGAATCATGCCCTCGAGGATACCTCGGCAAACCGATAATAAAGTCCATAGAGATGCTCTCTCATTTCTAACTTGGAATATCCAAAGGCGTCAGCTTGCCACTGGGCCTTCTATGATCTGCCTTAACATGCTTGCAGGTGAAGCACTCAAACAGGAACTTAGTTATATCATTCTTCATCCCATGCCACCAAATGATCTGCTTCAGATCTCTATACATCTTTGTAGAGCCGGGGTGGAATGCAACACTCGAACCATGTGCTTCACTATATATATTTGCATGAATTTCCTTAACAACAGGAATACAATACCTACTGCAATACTTCAAGGTACCTACATCATCAATCGAAAAGTTCGGTAATTCCCCTTTTTAGTTCTACTCTGAATATGCTGCAAATCGGGATCGTCCTTCTGATGCTGCCTTGTAAGCGTAATCCATGAAGACTCTGCCACTTCCAAGTTACTCGGCGAGTCGCTACTCCCAACAGTTATGTTCATTAATAAGAACTCCTCCACCAAGGGTTGCATAAAAAGGTTAAAGATTTGCGCGGTCTTTCTACTCAAGGTGTCGGCTACCACGTTAGCTTTGCCCGGATGATAAAGGATATCGAAATAATAATCCACGACATACTCCAGCCATCTACACTGGCGCAAATTCAACTCCTTTTGAGTGAATACATACTTCAAGCTCTTATGGTCTATGTAAATCTTGCACCTCGCGCCATACTATAAATGTCTCCAAATCTTTAGGGCATAGATTACTGCTGTCAACTCCAAATCATGTATAGGATAATTCTTTTCGTGAACCTTTAATTTCCTCGACCCATATGCAATCACTTTTCCTTCTTGAATCAAGACGCATCCAACCCTAACGTGCGATACATCCTTATAAACAGCATACTTCACCCCTTCGGTAGGTAAGGTCAACACAGGAGCAATGCACAATCTCTTTTTCAATTTCTGAAAGGCTCCTTCTATAACACCCCCATCCGTCGTATGGCATATAGCAGAAGGTCCAGCTGGAACCCGACGCCATATACTACGGACAGTCGAAAGGGTTACATAAGAATATAAAAAATCAAATACAACTACTCACCCTAACTTAGAGCATTCTAGCGGAAGCTTTTAAATAGTTTGAAAGAACCCATAATTGAATAACAACTATCATGAATGTCCACTTACAACCATAGGAATGAAATAACAAATACACTGAAAGTACTTGGCCTTATGGCCTTACAAGAGTTCACTTAACAAAGTAATATTTTACATACATCGGCCCGCAGGTCGGCCACACATGACAAAAGTAAAATAATAATTCACTTTGGCCTTCGAGGGCTAGCTCAGCAGCTTGGGCTTCAGCCCGCTATTTGGTACCTGGCTCCGCAGCACCTGCAAGCAACATTCCACCGCATGGTGGCAAACAAAGCCACGGTCAGCTAAAGCTGACCAAATTATAACGACCCTACCCCTTACTCGGGATGGTGGTGCTCCTTCCCTGCATTTCATTAGCCCAACTAAATAACAAAGCGCAAACATACTTCGCCACAGGTGTAGGCTCGCACAACCAAATACCTCGTGCACTCAGGGCACATTTTCGGTGAATCCGGTCAATTCTGTGGCTTCACCACCATCCCCGGGATGGCAACATCGTGAGAATTTTAGTCTTTCTGACCATCGTCTAAGACACCCAACTATGTCAATGGCCAGTTCCACTTTTGGGCCTTTAGCACCGAACCGCATAGCCCAGGTCCGCTTCCACTTGCCTGTTGCTCACTCTGCCTAGTCACTTTAAGACGTACGCACGGGCCAAGCTTCTCCCTCATCCTAATACATTCCCAATCATCACATAACCCAGTTATGTACAAGGCTGGCTCCTCAGCCGCCAAGTTAGCAGAACTACATTTTCGCTCAGTTTTTCGGGTGTGCCTTGGATTTAATCCCCAAGGATCCCTGCTGCAATCTACCGTGTAGAAACCCAAAAAATATATAGCACGGAATCTTCTCCGGCAATCCATACAATATGCAACATCACCGATCCAGACCAACACGTCCGGGTAGGCTTCACACACAATGCCTATGTCCGTACTTCGATTTTGGCCTCTATATGCAACACAAGGGGGACTATTCACATCTACCCCAAGGAATACCGCACACTCACCGCACACACGCGGTAGCGGGTTTCCTATGCAGAAAGAAAGAGAGCTTCACATGCTCAATTAGAGAATCATTACCCTTGAAGTTCGCTTTTGCGCCATGGAAATCTATCCATATGGAAAGCTTCGCAAGGGAATTTCCTCTGCGGATCCGGTCTCGGTTCTCGACTCGGTGCTCCGATGCTCCGCCGGCGGCTGGATTCCTCCTCTTCCTTCCTCAACCGGTCTCTCCTCTCTCTAACTCCTTAGAAAGAGAATGCTTAAGAGATAATGAGGAATTAATACTCTATTCCTGGCCTTATTAAAGCAGGAACACATCTGGGCTGTCAGATCTTGTTTAAAGAAAATGAATGGCTCGGATTCGCCTGAAATCTCTCAATCCTGGGCCAAACACGGCCTTGCACACGGCCGTGTTCCAGGCTGTGTGTTCCGTTCCAAGCATGATCGTCGAGCACAGAAAAAGACACGAGTTGAGATATTCCCGTGTCTTAACCTGACACGCCCGTGTCGGGTCCCGACATGCCCGTGACCTTGGGGCGTGTCACAGATAACCGTCACCCCAACCGTCATGTCGCTTGGTGGACACGGGCAAGGACATGCCCGTGTCAAATGGGACACACCCGTGTCGATCAGTACACGCCTTTGTAACCTAGTCGTGCACTCCTAGCAATACACCCCAGGTTTTCAACTCGAGAAGGACATGGATGGTGACACGGGTAAGGACACGCCCGTGTCACCCCTGATATGCCCGTGTCGATACTATTCCAAAACCGTGTTTCTCGCTGTGTTCTTTATTGGACACAGCCCGACCAACACAGAAGGACACGTCCTTGGACACGCTAGTGTCCCAGGCCGTGTGCCCCTATTTATGCACCAAAAATTCCTTAGGACACGACCAGTTCGTTTATGATTTTCGGGGCGTTACAAATCTCCCCCCTTAAAAGAATTTCATCACGAAATTAGGTAAAAGTACACAACCAAAATTTTACTTGAGTGGAATAATATGGGGTATTCCTCCAACATAATCTGCTCTCATTCTCATGAAAGCTCCTCACGACCGCAATTATCCCAACGGACTTTAACCCTTTGGATCTCCTTATTGCGGAGTCGTTTGACTTCAAAGTCTTCAATGCATACGGGCTTGACCTTCATCGTCAACCCACGATCAACCGACACTTGATCGACCGCAACCACCTGCGAAGGCTCTTGTACCGTCTTCTGCAACACCGATATGTGGAATACATCACTAGCCCACTCAACTCCACTGACAACTTCAGTCGATACGCTGCTTCACCAATCCGCTCAAGGATCTCAAACGGTCCAAGGTACCTCGAACTCAGCCTCTTTAGGCATCGAACTTGTGAGACATCAATGAACGGCTTGATTTTCAAATACGCCCAATCACCAACAACGAACTCCACGTTCCTATACTTTGGCGTTATAGTATTTTGCCTGCCTGTCCTGAGCGATCTGCAAACATTCCTGAACTGTATGTACCATTGAAGTAGCGTCTCTCACTGCTTTAAGTTTGTACAACTTCGGCGACAATGGCGTGTGACATTGTCTCCCATACAAGGCCTCAAAAGGCGCCATTTGTATACACGCCTGGTAGCGGTTGTTATACACAAACTCCACCATGTATATGTCATCTTCCCACTGCTTTCTGTAACCCAAGACGCACATACGAAGCATGTCCTCCATCATTCTGTTGACCCTATCGGTCTGACTATCCGTCTGCGGATGGAAGGCTGTGCTGAAACTTAGCTTAGTTCCCAACAATTTATGCACAACCTCCAGTCGTTGGACGTGAAAAATCCATCTCGGTCACTTACAATACTGCGGGATGCACCATACAACCGAACAATGTTATCCATGTAGAGTTTGACTAACTTTTCCACCGGATCATCCTTTTTCAGTCCTAGCCACCAGAAAAACTTCTTCAAACCTCTAAACATTTTTGTGCTCCCCGGGTGAACTGAGTACTTGGTATAATGAGCCTTGTAAATCAACTCCTGCCAAAGACTCTCCACACTTAGGACGCACAGACGACTGTCCTTCAACAATAGTCCGTCTTCAATAACATATTGGGAATTTGACCTATCAAAGGCAACATCCATGATCTGCTTGTCCACGCAAGTGATCTCCAATGCCTCCAAATCTTGCACCAAAATGTATGTCGAAGGCATAGTCCCCCAGAAACTCCATCCACCTTCGTTGCCACATGTTTAAGTCTTTTTGATCAAATAAGTACTTCAGGCTCTTGTGATCGATTTAGATATCGACCTTCACACCGTATAGGTAGTGTTTTTACAACTTCAGGGCGAATATCACGGCCGCTAACTCCAAGTCATGGACCGGATAAATCCTCTCGCGTACCTCCAGCTAACGCGAGTTATATGTTATTACACTCCCATGTTGTAGCAGAACACAACACAAGCCACTGCACTAAGCATCGCTATAAATCTCAAATCCTTTGGTCCCACTCGGTGAACATGGAATATTTGCCGATGTCAACCGACTTTTTAGCTCTTCGAAAGCTTGCGCGCACTCCAGCGACCACACAAACTTTTGATCTTTCTTTGTCAAAGTCGTGAGGGGTAATGCTATCTGCTAGAAGTTCTCTATGAAGCGTCTGTACTAGCCGTCCTGTCCTAGAAAACTTCGGACTTTTCGCCAACGTAGACAACACAGGCAACTCACGTATCGCAAATATCTTTAACGGATCTACCACGGTACTTTATCAACTCAAGATGTGACCAAGAAACGCTACTGAGGATAACCAAAGCTCGCACTTGGAGAACTTGGCATACAGCTGATTTCTCCTCAATGTCTCCAATATCGAATTCAGATGCTTGTAATGATCACCCTCATACTGAAAGTATACCAGTATGTCGTCGATAAAGGTTATCACGAACTGGTTCAGGTACTCACTGAATGCCCTATTCATCGAATCCATAAATACGGACGACGCATTTGTCAGCACAAGCGGCATGACGATGAACTCATAACACCCATATCGTGTGTTGTACGCCGTTTTAGGAATGCCACTTTCCCTTAACGATAATTTATAGTATCCGAATTTCAGATCCAACTTGAGTACACAGTTGACCCAACAAGTTGATCGAATAGATCATCACTTCTTGGGATTGGATACTTATTCTTTTTCGTTAACTTAATCAACTTCTAATAATCATTACAGAGTTGTAAGCTTTCATCCTCCTTTTAACAAGAGGACCGGTGTGCTCCAAGGCAATAAACTTGGATGCACATAACCCTGTTCCACCAGCCCTTGAATTTGTACTTCAGTTCCAACATCTCACAACCTATATCAAGTACCAATCTGACCACCTTACGGTTGAAATGATGTACGCACGCTGCTCTGAGAGCCAGTCCATAACAAAGATTACGTCGAATTCTACAAACAGCAGTAGCGATGCTTGCAAGTCAAACTCCTGACTCCCTATCTGTAACTTCATACAATAGAATCTATTTGTGTGTATAGATCACCTATTAGGCAGCAGTACTTTTGATTTGTCTCTTTCCATCGAAGAAGGAACTCCGATGCGCAATACACATCCTTCGGACAAAAAGGAATGGGAAGTTCCCATGACGAACAGTGCTTTCACTGGACACTCAGAAAATCAATACAAATCCTATCACAACCAATCATAGGCTAACATGCGTAAGACAACAAGTTATCTAAAGCTGACCTGCCAAAAATTAAACCATACCAGTCACCATGCCAGCATGTTTCATGGCCTCCTGATGGCCAAAGTTGTACACTCTAGGTTGGGATGGAGCATATTGAGATGTAGTTTCCTCCAACCCCTTTACCTTCTCCTCGTAGGTTGCTCAAGGATTCTTCTCGGACTCCAGATGTCCGCTCTGACACTCTCGGGCAAAGTGTCCTAGCTTCCCATAGTAAAAGCATGCATCCGGGTCTCGTCCAATAGTTGTTCCAGACGCACCAAAAGAAGGAACTAGACCCAAAATCTTAGCCTTCTTATACCATCTACGGAAACGGGACTTTGAGGAGGTCAACACCTTGAACTCTGTCTTATTTGCACTAGAGTCTTTCTTCTCTTGGACTCTCTTCATAATTTTCTCTATCCTCAGATCGTCTCTACGATAATCTCGGGCAAAGTGACCAAACATTCCACATTTATAACAGTAATATGGAGCTTGACTAGTAGATACTTCAGGCCTCAATTTACTCCTCTTTCGGTATACAGACTTTGCAGGACCTGGGGAGTTTGGTAACCTAAACACTGACGTCTGGTTGATTCTGGCCAGAACTACTTCCAAAGCTCTAGCCGACTCCACTAACGCTCGGAATCCAAGTAGCTTTGGTCCTACGAGTAGCAATCGTAATTCATCGTACAGACCGTTATAGAATCTATTAGCTATAGTCTCCTCATTCTCCAATTTAAATCCTGGGTAGCGCCTTATGATAAGAAACGTCTGCAAATACTCCTCAACTGAGTGCGTACCCTGCACTAAAAGTATGTTCAATTGCTGATCCAAAGGTCTTATTCATGCCAGTTATTCAATCACACCATTCGGTGTTGAAGCCACCCCAGGGACAGGGGGCTGCACTTGCCCTCCAAGTTGTGCTTTAGTCACAGTGAACACCACTTCAACTATCCTTCTTATGGTTTCAACAGAAAGAAGGGTCTCAGGCACGTTGTTAAGTGCACTACTCTACATAGAGTGTTGACCTTGCGACTGCTCCGTACTACTCCTAGTCACCTATATAGCATAACCATCAATTAGGCGACAGACAGATTGCTAAAAGCAATCATTGGAACACTCAAGTTCCTCAAAACAAGTATATTTTCATTCCTAAGTGGACATTCATGGGTTATTTTTATGTTATAACGATGACGCACATACATGTGTTCACCACCCCTTAAAAGAATTCGCCCACGAATTCCAATAAGCAAGACTGGAACCGGTAGTCTGATACAAAATTGTAACACCCCATCAGTCGTATGGCATATAGCAGAAGGTCCAGCTGGAACCCCGACGCCATATACCACGGACAGTCGGAAGGGTTACATAAGAATATCAAAAATCAACTACAACTACTCGCCCTAACTCAGAGCATTCTAGCGGAAGCTTTTAAACAGTTTGAAAGAACTTATAATTGAATAACAACTATCATGAATGTACACTTACCACCATAGGAATGAAATAACAAATACACTCAAAGTACTTGGCCTTATGGCCTTACAAGAGTTCACCTAACAAAGTAATGTCTTACATACATCGGCTCGCAGGCCGGCCACACATGACAAAAGTAAAACAACAATTCGCTTTGGCCTTCAAGGGCCAGCTTAGCAGCATGGGCTTCAGCCCGCTATTTGGTATCTGGCTCCACAGTACCTACAAGCAACATTCCCAATTGTAACACCCCCATCCGTCATATGGCATATAGTAGAATGTATAGCTGGAACCCGACGCCATATACCACGGACAGTCGGAAGGGTTACTTAAGAATATCAAAAATCAACTACAACTACTCGCCCTAACTCAGAGCATTCTAGCGGAAGCTTTTAATCAGTTTGAAAGAACCCATAATTGAATAACAACTATCATGAATGTCCACTTACCACCATAGGAATGAAATAACAAATACACTGAAAGTACTTGGCCTTATGGCCTTACAAGAGTTCACTTAACAAAGTAATATTTTACATACATCGGCTCGCAGTTCGGACACACATGACAAAAGTAAAACAACAATTCGCTTTGGCCTTCGAGGGCAAGCTCAGCAGCATGGGCTTCAGCCTGCTATTTGGTACCTGGCTCCGCAGTACCTACAAGCAACATTCCACTGCACGGTGACAAACAAAGCAATGGTCAGCTAAAGCTGACAAAATTATAACGACCTCGCCCCTTACTCGGGTGGCGGTGCTCCTTCCATGCATTTCATTAGCCCCGCTAAACAACAAAGCGCAAACATACTTTGCCACAGGTGTAGGCTCGCATGGCCAAACATCTCGTGCACTCAGGGCACATTTTCGGTGAATCCAGTCAATTCCGTGGCTTCACCACCATCCCCGAGATGGCAACATCATGAGCATTTTAGTCTTTCAGACCACCGTCTAAGACTCCCGACTATGCCAACGGCCAGTTCCACTTTTGGGCCTTTAGCACCGAACTGTATAGCCCAGGTCCGCTTCCACTTACCCGTTGCTCACTCCGCCTAGTCACTTTAAGACGTACGTGCAGACCAAGCTTCTCCCGGATCCTAATACATTCCCAATCATCACATAATCCAGTTATGTACAAAGCTTGTTCCCCGACCGCCAAGTTAGCGGAACTACATTTCTGCTCAGTTTTTCGGGTGCGCTTTGGAGTTAATCCCCAAGGATCCCTGCAGCAATCTACCGTATAGAAACCCGAAAAACACATAGCACGGAGTCTTCTTCAGCAATCCATACAATATGCAACATCACCGATCCATACCAATACGTCCAGGTAGGCTTCACACTCAATGCCTATGTCAGTACTTCGATTCCAGACTCTATATGCAACACAAGGGGGACTATTCACATCTACCCCAAGGAACACTGCACACACTCGGTAGCGGGTTTCCTATGCAGAAAGAAAGAGAGCTTCACATGCTCAAGTAGAGAATCATTACCCTTGAAGTTCGCTTTTGCGCCATGGAAATCTATCCGGATGGAAAGCTTCGCAAGGGAATTTCCTCCACGGATCAGGTCTCGGTTCTCGACTCGGAGCTCTGATGCTCCGCCGGTGGCCGGATTCCTCCTCTTCCTTCCTCAACAAGTCTCTCCTATCTCTAACTCCTTAGAAAGAGAATGCTTAAGAGATAATGAGGAATTAATCCTCTATTCCTGGCCTTATTAAAGCAGGAACACATCTGGGCCGTCAGATCTTGTTTAAAGAAAACAAACAGCTCGGATTCGCCTGAAATCTCTCAATCCTGGGCCGAACACAGCCTTGCACACGGTCGTGTTCCAGGTCGTGTGCCCCGTTCCAGGCACGATCGTCGAGCAGAAAAAAAGACACGGGTTGATACACGCCCGTGTATCAACCTGATACGTCTGTGTCGGGTCCCGACATGCCCGTAACCTTGGTGCGTATCACAGATAACCGTCACGCCAACCATCACGTTGCTTGGTGGACACGGGAAAGGACATTCCCGTGACAAATGGGACACGCCTTTGTCGATCAGTACACGCCCATGTAACCCGGTCGTGCACTCCTGGCAACACACCCCAGGTTTTAAACCCGAGAAGGACACGGGTGGTGACACAGGTAAGGACGTGCCCATGTCACCCCTGACACACACGTGTCGATACTGTTCCAAAACCATGTTTCCCGCTGTGTTCTTTACTGGACACAGCCCGGCCAACACAGAAGGACATGGCCTTGGACACGCCCGTGTCCCAGGCCGTGTGCCCCTATTTAGGCACCAAAAATTCCTTAGGACGCGACCAGTTTGTTTGCGATTTTCGGGGCGTTACACCTTCGCACTCATCGCTCCACACAAACACTGCGTTATTCTACATAAGCTTAATCAGATGTGCGGTCAAAACAGAGAATCCTTCCACAAACCTTCTATAATAGTCGGTCAATCATAGGAAGCTTCTTATCTCCTTGGGTGTCGTAGGTCTTTTCCAATCCATCACAACAACTATCTTTTTGGGTCAACAAAAATTCCATCTTTATTCACAACATGACCTAAAAAGGACACTTGAGGAAGCCAAAACTCGCACTTACTCAACTTCGCATACAACTTATGCTCTCTTAAAGTAGACAAAACTAAATGCAAGTGTTGGACATGCTCATCAGTACTCCATGAATATACCAGAACATCGTCGATAAAAATGACCACAAAATGATCCAGGAAATCTTTAAACACTCTATTCACCATGTCTATAAAAGTAGAGGGTATATTTGTTAGTACAAAGTACATTACCAAAAACTCAAAATGTCCATGTTGGAACGAAAAGCGGTTCACGGAATATCCGATTCACGGATTCTCAGTTGATGGTAGCCTGAACCTAGATTAATCTTTGAGAACCCTATACTACCACAAAACTGATCAAAAAAATCATCTATCTGCAATAAGGGGTACCTATTTTTGATGGTTACCTTATTCAACTCCCTATAATCAATGCACAATCTCATAGAACCAGCCTTTTTTTCACAAACAAGACGGGAGCACCCCAAGGCGAAGAACTTGGCCTAATAAATCTACACTACAATAGTTCATCTAGTTGGGTACGCAACTCTTCCAGCTCACGCGGGGCCATACAATATGGTCTCTTAGAGTGAGTACCCGACTCAAAATCAATAACAAATTCCACATCTCTCTCGGGTGGAAGACCAAGAAGACTAACTGGGAAAACATCGGGGAATTCTCACATCACAGAGATATCCTCGATGCGCGACAAACTACTAACCATTTCCAAAATAGAAACCAAGTGAGGAAAACAACTGGAATCTAAGAGTATCCGAGCACATACCGTAGAAATAATCAGGGAATCCTGGTGCGGAAAACCATACACAATCATGGGGTGGTCGTTGTCCATCTTAAAGTCCAAACGATTTACCTTGCATTGGATAACACATCATATATAGACGACTAGTCCATGCCCAAAATCACATCGAAGTCCTCCATGTTTAGCACCTTTAGATCGGCAAAAGCTAGGAAGTAACCCAAAAGGATAGGACAACTCTGGATTCTTTAGTAGCATGAATTAAATGGCCAAAGCACTCGGGAATCTACCGTGTCGTGTTAGTCCTACTGCTCACGCTAGATTGAGGAATTAATTTGTCCAGGCTCTCGGGAACCTATCTCGCAGGTGCTAACATGATACCGCACTGCGGTAGACCACTCAATGATCATCATGACTAATTGAATCGTCTAGACTGGTTGATTCATCGAGACTGGCTGAGCATCGAGATAACTGGACTACTGTTGGGCGCTAGCTTGGTACCGTGCCACAATAACGCACTCAACGATCTTCGAGATGAAAGCATAGAGATTACAGGACTACCGTCGTGCGCTAGCTTGGCATCGTGTCGTGGTAACGCACTCAACTATCTTCGAGCCGACAGCGTCGAGATGACTGGACTACCTTCTGGCGGTATCTACTTACCGCACCGCGCTAGCATTAGAAAAAGGAAAATATTTATTTTGAATATTTTTCTAGATTTGGAGGACAGCTGTCAGGATCAAGCGCACGAACCTACCGTCTGGCGCTAGACATACCTCCGACAGTAGCCTATTTTTATAATGACGTATAAAAAGACGCCTCATTTTTTGTGTTCCTTACTAAGACGAAAAGAGACTCAGATATACGACTCCTAGGGTTCGGCCGCCTCTCTGTGGTTCATTTCGCCATATTTGTCGAAGGAAAATAAGACCTCCTCCCTCCCATTCGCGCACGAAGAACTCTGGCTTGCAAAGAACTACATCGACTACGAAGAGATGACCGGTTGCTAGCACACAAAGATCTCAAGCATCGGTCGAGAAATGCACGACGGAGGAAATGTCAAGAGGGAGATTTTAATCTTTTAAATCCTTTAAACTCTTTATTATAATCTTTTATTTTCTCTTTATTCTTGTGGTGAGGTAAATCGACCGGGGAAGGTCGTCGGAATCCGGGGTAGGATTCAGCGAGAAATCATCCCGGGGAAGGGACGTCTAGATCGGGTGATCTAGCGGGGTTCTAAGACCCTTCCTTGCGTGGAGGTGAAGAGCCGGCTCGAAGACCTTTCTTGGAGGTAAAGGAAGAGAGCTAACCAGTCTGGGGAGAGGGTCAATATAGAAAACCAAAAGCTTTTTCATTCATCGCCTTCGATCTCCGGCATCACGGAGATCAAGATTTTATAATTGTAAACTATTATTGATTAAGTTTTTTTACAATGAAATCATTTCTTGTTTCTTTACATGTGTGTAATGCTGTGAATGTTAGTTTGTGTTGTCCTAAAGAGTGCATAGATCTCCAAGGGAGAATCTGCCCAGGAAAATGAGTTCTGAGACATATCGCCGCGCGCTAGCTACCTAGCGCCCCGCGGTAGCTTCCAGAACTAGTTTTCTGGGTTAGAAATATTTAAATTTCTAATAAACATCATAAACCTTATTCATCCCCCCCCCCCCTCTAAGGTTGGCCACTAGATCCAATAAGTGGTATCAGAGGAGGTTACTTCAAAAAGGCTTAAAAACCTGAAGTAAGATGGCCAACATGATTCACGTATTTCCTGAGGGATAGTGTATGAGTAGACCCCTACTGTTTATGGGGAGTGACTATAGTCACAGGAGAACACGAATGAAAATCTTTCTGATGACCCAAAGCATGGACGTGTGGGACATGATCGAGACGAAATACATTGCACCCACCACAACTATAGGTGATACCGTCTTAGTCAAACCACATGATAAATGGGATGACGCTGACAAGCTTAGATGTACAAACAATGGCAAAATAATGAACTCTTTATTTTGTGCATTGGATAAAACTTAATTAAATAGAATATGTAACTGTGAAATTGCATATGATATATGACGTCTACTCGAGCTTATTCACAAAGGTACCTTGCAGGTGAAGGAGTCGAAGCTATTCCAACTCGAATCTGAATAAGAACAATTCCAGATGGAGATCGACGAGGAAGTCGATAGCATGTGTACACGCTTCACCAAGATTGTCAACGCCTCGCGATCCCTCGAGAAGAGCTACTCAAATGGAGATCTGGTGAGGAAGATCCTGCGATCTTTGCCTCCTCACTTCAACCCAAAGGTGATTGTGATTGCTGAATTACATGATATCAGTACCCTGGAGATAGAGAGTCTCATTGGAAACTTGAAGACACATGAACTTGAATTAAAGATTCAAGCTGAGGAGTATCCCAGGGATAAAAAGAATAAGGGGCTGGCACTGAAGGCCGCAAGGGAGAGAAATGCGGCTGAAGAATCTGAGGAAGACGATGAGGAAAGCCTCTATGTCCGGTAATTCAAAAGGTTCATGAAGAATCCCAAGAGGCAGGGAAAATTTAAGAAGAGATGAGATAAAGAATCCAGGAGGTGGAACAAGCCATCAAAGGAGACGGAGAGCGATGATGAGAAATCACAGCCTAAGTGATATCACTATCACAAGCTTGTACACATTAAGAGGGAATGTACAAGACTTCAGAAGGAGGAAAAGGAGAAGCAAAGCCAGCACAAAGGGAAGAAGAAGGTGTTGAAGGCGCTAACTTGGGACGAGGATGAATTTTATGAGTCAAGCACCTCTAACTCGAGCAGTGAAGACGAGGCAAATCTGTGCCTCATGGGGAGAAATCAAGATGAATCTGACGATGAGTCCAGTGTCCAGAGCAACACTGAGGTAACTTCACCCTCTTATAATGAACTTCTTGAGATTTTTAACATCTATGTGAGAAGCTAGATAGTGTAATACTTGAAATGAAGTTCATTCAAAATGAAAACAAGAGAATTAAAAAGGACTTGGAAAATATAAAAGAATAATTAATAGAATGTGGCAAAGAGAAGATCGAGTGCCTAGAGTGTCCTCGCTTGATGGCAATGATCGAAGAGCAAAAAGCAAGTCTCTCAAAGACATTGTTAAAAACCAATAATCTCATCAATGAAAAGAATGTCTTGGAGAAAAGACTTCAAATATCTCTTGCCAAAATAGAGGAAGGAAAACAACAGTTCATCAATCGGTGTGTTATGCTAGTTACTGAAAACACCGCCCTAAAGGCGAGGATCCATGATCTCAACTGTGTTATCCAGAAATTTGGAATAGGGAAAAAATCACTGAAAATGTTGTTGGGTGCACAGTGTAGGACTAGGATATGTAAGTCCAATGCTACCACAAAGCGTAAATCATAGTCAAGTTAAGACTAAAATAAATCGTAAGATATTACACAATAAGATCAACAGTTCTGAAAGGCCATCCCCATCCTCAAACACGAGCTCTAAGAATACGATAAAGGCAGCATCCACTGCCTATGCTTTGTGTGCAAACTGTCAGAGGTTTTGGTCACACATATGGGTCATGTCTGAGGAAAGGTAACAAGAAAGCTATGAGAGTCTTGCTACCAAAGTCTTCTACCTATATATGGGTGGAACAACTTGGGTAACCAGATCTTTACCCTCATCTTCTTTCTAGGTGTGTTGGTAGGCTAAGGACAAGGAGAACGTGTGGTACTTAGACTCTGGGTGTTCCAAGCACATGATAGGAGATAAAGACAAGTTCATTAGCTTGGAGAAGAAGAAGGGAGGCATGGTGATATTTGGGGACAATAGCAAAGGACACATACTTGGAATTAGCACCATAGGTAACAAAGAATTTTCAATTTCTAATATACTGTTTGTAAATGGACTTAAGCATAATCGAATTTCTATTAGCCAACTTTGTGATAAGGGTTTAAATGTTATATTTGAATCCTCTACAAACACATGAAAAATTATAGATATCAAAACTAATCGTGTTTTACTTGTTGCTCATAGAACCCACAATGTTTATACTGTTAGGTTTGAAGATATATTTTCTTCTGATTTGAAATGCTTGGTTACCAAGAATAAGGAATTAGATCTCTGACATAAGAGACTAGGACATTCAATAAGTAAGCTTATTGTCAAACTATCAAAAAATAAACTTGTTCTAGGACTTGCAAACTTAAGAGGTAGATTAAACTCTTTATGCGCTCCGTGTTAAAAAGGGAAATTTATTAAAACCTCATTCAAAAGCAAAAATGACATTTCCACAACTAGATCGCTTGAACTCATTCATATGGATCTGTTTGGTCCTCTTAGTACATGTAGTCTAGGTGGAAAACGATACACTTTTGTTCTTATTGATGACTTCTTCCGTTATTGTTGGACGATCTTCCATACGAACAAATCTGACACGTTCCTTGAGTTTACTATTTATGCACTAGACTCCAAAATGATAAGGAACTATTGTATTAATTTAGGAATTAAACACGAATTCTCAGCCCCACGCACTCCTCAACAAAATAGGGTAGTGGAAAGAAAGAACCGCATGCTTCAAGAGTTAGCACGCACATTGCTCGCTGAGTTCGGCTTGCCTTGATATTTATGGGTTGAAGCGGTTAACACATCATGTTATGTGATGAACTGAGTCATGCTTCGCCCCATTCTCAAGTTAATTCTGTACGAGCTCTATTTCAATAGGAAGTCGTTTCTGTCATATTTTAGAGTCTTTGGATGTCTGTGTTTTATTCTGAACACTAAGAATCAATTAGGAAAAACTTCATGAAAAATCAGACCATGGCAACCTGTTTGGATATTCTAGTACAAGTCATGCATATAGGGTCTATAACAAACGAAACTTAGTTGTTGAAGAATCGGCTCACGTCCACTTTAATGAAAATTCACCAACCAAAGTCTCTAGGCAAAATGAAGAGGAAATTGATGATGATGAACAATTAGAAGCTAAGAGTGAGGAGAAAGAAGTGTCAAATGAAGTTCCAACTCATGTAGATGAATATAAGCCTTCAAGTACTCTAAATTTCTTAAAGGAGCATCCTCGAGAACTAGTGATAGGAGAGCCCACACATGGGATTAGAACTCGATCGACATTACATGAATCCTTTTTGAACTTGTGTTTCATATCTGAAATTGAACCCAAAAACATCTCAGAAGCCATAAAGGATGAATCGTGGTTCTTGGCTATGACTGAAGAGTTAAACCAATTTGAGAGAAGTAAAGTCTGGGTGTTAGTGGAGCGTCCGGATAGCCATCCAGTTATTGGTTTGAAATGGGTTTACAATAATAAACTCGATGGTGACTCTAGGATAACTAGAAACAAAGCTAGGTTGGTGACACAAGGTTACTCGTAGATAGAAGGCGTGGATTTTGAGGAATCATTTGCACCGGTTCCACGTCTTGAATCCATTCGTATGTTCTTAGCATTTGTAAGTTTTAAACAAATTAAATTATATCAAATGGATGTTAAGAGTGAATTCTTGAAGAGATATATTAAGGAAGAGGTGTATGTCGAGCAACCACCCGAATTCAAGAACGTTGACTACTCGAATCACATATACAAGTTGGTGAAAGCCTTATACGGATTGAAGCAAGCACCTTATGCTGTGTATGATAGGCTCACGACTTTTCTACTAGTACATGGGTTTAGGATGGGTAGGGAGGAAACCACTCTCTTTGTGAAGCACGAGAATCTTGATTTAATTCTTTTACAAATTTATGTGGATGATATTATTTTGGGGGAAATAAACGATAAATTATTCAAAGAAATTATCACTTTAGTGCAGTCTAAATTTGAAATGAGTCTAGTTGGAGAGTTATCTTATTTCTTAGGTTTTCAAATTTCTCAACGTAATGATGGAATCTTTATAAGTCAATCGAAATACATCAAATATATGCTTGTGCGATTTGGCTTTGAGAATCTGAAACAAATCAAGACTCCAATGAGTGCATCTCTAAAATTAGGAAATGATGAAAGTGGAATTTCGGTGGATCAAATTGTCTTTAGAGGAATGATCGGATCACTACTCTACTTAAGTGCATCTTGGCCTGATATTATATTCGTGGTGTGTCTATGTGCTAGATATCAAGCCGATCCTAAAGAATCACACTTGAAAGCGGTTAAACATGTCTTTAGGTATCTTATAGGCACCCAAAATCTTGGTCTTTGGTACCCACACACCACTGATTTCACACTCGACGGGTACTCCGACTCCAATTATGCCGAATGTTCACTTGATCGTAAGAGCACGAGTGGTACCTGTCACTTGGTCCGTAACTAGTCTCATAGTCAAGTAGAAAACAAAACTCAATTGCCCTCTCTACTGCTGAAGCCGGGTATATTGCCCTAGGGAGTTGTTGCGCACAAGCACTTTGGAGATCTCAAACGTTAGAAGACTTTGGCCTAATTTATAGAAACGTTACTCTTAGGTGCGACAACAAGAGTGTCATAGACTTGAGCAATAATCCAGTGCATCACTCAGGGTCAAAACTTATTGACGTTCATCATCATTTCATTCAGGATCACATTAAGAAAGAGAATGTGAGAGTAAGCTTCATGGGCACTGATGACCAACTAGCTGGCATATTCACAAAACCCCTCCCAGATGCTCATTTCTCGTTACTTCGACTCGAGTGGGGTGTTTTGGATCTTTCTTCCTAGTCATGGTGCATTTGTCTGTTTTTTTTTTGTTGGTTGTATTCTGTTTCTATTTTCATTTTTTAAAAAATTATGTATAAATATAAAAAAAGGAAAAAAAAACAAAAACATGTCTTTGCCTATTTACTTTCTACTTTCTCGTTATTTTTGCTTGATTTGTGGTTTATTTTATATATTTTTGTCAAATCTTTAAACAAAAAAATCAAAAAATAAATTTATAAAAACCAAAAATAAGAAAAAACTATTGAGTGATCACTCTTAGGACACACATGGCTAGAACTTAGAGCATAACAGTTACGTATAATGTTGTACTTAGGCATGCTAATCCCTATGAACATTGTCTACATATGTCATGATGTGTCGAATCTATAGGTGTTTAGCTACTGTGTGCGAGTAGATATGTTAGTGTTCGTCGAATATGCCTCTAGGTATGTGTGAGGCTTTAGATAGCAGAATGACGTTACACTGTTCACACATGCCTAGACGGAGCACTCTTGTAGAAAGTATATGCTTACATGTTATGACTCGTGATATTGTGTCTACCACGTTAGAAATAACTTGAAGAATCAATGTCACGATACATATGCGGTTTTATAAAGGGTAGAATTTTTGGGAAAATCTCTAGTGGTCAAGTCCTGTGTATACAAGTTATAGTGTATCTATCTATGTGGGTAGATTTCGATTGATTTGAGTTCCTTGATAACCAAAATATAAAAGTGATACCCCAATGTGTCAAAAAAAGGGGGATATAATATGAATGTTATCAAGCCTAATGTCAAGGATACCCCTAAGCACTACTCACTCCTGATAAATCTTTATGAGCATTGTGAGGATGAGCACCTTGGTCCAAAAATCATTTCGATCTTGTGCATATACTAGTACCTTAAGCTTATGTCCCCTATTTATAGTCTTGATATCTCGTAGATAGCACCGTAATGTGAATTTTCACCTTATTTCTCTCGTAATAGCATTTTTACTTACTGAGATAAACCATGTAAAGAATGTTCACTCTACTTGGTGTTTGCCTTCTGATGCTACACATTCACACGTCATTGCTCTAGCTAATACTTCCATGCATAAGAATTGGACTGACACGACACTATATATCTATAGCACGCAAGTTTGAGCACATGATTTCTATTCATGACTTGTACAATATTCTCTATATTAATTCTATAACTCTTGTAGCATTGTACTCTACATCGTTATGTGCTTAGTCTACTTATGATGTCCAATCTTGTGTAACTCTGAATGGTTATTTCAAACTACTTCTACATACTACACTCATCTGTGTGGCCTCTATGCTTAATATTCTCTGATTTCATGATTGGTCACCCCTATTATTTTCGCTTCTTGTTTCCCTTTCTATAACGTGTACTGTTTACTTACTTTTTCATGCTCATTATATACTGCATTCTGTTTCTCCCGTGCATGTGCGGGTTTTTTTATGGTCTAGCTCATGCCTTTTCGATAATATCAAAGGGAGAGAATAGATGGTTCATGAGTCATGGGTAAGTGCAGATCACATGTAGGGGAAGCTTAGTTCACTGTGTGCACGTAGATAGGGGAGCATGTAGAATGCATATATAGGGAAAGCGTGTGTGTAGGGGAGCTATATAGAACCTGAAACCTGAGCTTACAAGACTGTCTCTTATATATATACGATGTATCATGCGCTTCATTATTATATCTCATGAACGGAACTTGATATTATCAAAAGAGGGAGATTGTTGGAGTCAACGGTTCACATATCCTTAGTTTGATAATATCAATTCCCATATTTTATTTGATTACATTTTGTGTTTGGTTGAGTGTGTAGGTTTACAGGTACAAGAAATACAAGGAGCTCTCCTTAAGAGCCTACCATCGAGCGGTAGTAGCTAATGTCAGGAGGTAGCCTAAATTAAATGGCCAAGGCGCTTGGGAATCTACCGCGATGCTTTAGTCTTACTGTCGGTGCTAGGTCGAGGAATTAACTCATCCAGGCTCTTGGGAACCTACTGTGTAGGCGCTAACTTGATACTGCGCTACAGTAGACCACTCAACGATCATCGCGAATGTTCGAATCATTGAGACTAGCTGATTCATTGAGATTGGTTGAGCGTCAAGATGATTGGACTATTATTGGGCGCTAGCTTGGTACCGCGTCGCGGTAACGCACTCAACGATCTTCGAGGCAAAAGCATCGAGATAAATGGACTATTGCCGGGCGCTAGCTTGGTACTGCGCCACAGTAACACACTCAATGATCTTCGAGCCGAGAGCGTCAAGATGACTGGACTACCGTCGGGCGGTATTTACCTACCGCGTCACGCTAACATTAGAAAAAGGAAAATATTTGTTTTGAATATTTTTCCAGATTTGGAGAACAGCTGTCAGGATCAAGCGCGTGAACCTACTGCCTGGCGCTAGTCTTACCGCTGGCGGTAGCCTATTTTTACAAAGATGTATAAAAAGGCATCTCATTTTCTATGTTTCTTACTAAGACGAAAAGAGACTCAGATCTACGACTCCTAGGGTTCGGCAGCCTCTCTGTGGTTCGTTCTGCCGTCTTCGTCAAGGAAAAGAAGACCGCTTCCCTCCCATTTGCGCACAAATAACTCCGGTGATCCAAGAACTGCATCAACTACGAAGAGATGACTGTTTGCAAGAACACGAAGATCTCAAGCACCAGCCGAGAATTGCTCGATGGAGGAATCGTCAAGAGGGAGATTTTAATCTTTTAAATCCTTTTAACTCATCATAGTAATATTTCATTTTCTCTTTATTCTTGTGGTGAGGGAAATTGACTGGGGAAGGTCGTCGGAATCTAGGGTAGGATTCTATGAGAAATCATCCCGGGGAAGGGATGTCTAGATTAGGTGATCTAGCAAGGCTCTAAGACCCTTCCTTACATAAAGGTAAAGAGCCGGCTCGAAGACCTGTCTTGGAGGGAAAGGGGGAGAGCCAACCGGTCCGTGGAAAGGGTTGGTATAGAAAACCAAAAGCTTTTTCATTCATCGCCTTTGATCTCCGGCATCACGGAGATTAATATTTTATAATTGTAAACTATTGTTGATTAAGTTTTTTTTGCAATGAAATTCATTTCCTATTTCTTTACCTATGTGTACTGCTGTGAATGTTAGTTTGTGTTGTCATGTAGAGTGCATAGATCTCCAATGGAGAATCTGCCCAGGAAAATGAGTTCTGAGATATACCACCACACGCTAGCTACCTAGCGCCCCATGGTAGCTTCTAGAACTAGTTTTCTGGGTTAAAAATATTTCAAATTTCTAATAAACATCATAAACCTTATTTACCCCCCCCCCCCAAGGTTGGCTACTATATCCAACAGGTAGCACCAGACTCAAAAAGAACATGCCCAATGGTTCTTTACCTTAAACTCTCCTATAAAATCGTACACGCAACTAGCTAAATCAACATCAAAGACATAACTGAAAGTTAAGAACTAGTTTAGAATCTAACCTGAGATCACTTGGGCAGAAGTATGTGCTACTTCCATGGTCACCATATTTAACTTACCCTTCTCCTTATCCAGATGATGTAGTGTTGACGGAAAGGCTTGAAGTGGAACTGGCTGCAGAGGGGGCTGAGACCGATGGCACCTAGACTTCAAAAGCCCTTTCTTCCCATATTGGAAGCAGGCCTTTTCTTTTGACTAGCAATGGGCAATATCATGTCTCTTCTGCATACATGAGGCACAGACCAGGTCTCCTTTGGGTGTGCTCTAAATTGCAGGCACTTTTTGTTGCTTCTGCACTCCCAACCTATTGAAACACTTCTCGAAGGGATGGCCTGGATGGTTATAGAAACTACATGCTTCTTTGCTTCCTTTCTTCAAAGCAGGCCAGATGCCCTAGAGCTTCTACTATCATCAGACTTTCTCTTGTCCTTCCTCACCTGCAGACAATGATTCTTTGCATTGTCGATAGCCTCGGCTTTCAGAGCAGCCTCTACTACTAAACATACATATCTGATCTGTATGTGCTAGTTAACTACTGGATGTTGAAAGTCTTTGATTATAAGGGTAGCTAATCACCTAGAGGGGGGTGAATAGGTTATTGCAGTCTTTTCTGGATTCTTTAAAATATTTTATGACTTATGTCCTACTGTGTATACTTATTCCAGCTTTCAAGAAAAAAACATTCAGCACATCAAAACATAATACACAGCACACCAGATTTTATAGTGGTTCCCCAGTATATTGGTACATCCACTGTCCCTCTCCGCCTTTCTAACAGTATGTTAGATAAGGCTCTTCTCGAAAAACAATGGCTCCTCAGAGATTACAGCATGATCCCACTAGATCAGTCAGTCTTCACTGAGACTTATAACACAGGCTCACAATCCTCCATACAGTAATCACCTGACAACCACACAGGCACAAATGCCCTTCACACAGGCTGGGAGAAATAGCCCCACACAAATTCACATAGGAATCCAATCACACAGCCTTTATAATTTAAGCTTTACAATTAGATCTCACACACAGCCTATTCAACCTAGGCCTCAACACATATCTTTCACAGATCCACTGATTTTGAAAGTGTTTGTTGATTTGACTCAAGAGAAATTATTCTCTGAGTCAATTTCTTCCTAGGCTAAGAAATTCTCAGCTCTATCTGCTTCCCAGCAACAAGGATGACAATCTTTGACTATCTACTGCTTGTGCTGGAAGTTCCTCGGGACCTTGATCATGTTCTTACTGATGAAAGGGGAGATTCAGAATGAAAATGTTCAATCAGCTAACCTTTTATTGATAGGAAATGAATTCCTCTGCCTCTCCTTCTATCAAGAGAAAACTTTGTGCAGATCTCTTCTTCTTTTTCAACGATCTAGAGATTGATCTTCAGATTTGGCTCAGCTTGGATCGAGAATCAACTTCAGCTAGGTTTTGCCTAGACTGATTCGTATTCCTCAGAAAAATCCTTTGGTCTTGCTGTAGTAGATGTTGATTGCACCAGCGAACTTAGAAACCCTTCAGATTTTTCGATTGAAGTTCTTGGTTCTGTAATAATGGCGGATGAAGACGGCGAACTCCCGCTTCTCATTTTTTAGAATGTTAATCATAATGACTGATTTGATTTTAATCTTAGCTGTTATTTATAACCCCGTCGATTTGTGGGATATTTTAACACGTGTCCTAGTTTTAACGGTGGTTAAAACCTCAGCTTAATCAAATTGAGATCCACTTTAAACTGACGGTGACGTTAATGTCGATTTGCAGCAAATACATAATGAATCAGAAAATTGTTAACTTGTTGACTATATTGACGTCAGCATCATTCTGGACTTAGCCAAAATCAAGCAATACTTCAGAAATCCTCAGTTCGATGAACTTTAAACTCAGTTCGACAAATACAGTTCTCCGCTCGACAAAACCAAGCAATACTTCAGAAAAATTCAGTTCGACGAACTCAAAACTTAGTTTGACGAATCCAGGGCTCAACTCGACGAAATCAAGCATCATCTCAAAAAACTTCAGTTTGAAAAACTCAGTTCGACAAATCCAGGGCTCAGCTCGACGAAATCAAGCAATACTTCAGAAATCTTCGGGTCGACAAACTGGTGAAAGCTGAGTTTAATGAAATCTGAAGTTAGCTCGACGAAATCAAAGCTCAGCTCGATGAAAATTAGATAAGCAATACTTCAATGATTTTGGACTTAGAATTTTCTTCAGCTCTGCTAGGTGTTGAGTGGCGTTGAGTGAATAGGCCATTCTCAACGAATCTGGACTTAGAAATATTTCAACTCTGCTAGGCGTTGAGATCATCGAGTGTTTAGGCCATTCTCAATGAATCTAGACTTAGAAATATTTCAGCTCTGCTAGGCGTTGAGTGTATATCCCTCACTCAACGCTTTTTGCCTTAACCATATTCTTCAGCTTTCTACCTGATGGCGTTGAGAGCATTGAGTGTATAAGCTTCACTCAAAGCTTTTTGCCTTAGCCATATTCTTCATCTCTGCTTGATGGCGTTGAGAACGTTGAGTGTATAAGCTTCACTCAATGCTTCTGGACTTAGTTGATTTTTTGGAATCTGGCCTTCTTGTTGAAGTTTGGCGTTAACAGACTTAGCATGGCGTTGAGTGATGAAGCTTCACTAGACACTTCTAGACTTAGTCGATTTTTTTGGCTTCCACTGCTTAGGCTTTGACATGATATCCTTGTCTCAACGATTCTGTCCATATGACGTTGAGAGCGTTAAGTGTATAAGCTTCACTCAATGCTTATGGACTTAGTCAATTTTTTGCCTTGTTAATACTGTAATCTTTGACTGCCAGCCTTCTCTCAATGCTATTAGCAGTATTGCGTTTAGAGCATTGAGTGAGCTTGCCTCACTCAATGCTGTTGGGTCAATTGATCCCAATAGCCCTGATTTGATGATGTCAAATGTGTCAAAGAGATAGACATAGTTGTATTTGATGTATGGTTAAGTTCATGCATACAGGTTAGTCTTTGTCATAGTGATTAGACAGCTAGTTCAAGAGACAATGACATGTGGACTCAAGGTGGAGCTGGAAACTCAGAAAACTACCTAAGTCCAAAAGCGTTAAGTGAGGCAAGCTCACTCAATGCCATTCAGCGAATAGTGCTGAGAGAAGGCAGGCAGTCAAAACTGACAGTATTGCAAAGGCAAAAATCGGGCTAAGTCCAGAAGCATTGAGTGAGCTCAACTCACTCAACGTCATACAGCTAGAAGCGTTGAGTCATGGTTATCCTGTCATAGCCTTACTGTGAAGAATATAGAAAATCAGATAAGTCCAGAATCGTTGAGTGAGGCAAGCTCAATCAACGCTCTCAGCGCCATCAGACAGAAAGCTGAAAAATATGGCTAAGGCAAAAAGCGTTGAGTGAAGCTTATACACTCAATGCTCTCAATGCCATCAAGCAGAAAGCTGAAGAATATAGGCTAAGGGAAAAAGCATTGAGTGAGGGATATACACTCAATGCTCTCAATGCCTAGCAGAGCAAAAATAATTCTAAGTCCAGATTCGTTGAGAATGGCCTATACTCTCAACGCCACTCAATGCCTAGTAAAGCTGAAGAAATTTCTAAGTCAAGAATTGTTGAGTCTACCATTCGCCAAGCTGAGCTTAACTTTCGTCGACCGGAGTTCAGAGTTTGTCGATCTCAACTTTTACCTATAGGAAGGACTCAGCTATCAGAATTGTCGACCGAAGCTCAGGTTTTGTCAAACTGAGCTCGAAGTTCGTCGACCTCAGCCGTTGCCTGACGAAAGAACTGAGCTGAGAGAATTCGTCGATCTCAGCTTCACTATTTCGTCAAGCTGAGCTCAGATTTCATCGAGCTGAGCTTGAAGTTTGTCGAACGCACGATTTCAGAAAATTTAGTTGATTTTGCCTAAGTCCAGAATGATGTTGACTCAGCAAATTCAACAAAGTTCAGATTTGATGCAAAACGACATTGACATCGCCGTCAGTCTACAGTGGACCTCAAGTTAATAAAGCTGAGGTTTTAACCATCGTTAAAACTGTGACACGTGTCGATCATCTCGCCAATATGACGGGATTATAAATAGCAGAAGAGATCGAGATATAAGATGAATTATTGGATTAATTTTTGATTAACTTTCTGAAAAAATGAGAAGCAGAGTTCGTCATCTTCACCCGACATTATTGCAGAAGCCAAGAACCTCAAGTTCAAATCTGAAGGGCTTCTGAGTTTGCTGGTGCAATCAACATCCACTCCAGCAAGTTCAGAGTAATCCTTTAAGAGAGATGAATCAGCTTAGGTGTGCCCTAGCTGAAGTTATCTTCTCGATCCAAGCCGAGCCAGAATCTGAAGATCAATTCGCTGGATCAAAGAAGAAGGAAGGACTGAAATCTACTCAGTCTAGATCGGGATATATTCCTGAAGAATAAGAAGCAGATTCATCTGCTAGTTGATTCCAGAACAAGTCGGGCATCATTTCAAGATCGCGGTATCATCTTATTATTATGAAGACGAAGATAGGGCTGACATCTGCTCGGTTTAGGTAGACAGGCACAGAGAATTTTCTCTGGTGTCTGTAATTCATTATTTTGAATATTTCTTTGTAATATTCATTTTGAATCTAAGTGGTAAGGCTAAGGCCTGAGTTATAAGCCTGTATTATAAAGGCTGAGGTAGGAAAGGAGTTGCCTGAGTTGTAGGTGTATGGATTCACACTGAGGTAGGGCAGGATTGCCTGAGCTATAGGAGTGTGGAGTCACTCTGAGGTAGAGTACTTGGGAAGAACTTGAGTTATAGGATCTTGGTGATCTGAGTGGTAGGGCTTGCGCCTAAGTTGTAGGAGCCAGTTGGGCTCTGAGCTATAAGATCTGAGGATCTGAGAAAGATAGAAGGAAGTTTGGCAGAATCTAGTATACTACTAAATAGGCGACGGGGGAAGTAAATGTATCCATCAATTGGGGAACCACTATAAATCACTGTGTACTGTGATGTGTACTGTGATGTATACTGTGCTGATATTGATTGTGATTTTAAAAGATAAGTTGCCTAAGTTTGTAAATTGGACCTCTTCACCCCCCCCCTAGGTGATTAGTTGTTCTTGAAATCAAGACTTTCAAATGCATGTAAACTTAGCCAAATTTCTGACTTTCCACCCTATCACTTTGAGTCCACCTGTCATTGTCTTTTGAACTATATGTTCAATCATTGTGTTAAAGACCAACTTGTATGCATGAACTTAAACATATATCAAATACAACTATATGTATATCATTGACCTGTTTGACTTCTTACAAATATAGGACATTGGGATCAATGGACCCAACAGATGTCGCTACGAAGTCCTCCAAGGAATTGCTTCACCCTTCCTACCTCAGAGACTACTAAATCTGGAGCAAACCTGCTCAACTTATTGAATTCTATCTCATACTCACTAACCGTGAGCTCTCTCTACTTCAGGTGTAAAAAGTTGTTCATCAGTCGGTCTTGCTCGACCGATGACAGAAACTTCTTGAGCAACATCTGTTTGAAAGATTCTTACGAACACTCCTCTGAGAGGCTCTCTTTCTCTCAAATCCACCAGCTCTTAGCAAGGCTCTTCAGCTGGTAAGCGACGAACATCACCTTTTGGCCCATAGACATCCTTGAATACGAAAATATCTCTTTGATAGCAATGATTCAATCATTTAGAGCCATGAAATCGGCTCTCCCATCGTATGTAGGAGGTCCTAATCGCTAGAAGTGTGAAATGAAATTCATCTCAAGGGAAGTAGAACTAGAGGCACTAGAGGAGCAGGAGGAACATGTATAGACTATCCCACCGCAGGGTTCTATACCACAGGCTACTGCTCAGAGACGGCAGTCAGCAATGCCTGAATTTGCAATTGTATTGCAACCATCTTCCTTGACAGGGCATCATTGCTTTGCCGCAACCCTTCAATCATAACCTCACTCTACGCACCCGACGAATCACCCTCAGACTGGGGAGTCGACCTCACCAAGATATGCTTATGCGGCATTCCTAATAATACAACAAACAACTCATCAAAACCTAGCTTAACGCTAGAACTACTCAACTTAGTTCAGACCATACATGTATAGATACTTGCTCTTGTTGTTACCTTGCTCTGAAATTTTCATAAGTGATGTTATTCTTTAACTTAGGATGATACACCATCATACTATTGACTCATGTGCATATAATATGAATGCATGAATTCTTATTTCTTCGTTTTAAAACCATGTGTGTACGTGTGTCATCATGTAGACCTTAACTTGGAACATGTGCTCGTGCTATGTTATGTTATGCATCTAGTGTTATGCATTCTAATAAAGTTCTCAATGCATGTTATGAGAGACGTACACATGAAATATTATGCATCTTATACTATATAATATCACATGTAATGAGAAATAAAATCTAATGGGCATCCATGTGATGCTTGTTATGAATCTCATACTACATAACGGTCACATATTGCTTCTTATGAGGATCCATATATAAACACATATTATGCATCTCATACTACATAATACGCCACGTATATTTTTTGTCATGCTTATGAGTGTAGTGTTCATGCTTTAGCCAAGACATAATGAAGACACATCGATGTGTATATGTAATGAGACAAGACAACTGAAACTTTTACCATAGATAGCCGTTCGACCAACTTGTCAAACAAACCTCCCTCTGATACTAACTGTCACAACCCGTATTTTCACAGCATTAAATAATATATATCAGAGTGAGAGAAAATGCACTCTGTGATGCCATGCCGTGCAGGAGACAACTGCAGACCCTCAAGCAAGAACCTACTCCTAATACTTTTCATGAAATCCTCAAGTTTGTTTGATAAATATATAGTTTGAGTTTACGTTTTGATGGTCGTGTCCCTTGACTCAGTGGAACAACTAGTCCACGGGTAAAATATACATATACATAATGGAAAATACTTTATTTAGTTCATTTATTATTATGTATGAGTATGAAAATCCATTAGAATAATTCACGATATGCATACCTCTAGATTTAATATAAGTACTAAAAGAGCTTTTATGTTCGTTAAAATAGAGTGACATTTGATTTAAAGAGATGTTATAAGTATGCACTAAGAAAAATGATCTTTTATACTTTGAAAATAACTAATATGCAACCTAGCATAAATCCTTCCCAGAGAATAAGTAGGTAAAACAAACCATCAAGAAATAGCGTAGCGGCTAGCAAATAGTCTAATCTCTACAATAATTCAATGTGGGGGTCAACAATCTGACACAAACTCACAGAACAAAATGTATGTATGAACCAAAGTGAGAACAAAAAAACTACCACACGAATGTGAGGGAAGAACCACTGCTACTACTGCAGAATTCTTGAGGCCACCAACTCTAGCTACTCAAACTACTACTACTCTGAGCCTGAGGCATTCAAAAAAAGAATGTCTCGGTAAGAATGTACAAGTGGTAGCAAGGATTAAAATCAAGTAGATAGGCAAGTTAAGAGAGTTACCAACCCAAACAGAATAGCTGTCAAACCACAGCATCTAAATCATAAAATAATAAGCAATAAAGAATTCATAGAGGTTTAAGTATGAGAAGTTGCACCAAGTGCGAAATAGAGCTATGCTTCATTAACATCTGCAAGATTATGCATATGAACATATGTATATATATATATAAAGTGACTGATCTGCTCAAACACGTGAATCATTAACACTAGTAAAAATAGTACTAAGTTGGTGGCCACATAGTCCAACACAAACTATCAGACCAAACATCTCAAAATGCACTGTGGTGGTGGCCACATTATCAAACACAACCCAATAGCCCATAAGAAGAGAAGAAAACCCATTATGTGTAATGATTCACAAACGGCATTAGGGTGGTGGTCCTTTATCCACTATCAACCAAAAGCCATAAATAATCATACAATATATTAATAAATGAAAAAACCCCAAGACTTAGCATCGGATTTCCACAACGACGCAAATGGAAGAAAACCCAAAAGAATTTCGTAAGGTATACTCGACGAATTACTATGCACTCGACGAACTAGAAGGTCACTCCACGAAAAAGTTCTAAGTACACACAAATTCGTCGACAATGCTCTACGAAATGGAAGGTTACTCGACGAATTTTATTCGGCGAATTTAACTAAAACCTAATGATACTAAACGAATTGACTTGATATCACATCGATTACTCAATGAATTGGATTGACGAATAAGGTCCGACTCAACGAATTTGATTCAACGGATTTAGAGACACTCGACAAATTAGACTTAGTGAATTGGAGGACACTCGACACATACACTAAATTCACTCGATGCCAACTCTGAAGTCATTCGACGTGAAAGCATCACTCGATGCCAACATTAAAATCACTCGATGCCAAGGCAACACTCAATGCCAACATTGTATCAACTTGATGCACTCGATGCCAAGGCATCACTCGACGTCAACACTGGATTCACTTGATGCCAACACTAAAGCTACTCGACGCACTTGATGTCAAGTCATCACTCGAAGCCAACACTGGATTCACTTGATGCCAACACTATAGCTGTAACGGCCTCCCCAGCCCACGACTCGATAGGATGGCCACCGACACCACCAGCATCATGCTCGAAAGGGTTCAGCCTCAAAAAGGTATGCAGACCATGCACCCAAAAGCCTCTCCGCGCCTATTTCTTGGCCGCAACGCATTGTTGAGGTCGGGTCTCGAACCCACAACCTATTTGATAAAGAGCCTTCAAACCACTCCCCATCACCAACTGAGTAGTTACAGCTCAGTTGGTGATGGGGAGTGGTTTGAAGGCTCTTTATCAAAGAGTTTGCGGGTTCGAGACCCGAGCTCAACAATGCATCGCGGCCGAGAAATAGGCGCGAAGAGGCTTTGGGGTGCATAGTCTGTAGACCTTGTTGAGGCTGAACCCTTTCGAGCATGATGTTGGGGGTGCCAGCGGCCATCCTTTCGAGTCGTGGGTTGGGGAGGCCGTTAGAAAAAAGTGCACTTTTTGTTACGGCCTCACCAGCCCATAGCTCAAAAGGATGACCGCCAGCACCCCCAGCACAACGCGTGAAAGGGATCAGCCTCAACAGGTCTGCAGACCATGCACTCCAAAGCCTCTCCGCACCTGTTTCTCGGTCGCGACGCATTGTTGAGGCCGGTTTGAAGACTCTTTATCAAGGAGGTTGAGGGTTTGAGACCCGACCTTAACAATGTGTTGCGACTGAGAAACAGGCGCGGAGAGGCTTTGGGGTGCATGGTCTGCAGAACCGTTGAGGCTGAACCATTTCGAGCGTGGTTCTGGGGGTGACAACGGTCATCCTTTTGAGTCATGGGCTGGTGAGGCCATTGCAAAAAGTGCACTTTTGTAACAGCCTCCCCAGCCTACTGCTCGAAAGGATGGTCGCTAGCACCCCCAGCATCATCCTCGAAAGGGTTCATCCTCAATAAGGTATGCAGATCATGCACCCCAAAGCCTCTTCACGCCTATTTCTCAACCATGGCGCATTATTGAGGTCGGGTCTCTAACCCACAACCACTTTGATAAAGAGCCTTCAAACCACTCCCCATCACCAACTGAGCTGCCGATTTGAGACCCGACCTCAATAATGCACCGCGGCTGAGAAACAGGCACGGAGAGGCTTTGGGGTGCATGGTCTGCAGACCTTGTGGGGGCTGAACCCTTTCGAGCATGATACTGGGGGTGTCGGCGACCGTCCTTTCGAATCGTGGGTTGGGGAGGCCGTTACAAAAAGTGCAGCTTAGTTGGTGATGATGAGTGGCTTGAAGACTCTTTATCAAGGAGGTTGAAGGTTCGAGACCTGGCCTCAACAATGCGTCGCGACCAAGAAACAGGCGCAGAGAGGCTTTGGGGTGCATAGTTTGTAGACCTTGTTGAGGATGAACCCTTTCGAGCATGATGTTGGGGGTGTCGGCGGCCTTCCTTTCGAACCGTGGGCTGGTGAGGCCGTTATAAAAAAGTGCACTTTTTGTAATGGTCTCCCCAGCCCACGGCTCGAAAGGACGACCGTCGGCACCCACAGCACCATGCTCAAAAGGGTTCTGCCTAAACAGGTCTGCATACCATGCACCCCAAAGCCTCTTCGCGCCTGTTTCTCGGTCGTGGTGCATTGTTGAGACCCGTCCTCAACAATGCGTCGCGACCGAGAAATAGGCGCGGAGAGGCTTTAGGGTGCATAGTCTGCAAACCTGTTGATGCTGAACCCTTTCGAGCGTGGTGTTGGGGGTACCGACGGTCGTCCTTTCGAGCCGTGGGCTGGGGAGACTATTACAATAGCCACTTGACGAACTCGACGCTAAGGAATCACTAAACTCCAGCACTGTATTCACTCAACGATAACATTGTAGCCACTCGATGCCAAGGCATCACTCAACGTAAATGTATGATCAGGACTTCAATGGGTAGAGAGGAAAGGACCTAGTTCCCGACTAACCTGGGTAAGGATTAACTTAACTAAATTCTCATAATACAACACAGACTTGACAATCATCAAGAAATAAGTACAGCATAAAAATATTCCTCAAAATTTAGGATGAGAAAGAACGGAATGAAAACTGCTCAAAGGGGGAAACCACCACTTGCCTTAAACCTTCTTATCCCAACCTTCTGAACACTCCATGACACAGGCCGGTCAAAAAAAATAAAGCACGATAATGAAATCTGGAGATATTTGGACAAAACGAAAGTTTAGGGGCACACACCCCAATGCCAAAAGTCCACGCAAACAAAAATACCTACCACCAATGCGTAGATCTGGCGAGAGCTTTTCGGATCTATGCTCCACTGAAGATTTCGTCCACTGGAGCTCTCGAAATGGCTGCCAGAAGGTTCACGATGAAAAACTCGCCGCCTCTCTAACGACCCTCTCGATCAGACCCTTTTGGGGAAGATGGATGAATAGGGCTTTATAAATATATATATATATATATAATATAATATCATTAATATAATTAACTAGAAAAACTCAAACGACGAGAGTGACCAAATCACCTCGGTTTCGATAAAATTCGCACCAAACTTAAATGTCGGTGCTACCAATCTAACAGAGAAGTCGAAATCAGGATCCGACAAACCAAACTAGGGTTAAAATTCCCCAAGTTAAAACAACAATAATCCTTATAAAATTCACTAAGACTTCAAATTGGCTCGGATCACCACGAAACTTTACATGCACGACTAGGATCAAATACTTTTAATTTTTTAAAGCTTAAAACCCCAATTTGGATGAGTCTAAAATCTAGCCAACTCAGCCCAACGGATGCAACTACGCACTAACGATGACACACCATTAATTACTCGCCAATGTAACGCCCTTACGTCATTAATATGCCACTAAAGAGATCAAAATAATTATTGAAAAAATCAGGGGCGTTACAGTTAATATCTACTCCAATTATATGTCTTCCTAGTAGGGCAGGAAAGATTTTAGATTTTCAGTGACGCATCAGGTTGCGGGTTGGCTTATGTGTTGGTGCACCATGGCAATGTGGTAGCCTATGAGTCTAAGCAGTTGGAGCCTCTTGAGAGGAATTACCCCATCCATGGCTTAGAGTTGTCGGCGATAAATTTTGTAGTAAAGTTATGGCGGCATTATATTTATGGCACAAGGTGGAGATCTTCTCGAACTATAAGATCCTGAAGTATCTCTTGGATCAGAAATATTTGAACATACAGAAATACAGGTAGGTAAAGTTCCGTAGGGACTACAACATGGCGATTCAGTACACGCCAGACATGGTCGACGTTATGATGGATGCTTTTATTAGGAAATAGTTTAGACAAGGGAATTAGATTGAAGCACATGATGACTGGTTGGTGCAAGACTTTAAGTCTCTGAGCATTGCCTCTGTGGCTAGAGGTGAGTCTAGCGTGGCTCGATTGAATTGAATTGAGATGCAGTGTGATTTATCTGATCATATTCGGGAGGCCACCAATGTGGATGCAGAGTTCCATCCATTGGTGGTGGAAGCTTAGAAAGTCAGAGATAGTGTCGTGTAGATGGTCGAAGGGATCTTAAAGAAGAATGGAAGGGTGTGTGTACCGCAGTTTGTTAAGTTCCATGAGGAGTTGATGTTCAAGGCACACTTTAAGAAGTACTTCATTCATCCGGGTAGTACAAAAATGTACTTGGATTTGAAGAAATCCTTTTGGTAGTCTGGGAGGAAGCGAGATGCAACTCTGTACGTGAGCCAATGCCAGACTTGTGCCATGGTTAAGGCTGAGTGTTAGAGGTCGGGCGGGTTCTTGAAATCCCTTCCTATTCCTAGTGGAAATTTGATGAAATCTCTATGAATTTTGTGCATGGTTTGCCTCTGTTGACACAGGATAATAATGCAATTTGGGTGATTATAAATTGCCTGACCAAGGAGGCTCACTTCATTCCCAATCGGAAGAATGATGGCATGGAGAAGTGTTGATGTATGGTGACCAAGCGGTCTGGCAGACTACCCCTGGAGGCTTGGGAGACTGGGCGGTCTGGCAGTCTGCTCCTAGCGGCTTGGAGACCGCGCGGTCTGGAAGTTTCTCTACAGCGGTTTGCTAGTCGGTTGTTGCTGATTGGTGACTGAGCGGTCTGGTGGCTTGATACAGACGACTTGAAGATAGTGTCGGCTTGTCTTCTCTTCATTGTGGTTGTCGGGCGATTAGGCTAACCGCGCTTGTGCGGCTTGTATAGTTGCTTTTTCATATAATTATTAGTCTCATATTGCTTATTTGTAATCTCTCATCTCTCCTCCATTCTATAAAAGGGAGGATATACCTTTGTAAAAATTATATTTTTTGGATAATAAAGTTCTGTTAGTCCAATTTTTCAGTCTCCTTTTTCTATTCGCACATGGTATCAGAGGACTCGATCCTTTCTACCTGATTCAGTGAGCTTCCTCTGACCACGCGACCTGTCTTCTCACAACTTGTCCTCGCGGCTTGCTCCTTCTTCTCGCGACCTGTCTTCGTGCCTTGCGCCCTGTTTGCATGATTTCTTTCTCATCCTTGTCTTTGCCCTTTATGTGCGCGACTTCTCTGATTGACCGCTCTTCTCATCACGACCTTCTCTTAAGTCGTTGCGGCCTGTTTTTCTCGCCACAACCTATTCCTAGTCGCCGCACCCTCCTCTTCTTGCTGCGACTTGTTCTTCTCATCGCGACCTTCTCTTAAGTCGTTGCGGCCTGTTCTTCTCGTCGCAAACTATTCCTTTTTGCCGCCCTCTTCTAACCGCGACTTATTCTTCTCATCGCGACATGTTCGTCTCGTCGCGACCTGTTTGTCTAGCCGCTCCCTGCTCTTAGTCGCTGCGACCTAACCTTCTAGCTGCGACTTATTCTTCTCACTGCTCTCCTCTATGGCTCCCTCTGATACCTCTACCACTACTACTCACGTTGTCATTCCTCCTCCTACTCTCCTACTTCTTCGGGAAACCTTGGCACTGTTTCCAAACTCATCGGTCCCAACTACCCGGATTAAAGTGTCTCTTTTACCTTTCTTCTCTGCTCACAACGCAAATGTCATCGTCTCACTGATGACCCTCCTCCTCCAGACTCCGCTCTCTTTGATGATTGGGATGCTAGCGAGGCTCTTATTCGCACTTGGCTGGCTAATAGCCTTTCTGATGAGTGCCTCCCCATCATCCGTCATGATACAACCATCAAGGCTACTTGGCTTCATCTTTCCGCTCTCTACTCAAAGGGGGCTTAGACGTCTCGCATCTATACTCTGTATGTATACCTCTTTACTCGTCCCTCCATGTTTCCTACCACTTCTTACCAACAGGTTTAGGCTCTCGGTGCCAAGATTCTCCAGAATCGCCCTTTCTCTGCAAATCTGGCTAAGAAAAACAAGCACTTCCAGGAGCTTTTAGTTGTGTGCTTATCTTCTGAGACTTCCTGAGTCTTCTGACATGATCCATCAACAGATCCTTAGTGAGGTGGAATCTCCCACCTTGGATGCCACTGCTGCCCATATTTTCGCGGTTACCTCTCTGCTACAACATTCGTTGTTATCCTCCCCTCCTCAACCGGACCACTATGCTCACCAGACTCAATGGAGTGGCTCTGGTGGCCACCACCACCAATCCGGCGAGCGTGGCCTTTCCTGTTTTCTCTGCTCTCACTGTGGCCACACCGGACATAAGGTTGATCGATGCTGGAAGAAGCATCCTTATCTTCGACCCACTGGGGACGCTTCCACCTCCTCTTCAAAGCAATCTGCCTCGGTGGTTACGTCTTCAAGTAGTGCCCATATCATTACTCAAGTTAAATGGTTGATCGACTCTGGTGCTACCAATAATATGACCGACAATCCTCTATGTTTCTCTATCTTAGAAACACATGATCGGTTACATCTGGTCTTTATTACAGCCGGTTCTCCCTTACTGATCAATGGGATGGGAGTGGTTCAAGTCACTTCTGTCTCTTCGCTTGGCAGATACCATCTACGTGCCCAAGTTCCCTTAAAATTTATTATCTGTTACTTCTCTTTGGAAGCATCTACAGTGTTCCGTCACATTCACTCCTACTTATTGTTCTTTTGAGGATCCGGGCTCCCAACGGACGATTGCTACTGGGACTGAGAGCGGAGGCCTCTACTTCCTCGACAACATTTCTGCTTTGTCTGCCTTCTCCTCTTCTACTGATCTTCTCCAGTATTACCTTTTCCTTGCTCATGCTCATCCACGACTTCTTCATCATCTTCTGCCCCACATTCCTCTGCAGAGTCCTCCTCTCAACTGTGATGCGTGTAATCTTGGCAAGCATCAGTACTCCTCCTTCCCACCAAAGCAGGTCGTGGATCTTCCCATCCTTTTGATCTAGTTCACTCTGATATCTGGGGTCCTGCTCCTACACTCACCATAGGTCGGGGTAGTTCATATTTTGTAATTTTTATTGACGATTTCTCCCGCTATACGTTGGTGTATCTCTTAAAAGGTCGCTCTGAATTATTCTCTGTATGGACATCTTTTTATTTTATGATTAAGACTCAGTTAGATGTTTCTATTAAAATTTTTCGCTCTGATAATGCAAAGGAATATCTTAGTCATGATTTTTTTCTGTATGCAAAATGGGATTGTTCATCAAAGTTGTGTCTATACTTCACAACCAAATGGTGTAGCAGAATGCAAAAACTGTCACCTCCTTGATGTCGCGCGCACTCTGATGACACAAATGCAGGTTCCTCGCTCCTATTGGGACTATGTTGTTCTCATCACCTGCTATCTCATCAATCGCATTCCTTCCACGGTTCTCCAAGGTAAAACCCCATTCTCCATTCTTAATCCAGACAAGGATCCATTTCCACTCTCTCTGCGTGTCTTTGGGTGCACGGCCTCTATGCACTATCCCTCAACCAGCCGTGACAAACTCTCCCCACGTGCCACCAAATGTGTCTTTCTGGGGATACTCTATCACTCAGAAAGGTTATTGTTGTTTTGACCCTATTCATCGCAAGCAGTTCGTCTCTACGGACGTAACCTTTTTTGAAAATGCGTCTTATTTCTCTCGCAACTCCTCTTCTCTTCCTGATGTTCCTTCTTCTCCTACCATCCCCTCCATCCCATTTACACCTACCGAGATTTCTCCTCCTCCACCGTGTCCACCATCCACTCCTCCTCTCTCCCCACCTCCTCTATATTCTACTTCTCCGCAGCCATCTCTCTCTACTCCCGAGCCAGCTCTCTCTTCCACGGATGCATCGGAAACTGAGGAACACATTGACCTGGATCTTCCTATTGGTCTTCGTGAAGGGGTGCAGACATATACCCAGCACTCGCTAGCTGCTGTTATTTCTTATGCTCGTCTTACTCCTTCTCGCAAGACTTTTACATTGGCGATCTCTGCCACTGCCACTCCCCGCACCTACCAGGAAGCCCTTGCTATTCCTCATTGGAAGGCGGTCATGGATGAGGAAATTGAAACCCTCACTGAGCAGGGTACATAGACCCTTGTTCCTCCTTCGTTGGGCACCGATGTTGTTGGCTCTTGATGGGTCTTTGTTGTGAAGTTCAGTACAGACGGCAGTGTGGATCGTTATAAGGCACGCCTTATCATCAAAGGCTTCACTCAGACTTATGGTATTGATTATTTTAACAGCTTCTCACCCGTTGCTCATCTCAGTACTATTCAGGTTCTCCTATCTGTGTCCGTTAACAGGAATTGACCAATTTCCCAACTAGATATCAAAAATTCCTTTCTCTACGGTGATCTTCAGGAAGATGTCTACATGGAGAAACCTCCTGAGTATGTTGCTCAGGGGGATAAATGGGCATGCAGGTTGCAGAAAGCCATCTATGGCCTAAAGCAAAGCCCTCGGGCTTGGTTTGACAAGTTTAGTGGCATTGTGGCGGCCGTAGGTTTTACCAGGAGTTTCGTCGATCACTCATTATTCATTCGCAAAACCTCCCTAGGTCTGGTAGGTTCTTGTCGTATATGTGGATGATATTCTTCTCACTGGAGATGACCAAGCTGGGATAACCTTGACAAAGAAACATCTCTATCAATACCTGGTCACGAAGGATATGGGTTCCCCAAAATACTTTCTTGGGATAGAAATCTCTTGAAAGCCAAACTCCTTGGTCCTCTCTCAATATAAGTATGCTCTTGATCTTCTTAAACAGAAAGGGTTGACTGGGGCTAAACCTGCTTAATGCCCCATGGATACTGGAGAAGATAAAACCTTGATAGATGACTTGCCTCCTCTATTAGATGTTATGAGGTATAGGCGTCTAGTCAGCAAACTCATTTATCTCATGGTAACCAGACCTGACATCTCCTACGTTGTAGGTAAGGTTAGCCAGTTCATGCAAGATCCTAGGGAGTGGCATCTGCAGTCTGTCCTGGGGATATTGGAATATGTTAAAGCGGCGCCAAGTAAAGAACTACTGTTTCAAAAGAATGGTCATTTGAAGGTTGAAGCATGCTCTGATTCTAGCTATATTGATGACAAAGGAGATCGTAAGTCCATATCGGGATTTTGCACATTTGTGGGGGGAAACCTTGTGAGCTGGAAGAGCAAGAAACAGTCTGTCGTCTCCAGGTCTAGTGTAGAAGCGGAATATCGAAGTATGGCATCGACCACGTGTGAATTAAAGTGGTTGTGGGCTCTCATGCTTGACTTAGGAGAGGTCTACAACCATCCTCTACCTATGTTTTGCGATAACAAGGCCGCTATATATATCTCTAAAAATCCAGTCTTCCATGAGAGGACTAAGCACATTGAAGCCGACTGCCATTTTATTCGGGAAGAGATTTTGAAGAAACAGATCTATACTCCCTTTGTTACCTCCGACAATGAGTTAGTAGATATCTTTGCCAAGCCTGTGTCTACTTTCTTTTTTCACATTTGCAACAAGCTGGGCATGATTGATATATATGCTCCAGCTTGAGGGGGAGTGTTGATGTATAGTGACCGGGCGGTCGGGCGGTCTGCCCTTGGAGGCTTGGAGACCGAGTGGTCTGGCAATCTGATCCTGGAAGCTTGGAGACTGCACGGTCTGGCAGTATCTCTCCAGCAGATTGCTAGCCGATTA
This sequence comes from Platanthera zijinensis, assembly GCA_039513925.1. NCBI lineage: Eukaryota > Viridiplantae > Streptophyta > Magnoliopsida > Asparagales > Orchidaceae > Platanthera > Platanthera zijinensis. Next base: position 136,395,445 of record CM077092.1, read on the forward strand.
TTGATGATTGGTGACCGGGCGGTCTTGCGGCCTGACACAGATGACTTGAAGACAGTGTCAGCTTGTCTTCTCTTCATTGTGGTTGTCGGGCAGTTAGTCTAACCGTGCGGCTTGTATAGTTGCTTGTTCCTGTAATTATTAGTCTCACATTACTTATTTGTAATCTCTCATCTCTCCTCCATTCTATAAAAGGGAGGCTATACCTTTGTAAACATTATATTTTTTGGATAATAAAGTTCTGTTAGTCCAGGTTTCCTTTTTCCTGTACGCACAAGAAGCTAGTATAGCTTCATGTTCGGAGCTAGTGCGGTTGTATGGGATTCCGAAAAGGGATGTTAGTGATCGAGAAGGACAGTTCACGTCCAAGGACCGAACGATAGTCCAAAAGAGCTTGAGCACTAAGCTTAAGTTTAGTACTGCATTCCATCCACAGACCGACAGTCAAATGAAGAGAATAAATCATATATTGGAAGATATGTTGAGGATGTGTTCTCTTGATTTCACAAAGAGATGGGAAGACCACTTGTTTATGGTGGAGTTTGCCTACAACAATAGCTTCCAAGCGAGCATTTAGATGGCTTTGTATGAAGCGTTGTTTGGTACGTAGTGTCGAACGAGACACCAACCTATTGGGCAAAGAAGCAGTGATGAATGCTTATAAGCTGGTGTGGATGATTCAATAGCACATGAAGGTTGTTCAAGATTGACAAGCAATGTATTTCAATGCACTCCACAGGAATGTGGAGTTTATAGTGGGCAATGTTGTCTACTTGAAGATCAAGCCATTCAAATGTGCTTCGAGAATTCAACAACTCACAAAGTTAAGTCCAAGGTTTTTAGGTCCGTTCGAGATTACGAAGCATATAGGCTAAGCAACCTAACGGTTGGAATTGTTCGAAGAGCTGTGTGGATTACATAATGTTTTTCACATCTCAGTGTTGATGAAGGCTTTGGTGGAGCATATTGATGTGGTCGAGTCAACGATAGTTCCGGTGGCAGAAGATTTAGGACACTTGTTTGTTCGGTTTCTGTAGTGGGTTCGAAAATCCTACGTTTGTACATTGGGATAATTCTGGGCAAGATGAGTTCTCTTGTGAGTGCGAACAAACAATGCGGGAAGACTTCTCGAATCAATTTACATAAGGAGAGTTTTATGTTTTGTAGTATTTAATTTAAATTTTGAGGCTGAATTATCTTAAGGCGGGGGGGGGTGGAGTTGTAATGCACCAAAATATTTTTGCCTAGAGTCTGGAAGTGTTGGGCTGAGTGCAACAGGTCCCTTTTTCCTTGGCCAAATGACAAAGGAAAAAAGCGTCGTGTGAACTCAAAAGGCATTGTGTTCACTCGATGTTGATGTCGTGTTCACTCAACATCGATGTCATGTTCACTCAATGTTGGGGGGTTAGCCAACTGGGCATCATGTTCACCAGCTAGGCATAGTGTTCACTAGTTGGGTATCATGTTCACGCGACGCCCCGAGATAGAGCAATATTTTTTTAAGTATCGTGATCCAGTTTCGTAATTAGGCATTTTTGGGCATTCGGTCTTCTTGGGACTCGATCAAATGGCCCAAATTTTGTGCTTATGAATCTCAAATTGGGCAGAGGAGTTCCCCCCTTAGGTTTTTCAATCTTTTTATCTCCCAAAGATCGTGAGCGAGAAAGTGAGTAGAGGAGTAAAAGACCGAGATCTGTCATTGTTGGAGCTTCGGAGCCATTTGTCGATCTGAGACGAAATCTGTGGAGATGGCTTGAAGGAGAACACATTCATCTGTGCTATTCAAGGCATTCGTGACAAGGAAGAGGTATCATAAGGCAACGATATATCTCCTCCCGGTCATAGGATGCATGCACATCATCTTTTCTTAATGCCTTTTGTTTCTTGCAATTTCTTGGCGTCGGATCTCTTAAATAAGAGGCTTTTGTGTCGCCTTGATTCAAGAGGAACCATCGGGTCGATTGAGTCCATCCCCAATATATTTTGCATTAGAAATCTGCTTCGTTAGTGGATTAAGCATTATGGGTCAAGCTGAAATCACAGTCGGTGGTCCGATTTGGTGATGTTGCTTGACATGCATTCTAAGGACATTGTTAGAAATTTGATTGCGGCGAAGACGTCATTATTATGCCCTTAATATTCGTGTGAGAACGAATTGTGACTTAGGGTGGGTGAAAGGTATGCAAGTTGAATGCTATGTGAAGACGTGAGTTTGTCTTTGTGGTCGGCTAGCTTATCCTGTGATGTTGTGAGTCGCTCGTGGAGGGTGTCCCGACAAGATAAGTCCCCTTTTGTTAAAACTAACAAGAACGCATGTGCTTTTGGGACAAGCCTAGGCGATGAGACACATGAGTAGGCAGAGTCAAAGCAAGAGTTCTTAACATAAATCGAGATATTTTGGTGGAATTAATGAGAGAATCAATGCTTATGGACAAGTGCGAGTATTGAGACCCATGAGTGGGTGGGGCCTAATTACGAGTTCCATTTATGGCTTGAAGGCCACAGGGGAAATGGAAGTACACATGTGAATGAATTGATATGATGATGTGTGCTGATGTATTATAATCGTACAGGCTATAGTGTGACTTGGTGAAACACAGTTAGCATATATATTGTATTGGTAGGCCCCCTTTTGTTTACTTGCTCAACATTAAAACGTGGTTGATGTTTGTGACACTCATTCATATTGTTTCTATCTTATTTCGTATTGCATATGAAGTGCCTACCTGCGAGGTGATGGAGTGCCTTAGGGTCCTCTAGAGATGGCCTAGAGGAGGGTGTTTGTTATATAGTTGAGGTCATCCTTAGCTAACCCACGTTACATTTTAGGGCAGGGATCGCAAATGGGAGCTAACTTGTCGACTAAAAAAGCCTAAGCCTCATGAAGTGTATCTCCTCCTAATATGTATGTTTATTGCTTAATAACTATTTTTACTTTTTTTATGATCCGGCTTGCATGCCGAGGTAGCCTAGGATTTGCTATTATATTTATTATGATGTATGAAAGTGAACATTTTGGTGTTATAAAGCCATAAGGCCGTTTGGACTCTTATGTTTTTGTGGACAGCTTCTAGTCTATATTAGTGTTTCTGCTATTTGGTTTCTGTGTTTTGAGATAGGTAGTATTCTTATATCATTTTATAAAACCAAAGCTATGGTATCTATATGTTGTGGGGCCCCGATCGGACCCATGTTATATGGTCATCATTGAGGAGGAATTACATCGCGCTACTATTTGGAGAACGCTGCTGCCATCACTATTTTGAGGCTGCCACAGTCGTTACTGTTTGGACGCCACCACCATCACCCCATGATAGGAGAAGAGCTCGCCATCATGAGAGGAGAAGAGTGTCACAGTCGTAAATCGCTCTCTCTCACTGTCATTGGATTTATCATCCCACTATTATCCCAAATGGAGTGGAGGAGTGGTTGGTTTGTCCAAGAGTAGCTTTGTTTTTTAATCTTCCAAAGAGTGTAAGAAGGTGATTCAGCCTTTCTGATTCTAGTAAAGAGAAGTCAGAGGTGCTTTATTCTATATCGAGAAGACATCTTGGCATTTATCTTCTATATCCATCAAGATGAAGTAATTTTGGCACTATAGTGGTGATTGCTTAACCATTGTTTGATAACGTTGACAAGGAATAACTTTGATATAATATAAATTTGGAGATGTGTATGCGATGTGTAGACATACATCAAAGAGTATTGTATCGATCTGTCTTCGTTGTAACTGCTTTAATTTGTATTTATTTATTTTATTTATAGTTAAGTGGTAGAGATTCTTTGTGGATCGAGTAGGGAAAGTGTTGGGAAAAACCCTTATGATATATCTTAACAAATTATTTTTAGTGATTTTTCATTATAAGTTTATTACCCATGATGTATAGTATGGGTAATTTGGTCTTAAATGTCCTAGGATGTCAATGGTATAAAGGGAATAAGAAAGGCATACTGAATATAAGAGAAAAGTCATAAATTGTCAACATGCGTCGCCTAAAAATTGGCACAACTTTGACTAAAAGTCGATGCAATGTTGGGTACATTGGAAAATGTGTACCTGATTTGAAGAAGCCCAACTTAGCTCAATGATATACATCAAGGTGTATTTGATGTTGTTTTGAGTTGACATGTGCAGGTGAAGAAGTATTAAAGAATGCAGAAAAATATTCTAAGTACACATGTCGACACCTGAAGAAATTGTGTCGACACTTCAGAATATTTGTGTCGACACTTCAGAATATCAGTGTCGATACAGAGAAAGATAGTCGACCACATTTATGTCGACACTGGGAAGCAGTGTCGACACATAAAGAAAATCGTCGACCTCAGCACTGGGAAGCAGTGTCGACACCGTGAAAGATAGTCGACACCCAGAGAAAGTTAGTCGACTAGTGAAAGATAGTCGACCAGAGAAAAATAGTTGACTAGTGGAAATAGTCGACTAGTGAAAGATAGTCGACACTGGGTGGATGTGTCGACACCTTGAGATTGAGTCGACACATATTGGCAGAAGTCGACTATGCTTGTGTCGACACCAGAAGACTGAGTCGATACATTTTGGCAGAATTGAAGATTGATGTGTCGACACCTGAAGGCTGAGTCGACACATACTGAGTTCTAAATCTACAATAACTGTGTCGACACACAGGACTTGTGTCGACACACTGCAGAGTCTAGACCAAGTTATTTTCTGAAGAAGCTGTGTCGACTTAAAGGCAACTTAGTCGACATCATCAAAGACTGTGTCAACACCAAAGTGTTGGGATTTGTCTCCACAATACCTCAGATTTGTAGGAGGTCAGACCTTGAACTAAGATGAATTAAGGTGTATTTGATGCTGTGTTTAAGTTGTATGTGTGCAGGTCCTTAATGCCAAGTGTAGACCAATGTCAGTCTATAATGGGTCACCAAACACAGGACCATACAATGTAATCCCTCATTGTGTGATCCAAAGTGTTGGCCCATGTATAGCCTCTCTATTGGGATACACTTCCTATATGCACTTGGATTGATGGACAGAAGCATTGGAGCTAATTTCCTCAGAAAAATTTTCTAAGTCCAAAATACTCGAGTAACCCCTTTGTTATACTCGAGTATCAGACTTAATACTCGAGTAGCTAGTTAGACATACTCGAGTAGTTAGTTAGACATACTCGAGTAATCAGTTAGACTTACTCGAGTAGGGTCTGAATACTCGTGTATATATTTCTATACTCGAGTAGTTAGTTAGTCACTCGAGTAAGTTGTTTTCATACTCGAGTAAGTAACTTAATCACTCGAGTAAATTATGTATCATACTCGAGTAGATCTTTTTTCTTCTCTTTTCTGCAAGTTCAAGTAGTCATACTCGAGTAAGTATTCTGATACTCGAGTAAGTTGTTTTAATACTCGAGTAAGTATTTCCATACTCGAGTAATTGACTTTGGTACTCGAGTAAGTGAATGTTTCCCGGATACATATTCTGATACTCGAGTAACTTCCCCTTTCACTCGAGTATATCTTCCTTTCACTCGAGTATATCTTCCTTTCACTCGAGTATATCTTCCTTTCACTCGAGTATATCTTTCTTTCACTCGAGTATATATTTCTGATACTCGAGTATATATTTCTGATACTCAAGTATATCTCTTCTGATACTCGAGTAGTTCATCTTTCACTCAGTAAATTTCTCTTCCCTTACTCGAGTATATTTCTCTTTGTCACTCGAGTATCTAAATTCCCATACTCGAGTATATCTTCTCTTACTCGAGTATAGCAGTTCTCTATTCCAGAATTATTCTAAGTTCGAATTCGCCTTAAGTATTTTTGAATCCGTCATTTCTGATTGGTCCACGTGTCATCCTTAATTAAGATTATGACCGTTGGAGTCCACCTATAAAAAGGTCATTTCAGAATTGACTAATTAACAAGATTACAGAGATATTCTTTTTAAGAAAGAGAAAATTCTGTGAACCCTAATTCTCACGCCGCCGCCGCCATTGTTGTTCACGGAAGAAATTCTGGATCGTCGATCTCCGTCTTCAACGACTATTTCTCCAGTGATCCAGACAAAAGTGAATCACTCGATCTCGCCGAGCCTCAAAGATTTCAGATCTATCTTCTCGATCGAGGTGGTTCTAGTTTTCAGATTTGTCGATCTCTCTCAAGTCATCTTCAACCTTTTCTGATCAAGCCGAAGTTCCTAAAGAAGAAGACTGTCAAAGATCAAGATCTGAAATTTGTTGTTTTGAATTTTTATTCTCAAACCAAAATTTCTTTGTAGGAGTTTTTTTCTCCGAGATTTGTAGGAAGATCTTTCTTCCGAGTTTTGTAGATCCAGTTGGATCGAGTTTTGTAGGAACGTGGTTCCGAGGTGTAGGATTGTTTTCAATCCGAGATAGTGGAGTAGCCGAGTCTAGTGATTTGCTAGATCGGTGAGGAAAGTGGACGTACCCAAGGTTGGGGAACCACTATAAATCTCTTGTCGTCTGTGATTGCTTGATGTGTGTTGTGTTAATTTTTAATTCCGCATTTGACACGCAATTCACCTATTCACCCCCCTCTAGGTGATTTAGGCTAACAACTTAGACCTCTCACAAAGTCACTTGTGTCGACACAGATAGACAGATTGGTCTCGATACTTTCTAACAGACTGTCTCGACATTTTGCTGTCCAAGGCTAAGGTACAGGAACTGTTTGAAGACTTGACAGCTGTGGGTTGCCACCGTTTAACTGAAGCTGTCAGACCTGTCAGAAAACAGTTAGAAACCGGATCAGCCGGTTACCATGAAGAAAGTCTATAAATAGACATATTCAGAAGGAAATAACAAGCCAAGAAAAATAATAGAAGAAGATCTAAGAAGAAGAAACAAAAGGATTACGATCCTATTGAAGTTTCAATTCAAGAAAGTGCTAAGCTCTAAAGAAGATCTTCATCAGAAGATCTAAGAAGAAGAAGTCTGAAGTATCAGAAAAGGTGTTGGATAGAGAGGGATCCAGTCATCTTGAAGAAGAAGAAGGAAGCCATCAGTGGTTTCTCAAGAAGCTGTTTGGAAATCAACTCAGCTAAGTTCAGATTCAAGAAGCTTTGAAGAAAGCTCAGATTCAGTTGATTTCATCAGCTGATCAAGAAGTGTCTTGTCCTCTTCTCTCTCAACAAAGGCAAGATATTAAAATATCTTTTCTAAATTTCTATAGGATCTGTTTACACAGATCTGAGTTGTAAGCCTGTGTTATAAAGGCTGAGTGTAGGAGAGGTGATCTTTGAGTGGTAGGGCTATTTGCCTGAGTGTAGGAGAAGGTTCTTCTCTGAGAGGTAGGCCTTGAGGCAAGGCTGAGGTAGGGCTGTTGAGCCTGAGTTGTAGGAACCTATCCAGGTTCTGAGCTGTAGGATCTGAGAATAGTGGAAGTTTGGCCGAATCTAGCATACTGCTAGATAGGTGAAGGGGGAAAGTGGATGTACCCAGACCTTGGGGAACCACTATAAAACATTGTGCAATCTGTGATGCTTAGTTGTCTGTGAATGCTGTGCTAGATGTTTTAATTTGTAATTGAATTCTGCCTAGAAGTATAAACAAGAAATTAGAACCTATTCACCCCCCCCCCTCTAGGTGTTTAGGTTATCTTGAAAGTAAAACTATCAAGTGGTATCAGAGGGAGGTTACTCAGAAAGGACTTAACAGTCTGAGGTAGATCTGAAAGGCAGAATCAAGATTCAAAAAGATGGGTTCTGGTGAGAATCATAAGGAGCTAGGGTCTATGAAATTACCCATATGCAAGAAAGAAATTTTTGGAATTTGGAAAGAAATAGTCAGATTGTTTATGGAGGCATCTGACCCAAGGATTTACATCACAGTATAGGAAGGCCCCTTCATACCAATGAAGGTATCAGTTCTTGATGCAAATATCCAAACTCCAAAGAGTTATTCAGAAATGACCAAGGATGAAATCATCTTGGCAACCATGGATAAAAGAGCTCAGAACATTATTGTTAGTGCCATAGATGATTCAACATTTCAGAATCTGATTCACTGCAAGACCTCCAAAGAGATGTGGGACACATTGATTGTCTATATGGAGGGATCTGAAGAAGTAAGGCAGGACAGGAAATCTATGCTCAATCAGGAGTATGAAAGTTTTAGACAAGGAAAATCTGATAGCATAACTGAGTGCTACAAGAAATTCTATAGAATTGTGAATGAGCTTATGTCCTATGAAAGAGTCTTCAGTACTTATGAACTGAATGACAAATTCTTGAGATCCTTAACAAAGGATTGGGACACAAAGATCTGTGCCATAAGAGAAGTGGCTAAATTGGCAGAGATATCTCCTCCCACCTTATTTGGAAAGTTGCTATCCTATGAAATGCAACTTATGGTGAGGAAGGAGGAGGAAAAGAATTCAAGAGGAGAGCATAGAGAAAAGACTGTGGCATTCAATGCAGAAGCCACTAGAAAGAATAGGAGGAAATCACCATCTCCTCCTAAGGAAGTTGCAGAAGATAGTTCTGAAAATTCAGATAAGGGTTCAGAAAGCTGTGATTCAGATGCAGACTTTGCTGCATTCACAAGGCAATTCCAGAGGTTCTTGAAAAAGAAGCAATGGAAGTCTAGGCCTTCCACATCACAGCAAGTTGATGACTATTATCAGAAGAAAAGGTCATCAAGGAAAGAGAAGAGCAGATTAAAGCCCAGCAAAGCCACTACTTCAAAGATTGTCTGCTATTGTTGCAATAGGCCTGGACATGTAGTGGCTGACTGTCCTGATAAGAGAAAGGAGTCTTCAGACAAGAAGAAGACTCATCACAAAGGCAAGAAGGAGAAATCCTTTGTTGCAAAGAAAGATAGGAGTCTAACAGACCAGTCAACTTCAGAGTCAGAATCTGAAGCTGAAGCATATATTGGACTATATGCTGCATCTGAAGAAGAGGAGTTTCTGCAGTTGCTAGACTCCATCAATGAACAAAAGGATCATCAGTGTATGGGGCTGATGGCAGGATCAGAAGAGGACATATGCCAGAATCAGTCTGGTCCTAATAAGGTACAATGTCCTTCTATTACATCTATTTGTTGTATAAGTGAAGAATCAGCTACATCTGCATCAAGTGATGTAGATGCATCTGAATCTGAAGGAGATGTCTATCAATTGATAGACAAGTATGGGGACTTGTTGCAGGCCCTTAAGAAAAGCAAAAACCTTGTTAAATCTCAGGCTCAGGAAATTGCTGAACTAAGGGTTGCTACAACTGAGTTAGAGAAAGTTATTGATCAAAAATTAAATGAAATTGCCAAGCTGAAGAATATAACTATTATTCAAATGGGCACAATTAATTATACTAATGATCAAGTGAAGAGTCTGGAGGCCAGACTTAGAATTGAAAGGGATTTAGTGGCTAGTTACTCTAAGCCAAAATCTGTCTTACCCTTGATAGATGAATTTGTCACTCAAAAGGGTAAGGCTGGATTAGGATTTAAAGGTAGCTCCAGGGCTGGCAGATTCAAGAGGAAAGGCAAAGCTCCTGTTCAGCCACTAAACCTTTCAGTCCCCATAAAGTTTAGTAAGGTGGAAGTGCCTTCTAACAAATATGATCATGAAGATATTCAAGGTCATATTAAGACTAATGTTCTGAAGAACAAGGGTGTAAATGCAAGCAGGCCTACCCATGGTCATAAACCCAATGGTTTTAAGAAATCAGTAGGTGAAGTTGCTGCAGCACCAGCAATGAACAGAAATTCTTCTGACAAGGATGTATCTAGATCTAGATACAATAAGTTTGAATGTTGGTGTTGTGGCAAGAGAGGCCATTTTGCACTAAACTGCTGGTATAACCCAAGTGTTATAAAGAACAATAGTCTACCTGTTAGAAGAGGTTATGGTAGCTTTATTAATGCTAACCTGAACCAAAGACCCAAGACTTACTTGGATTCTAAGGGTAAGTAATTTTGTGTTGCAGGTGAATCCAAGTAACCATGCCCCTATATGGTACTTGGATAGTGGTTGTTCCAGGCACATGACTGGAACAAAGGGGCTGCTGAAGGAGTATTCATCTGTCAAAGATGGACCTAAAGTGATCTTTGGTGGATCTGAAAAAGGAGTCATCAAAGGGTTTGGTAACATTTCTTCTAACCTAATTACTATCACTCAAGTGGCTTATGTAAAAGGTTTGAAACATAATCTAATAAGCATAAGCCAGCTAAGTGATTTAGGATATGACATTTCATTTGTTAAAGATGGATGTCATATCAAAAGGTCAAGTGATCAAAAGATCATATTGACTGGGTATAGGAAGAGAAATGTATATTGTCTTAATTTTGAATGTGAGAATAAGGCTTCTCCCATCTGTCTTGTAGCTGATGACAATGCTTCTCATTGTGTTAAGTGGCACAAGAGATTGGCTCATCTAAACTACAAGACAATTGGCCAACTCTTTAGCAAAGAGTTAGTGAGGAATGGACCTCAAGTTAAGTGTATAAAGGAAGGGATATGCTCAGCTTGTCAAAAGGGCAAGCAGACAAAATCCTCCTTTCAAAGCCTTGAAAACAAGGATTTTGTGAGGTGCTTATACCTCTTGCATATGGATCTTTTTGGTCCTATGCCAGTTCACAGTCTAGGTAGGAAAGTCTACACTTTTGTGGTTGTAGATGACTATTCAAGATTTACATGTGTGTTCTTTCTGAAACAAAAATCTGAAACCCCAAGTGTATTACTTAATTTTGTAAAGCAAATTCAGAATGAACTAAATAGTACAGTGGTCAAAATCAGAAGTGACCATGGTACTGAGTTTCAATCTGAAAGCATAACAAAATTGTGTAAAGACTTTGGGATTTTCCAAGAGTTCTCCTCACCTAGAACACCTCAGCAAAATGGAATTGCTGAAAGAAAGAATAGAACATTAATTGAAGCAGGTAGAATGCTGTTGAGTGACACCTCTCTCCCAGAATATTTTTGGGCTGAGGCAGTTAACACTGCTTGTCATGTAATCAATAGGGCTACTATCACCAAAAGCCTCAAAATGACTCCCTATGAGATTGTGAAAGGCAGAAAACCAAATCTATCTTACTTTAGGATCTTTGGTTGCAAGTGTTATATACTTAACAATGGCAAGTCATATTTGACTAAGTTTGCTGCCAAATCCCAGGATGGGATATTTGTTGGTTACAGCACAAATAGTAAGGCCTATAGAGTCTTCAACTTGATTACTCAAGTTGTTGAAGAATCTGTGCATGTTGTGTTTGATGAAACAAGATTAATCAACTGTGAGTTGTCTTGTAGATCAAATGACTCAACAGGTATAAGCAAAAGTATGGACAAGCTCTCCATTACTGAAGTATCAAAGGTAGATGGGGCATTGGAAAATGAAGGCTTCTGTCTAGGGGGAGAACAAGACACTATAGAAGCTGATGAAAACCAAGAGATTCAGCTAAATGAAGGAGCTGGAAATGTTCAACCAGAAGGGAATCTTCCTCCAGCTACAAGACATTTAAGAGATCATCCAGCTGATCAGATAATAGGTGATCCAAGACAGGGGGTGCAAACTAGAAGCAGAAATCAAAACACAGTTCTACATTCAAGTTTCCTGTCACAAATGGAGCCTAAGAAGTTTGAAGAAGCTATCCAAGACCAGCACTGGATTGATGCTATGCAAGAGGAGCTGAATCAATTCAGAAGGTGCAATGTCTGGGAGCTTGTTCCTAAACCAAGAGGCCACAACATAATTAGCACAAAATGGATCTATAGGAACAAGCTAGATGAAAGTGGAATAATAGTAAAGAATAAAGCAAGATTGGTTGCAAAAGGATACAGGCAGGAAGAAGGGATTGACTTTGATCAAACCTTTGCTCCAGTAGCAAGGCTGGAGGCAATCAGAATATTCCTTGCCTATGCAGCCTATCAAGACTTCAAAGTATACCAGATGGATGTGAAGTCAGCATTTCTGAATGGTGATCTTAAAGAAGAAGTATATGTAGAGCAGCCATCAGGTTTTGTAGATCCTCTTAAACCTGATTTTGTTTATAATCTTAGGAAAGCTCTGTATGGGTTAAAGCAAGCTCCAAGGGCTTGGTATGAAACCCTGTCTACTTTCCTTATTGAGAATAAATTCTCAAGAGGAAAAATTGACAAAACTCTATTCCTTAGGGAATCCAAAGGCAATATCATCTTAGTTCAGATCTATGTTGATGACATAATCTTTGGATCTACTGAAAACAACCTTTGTAAAAAGTTTGCCAAACTTATGCAAGGGAAGTTTGAGATGAGCAGTATGGGGGAACTGAAGTTCTTCTTGGGACTCCAAGTAAGACAGACTAATGATGGCTTGTCCATATCCCAGTCTAAGTTCACCAAAGAATTGATTAAGAAATATGGTATGGAGTCATCCTCCACCATGAGAACTCCTATGGGAACAAGTATGCCTATATGCAAAGATGATGCAGGTAAACCTGTTGATGAGACTTTGTATAGAGGAATAGTTGGCTCACTACTATATCTCACTGCTAGTAGACCAGATATTATATATGCTACATGTGTCTGTGCTAGGTACCAAGCCTGCCCTAAAGAATCTCATTATACTGCAGTCAAAAGGATTCTGAGATATCTTAAGGGCACACCTAATCTAGGTCTTTGGTACCCTAGGAATAGAGATTTTCAACTAACAGGCTATTCAGATGCAGATTTTGCAGGATGTAGAGAGGATAGGAAGAGTACTACAGGTACTTGTCAATTCCTGGGAGGAAGACTAATATCATGGAGTAGTAAGAAGCAGACCAGTGTTGCAATTTCCACAGCTGAGTCTGAGTATGTTGCTGCTGGAAGCTGCTGTGCACAGCTATTATGGATGCAGCATCAGCTTAAGGATTATGGTATTCAAGTAAGTAGAACACCTCTTTTGTGTGATTCTAAGAGTGCAATTTCTATTGCTAATAATCCTGTTTCTCATAGTAGAACTAAGCATATAGAAATAAAATACCATTTTCTTATAGAACATGTAGAAAAAGAAGACATTTCATTGGAATTTGTGAAAATAGATTATCAAATAGCAGATGTGTTTACTAAGCCTCTAGATGAGACCAAATTCAATAAATTCAAAATTGAATTAGGTATGTTAACCATTGATTAGTGTAATCACAATATCATCAACAATGAAGTTGAAGTGGTAACAAGACATTCAAGTGATATAAAGACACATTGAAGTAGTATCAAGTACTCTGTAGTACTTATAAGTTGTGATGAACAAACAGAAATTGGCTAAGTAAGATGGTGTCGACACATTCAGTAATATTGTGTCGACTCAGGGTAGTAATGTCGACAAGTCAGAGATATTGTGTCGACACACAAAATATGTGTCGACACTTAAGAATCTTATTGTCGACTTATCCAGGAATGTAGTGTCGACTTCACCAGGATAGTGGTGTCGACACTTACAGATTTTGTGTCGACACTTATACTAAGAGTCGACACAGAATTTCTGATGCTCTACTATATATCTCTAGTGTCGACATAACTGCAAATTGGTGTCGACACATAATAGACGGACTTGATGTCGAGACAATAGAAGCTTGTGTCGACACATTCCATCTGTGTCGACACTTATAGTCTGTTTTTGGCGACTTTTGATCTTCTTTAAACAGAAGGTATAAATAGGTCAAAAACTCATTCTGTCGACACGCTTACAAGGTTTTCGAAACCCTGTGTCGACATTCTCCCTCTCTCTCTCTCTTTCTCTCATCTTTCAAGCCTTCTCGACTGATCAATGGCGCCAAAGATTGAAGATAATGTGAATGAAGGATATGAGTTGGTGCGCCAGGCCTTTGCTGCTGCCCCTCCAGATGTTCTCGGGGTTATCTCCCTCCTCTTCGACTCAGGATTAGAATTTCTGGTCTCCGAACCATCTAAGATATGGAAAAAGGAGGTGCATGAGTTCTATACTTCTGCATCTGTAGTCTCTGAAAGTCATGAGATAAAATCAACAGTTCATGGGTCACCAGTGGAAATTACACCAAGTAAGTTAAGAACAATTCTACACTTACCTATAATTGAGAATGAAGAGGATGTCCCTGCTTCTAAATCAAGGGAGGCTCTTCAATGGTGTGGATTGGATTCCACCATGAAAATTGGAGCTGCTTTCAATAGGAAAGGAATGAATCAACAGGGCAAGTTTCTGTCTGAGGTGGTTGGAAAAGTTATTCTGTGCAAGTCAGGTGGACATGATAGGATTTCCGCCTATATGTTCAGCCTAATGACCAGGATTGTGTTTACAATTCCAACGGATTGGTCAACTGTAATCTTTGAAAAGATTAAGGAAGGAATCAAGAAGCCAAATCTGGCTAGAATAATGAGTATATACCTAAGTAAGGAGATTCCTGATGTTATGCAACAACAACCTGGAACAAAAATTAATCACATGAGAAGGATGGACATGAGATTGTTCTCCAGATGGGATAGGGTGCTGACCAAAGAGATGCCTGAAGTGGAAAGGCAGGATTCACCTGAGAAATCCCCAGGTCATGCTACCAGTACTGAGCACCCACAAGAAGAACAAGTAAGACAAGAGGTTGAAGATCAGCCTGCTTCTACACAAGTTCAGGATGACACAATACCTGCAATTCAAGAAGAAGAAGTAAGAATACCAGCTCAGTAAGTTTATTCACCTACACAGACTGTATCTACTCATGACCAGGTACAGGTGCAGGGGGAGCTGGTGTATTTTCCTACAAAAGACATTTCTAATATTTCTATTTCTGCACAGGTCCAGGGAAAGCAAGTGTCCTCACCTGCCCAAGACATCACCAATACTGAACAAGTACAGGGGGAGAAGCTATCTGAGCAAGTGCAAGACGATGCTCAAATTGATATATCTCAAAATTTGAATACTGCAGATGTTCCAGCCCAGAAGGAATATACTCTAGAAGAGTTATTTCCAGATAATGAAATAATTACTGATAGAATGGAAGTGGAGCAAGAAATTGAGGGGGAGCCTGTGCATGTGGAGACTGTACAACATGGCACTGAAGCAGCTGTTCCTCCTCCTCCCAAAGAAAGAGTTCAAATTGATAGTACTTCTGATTCTGAGAATGAAGAAGCCATGGTGGCTAAGAAGAGAAAACTTATGGTCTTCCAGAGAAGGAGCAAGAGCTATAAGCAGGCTCTACAGTCTACAGCACATCACACTCCTTCTGACTTTGATTATAACAAGTTTTTGGTCGATTTACAAGTGAAATTGGATGAACACAGAGTGGCTATTGAAAAATATGTTGATGAGAACAACAAGTCCCTGCAATTTGACTTAGCTCAAGATATAAAATCTATTAGGTTTGAGGTCAATATGCATAAGAAGGAGATGACAGATTGCTTCCATAAGGGAGGTAATGCTGTGGTATATTTGGCAAAACAACAGCAGTCTATCATCCCTAAGGTGGATGATATTGCTTTAAAGCAAAGCTATGTCTTGGAAAATCAGATAAGGATGAATGAGAATTTAACTGAATCTCATCATGAGATCATTGATGAATTGAAAAAGATTGTTCCAGGCCTGCCTGCAGCTAGAGCAAAGGAAATGGAAGAATTTGATAAGAACTTTCAAGCTGCTATTGATTCTGTTAAAACTGCTATCACTACCTCTCAAAAGGAAATATCTGACAAGCTTCTAAAGTTAAAACCATTTTTTAAAGAGGGTGTGAATTATCTAGATGGCCAAATCAGATTTCAGAAGGAAGATCTAAGAGATCAAGTTACTAGAGAAGCCATAAAGGGGGAGAGGATGTTAGTTCATGTAGGCTCAGAGCACACCAAATGGGTGACCAATAGTATTCGAGCCACATTGGGATATCCACCTTTGTGTGATGATGCTATGGTGGCTGAGTCCGGAATACAAACAAGTCTACTTGAAGGCAATCAACCTGAGGTTGCCCAAGTCATTTACCCTCCTCCAGATTATGATATGATTGATCAGCAAGTTTAAGGAATGTATAGTCCTCCAAAGGAGGTTACCAATGTTGTTATTGGGAAGGTTGATAAGCCTGAGGCTACTTTGAAAGACCAGCAAGATGCTCTATTATCTAAGAAAAGATTTAGAGAGCAGGCTGAACTTAAGCCAGACTTTGAGCAGTGGAGTCCTACTTCCAGAAATATTATACTCACTGCATGGAAGGCTGTCAAAGACCAAGTGCATGAAAGAGGCAAGTGGTTCAATGAGATGGAATGGCAGAAGTATGAAGCCAGGCAAGAGGCCATAGTACAGTTTAGAAGAAAAGCCAAGCTGGGTAGGATGCCTCCAAATGCTCAGGAGCCGAGCAAGTACTTTCCAAAGCCCTTTCATTATTTTGAAAGGCAAAGGCTCAAGGAAGAAGCAAAGAAGAAGGCTGATCTAAAAGGCAAGAAGCCAGCTGAAGATTCTGAAGCTCCTGTGAAGGCTCAAATTCTATCTGGCAAAGGGATTATCATAAAAGAGCATGATCAGTCTTAATTTTTAGTTCTTTCAAAGTATTTTGTAATGTTTTGATTAAATCATTAAATATAAATCTCTGTATTCAAACATTATCAAGTTACAAACAAAATGTTGTTTGGTATCATATAATGTTCATTCTGTGATGGATTGTTTTTATTTTGTTAAGTATTCCTGTTATGTCATATAGCATCAGTTTATACTTTTATAAATGGTGTATATCATTGGCTATAGGGTTATGACTTCTCCAAATAGGGGGAGATTGTTGGGTACATTGGAAAATGTGTACCTGATTTGAAGAAGCCCAACTTAGCTCAATGATATACATTAAGGTGTATTTGATGTTGTTTTGAGTTGACATGTGCAGGTGAAGAAGTATTAAAGAATGCAGAAAAATAGTCTAAGTCCGCATGTCGACATCTGAAGAAATTGTGTCGACACTTCAGAATATTTGTGTCGACACTTCAGAATATCAGTGTCGACACAGAGAAAGATAGTCGACCACATTTATGTCGACACTGGGAAGCAGTGTCGACACATAAAGAAAATCGTCGACCTCAGCACTGGGAAGCAGTGTCGACACAGTGAAAGATAGTCGACACCCAGAGAAAGTTAGTCGACTAGTGAAAGATAGTCGACCAGAGAAAAATAGTCGACTAGTGGAAGATAGTCGACTAGTGAAAGATAGTCGACACTGGGTAGATGTGTCGACACCTTGAGATTGAGTCGACACATATTGGCAGAAGTCGACTATGCTTGTGTCGACACCAGAAGACTGAGTCGACACATTTTGGCAGAATTGAAGATTGATGTGTCGACACCTGAAGGCTGAGTCGACACATACTGAGTTCTGAATCTACAACAACTGTGTCGACACACAGGACTTGTGTCGACACACTGCAGAGTCTAGACCAAGTTATTTTCTGAAGAAGCTGTGTCGACTTAAAGGCAACTTAGTTGACATCATCAAAGACTGTGTCAACACCAAAGTCACTTGTGTCGACACAGATAGACAGATTGGTCTCGATACTTTCTAACAGACTGTCTCGACATTTTGCTGTCCAAGGCTAAGGTACGGGAACTGTTTGAAGACTTGACAGCTGTGGGTTGCCACCGTTTAACTGAAGCTGTCAGACCTGTCAGAAAATAGTTAGAAACCGGATCAGCCGGTTACCATGAAGAAAGTCTATAAATAGACATATTCAGAAGGAAATAACAAGCCAAGAAAAATAACAGAAGAAGATCTAAGAAGAAGAAACAAAAGGATTACGATCCTATTGAAGTTTCAATTCAAGAAAGTGCTAAGCTCTAAAGAAGATCTTCATCAGAAGATCTAAGAAGAAGAAGTCTGAAGTATCAGAAAAGGTGTTGGATAGAGAGGGATCCAGTCATCTTGAAGAAGAAGAAGGAAGCCATCAGTGGTTTCTCAAGAAGCTGTTTGGAAATCAACTCAGCTAAGTTCAGATTCAAGAAGCTTTGAAGAAAGCTCAGATTCAGTTGATTTCATCAGCTGATCAAGAAGTGTCTTGTCCTCTTCTCTCTCAACAAAGGCAAGACATTAAAATATCTTTTCTAAATTTCTATAGGATCTGTTTACATAGATCTGAGTTGTAAGCCTGTGTTATAAAGGCTGAGTGTAGGAGAGGTGATCTCTGAGTGGTAGGGCAATTTGCCTGAGTGTAGGAGAAGGTTCTTCTCTGAGAGGTAGGCCTTGAGGCAAGGCTGAGGTAGGGCTGTTGAGCCTGAGTTGTAGGAACCTATCCAGGTTCTGAGCTGTAGGATCTGAGGATCTGAGAATAGTGGAAGTTTGGCCGAATCTAGCATACTGCTAGATAGGTGAAGGGGGAAAGTGGATGTACCCAGACCTTGGGGAACCACTATAAAACATTATGCAATCTGTGATGCTTAGTTGTCTGTGAATGTTGTGCTAGATGTTTTAATTTGTAATTGAATTCTGCCTAAAAGTATAAACAAGAAATTAGAACCTATTCACCCCCCCCCCCCCTCTAGGTGTTTAGGTTATCTTGAAAGTAAAACTATCATGCAACTTCAACTGAAATTCGATGTTACTTCAAATAGAAGTCAGAGCAACTAAATTTGATAAGTAAAAGTCATTCAAAGGATTATATCAATGCATACTTTGACATGATATCGACGAAAAGTCGACTACGAAGTTAATCTTATATATAGTCAGAATTCGATAGTGCTTCTATTAGAACTCAACGTTACGTCGACTGAATTTCTTTACAGAATTCATTTTGAGGCTTCAATCAGAATTAATTCAAGAAGAGGTTTGAATAACATAATCCTAGAGAAGTTATAAGATGTCAACTTATATATATATGATGAGATACAATAGAAGAAGGAGAGGATCAAGAATTATAATTGAATTCCTACATCAATCACCAACTATAGACGATCAAGAAATTCATACCAGATCATGATAAATTAATTTCAATAAAGCAAATTTAGAAGATCATCATCAGCAATATAATTTCTTCCATAAATCAGTCGATTGTTAGATTATTGTTAAATTTACAAAAGAGAATTAGTTTTTTTCTTCTCAAGAGGAAATCACATCAGATTTAGAGAAGATTCAAGGATAATATGGAAATATGGTATATAATCTTGGTAAATTTGATATTCAAAGATTCATAAGAAGTTCCAAATATCATCACTGCTAGTCATCATAAATCTGCTGAGAAGACACAGAGAGAAGATTAATTCTATCACAAATCTTTCTTTCATTTTCTTTTTACACTTTATGAAAAGAGTTTTGAGAATCCCTCTTCAAAGGATTCAGTGAGAGGTTCTAAGAGTCTCCTTGAGAAAATACTCAGATTGTATTGGCTTAAGATCTGCTTATCAAAAGATCTGGTGTTAGTTCTAAGAGTCTCATGATAAAAAAAAACTTAGACACTATGATAGTGAATTCCTACCAAGGGGATAGAAGAGTGAATGTACCCAGATTAAGGGAAACCACTATTATCTTTGTGTCTTCTGTGTTTTTATATTTATTTTTAATTTTGTGATGTGATTTTATTTATCTGCTATTATTTCTTGTTGATTGTTGATGTATATGCAAATTCTATGAATTAAACTAATTATTTGAAACAAAATTTTAATCTCTATTCACCCCCTCTAAAGAAAACTATGAGGTATTTAATAGCTGGTCTTCTATTTCAATTAGTATTAGAGTCAGGTTAATCATTTTTGGTTAATCTAGAGGAGATTAATCAATAAAAGGTTAACACCTTGATCAAAAGATCATCTCAGTTACATTAGTATATATTCATTTAATTTTTCAAAAATGTCTTCAAATACATTCAAAGGATTTACATCTACTATGCCACTAGATTGTAATTTTGAAAAGTTTGTACTCTAGAAAACCAGAATTAGATTATACATGAACTCTATTGATGATAATATATTTAAATCAATTTTGACAGGACCACCAATGTCATACAGGAAGGATGTAGAGGGAAATACAACTGCAAAACCTGTACTTAGAAGTGAATAGACAGACATGGAAAAGAGAATAAAAGATAGGGATATAAAAGCTATGAACATACTAGTTTCAACTATATCTGATGATGTATTTCAAAAAGTTGCTGATTGTCAGTCAGCAAAAGAAATATTAGAATCACTTTCAAGAATTGTTGATGGAAATGCAGATGAGAGAAAGGATAAAAGATCACTTTTAATTTCTCATTATGAGAATTTTCAAAAGAAAATTGATGGATCTATAGCGGAAATATATGATAGATTCAACATGATACTCAATGAGGTGAAAGGATTGAATAAATATATATCTCACACTAAGATAAATGATAAATTACTCGCATGCATCCCAAGTATATGAGAAGAGCTTAACATCTAGATAAAAATCAGTTACTTTCAAAGTACTGAGGATGAACCATCTATTTCAAAGCATGGGATGTTTAATCTTTTGGCAAAGAGATTTAGAAAATGGATAAAGTCAGAAGGCTCTAGGAGAAGATACAAAAATTTAGGCAAACCAAAGTTTGATAAGACTCCTAATAAGGAGATAATCTATTTCACATGTAGAAATCCTGGACATATATCAACAGAAAATCCAGATCAGCAAAGGGAAAGATTAACTACTAAGGATCATAAGAATAAATAGATGAAAAGAAAGGATAAGAAAAGGGGGAAAGGTTTTATTGTTGAAACCAAGAGTTACCCAAGTTCTGAATCCAGCTCTTCATCAGATAATGAAGAAGAAACAGCTGCTGAAGAAGCATGTCTTGTGACTCTAGATATAAAATCAAACCATCATATAAATGAGGTACCTGATAATTTTTACAATATTGATTTTACTTCAAATGATTTTAAAGTATGATTTAGAGATTTTTGTATAGATCAAATAGAATTATATAAGAAAATTAAAATATTAAGGCAGAAATTGAAATTATATAAAGATTTTCCTAATGATAATGAACAAGTAGAATAGAATTAGTTTTTTAAAATTGAGATAGATAACCTGAAGAAACAAATAAGTAAGTTAATTGATGAAAACTCTTTATTAAAAAAGAGTTATCAAAGGCAAAAGTCTTTGAACACTCCTTGAATGGAGGGAATCATCACTTAAAAATATTACTGAAAATCTAAAGTAATGGTTTAATCATTTAGGATTACAAGCAAACCCTCACAGGATAGTAACAATAAATAATAAACCCGCTTGGAAAAATCTCATGTCATTTATTAAAATAAAGGAAGTATCATCCAAAATAGTTCATTATGACTATCCAAAAAGAGCTATAAGTTTTAATAATGATAAGAGTAAATTCAAAGAAAAAAGTGTTGTATATAAATAATCAATCATAAATAAGAGACAAAAATTAGTAGATTTGATAAGTCAAGAACATATGTCAACTTCATATCGATGCAGCTCTTATGAAAAGTTAACTTTAAATCGACGCATTCCAAATGTTGCGTCAACTACTTCAACTCGAGCATATCCCTAAAAAGCAATTATTCTTATAATAATAACTCTGTAAAGGATGTTTGTCAAAATTTCTTTATTAAAGAACATAAAACTGGAAGTTGTCGGTTTAATAGACCAACACTTTTTTATCTCAAGGGGTATTATAAAAGGCCATCATATACTCTCATTACATCTTATAATAGAAAAAGAAGTAATGGGCCCAAGATAACCTGGATCCCAACAAATGTTTAATCTTATGCGCAAAAAAAAGGTTGTCTTACCACAAATCAGCAGTGGTATTCTGACAGTCGATGCTCTAAATATATGACTGGACAAAAAAAATTGTTGATTAATTTCAAGGACAAAAATGGTACCAATGTAGTGTTTGGTGATTCCAATTACGGT
This sequence comes from Platanthera zijinensis, assembly GCA_039513925.1. Taxonomy (NCBI): domain Eukaryota; kingdom Viridiplantae; phylum Streptophyta; class Magnoliopsida; order Asparagales; family Orchidaceae; genus Platanthera; species Platanthera zijinensis. The sequence goes on from CM077092.1 coordinate 136,417,212, forward strand.
CAGACCAAAGGTCATGGCATGATCAAAATTGGGGATATCACCTTTGGTAATGTGCCTTATGTTGAAGGACTTCAATATAATCTGATTAGTATTAGTCAATTATGTGATGGTGAATACAAAGTTGTGTTCACTAATAACCTTTGCCAAATAATAAATTCTAGAACAGATAATATTGCGCCAACTGGTTCTAGGAAAGGTAATATATATGTTGTTGATTTTAGTTTTTCTAAAGATGAATTATGTTTATTCAATACTAAAGTAGATAGGAATGAGCTTTGGCATAGGAGGGTTGGTCAACTAAACCACAAGACCATAGCAAGGCTTTCAAAGGATGAGTTATTAAGAGGCTTACCAAAAGAAATATACAGAAAAGTTAATTTATATAGAGCTTGTTAGCTAAGTAAATAGATAAAATTTTCATTCAAATCAATTGGTAAGAATGATTCTCCAAGAATTTTACACCTACATATGGATTTATTTGGTCGTCTTACAATTCAAAGTTTAGGAGGTAAGTCTTTTACTTTTGTTATTGTGGATGATTTCTCAAGGTTCAGCTGGGTGTTCTTCTTAAAATCAAAGTCTAAAACTTTGAAAACTCTTACAAGATTCATAAAACAGATTCAATCTGAATTTGATACTAAAGTGTCTTTTATCAGAAGTCATTTTGGCACAGAGTTTAAAAATAAATTAATCTTTAGATTCTGTGAAGATGATCGGATAAGGCAAATCTTTTCTGCCCCTAGAACTCCTCAACAAAATAGAGTTGCTAAAAGGAAGAATAGAACACTCATTGAAGCTCGAAGAACTTTATTAGTAGAGTCTAGCCTGCCTAGGTCCTTTTGGGCTGAAGCAGTTAACACTACTAATTATGTTCTTAATAGAAGTCTTATTCACAAGACCAAACTAAAGACTCCTTATGAGCTTTTGAAAGGTAAGCCGCCTATTGTTTCTTATTTAAGAATTTTTGGTTGTATTTGTTACATTTTTAACAATGGAAAAGTTATCTGGCCAAATTTGATAAGAAAACTGACGTTGAAATATTTTTGGGGTATTCTTTATCAAGCAAAGCATATAAGTGTTATAATAAAAGGACACTCAAAATTGAAGAATTCATGCATGTAGTATTTCATGAAACTCATGCTTGTTCTAAGGGGGGAAACTTCCATCAAAGATTTATTGTAGGAACATATTGTTATAGATGAAATTCTTAAAGAGTTGGAAATTGAGAAGAATATAGAAAACTCATCAGAAAAACATAATCATCAAAAAGAAGATAATACAGAAGATTCAGATGATGAAGTACCTATAGAAGGACCTGTTAATCCAACAATTACTGAACAGGTAAATGATCAGAAAGTTGAATTACCTCACGAAGATGGAATATAAGAACAATTTGATCATGTTCCAATTGCTTATGCAAGAATTGTTTCAGATAGATTAATTCGGAAGGATCATCCTCCATCATAAGTTATTAGAAATGCGAATCAATGGGTAAAAACTAGAAAACAATTATCCACTAGAGTGATGTTGTAGTGCTTCCTATCATAGTTTGAACCCAAGAAGTTTGAAGAAGCTGATATTGATCCACACTGAATTGTAGATATACAAGAAGAGCTTGCACAGTTTGGAAGAAATAAAGTCTGAGAACTAGTGGAGAGACCAAAGAATTACCCAATTATTGGAACCAAATGGGTATTCGGGAATAAAATGGTCACTGATGGAGTGGTAGTGAGAAATAAGGCAAGACTGGTTGCTCAAGGATATAGGAAAGAGGAAAGAATTGACTACAATGAAACATTTATACCAGTAGCAAGGTTAGAAGCAATCAAACTATTTCTAACCTATGCAACTTATAAAAGAATTAAAGTGTATCAGATGGATATCAAAAGTGATTTTCTTAATGGATTTCTATAAGAAGAGTTTTATGTAGAACAACTTCCAGATTTTGTCAACCCAACTTATGCTTCTTATGTTTATAAATTGAACAAAACACTTTATGGTCTAAAGCAAGCTCCAAGAGCCTAGTATGAGACCTTATCCATCACTCTTTCACAAGTTGGAAAGGTGGAAAAAACACCTTTTTACTAAAACACATAAGGAATAGTTGCTTATTGTCCAAATTTATGTGGATGATATTATATTTGGTTCAACAAATTCTAGATTATGAAAAAGGTTTGCTGATCTAATGCAATCCAGATTTTAAATGAGTAGCACGAGAGAATTATCCTTATTTCTTAGTTTACAAGTAAAATAAAGTAATGAAGGTATCTTCATTTCTCAGACTAAACATACCAATGAACTAATAAAGAAATTTGGCATCGAAAATGCATCCACTATGAGAACTCCCAAGGCTACTAATGTTGTTCTAGATAAGGATGTTTCTGGTAAGTTTGTAGAACATAAAACATATAGAGTAATTATTGGCTCTCTTCTTTATCTCACAGCCAGCAGGTCTGATATAATGTTTGTCATATGTGTCTGTGCAAGATTTCAGGTTGAGTCTAAAGAGTCACATTTTAGTTTTGTAAAAAGAATTTTAAGATATCTTTAGGCTACACCTGAGATGGGATTTTGGAATCCTACAGAATAAGAATTTGAATTATATGGATATTCTGATACTGATTATGCAGGATGTAGATTTGATAGAAAAAGTACCTATAGTATAAGACCACCCTCCCAGAACACAACACATGGTCGATGGGAGTCTTATTCCCAGGATAGCCGCCTTGCGGTAGCCTCAGCATAAGGGCCAATCTGTATCGCAAGCCGCCTATACTGTCGACTAATCTGATATCGCAATGCCAACCTAACAAAAAAGAAGAGCATAGAAGCCATAAAATCACAAAAGTAAGTGTCCAAAAGAGTACATCAATAAATAAGAAGCTATTCAGCTTCTTTAATATCAGAGTACACAAAACACTGCCTGAAGGCTACATCATAACGCTCAACTCACATCGATCACTGAAGGAAGTGAGGGTAACATCATCTCAGGCCCTGTCTCCCTGGCCTAGCTATCCTCCTGCACCTGGCACTACTACTGCTCCATCGGCGGGGTATCCTCCTAAAATGATAGACGTAGCAACCATTAGTCATCAAGACTAAGTGGCTATCACATCCACTCACCCCAATGACTCTTAGGCATCGGGCGGAGAAAGAGAAGGAGGAGCTCAATATAACAGTATCATATATCAACATTCAAGTGGCAAGAGCGTTATTATATAGCAGCCCATACATGTAAGTATTAGTACATTTAAACTAAGCAAGTATGAGCAGTAATCAACAATAAATAACTAGCAGTCTAGGCTAACAACACATTAATCATAAAAATAGAAACTAACTTAACTTATAAAAATGCTCATATAAATTTATAAGTTAAGGGTCTGGTACATCAAGTAACTCATCATATAAAAATGCTCCTACAAATTTATATGATGAGGATCTTATGCGATGCAATGCAATGTTATGATATGAATGCAATATGATTACTCACCCATGCTCACACACACGCACATTGCTATGCCGACATAGACTTGTAGTTCCTACTTTTTGAGCAGGTAGCTAACCTCTCAGGCACCATCCGTCATGGTTGAACAGTGACAGTAGAGCGAGCGTCTCCACTACCATGAGGGCATCCACACTACCAATCCTAGGCCTCTGTACGCCTTAACACTAAGAACATAATAGAGGATCCCCTGCGTACTATGGCTCAGAAGGGGTCTTGGGTAGATGTGCACCAAGAACACAGACCAACTGGCCTATAACTGGCATGGAAGGAGCCTCGGGAATGAGCACCGAGGACCAAGTCCAACTTCCCAAGGTCTATCTTTCAACTCCCATCGGTGTGACAATTGGCAAGCCCATAGACTTGCCACACTATCCTTAACCCAGGATTATGACATCACGTGTCAACACACATCACATGCAATTATACTTAGCCATGTTATTGAATATCTAAGGGCTCCAACCAAGTCCTTTCTCATCATACCAAACTTGTGCTCAAAAGCACGCAAGGGCTCAACACTAAGTCCCTTCAATTGTTATACAACCCTCACCGCTACCCGTAGGTAGTTAACACAACTCTAGGCGGTGGACTTATTCCAATCATACCTTCAATATTGAGTTTAAGGTTCAACTCATCTCATGGCCATAGGGTATACCTCATCCAACTCTTTCTCTAGAATTAAACATGTGCACATTAATAATAATGTCTCATTCATCTCCAACAGAGCTCATCTCATAAACCTACAATTCATCACGACATATACTACCCCCAAATTTATCAATCATGCAAAGATGTGATCACAATATCGTCAATTATTTGTCATCCAAATTGCTGGTAAATCAACTCATAAAATAAGGTAATCATCAATTATTAAGACACCATGACTACGCCATAATTTACTAAAGTCAGAATTCAAGAACCTACAATCCACCAATAATTACGAGCAATCGCTAATCAGAAAGGTATCTTTGAGGGCTACAACCTCCGCATTGAGCCTGGGGTCTAAATCCAAATCCATTACACCCGAAATCGGATTTCAATCCAGCTGTATACACTTAGATAGAACGCAGTCTACACATATGTTACTACAGTGCAGCAACTTTGACTGAAAATTCTTGGAGCTATGGAGCTCCTATGAAAAAGGGTAACCATTCATTGGAAAGTTCTTTCTAAGGGATACTACTTTTGTGTTGAGCCCAAGACCTACATCAGATCGGACCATACCCAAAAACGGCCTTGAAGCCTGCTATGCACAAAAAACAGATTTCTGTACAGCACTTTGCACGCATGGTAAAGATGATCGGACGACATTAGCTCATCTTCTTCCTCCCGCCATCATACAAGGAACAACCAACATTTCTCTACCCCTTTCTCCCTCGTTTGACCATGATTCTTCATGAGATCTAGTCCACCATCCTCGTATTAAAGAGAGGAGATGATTGAAGATTATCATACAGCGATCGACGACCTAAAATGAAGTTCTAGCGTGGTTCCTTCCTAGAAAATATCCATTAAAATCTCAAATCAAGCACTCTTGAGCCGATGTCTCCCCTACATTTTAGATCTAAAGATCTAGCACCAAGGGAGAGGGTAGGAAGCTCACCTCATTTCCAGCCATGGATCGCGTCCTCCTCCTTGGCGGCATGACAGCGTCAACCTTGTCTCATGTGATGAAGTTTGTCACTGAGAGAATAAGACTGGCAACCAAGACTTGGACAATGTATATAAATGAGCGGCAAATAGACCTAGGGCTTTTCTGATTAGAGTGTTACCGTCGTGCGGTAGCAAGTTACTGTTTCGCAGTACCTCCAAAAGTACCCACTTCCACAAGCCACCATCCAAACCCAACACTCAGGCGCCGCCACCTGTACTTTTACTGCCGTACGATATTCTTATACCGACGCGTGGTATCTCACTGAGCAATATACCAATAACTCAGCAGGGCTATCGCCAATGTATAACTAACGTCTCCCAGTTGCTAATCAAGCAATATGCCAATACTCAGTCGGGATACCGCTGCGCGGTATCCCACTACTGCCTCGTGGTAGTACTTTACGATCATTGATCTACTTGGCGCCATCGGCCCCACTCAACATTTGTTGTGTATACTTGATGAATGCTGCCTCCCCGCGGTACCTAGTACCATCGCGCAATAACACTCGATGATTGTTAAGTACACTCGGCGCTCTCAACTCCTCTTGACATTCTTCGTGTACTCTTGATGATCGCTACCACCGCACGGTACATAATACCTTCACGTGGTAGCATACTGACACTCAGTGTCGAGTCTGCACTTCCCCCAGCTCTGGTGGAAGCCTGTCCACCAGTACACCCTGAGCCCGAGTCAACTCTCTTGACTCAAAAATGCGTGTGAGGGGTCTAGCGTGAATCGGGACATTACAAATCCTATAAACAAAATAAAAGATTTTGTCCTCGAAATCAGGCTAAGAATGTGGGGGAAAATAAAGTATGAAGGGTACAAGGTATAAGTTTGAGTTTACCTTGGGGAAACAACTCTGGGTAGCGCTTCTGCATCATGTCCATCGGCTCCCAAGTATACTCCTCTTTTCCATGATTAGACCACAAGAACTTCACCAAAGGAATACTCTTACGCCGCAAGCATCTTGTCTCAATGTCCAATATCCGCACAGGCTCTAGTAGAACAGACCTATTAGTTGCCACTGTTCAATTTGTGGCGAGGACATGCTGATCGGACTATAGTAGTGCTTTCCGAAGTGATGACACATGGAAGACGTCGTGCAAATTTTCTAGCTCAGATGGTAGCTCTAGGCAATAGGCCAAAGGACCAATTCTTTCCAATATAACATAAGGCACCACATATCTCGGGTTGAGCTCCTTACTACCACGCACACGTGATGTAACACCTCCCCTGTAATGACCATATAATACTGGTCTGGCCAGGGCCCCACAATATATAAATGCGACAGCTTTAGCATTAAAAAGTGATATAAAAGAACTACGTATCTAAAAAAACTCAGAACACAAACAGCGGAAACCCACAAACACTAGAAGTTATCCACTATCACAGGAGTATCAAAACGGCCTTAAGGCCTTACAACAAACATGAGTCCAAAAACTAAAACAACAACAAACATGACAACGTGCTTTAGCACTCCTAGGCTACCTCGGCATGCAAGCCGGATTACAGTTCATGGAGTAAAGCATTAAATAAAACATAAGACGCTAAACAAAGAGTACACTTCATGAGGTTTAGGCCTTTTTGGCCGGTGAGCTTGCTCCTGCTTGCGATCCTTACCCTATAAAAATTTGTTGTAATGTGGGTAAGTAAAGGCTAACCTCAATTATGTAACCAGCACATCTCCTCCCGGCCGTCGCTAGTGAACCCCGGGGCACTCCATCACCATGCAGGTCAATACTTTGTATGCTAATATACATGAATATAGAAAGCAATAAAATAGGTTTGGTGTCTCATACAATAAACACGTTTCTATGTTGAGCAGCTAAAATAAAGGGTCCAACAATGCAGCATGCGTGCAATCCTAGGTTTCACCCAAGGTACCTTATAGCGCATTAATCTAACACATCATCATGCATCATCAAATGGGTACATCTAATTTCCTCATCGGCGTTCAAGCCGCAAACACATGGGTACTTCCAATTTCTTCTAACTATATATAAGCCGCCACACGGAACTCTTGCCAAGGCCCCACCTGCTTGTAGGTACTAAAACCCAGGCTTGCATGCAAGCTCTGACTTCTTATGTCAGGATTCCGTCTCACAAACAACAAACCAATGCTAAGAACCCTTGCTTGGCCCCACCCGCTCATGGGATTCATCGCCCAGGCTTGTCCAAAGCTTGGTGTTCTCGTCAGTTTCACACAAGGGAACTTGTCTCTTCGGGACACTCTCCACATATGACATGCATGTCACGGGCTAGCTAGCCGACCACAGAGACAAAGACGCACCTTAACACATCACAATCAACAGCCTTTCCCGCCCTAATCCACCATTCGTTCTCATACGAAAATAAGGGGGGAACAAACATCACAAACGACATCTTGCCGCAAACGTATTTCTAGCAAAATCCTTAAGGCTTGTTATGCAACATCACCGAGTCGGACTAATGGTCGCGACTATGGCTTCACCCATAATGCCTAATTCACTAGCGGAGCGAATTTCTAATGCAACATCGTGTCGGGGATGGACACAATCGACCTGGTGGCTCCTCTTGAACCATGGCAACCCGAATCCCTCTCATTTGAGAAATATGGTGCCTAAATTCTTAAAAGAAAGTAAGAATAAAATAGATGCCATGCACGCATCCTAAATACCAAGAGGAGAAGTTTTGTTACCTTACGACTTCTCTTCCTAGCCATAGAAAACTCGATTTGCATGGATGAAAGGGTGCGCCTTCAAGTCCTCTCCACGGATCTGGCCTTGGATCGGCAATCGGAGCCCCGAAGCTTTGTTAATGGCAGAAGATGCTCTTCCTCTTCCTCCAAACCCTCTCTCCCCAAAACCCTAACTTCAACTCTCAAATGAGAAGAAATGAGGAGAAAGAGTGTTTTATCCCTACTTATGCCCCTTGGACTGAGTGTCCTGGGCCATAGGATCAAAATTGAAGCAAAATCGGATCGTCAAAACACAGATCTACAGAACTTCTTCCGTCCGCTACCGCCGAGCGGTAACCACCTACCACGCCGCAGTAGCTTCCCGAGCCCTCAGCCAAAAGTAAAGTCGGGCTATCGCCAACGACAGAAATACCGGTGCACGGTAGCTCACTCAATGCTTCTGTCTCAACGCAAGGAGGCTAACACCAAGCGGTAGTTAGCTAATCTCATGTGCTAGCACTCGGCGCACTCAATTCCTCTCACTCAATGCCTCCACTCAACGCCTGCTACTCAATGCACTCAATGCCAGGCTACCGCCGAGCAGTAGCTATCTAATGACATGCGCTACCTTCTAGAGGCTCAAGAATAGAAACTGGGGTGTTACACATGACACTCAATGAATTGGCCTGATCTTCAAGAACACCTTGTCACCCACTTGGAATTCCACCATCAGATGTTTCGCATTATAATACTTTACCTGCCGACTCTGGGCCTCTAGCATACGGTCTCGTATCAATCTAACCATAACATCAGTGTCATCAATATACTCCACTCACAATACCTAAGGATCTTCATCCTGAACCCATGATAAAGGGTTTCTACATCTCCTACCATAAAGTGCTTCATAAGGTGTTACTCTGATGCTTGCTTGATAACTGTTATTTTATGAAAACTCCACTAGCGTCAAAAGCTGTTCCCATGGCTCGCCCTTATCCAACACGTATAATCTCAACAAATCTTCTTTAGTTCTGATGGTTCTCTCAGACTGGCCATCCTTCTAAGGATGAAAAGGCATAATAAAGGTAAGGCGAGAGCCCATATATACATGAACTGCCCTCTATTCCTTGGAAGTGAAGCGACCATCGCGGTCAGAAATGATTGTCTTGGGCACCCCATGGTACCGCACAAACTGCTCCACAAAGAAACACACCAAAACCTCAACATTGTATTCCCTCTTCATCGGAATAAACCTGGAAACCTTGGTCAAGCGATCCACAATCACCCAAACTGAATCATTCCCTGGTCGTGATCGGGGGAGACCGTGAATAAAATCCATGGAGATATCCTCAAACTTCCACTTGGGGTTGGGCAATGACTGCAATAATCCTCCCAGACTCTTACACTCCACCTTCACCCTTGACAAGTCTCACAGTGTGTAACATAATACTTAATAACTCTCTTCATTCTTGGCCAAAACATGGTATTCCGCAAGTTATTATACATCTTGGCAATCCCGGGATGCACTGAATATTTGGTGCAATGAGCCTCTCTCAAGATGTCTTCCCAGATTCCACCGTCCTTGGGAATATAAAGCCTGCCACGAAAATGAATTAGGCTTTCCTTCAGGGTATACTCTTCAAAAAATCCACTCTCAATTGCCTTAAACATAGGGGCCAGAGTAGCATCCTTCCCTTGATCTGCCCGAATCCGATCTTGAATGTCACAGACTATACTCATGGTAGATAAGTACTCTGTATAGGCTTCGGGATAAGCCCTAGACATAGGTGTAATATCCATCTCCTCAAGTACCCTAATCAACTCTATAACCATTAATTGAGATTCTGGGCTCTTCACAGGCGCCTTCCTGCTTAAGGCATCTCCAACCGTGTTCGCCTTCTCTGGGTGATAGTTCAAGGTAAATTCATAATCATATAAAAACTCCAACCACTACTATTGCCTCAAATTCAAATCCTTCTGGGTGTGAATATACTTCAAATTCTTATGATCAGAAAAGATCTCATAGTGGACGCCATATAAATAGTGCCTCCAAATTGTCAAGGAAAAGACCACTGCTCCCAACTCCAAATCATGCACTGGATATTTCACTTCATGCTTCTTAAGCTGACGAGAAGCGTATGCAATCACATGCCCATGTTGCATTAACACCGCCCCCATTCCCTGATAGGATGCATCAGTATATATCTGAAATCCTTCCTTTCCAGATGGTAGGGCAAGGATTGGTGTGGAGGTAAGACGGTTCTTTATCTCTTGAAAGGCTACTTCACATTTGGGTGACCACACAAAAGGCACACCCTTCTTTGTCAGAGTCGTGGGGGGAAGAGTGATTTTCGAAAATCCTTCAACAAATTTGTGATAGTATCCAGCAAGTCCAAAAAAACTTCGCACATCGGCCGCTGACCTCAAAGGTGCCCATTCCTTTACGGCTCGCACCTTGGTCGGATCTACTGCTAATCTTGCTCCACTTATAACATGTCCCAAGAAAGCAACTTCTCATAACTAAAACTCATATTTAATGAACTTAGCAAACAAGGAGTGATCCTTTAATTTCTTCAAAACTAAGGCCAAGTGCTCAGCATGCTCCTCTTTTGTCTTTGAGTAGACCAAAATATCATCAATAACTATGATGACAAAAGCGAGCAGATACGGCACAAACACCCAGTTCATCAAATTCATGAATGCAGAAGGGGAGTTGGTGAGCTAAAATGGCATCATAGTGAATTCGTACAAGTCATATCTCGAACTAAACGCTATTTTCTGAATATCTTCCTCTTGTATTCTCAACTGATAGTACCACGAGCGCAAATCAAACTTGGAAAACCAATATGCTCCCACCAGTTAATCGAATAGCTCGTCAATCGGTTGAGCTCCCAATAATCTATATATTTTCATAATGATTCGTCCTTCTTCTTAACAAACAGAACAGGAGCTCCCCAGGGTGATGAGTTGGGATGCACAAACCCTTATTCCACCAACTCTTGCAACTACACCCTAAACTTTTTCAGTTCCTTTGTATCCATCTTGTAATGGGTTTGAGAGATGGGCTTGGCACCCAGCATTAGCTTAAATCTGGAAGTCTACTTCCCTAGGCAGGGGCAATCCAGGAAACTTTTCGGGAAAAACCTCAAGAAAATCCCGCACCACCGGTACATCTTCTGTGCTTGTCGTCATCTCTTTTAGTTTGAAACATATCATATACACCTCATCCTCGTTCATATGGTCCTTAATGGCCTGAACTGAAGACAACATTATTCGGGGTACAGGTGTAATACCTTGAAATATTATCTAAGAATCTTCGTGCCTCAAGGTCATTTTCTTTGCCGCACAATCAATTTTGGCATGGTGCCAATCTAGCCATGTCATGCCCAGAATAAGGTCAAATTCTGGCATCCTCAACTCCGTTGTAGGGGTTTCGAAAAGTTTTCCTCCAATATACACCTCCAAGTCGCACTTGGAGGATGAGGTCATCTCGGAGCCGTCCTAGAGGCGTACTCTCCGAGTAATACTGGTGAAATATTGCACACCATTTAGATCTTTCACAAAGTCCACCGAGACAAATGAGTGAGTGGCGTTGGTATCAAATAGGGTGTGGGTTGGTCTCCCACTAGTACTCACGATGCCTAAATATCAAATTATAACAACCTTAAAGCTAGATTCCTAGCACAAACTTAGACAAGCTAAGGACACATTCTTATAACATATTTGTTGACTACAAAATACTTGCAATCACGTCCTGCGGTTTCCGTTCTTAAGTCATATCCAGAGCAAACATTAGCTCTCAACCAGGTCCATGATTCCTTCCTCGTGGTCCTCATCCCCGACCACGAACTTGCCCTTATCTTAGCTGGGCTGCCGGAGGAAAAACATGGGGAACATTCCAACCTAATTGCGGGCAGAAATGCCGGATGTGGCCCGGTTGATGACACTGGAAAAAACTTGTCTGAATGGCCCTTCGGGTTATTGATTGGGTTGGAACTATGAGGGTGGAGGTAATGTTAGCTGCGGGGCCGGACATTCCATCCTAAAATTCTAATGGAAACGACTGCCACCTCTTTGGTTTCCTCTTCCACCTATAATATTCTGTCTCCTTCTAAAGTTGGGTCCTGCTTCCATCACGCCCTCAGCGAATCTCTTACCACCAGTCTGGACCCCAAAATGATCTGTTTATAATCTTTTTGTTATATCTATTATCTATTCCAAGCTCGAGTCTACTATAAACAAAAGTGCTTGCCTTAGGAGATCTCGCAAACCTTTGTAGAAATGCTTCGCATATCCGTGATCACCCAAATTATAGGAGTTAGCGAACTTGGCGAGGTGATGAAACTCCCGTTGATACTCCATGACTGACTTCAATCCATTTTTCAACTGCAGGAATCTTTCCTCGAGCTCATCTCGAGTAGTGGAGGGAATAAAATGGTCTAAGAAGGCCTCAAAAAATTTGTTCCAGCTAATTTCGGTGTATACATGTCCTTAAAAAGTGGAGCCCATAAGGGACTTCTACCACCATTTTGCGTGTAACTCTAGGACAGACACAGCTAAGGTAATAACCATACTGTCTAGGCATCTGATTCCGATCATCAGTTCTTGTACAGAATCTAGACATTCCTCTATACGAATGGCATATTCAGTCCTGTAGTAGACGGGTGGAGAAAAAGCTCAGAAGGTACTCAGCCAATTAGAGTCTGGGGCCTCTTGCTGCATCGGAGCCTGCTGAGACCTGAAGGCATCCTAGATTGCAGTTAGGGTCTGCCCCAACTCCGATTGTTGGAACGGAGTAGGGATCAGAGGAACAAAATGCCCATCGTCAGCTCTATATGTACCGGAATCTACATACAAAACACGAATTTTGGGTCAGGTTAGCTAAACGTAGGGTAACGGGTGGACATACTTAATGTGAATCACGAATGGGCATACCACTGCTTCCGCTAATCCGGTTTGTCTGCAAACCGAATAATCGAGCGAGGGTAACACCATGGTCAATGACTTCTTTATCATAGGATCGATGCAAACTGATACCATTTATAAGACCCCCCCCCCCTCCCGGAACACAACACATGATCGAGGGGAGTCTTATGCCCAAGACAGCCACCTTGCAGTAGCATCAACACACGGGATAATTTGTACCATAAGTAGCCTATCCTACCGGCCAATCTGATATCACAATGCCAACCCAACCAAAAAGAAGAGCATAGAAGCCATAAAATCACATAAGTGTCCAAAATAGTACATCAATAAATAAGAAGCTAGTTAGCTTCTTTAATATCAGAGTACACAAAACACTGCCAAAAGGCTACATCATAATGCTTAACTCACATCAGTCACAAAAGGAAGTGAGGGTAACGTTGTCTCAGGCCTTGTCTCCCTGGCCTGGCTGTCCTCCTGCACCTGGCACTGTTGTTGCTCCATTGGCGGGGTATCCTCCTTGCGAAAAATGAGCGAGAAAACGGCCAAGAGGTAAATAAACTGCAAATTTTATTGCTCCAAAAAGATAATTATTACATAGGTATGCCCCCTTATTTATATAAAATGGAGGAGACTAGAGAATACAATAAATAATGTTGGACAAAATACAAGTCGCGCGGCCTATGCGGTTTGACAAGGTCAAACCGCACCCTATACAGAACAACTGAGATCACCCAGAAGAAATAGAGGAAAGCCGACAGACCGCCAGGGAAGACCGCCGGACCACAGGTACATGCTGCCAGACCGAAACTGCGGGTTGCCACCAGACCGCAGTTGCAGCTAATCAGACCGTTGTTGCGGCAAGCCATCAAACCGCATCTATGGCAAGTCACAAGACCGTTGCTGTATGTAGCCATCAGACTGCTGGGACAAACTGCCAAACCACAGTTGTGACTAACTATCAGACTATTATTATGACTAACAACCAAACTGCAGTTGCGGCTAACCATCAGACCGCATCTGCTTAGACAAGCCACCAGATAACCAGACCGCCTGGACAAACTGTCTGACCGCTCGAACAACTAGCCGCCTGACTAGAAATACAAACTGCCAAACTTTAACACTCTCCCTCAAGCTGGAGTGTATATGTCAACCATGCCCAGCTTGCTATAAACATCTGAAGCAGAAACTAGTTTTGTGAAGAATTCTGTCAGTTCTTTATCAGAAGTGGCGAAAGGAGTATAAATTTGATTCTTCAACACCTCTTTCCCAAAGAAATGGCAATCAACCTCAATGTGCTTTGTCCTCTTGTGCACGATCATCAACCAACAGTACGCATGACCACTAATCGTGCGCCACTGATCGTGCGCTCTAATTATTCTACTTCCGTATTTAAAGCCATGTTCCGCGATTTAGGTCAAGGCTCGCCATTTTTTCGATCCAGAGTTGGCGGGAAGCGCCGTTCCACTCCTCCACAGGTCCTCCACCCATCTACACCCTCCGAGAAGCATTCTCCGGCCATCCGAAGCAATCTTCAACCTTCGGAGAGCTCCTGGCCACCAACAGCAAGCAACGAGAATGTTTGGTGCAACTCTTCTGGACAAAAGTAAGAAAGGACTGAAGACAAGGAATGAAGATAGAGAAGAACAAGTGGATTGACGACCCACTTGCATCTGGTAGCAACCATGATCAGAGTCGTGAAGTGGATTGACAACCCACCTCTCCGGCCAAGCACCTCGGCTACGCCTTTCCCTCTTCGGTTTACTCTACCTTTTCTCTTTGTGGATTGTACTTCAAGCTTGTAATCGAACTAAACTTACTTTTAATTTGTCTATGAATGAAGTATGTTTGGTTAGTAACTTGTTCTGTTGTAGTTTTGATGCACTCGCCTCCGCTCACTCCACTCACTTGCGCACTTGAATCCACTCTAGCAAGGGCTAGAGTTAGTGTTTGAAGAAATGTTTACGACCCTCACTCTTTACACTTGCTCTCTGTCCATCTGCGTACCGAAGCACGGCATAGCAGCCTGCACTTACTCATCAACCAAGCGAAGCAGCATTCCGCCCGGCTAAGTTCAGTGAGCTGCCTGATTAGCTGACTGTGCGGTCTGTCGACCTCTCTGGTCAGTCCATGCAGCCTCTGGCATTCTCCTCTCCTTAGCCTCCAGCTTCCCCCTTATACCATTTATTCTTCTTTCTATGTAAAGGGGCAACCTCAAGTTGTAACTTTAATTATAATCAAAGGAAAGCCCATCGCAAGAGAGGCATTCGGGCCGCGACGAGCGAAGTCTGTTGTTGCCGCTGCTAGCAACCCTCTCTTCTGTTTTTCTCTCTCGGTCTAACCATCAGAGCCCAACCACCAAAGTAGCGTTTGCTCGACAGCTCCTGATCAAGCTTCTTCTCTACTCGAGCAAGCTTCTCCCTTGCTTCGTCAAACCTCTCCTCTATCCCCACAACCCTCTTATTCACCTAGCTTGTGAGATCAAACAACCCGTTAACTGGGCGGTGTCGCATTTTGCGCATCAACATATACATTATAAAAAAATATAATTTATAAAAAATATAATGTTCTTCAAATATGAAAAACATGATTGGAGTTAAACAACCATGTTCTTCATAAATGATAAATATTGTACAATGAGGATCTCTAAATATAGAGATCCTCGTTGGAGTTACTCAAAAAGACCCTTTAACAAGAGATAATGTAGCTCCAATGGCAATTGCAAAAAGGAATCACTAATCCAATTTGAAAGTATGTTGGAATGGAGCCAAACTGGTACACCAAACAGTGTCTGCTTTGCCGTCGAAATAGAGCCAAATCGCTGCCCCAAACGAAGTCTTTATTTCATGAAATTATTATTACTTATTTATTTATATATTTGTGTGTAATCATAACTAAAAAGTAACTTCGTGCCTTATCATACATGACGAGGTGCATGGGGTGGCAGTGAGGGGAAACACGCATGCATCTATGAGGGTTTGAGTCGTGGGTTGTTAGTGTAACACCTCCATCCATCACATGAAATAAAACAGAGGATTCGGCCCACGCCATATCTCACAAACAGTCAGCGAAGTTACATGTTAATATCAAAGACTAATCGAATCCTAACTCAAAGCATTCTAGCGGAAGCTTCAGGGGTTACATTTTGAACTCAAGTAATACAAATGTCCACTAATAAAAACCATATATGAATGTTTACAAAAATACACAAAAGTCAAAACGGCCTTAAGGCCTTACAACAGTTTCCTCTTTCATAAGTATTTTCATACAACAGCACGCAGGCCGGCCACATATGAAAATACTAAAACTCTTCGCTTGGCCTTCGAGGGCCAGCACAGCAACAAGGGCAGTAACCCTCTATTTCCCTCTCGGCTCTCCAGCACCTGCACAGGGACATTCCACCATATGGTGGCAAAACAAGGCAATGGTCAGCTTAAGCTGACCAAATTATAATGACCCTACCCCATACCCGGGGCAGCGGTATTCCTTCCCTGCAGGCATAGCATTAACACAATAGATATATCACAAGAAGGCACACTCAAGCACCATTCAATATATCACAAACGAGTGCCTCAAAGGCCAAACGTTCCATGCTCTCAGGGCACATTCTCGGTGTACCAGATTACCAGGGTCCCACCACCGTTCAGAGGTCCGAGACTTGACGGTCCACTTTGAGCATTTCTAGTCTTTCCGGATCAAGGCCTGAGACTCTCATTATGCGCTCGAATGACTCCAATTGCTTTAGGCACTTTAATCGGACAGGCATAACGCGGGTACAGTTCAGCTATTTTTCGTTGCTCAAATTGTCAGGTCAACGTCGACGGTCACAGCCATCATGGCGAATGACAAGATGCGAGTCAGCCTCCCCTTTCCCGTTCGGCTCATTGGACTTATTGTTGGGCATAATAGGCTCTCAGCATCACTTACCGTTCATATATCCCCAGGACCTAAGTTGGCAGTGCTCAATCATGGCACTCACGGCCAATAACTGGGCTCCCTAGGCTCACAGCTTCTCGTGATACACACCTTATCTCACAGACACGGGCTTCACAACAATAAAAATCTATCTAGAAGCTATCGCCAGGGATAGTCACTATAGCTTGGCGTTAGCGATATAACTTTCTTTTATCTTCAAACTCAACCACAATTGGAACATCTTTCCAGCCAAAACCATGCAGCATCCTGCAGTTCCAGAAAACTGGTCTTTCACAGCAATCACAGCTCACCAAGAGCTATCACCAGCGATACTCGTTGTCGCCCGGCGATATCCAACAGTTATGCAAACTGTGGTATTTTCTGGTTATTTTCCTGGAGCACACCTATAGTACTTCCTTTTACTCTCATTTCACAGGTACAACTCATAGACCCCATAAATTACTCATTTATACTCTGAGTCTTCTACGACACGCAAAATAAAATATCATCAATCCGGACCAACCCATCTGGATGGGCTTCACACAGCATGCTTATTCCGTACTACGATTTCCGGATTCTTTACGCAAAAACCACCTGGGGATATCACGTATCAACCCATCGGAATTACCTTGATTCTCCACCTTTTGGTGGGGGATTCCATGCATATGCAAAAATAAGGACTTCACTTGTCCAAGAAGGAAGATCGTTACCCTCGGAACTCATTTCGGAGCTATTAGCAAGCTTTCTATCCGGCTGGAAAGGAGCGCCTCGCTTTCCTCTTCAAGGATCTTTCCTTCATTCTCGATTCCTACCATGGGATCTCCTCCACTAAGCTAGAAAAGCTCAGCATCAGCCTTCTTCTTTCTTTCTTCTAAGAACTTGATGAGACGGATGAGAGAGTGTGAGAGAATAGAAATGAATATTCTCTTAACCTCTTCTCTGGTTAAGCAGCCTCAAGAACAAAACCAGCCACACGATCCTCTCATCTAAAGAAAGCAAATGCCATAATTTCAGTTGATAATTCAAAATTAACGCTATCACCTGGCGATATTCGCTATCGCTTGGGCGATATCGTCGGTAGCCGCTTTGACCCCAGTCAACCATCGTTATTCGGCCGTCGTACGGCCATCTAACCGTGTCCAGCCATACGTGGCAGTATCGCCCGGCGATACCCACTATTGCCACTCTGATAGCTCACTCAACGCCTCGTCGAGTGCATTGAGAGCGTTGAGTGCATCGAGAGCATCGAGTGCATCGAGTGCATCGAGTGCGTCGAGTGCGTTGAGAGCATCGAGTGCGTTGAGTCTACTCAACGCTTCATTGAGTGTTATCGTTATCGCCAGCAATTCCCACTATCGCCCGGCAATAGCCACTTTTATGTTCTGTTTTCTAATTTTTGGGGTGTTACAAACCTCCCCTCCTTACAGAAATTTCGCCCCGAAATTTTATCCATCTGAAGTAAAACAGTACAAAACTATTACATTATTACTTTTACAAAAACAACTCGGGAAACTCATCTCGCAAGGTTTGCTCACACTCCCATGTCAATTCTTCACGACCACAATTGTTCCAAAGGACTTTGACCATCCTGATTATCTTGTTTCATAGCTTCCTGACCTCCGTATCCTCGATTCAAATGGGTCTAACCTTCATCGTCATCCCACCATCAACCGGTACTTTATCATCAGCCACTAGTAGCATTGGCTCTTTCAAGGCTTTCCGCAGCACCGATATGTGAAACATATCGTGCAAACCACTTAGCTTCACCGAAAGCGCAAATCGATAGGCAGCTTCCCTAATCCGCTCAACCACTTCAAACGGACCAAGATACCTCGAACTCAACTTTTCCAAGCCCCGAATCTTGGATATGCCTTTGAATGGCTTTATCTTTAGATATACTAAATCGTCCACTACAAACTCCACGTTTCGGTCCTTGACATTGTAGTACTTTGTCTGCCTATTCTGGGCTGCCAATAGCCGCTCTCGTATCAAGCATATAGTCGAATTTGTATCTTCGAACTCTTTACGCTTAAATAATTTTGATTCACCGATTTCCGCCCAAGCTAAAGGAGTACGATACTTCCTACCATATAAAGCTTCGAAGGGCGCCATTTGAATACTAGCTTGATAGCTATTATTATAAGTGAACTCGATCATATAAAGATGGTCCTCCCACCTCTTCCCGAAATCCAAGGCGCACATCCGGAGCATATCCTTTATTGTTCTGTTGGTCCTCTCGGTCTGACCATTCGTCTGCATATGAAAGACCATAATGAACTACAGTTTCATACCCAACAACTGGTGGATTATCCTCCAATCATTTGAAGTAAAGCGTTCGTCTTGGTCACTGACGATGCTACGGGGCACACCGTACAATCATACTATGTTGTCCACGTACAACTTAGCAAACTTTTCCACTGAATTGTCCTTCTTGTTCGGTATGAAGTGCGATACTTTTGTCAATCGGTCAACGATCACCCACATGACATCGTTTCTGCTCTATGATCTCGACGGCCCATACACGAAATCTATAGAGATATCATAAAACTTCCACATCGGAATTGGTAACGAATTCAGGAAATCTCCGGGCTTTTGACATTCATCTTTTACTAAGACATAAGTTTGGCACTTTGCCACGTAAAAAACTATGTATTTCTTCAAACTCGGACACCATAACATCTTTTTCATGTCCTTGTACATCTTTGTGCTCCCTGGGTGAATTGATTACTTCGTGAAGTGTGCTTCATACATCAATTCCTCTCGTATCTTACCCACATTCGGGATGCACAAACGGCTGTCTTTTCTCAAAAGACTGTCATCCAAGGAGAATTGGAAATTTGACCCATCCGCTGGATAGCGTTTCATACTCTCAACGAGTTCCGTTGCTCGTTGAACCCTGTCTGTAAGGTCATATTGTACCTTCATCCAGTTCAGGCACGCATTTGCAATAGCATTCTTGTCAACACATAAAATATCTAAGGCCTCCAACTCTTGGATTAGACGCTCATCATGCATCTGCAACCAACTTACCCTTACCAGATCCCGCCGACTCAAGGCATCTGCCACCATATTTCCCTTTCCAGGAGTATAGTATATCTGGAAGGTGTAGTCCTCAAGGAACTCCATCCACCTTCGCTGCCGCATATTCAGATCCTTCTGATCTATTAAGTACTTAAGGCTTTTATGGTCCATGAAGATGTCAACTTTCACGCCATATAAATAATGCCGCCACAGTTTAAGTGCAAAAATTACAGCCGCTAACTCCGAGTCGTGGACTAGATAATTTCGCTCGTGCAATTTCAACTAGCATGATCCATAAGCAATAACCTTTTTGAACTAAAGAAGAACGCAGCCTAAGCCGCTCTCTAAAGCATCACTATAAATCTCATAGTCGTCTGTACCACATAGCGAACTCAAAATAGGCGTCGTGGTCAAACAACTCTTTTACTCCTCAAAAGCTCGTGTGCACTCAGGCGTCCAAATGAATTTCTGATCTTTTCTCGTCAGCATAGTGAGAGGTAAGACTATCCGCGAAAAGTTTTTTACGAAGCTCTTGTAGTAGCAAGCAAGTCCAATGAAGCTCCTGACTTCTGCTACAGTAGACAACACAGGCCACTATCGTATCATAACTATCTTTGCTAGATCCACCGCAATACCTTCTCCAGTAACCACATGGCCAAGAAAAGCCATTGACAACAGCCAAAATTCACATTTTGAGAACTTCGCATAGAGCTTGTTTCTCTTAAGGGTGTGCAAAACCATCCGCAAATGATTTGCATGATCTTCTTTGGACTGAGAGTACACCAATATGTCGTAAATAAAGATGATCACAAACAGGTCCAAGTACTCTCTAAAGGTTCGATGCATCAAGTCCATGAATACTGATGGCACATTCGTTAGCCCAAATGGCATTATAGTGAACTCATAATAATCGTAGCGTGTACCAAACGTTATCTTGGGAATATCATCTTCCTGAATCCTCAACTTGTAATAACCAGATTTTAAATCTAGCTTCGAGTAGAGTTGAACCCACAAACTGATCAAACAATTCACCAATCCGTGGAATCAAATACTTGTTCTTCTCCATCAGTTTATTCAACTCTCGATAATCAATGCATAGTCGCAAGCTTTCGTCCTTCTTCTTCACAAAGAGAACCGATGCACTCAAAGGTGACATACTTGGATGTATATTGCCTTTCTCTATAAATTCTTGCAATTGAACTTTCAATTCTGTCACCTCCTTTGGCGCAACATGGTACGGTGAGCAGGCCATAGGTTTCGCACCTGGCACCAACTCTATAGTGAAGTAAATCTCCTGTTGGTGCGGTAACATAGGGAGATCCTTAGGAAACACATATGAGTACTCCGATACGATAAGAATGTCACTCAAACTAGACTTCGGCTCAACAGCCTCCAACAGTGTGAAGAACAACTTCGCGCCCTTCCGAATAGCCTTGACTACCTGGAGAGCAGACATCAATATCTTGCTTGATCCTCGCATACCAATGAATTTAGTCTCTCGTTCGGTGCTCTGTCCCAGTGTGACTTCCTTAGAGTTGCAATCTATATAGGCACACTGCTTCGAGAGCCAATCCATGCCAAAGATTACATCAAACTCAGATATTGTTAGCACAGATGCTTCCAATCCAAAATCCTGACTTCCAATCCATACCTCAAGATAGCAAGACCCATCCGCACACATCCGTTAGGTAACAACACCTTTAATCTATCTGTCGACATAAGAGTAGACACTCTGATCCACGATACGAAGTCCTCAGATAGAAATGAATGAGAAGCACTTGTATCGAACATTGCTCTCGCCGGATAATCCCGAATAAGTACAAAGCCTAGACTTATAAAGTTATATACAAGCAATTCACAAGGTATAAAGTATATAAAGCATGAAAACTATATACTACTCGTACTTGTGACGACATCTACATGTTTGATGGTCTTCTATTAGCCAAGATTATACACCCGTGGCTGAGCTAGAGCATATTGGGATGTAGTAGACTCCACCATCTTTCCCTTCTCAGCATACGATGCTCCTGCCTTTTTCTTCGCTTTTGGAGGGCCACTCCAACAGTTTCGGGCTATGTGTCCCACCTTACCACATGTGTAACATGTGGGCAGACATCGCCCTAATTTTGCTCCAGAAGTACAAGTAGAAGGAGTCTGTCCATAATACTTGGACTTCTTACTCCATCTCTTGCGGTAGTCAGACTTTCCAGGATGCGGCATTTTGAACTCGGGATTTATCACCGCCAAGTCCCTCTTGCCCTGCACCTTCTTCGTGTCTTTTTCTAACGAACAAGTCGTATTCACCAACACTTGGAAACCATGGTTCATCGGACCCGAGAGCAGTAACCTCAGCTCATCTTACAGTACCTCATAGAACCTATTGGTCTTACACTCTTTGTCAGCAAAAATAGACCCTTTATAACGTCCCAACCTGATAAATATGCTTTGCCAAAAACAATCTCGAAAACTCCTCCATCGAGATCTCTGATAGTCGTTTGCCCGCGAAGTGGTGTAACTCCAACTCATCCCACCAAAGTCGAGCCTCTAATTCTAATAGGAAAGTGGCCAAGGTGACCTTATATCCCTCCTCTGTTTCGATCGTCATCAATATCCTCTTGACTTGTGAAAGCCAGTCCTCTGCCTGCATTGGGGATCCTGTGTAACATCCTGACTTTTAGTGGGCCAGCGGAACCATAGTGGGCCCAATAAAAGTGACCCGTACCTCTACCCGTGGCCCATACCAAGGTAGGAGGTAACCCTAGACGGGAATATTGAGCTAGATAACTCTGATTTGAGTTTTGTCAGCTCTCGTGGCCTTATAAAGTCAATACGAGCACGTTAGAACTCGTTGCATCGCAATCTGAGGTCTAACGATGAATATAGAAATTTTGATCGTTTTAGCGAGCCACGACACGTAGATTTTGTACTTTCACCAAACAGACTCCGATTCAACCCCGGTTAATGGAATTGGACTCGTGTAGTCAATACAAAGTTAGCAGAAGTCATCCCGGACAATTTTGATGACAGGTGGTCAACTCGTGGTCAAATCGTGCACCAAAAAGCGTGCGCACACCAATTATGACACGACACCCCTACTTTGACCCGACCCCAACTACGTGGACCCCCTTTGACTTTGACCAGCATGGGGGACCCCCTAGGGTTGACTTTGGTCAAACCTCCTAAAAGTCAATTTTTTGGATTTTTTTCCAAATAGGTGTTCACCCCCTCTTCATTAATTGGTTAAGGCCCTACCCCCCTCACATCTTAGGTCACCCAAAACCAGCCACATGATGGAATTGGGCCATGGGCCAAGGTAGGCCCAATTCTCTCACTCCTTTTTCCCTCTCTTTCTCCCTTCCACCTTTTTAAAAAGGCCCAAGCCATAAGGCTTTTTCCCCTATTTCCCCATATGGGGGAAATACCCACAGCCTCCAGCTATCCTTGGACAGCTGGAGGGTGCATATTAACCCCTCCTTAGGGAGGGATTAATCCCACATTGGAGGTTAGGAGGAGAGCCCCCTCTCCCCAGCCTATTTAAGGGCTCCCACCCCCTACCTCAACCCCCCAAGCTCTAAGAGCACACCCCACCCTCCCCCCCCCCCCCCCCCTCTACCGAAGCTCAGGTTGTCGGAAAAGGACCAACCCTAGCTCCACCACCCTGCCACCTTGCATGGTTGACCAAGACGGCCCCTCCCAAGCTCCCTGGTACAGGTGGATATTCTCCCCCTCCCCCTTCCCTATCCCTCTGGCATGTTGCATGCGCCCCCTAGCGACTTGAGCGTCGTCAGCACCACCCAAGCCAAGCTCCAGGTCGGGTGGTGGCTACAGCAAGCTAGCCCCTCCCAGTGTCAGTGGTGGTGCTGGAGAAGGGCTAAACCACCGGGGATGACTTTCCCCAGGGGTGGAAGTTCGGGGTGCCGCCGAAAAATGCCGCTCCGGCGGTACCCGAGAAACAGAGATCTTCTCTGTTTTAGCTCCGGCAGAGGCCGGCAGTGGGTTGTCACCGGGCCACCACCGAAAAGGAGCCCTGCCCCCGGCGCACCGATCGGGGGTGATTTTGTTGTTGGATTCATCGCCGGAGAGGCAGGGTGGCGCAGTGGCGCTGGGAGAAGAGCCACCGCCACCCTGCTCTCGGGATGATCATTTCAGGCGGTGGCCGGCGGCAGCAGGCCACCGGGCCACCACCCAAAGACAATTCAGCCCCCGACATATCGGTTGTGGGCAGCGCTGACATCCAGCAGTGGTCGATCGGCGGTAGTAGAGGACTACCGCCTTATTCATCAGCGGGATGAATCACCGCCGTCCAATCTCGGTGATGAGATGGACGGCGGAGATTACCTAAATTCCCCCCCCCCCCCACCTACTCTTTTGTGCCCCCACAGTGGATCCGTGACTGATCCGTTGTGGGGAGAGGTTGGGGTTTTCCTCGGTATGGCGCATTCCTGACCATAGGATGGGTTTTGATCTGCTATATGCAGACCAGTTTTTAATCAGAACCTTGCACATTTTTTTATAAAAAATATAGGCTCTTAGGAAAAAGGTGTTGAACATGAATGTTGTTCCCCTTGATAAGGGCTACCTCCACAAAAATTTTGAGAAATTTTGAAGGTGTTTTAGTATTTTTAAAAGCTTAAATAAAATTTGATTGGCCAAATCAAAGGCCCAAAACTTCTGGGAAAATTATGAATAATTTTCTAGGCTCATTTTAGGCTTTTTTAGAAGTTGTATCAAAATTTGGGGTCATGGGGATAAGAAATGAATTTTTTTCCAAAATTCTAGAGCCTAGGGTCACACTTTGGATTTATTACGCTCATTTCCCTTGGAAATGGAAATTGGAGCGCGCGATCACCCTCCATAAGTTGAATAGTACTAAATTCAAATTGCAACAAGAGTGGCTGAGGCAAGTGGCCAAGCTCCGAGCATTTCCCGATTTCGTGAAAACGTTGAGCGCCTCGACCCTTGGGTATTTTGGGCAGACTAGGAAAGTAGAGTATGAGTCACAAGTTGCTAATTATTCTTGACGGATAATAAAAGGGTAACTAAATTATTGGATCTTAATAATGGGTGTAACCCAAGGAAATCTTGAAAACCGAGAAGGAACTGATAATACCTCCTGAGAACGGAGACGAAACTAAAGCCTCTTAAATGGAGTGAATGGACTACTAACCATTTTCTTTATGATTATTCCAGTCTTATACTGGTCAAGTTCAATTCAGTACTTTCAATTCAACTCCAGTCTCGTACTGGTAAAGTTCAATTCAGTACATTCAATTCTGTTGGGTACACTTGAAACTGTGTACCATATTTGGAGAAGTCTCACTTAACTCAATGATATACATCAATGTGTATTTGATGGGATATTGAGTTTTAATGTGCAGGTTAAAGAAATGTAGGAAAATTTTCTAAGTACAAGTGTCGACACTTGTGAGGGAAATGTGTCGATACCAGAACCAAAATTATGTCGATACACGGGACTTGTGTCGACACATCAAACAGAAGCTGTGTTGAGAAGTTAAAGAATGACTGTGTCGACATATTAGGAGCTGTGTCAACATCATCAAGATTTGTGTCGACACATGGTCTATTTGTGTCAACACATCTGAAGTGTTATACTGACACTTCTCTGCTATGATAGAAGTTCAAGGAGGAGTCAGTTGTCAAGACTGGAGACCTGACAGCTATCATAAGCAAAAAAGCTGACACATCTGTCGGAGCTGTCAGAAGGCCATTATAAACCGGATCAGCTGGTAACCTTGTATGGATTCTATATATAGACCTATTCTATCACAATCAGAAGTACGGTAATAAAACAAGTGAGGGGGGAACAAGAGACAAACCCATAAGAAGGCAGATCCTGAAGAGTCTGCAAGAAAAATTCAGATCTGATTCTGAATTCCAGAAGGAAGCTTGATTGAAGATCAACTCCAACTCCAATTGAAGATCAACCTTACTTGGTACAAATTCAAGAAGCTTTGGAGAAGCTAAGACAGGTTGGATCTAAAGTAATCAGTTCAATCAAGAACTGATCAAGAAGCTTTCACCATATTCTCTTTCTATCTGGGTGAAGATTTTTTTTGTTTCAAAT
Organism: Platanthera zijinensis; assembly: GCA_039513925.1. Classification (NCBI taxonomy): domain Eukaryota; kingdom Viridiplantae; phylum Streptophyta; class Magnoliopsida; order Asparagales; family Orchidaceae; genus Platanthera; species Platanthera zijinensis. The sequence goes on from CM077092.1 coordinate 136,442,968, forward strand.
AATTAATTTCCTTGTAAGATATTATATAGAACTGAGTTGTAAGCCTAAATTTATAAAGGCTGAGGTAAGGATGAGAGCCTGAGGTAGGACTTGAAAAAGTCTGAGTTGTAGGCCTGGTGATAAAGGCTGAGGTAGGGCTGTTGCCTGAGATAGGATTTTTGGGAAGAATTTGAGGTGTAGGACTTGAAGAAGTCTGAGTTGTAGGAACCAATTTGATTCTGAGTTGTAAGATCTGTGGATCTGAGATAGTGGAAGGAAGTTTGGCCGAATCCAGTTCTCTACTGGATAGGTGAAGGGGGAGAGTGGACGTACCCACAAATTGCGGAACCATTATAAACCATTGTGTTTGTGCTGTGAATTTTCTGTGATTGTTACTCTTTGTGTTGTGATAATTGTGTTGTGTATAACTTTGTTAATTGCCTGATTTGTTAAAAAGGATTAGAACCTATTCACCCCCCCCCCCTCTAGGTGTTTGGGCTCTTTTAAACCAAATCTTTCAAGTGGTATCAGAGGGAGGTTACTCAAATATAGACATAACAGTCTGAGTAGATCTCCAAGGCAATTAACTGTTAGCCAAAATGGGTTCAAGTGAGAATCAGAAGGAACTTGGATCCATGAAACTTCATATATGTAGGAAAGAAAACTTTGGCATATGGAAAGAGAGGGTTAGATTGTTCATGGAGGCATCTGATTCAAGAATTTACATCACAGTTCAAGAAGGTCCTTTCATTCCAATAAACATATCAGTTCTTGATGCAAATCTCAAAACTCCAAAGAGCTATTTTGAAATGACTAAGGAAGAGATCATCCTAGCAATCTTAGACAAGAGAGTACAAAATATAATTATGAGTGTTATAGATGATTCTACATTCTAGAATCTGGTACATTGCAAAACCTCCAAGGAGATGTGGGACACTTTGATTGTCTACATGGAGGGAACTGAAAAAGTAAGAGAGGATAGAAAGTCTATGTTAAATCAAGAATATGAGAGCTTTAAACAAGCCAAGACTGACAGCATAGCTGAATGTTACAAGAAATTCTTTAGAATTATAAATGAGCTAATGACCTATGGAAGAGTCTTTAGCACATATGAACTGAATAACAAGTTTCTCTGATCACTGACCAAGGATTGGGATACAAAAATATGTGTCATCAGAGAGTTGTCCAGGCTTGTTGATACACCTCCACCAACCTTGTTTGGAAATCTGTTATCTTATGAGATGCAGCTCACTACCAGAAAGGAGGAGGAAAAGCAATAGGTCTGAATATAAAGAAAAGTTAGTAGCCTTCAAGGCTGAAGCCATAAGAAAGGGTAGGAAAAAGTCTCCTTCTCCACCCAGGAGAATTGTTGAGGCTGAATCAGAAAATCCTGACATCAAAACTTTAGACAGCCACAACTCTGATGAAGATTTTGCTGCCTTTACAAGGCAGTTTCAGAGGTTTATGAAGAAGAAGAAATGGAGAACAAAGCCATCTACATCCTTCTCCAAAGATGACTATTATAAGAAGAAAAAACCTTCCAAGGATGACAGGTATGGCTCTAATCCTAGTAAACAAACTACTTCTAAAATTATTTGCTATTGCTGCAACAGGCCTGGACATGTCATAGTTGATTGTCCTAACAAGAGAAAAAAGTCTAAGGACAAGAAGAAGCATCAAAATAAGGGAAAGAAAGAGAAGTCCCTTATTGCCCAGAAGCAGAAGAGTTGGACTGACTCTTCATCATCAGAATTAGGAGAAGAGGATGAAGCAGAAGCCTTTATAGGATTGTTCACTACAGAAGAGGATTCTGTGGAAACAGAATTCTTGTAAATGATAGATTCCATAAATGGAAGCGAAGATCATTATTGTAGAGGGCTGATGGCTCTATTTGAGGAAGATCAGTGCCAGGATCAGCCTGGTCCCAGTAAGGTATACAATCCATCCTTAGTATCTGAGTATTATACTGGATCTGAATCAGAAGCATCTGCATCAAGATATGTGGATGGTTCTGAATCTGAAGGAGATGTTCATCAATTAATTGATGAGTATGGTGGTCTGTTGCAAGCTCTTAAGAGAAGCAAATTCCTTGTCAAGAAGCAGGCTGAGGAAATTGAATCTCTCAAACTGGTTGCATCAGATTCAGCAAAGATGTTGGATTTGAAATTGAATGAGGTTGCCAAACTGAAAAATATAACTGTTATTCAGATGGGTACAATCACTTTCAAAAATAATCACATCAAGAATCTGGAATTAAGACTTCAGAAAGAAATGGATCTAGTGACTAAATTCTCTAAGCCAAAGTCAGTCTTACCCATAATTGATAATTTCATCTCCCAAAAGCGTAAGACAAGATTAGGCTTTAAGGGAAGAACAAGGGCAGCCAATTCTCAAAGAAAAGGCAAAGCCCCAGTTCAACCACTAGCCTTCAAACCCCCTATTTCTTTTAGGAAAGTGATGCAGCCTACTAACAGGTATGATCATGACATCACTCATGGTCACTGTAAGTATGGTGATCTGAATGGCAAGGGTGCAAATGCTAATAAGGCACCCCATGAGCAAACCCATCAGGTTCTTAAGGAATCATTAGTATTTGCTGCTCCAGCACCTACACTTAAAAGGATTGCTGACAGCAATATTGTTAAACCTGTACTTAAGAAAAGGCACAACAGATTTGAGTGTTGGTGTTGTGACAAGGTGGGCCACTTTGCTATTGACTGTTGGATCAATGCTAGTAATTAGAATAAGGTCAGCTTACCTGTTAGAAAGGTTGCAGGTTAGCATGTCGAAAATCAAACTAACCTGAACCTAGGACCCAATAACTATTGGGGTTCTAAGGATAGGTAATTTTATTTTATGCAGGTGAGTCCAAGTGGCCATACCCCTATATGGTACTTGGACAGTGGATGTTCCAGGCACATGACTGGGACAAGAAGGATGTTGAAGGACTACTCCCCTATAGAAGATGGACCCAAAGTGATCTTTGGTGGATCTGAAAAGGGAGTCATCAAAGGGTTTGGTAACATTTCCAATAACTCCATTATCATCACCCAAGTGGCTTATGTGAAAGGTATAAAGCATAACCAAATTAGCATAAGCCAACAAAGTGATCTTGGTTATGACACTTCTTTCCACAAGGGTGTGTGCCAAATAAGAAGGTCAAATGATCAAGAGATCGTTTTGACAGGCATTAGGAAAGGAAATGTCTACTGTCTTAACTTTGATTGTGAGAATAAGTACTCACCTATCTGTCTAGTTGCAGATGAGAAAGCATCTCATTGTGTCTAATGGCACAAAAGGCAGGCTCACCTGAACTATAAGTCAATAGGCCAACTCTTTAGTATGGAGTTAGTGAGGAATGATCCTCAGGTCAAGTGCATTAAAGAGGGTGTATGTTCAGCTTGCCAAAAGGGCAAACAGACCAGGACCTCTATCCATGGACATGATACCAAAGATTCTATAAGATGTCTATATCTTCTACATATGGATCTATTTGGTCCTATGCCAGTTCATAGTTTAGGTAGGAAAGTTTATACATTTGTAATTGTGGATGACTATTCTAGATTCACATGGGTTTTCTTCTTGAGGAAAAAATCTGAAACCCCTACTGTCTTTCAGAATTTTTTTAGGCAAATTCAGAATAAACTTAACAATTCAGTGGTCAAAATCAGAAGTGACCATGGAACTGAATTTCAGTCTGAATGCATGACAAAGTTCTTGAAGAACTTAGGATTTATTAGGAGTTCTCCTCACTTAGAACTCCCCAGCAAAATGGGGTTGCTGAAAGAAAGAATACGACTCTTATTGAGGCAAGTAAAACACTACAAAGTGACACTTCTCTCCCAAAATATTTCTGGGTTGAGGCAGTAAATACTGCATGTCATGTTCTCAATAGAGCATCCATCAATAAAAGACACAAGAAGACACTCTATGAGATTATGAAAGGCAGAAAACCAAACATATCCTACTTTAGAATCTTTGGTAGCAAGTGTTATGTTCTAAATAATGGTAAGCAATATCAAACTAAGTTTGTTGTCAAATCCCTAGAAGGGATATTTGTTGGGTACAGCAATAATAGTAGAGCTTACAGGATCTACAACTTGACTACACAAGTTGTAGAAGAATTTGTTCATGTAGTCTTTGATGAGTCTAAGCTAATTTATAGTGAACTGTCTAGCACTTCTGTTAGTCCAATAGGTTTGAAGGAAAGGATGGACAAGTTAACAATTAGTGAATACCAACCTTCAAGACAGAATGAAGAAAATAATGGATGCTGTCCATAGGGAGTACAAAACTCACTGGCTGAAGATGAAGACAATGAAGTGCATCCAGATGAAGAAAATGAAGAAGACCATGAGATGGACAAATTTCCTCCAGCAAGAAGACATTTGAAGGATCATCCAGCACACCAAATCATTGGTGATGCAAGTCATGGAGTTCTGACCAAAAGAAAGAGCATGAACACAGTTCTATGTTCATGCTTCATGTCCCAAATGGAACCTAAGAAGTTTGAAGAGGCTATACAAGACACAAATTAGATTGATGTCATGCAGGAAGAACTGAATCAGTTTAGAAGATGTAAAGTCTGGGAGTTGGTTCATAAACCAAAGAATCACAATATTATAGGAACCAAGTGGATCTATAGAAACAAGCTAGATGAAAATGGCACCATAATCAAGAACAAAGCCAGACTGGTTGCAAAGGGCTACAGACAGGAAGAAGGGATATACTTTGACTAAACATTTGCCCCAGTGGCAAGGTTGGAAGCAATAAGACTATTCTTGGCTTATGCAGCTTATCAAGGGTTCAAAGTATTTCAAATGGATGTAAAGTCAGTATTTTTGAATGGTGACTTAAAAGAGGAAGTTTATGTTGATCAACCTTCAGGTTTTGTAGATCCCTTTTATCCTAACTATGTTTATAGGCTTAAGAAAGCTCTATATGGATTGAAACAAGCCCCTAGGGCTTGGTATGAAACTTTGTCTACCTTCCTTATTGAGAATAAATTCTCAAGAGGGATAATTGACAAGACTCTATTCTTTAGGGAATCAAAAGGCAAGATTATCCTAGTCCAGATATATGTTGATGACATTATCTTTACATCAACTGAAAACAACCTTTGTAGAAAGTTTGACAAACTTATGTAAGGGAAGTTTGAGATGAGCAGCATGGGTGAGCTGAAATTCTTCTGGGGACTCCAAGTTACACAGACTGATGATGGATTGTCCATATCTCAGTCTAAGTTCACCAAGGAGTTAATTAAAAAATATGGTATGGAGTCAGCCTCCATCATGAAAACCCCAATGGGGAAGAGTATGCCTATAGGCAAAGATGAAGCAGGAAAACCTGTTGATGAGTCTTTGTATAGAGGGATAATCGGCTCCCTACTTTACTTGACTACTAGTAGACCTGTCATCATGTATGATACATGTGTCTGTGCTAGGTACCAAGCCTGCCCTAAGGAATCTCATTATTCTACTGTCAAGAGAATTCTGAGATATCTTAAGGGCACACCTAATCTAGGTCTTTGGTACCCTAAGAATAGAGATTTCTTACTACAGGTTTTTCATATACAAACTTTGCAGGCTATAAAGAAGACAGGAAAAGCACCACAGGTACATGTCAGTTTCTAGGTGGAAGGTTGGTGTCATGGAGCAGCAAAAAGCAGACAAGTGTAGCTATTTCCACAGCTGAATCAGAGTATATAGCTGCAGGCAGTTGCTGTGCTTAGTTGTTGTGGATACAACATCAACTTGGAGACTATGACATCAAGGTAAGTAGAATTCCATTATATTGTGATTTTACTAGTGCTATATCTATTACTAGAAATCTTGTTTCACATAGCAGAACTAAGCATATAGAAATCAAATTTCATTTCATCAGAGAACATGTTGAAAAAGAAGACATAAGTCTGGAATTTGTCAATACTAACAAACAAATTGCTGATATATTTACAAAACCTCTAGATGAAAGTAAATTCAATAATTTTAAAATTGAATTAGGTATGTTGAACCTAAAATAAGATGTTAGGTCATCACACAATTTCTCAAGAAATTTTGTCTAAGTTAGAAAGTTTGTGTCGACACAATCTAACTGTATCGACACTCTCAGTAAGTTGTGTCGACAGGAAAAATTTGTGTCGACACAACTCTGTCGAGACCTTGTTTTAGAAGATTTTTTATGTCGACACACAAAAATCATTGTCGACACAATTCTGTCGAGACTTAAGTAGACTTTGTCGACACTGGAAAAAGTATGTCGACACATAGACATGTCGACTTCAACAAAGTTTTGTCGAGACCTAGGTCATCTATGTTGACACATGTAAAATTTTGTCGACTAGTAAATTCCTAAGTTAGGCATGTCTTTTGACCTACCTGTTGGAACACCCTATTACTAATTTGGGTAAGGATCACTATGTTTGTCTTAGGAAACCAGGTTGACCTAGTTGTATAGTTGTAAAGGTCAACATTAGAATGAGTCTAGGGCTTAGAACTTAGGTTTGAAGCTGCCCCCAGGACCATTCCTAGATCAAGGTTGAAGAGCTAAGTCTAAGGCAATTCTCGTCGAGCTCAGGTCGACGAAACGTCGAACTTGGTTCGACGCTCTCTGAGCTTAACTTGATAAATCGTCGAACTCCGGTCGACGATCTTCGAGCTCAGATCGACGATCTCTCTTCAGTTATTCTTCAGGTCGCTGAGCTCGGGTCGACGATCTTCGAGCTCAGTTCGACGTTTTCTGTCTGTTTGATCTCTTTCTATCTCTGAGCTCAGTTCGACGATCGTAGAGCTCAGATCGACGATTCCTCTGAGAGATCGACGCTTTTAAGGATTCAAATGCTGTTATTCTTTGGAATGTTTTTGAATATTATCAGCATTTATGATAAGAAGATCTGTCAGCCGTTTGTCTTTATTCTGGAGCAAGTTTCAAGGTATTATTCAGAGAATGTTTGCTGGACTTTCCTCTAGAAGACAAGACTCTTTATGGAAGACTTTTATGACTGCCAACGGCTACTTTGGACAAAGAATTCTTCTCAGAGAATCATAAGAAAAAAAGCTGTGACAGATAACAAGTAGTCAAGAATTAGAAGAACAATCTTCTTGCTAACTAACAAGTGTTCACAACTTCATCAAAAGAACTCCAGACACCTCATCTCTCAGTCTTCTTGCTGAAACAATCTTTTGCTGGAGATCAAAGTTCTGAAGACCTATCACCCTAGAGCAAAGCTTCCCTTCCTGAACCAGTCTACATCTCAGGGGGAGCTTTGACAACAAAGATCCACTAGTCTTCTCTCATTTGATTTGAGAACAGAGAAGACAACTTCATTTCCTTTTCCTTTTTATTTTCCTGCTGTAAAGGGGTTCTTGAACTCCCTTCAAAAGTTCTGTCTGGTTCTGAGAACCTTGTCAAAACTCAGTGGTGGCAAGACACCTTATCAAAAAATCCAGTTTTGGTTTTTGAGCACCTTAACAAAAGCTCATTGGTGTCTGGACACCTGATCAACTCATCCTGAGTGGATTCCTACCAAGGGTGGTAGAAGAGTGGATGTACCCAGGTTTTTGGGGAACCACTATATTTCCTTGTGTCGTCTGGATTGTTTGTTTGATTGTTGTTGTGTGCTGTGCTCTTAGTTTCTTGCTTCTTTAATTATTTTCTAGCACTTTACACTATAGTGTAAATTAAATTTTATATGTGTTGATATTTTCAAAGCTGTGAAACTTATTTGAATAAACTCTATTCACCCCCCCTCTAGAGTTGAGATAGATCTTACCCTCACTTTCAATTAGTATCAGAGGCAGGTTGGTTGCTCATACAGGCTAACACCTGAACCAAGTGATCCTTGGTAAAATCTATCTTTTAAGAGGGTTATTTCTTCTTATATATATATTACTCTAAGACATGGCACAGAACAAGGATTATGCAAGCACCAGACCTCCAGTGTGCAATCTATCTAAGTTTGCACTTTGGAAGGCAAGGATTAAATTATACATGAACTCTATTGATGAAGATATTTTCAATTCTGTCTTGACAGTTTATCCAAGTCCACCAGAAAGCTCAAGCACAAATGATGTTCCACCTCCCTCAGGAACAGATGCAGACATAAAGAAATGGAAAACTGCAGATGCAAAGGCCATGAACATCTTAGCTCAGACAATGTCTGATGAGATATTTCAGAAAGTAGCAGACTGCAACTCAGCCAAAGGAATTTGGGACAAGCTCTCTGAAATTGTCTCAGGGTCTGCTGATGAAAGGAAAGACAGGAGATCTCACCTCATAACCCAATATGAGAATTTCAAGAAAGGAGAGACTGAGTCAGTAGCAGATATGTACAACAGATTGAGTCTGATTGTCAATGAGCTAAGGACCTTGGATAAAGAAATCTCATTGACTGAGCTTAATGACAAGATCCTAATATGCTTCCCCAGTACTTGGGATTCAAGAATCTGGCCAATCAAAGATGTCAGAAGTCTAAATGAAATCACTACTGAAACTCTCCTAGGCAAGCTCAAATCTTATGAGCTGCTTATCAAGAACAGAGAGGAAGAACAGAAGGCTGCTTCACCAGCCTCAAGGAAAGAGAAGTCAATAGCTTTCAAAGCTATTGAAGATCAGCCTGAAGAAAAACTCACAGGCAATGAGGAATTGGTCAGCCTACTGGCCAAAAGATTTTACAAGCTAGCCAGAAAGGACTTCAGAAAAAGGCCATACAAAGGACATGACAAACCAAGGTATGATAAGTCAAATAATAATAACAAAGAAATCATATGCTTTAGTTGCAGGAAACCAGGCCACATTGTGCCTAACTGTCCAGAGAACAAGAACAAGGACAGAAAGGATAGAAGAGAAAGAAGAAAAGAAAAAGATTTCAAAAAGAACAGCTCAGACAAAGCCTCTTCTAGCAGGAACAAAAATACAAGGAAGGGTTTTGTTGCTGAGACATGGAGTGAGACAGAAGAAGATTCTGAAACTTCATCTAGCTCCAGTGATGATGAAGATGATGCTGATGAGAAAGAATTCTGCATGATGGCTATCAATGCCTCACAGCAAAACTCTGATGAAGAATCAGATTCAGATTCAGAAAATCAACCAGAGGAAGATCAGGTAATTAGCTCTTTTGATTTTAATTCTGAGGACTTCAAAAATGAATTTAAGATATTGTGCTTGGATTTACTAAGATCTGAAAAAGAGATAATCTCTCTTAGAAACAAATTATCTGAATACAGTGTCCTAAACTCAAACAACCTCAAACTCTCTAAGGAGTTAGAATGTTGTAGGGAGGAGATAGCTTCACTGAAAAGTGAACTGTCAAGAGCTAAAAAGTTTGAAGAATCCCTAAATGGGAGAAGTATCAGACTGATGGACATTACAAGCACAGTGAACTCTAGATTCAACAGTACACTGGGCTTGGGTGCCTCATCCAGCCAACCTATAATATTAACAACTCCAATCAAATTTGTCTCTGACAAAGGAAAGGGAGTAATAGATGTAGCTAGGAAGAATGCAGATCTGTCAGAAAAAAATTCAGTTCAACAGATTGCGTCGAGCAGAGCTCGACGATCGTCGAACAGAGCTCGACGATCTAACCACAGATCGTCGACCTCAGCTCGACGATATCCAAACTCTGAACTTCAGTATAATCGATCTTCGAATAGAGATCGACGATCTGACCCAAGATCGTCGAACTCAGCACGACGATCGTCGAACGAAGATCAGGTCTGTGAACATTCCTTCAATGGCACATCTAGATTCAATCCTAGAGGTCCCACATCCCAAGGCTTTAACCCCTATACTGAATGGATAGTACCTCTTAGGAGATACCATCCTGAAGGTTATAAGGATCAACCTGGGATGTCTTTTATTTCAGAATTTAAGGGATATCAACCTAGGCCCAAGGTTAACTGGGTCAAAAACAAATAAGCTGTTTATGTGCAGGTGAAGACCTATCCAGTATCTAACCAACAATGGTATCTGGATAGTGGGTGCTCAAAGCACATGACAGGGAAGAGGGAGAACCTATCATCCTTCATAACCAAACTTGGACCCAAGGTGATTTTTGGTGATTCAAATTTTGGTCAAACCAAAGGATATGGTGCTGCTCAGATAGGCTCAGTCACTTTTAAGAAGGTGGCATATATAGAAGGACTGAAGCACAATCTGATAAGTATCAGTCAACTATGTGATGAAGGATACAAGGTGACCTTCAACAAATCCCTGTGTAAGATCAAGTCAGAGAATAACACAACTGTGTTAACAGGTAAAAGGATAGGTAACATTTACTTAGTAGATTTTCTTTCATCAAAAGTAGATATCTGTTTATTCAATTCCATTTCAAAACCTAATATTTTATGGCATAAGAGACTAGGACATCTAAACCTTAGAACCATTACTAGGCTCTCCAAGGATAACCTTGTTAGAGGACTACCTTCTGGTCCCTACAAGAAGGAAGGACTTTGCAAGGCTTGTCAATTAGGCAAGCAAACTAAAAGTAGTTTTAAATCAATTAATAAGAGTGATTCACCTAGGATTCTGTACCTGTTGCACATGGACCTTTTTGGACCAATATCAGTACAAAGCCTAGGAGGGAAGTCCTATACTTTAGTAGTTGTAGATGACTTCTTAAGATTCACATGGGTATTCTTTCTGAGGAAGAAGTCTGATAACTTCAAATGTTTGACAGAGTTTCTCAAATGCATTCAGATTGAGTTCAACACTCACATTGCCCTGATCAGAAGTGATCATGGGACAGAGTTTGATTCTCTTCTCATGCAAGAGTTCTGTCAAAGTGAAGGGATCAGGCATACTTTCTCAGCTCCTAGAACTCCTCAACAAAATGGGGTAGCTGAAAGGAAAAATAGAACCCTAATTGAATCTGCTACTACATTGTTGACAGATGCTCACCTACCTCTATCCATTTGGGCTGAGGCAGTGAACACCTCCAACTATGTATTAAATAGAAGCCTGATACATAAACTAAAGGGCAAGACTCCCTATGAATTGCTCAAAGTGAAGAAACCTAAGGTAAATTATTTTAAAATTTTTGGCTGTATTTGTTATATTCATAATAATGACAAGAAACATCTAGCAAAATTCCAAGCTAAACCTGATGAAGGAGTGTTTCTGGGATACTCCATGATCAGCAAGGCCTATAGGGTATATAATAAATCATCCTGTAAAATTGAAGAATCTGTTCACATTACTTTTGATGAGACTAACATGTATCATAAGGAGAAGTCTACTTCTACCAAAGAACCCTTGCAGGTACAATCTATATCAAAAAGTATGGACAGATTACAGGTTAAAGAAGAGGACACAACCTCTCAACCTATTCAGCAAAAGAATGAAAGCAGTGATGATGAAGAAGTGCAACATCTTGAAGAAAATCATCCTGAAGAGCCAGTTGTTGTTCCACTAGAGGAGACAACAACACAGGCTGGTGAACAATCAACACCCCCTGTTGATTTAGTAATAACAAGAGATCATCCAATCACCCAAGTAATTGGAGAGATCTCAGCTGGTGTGCAAACCAGAAATCAGGTCAACTAGAACCTGATGCACACTTGCTTCCTATCTCAAATTGAGCCTCAATCCATTCAAGATGCAGAGCAAGATCCACACTGGATCATTGCAATGCAAGAGGAGCTGCATCAATTTGAAAGGAATAAGGTTTGGGAACTAGTGCCTAAGCCAAAAGATCATCCCATTGTTGGAATAAAGTGGGTCTTCAGAAATAAGCTGGATGATCAAGGAGTCATAGTCAGAAACAAGGCAAGGCTAGTTGCTCAAGGGTACTCTCAACAAGAAGGAATAGACTATGATCAGACCTTTGCACCAGTTGCAAGGTTAGAGGCCATCAGAATATTCCTAGCTTATGCTGCCCACAAAAGTTTCAAAGTATACCAGATGGATGTAAATAGTGCATTTCTCAATGGGGACATCAAAGAGGAAGTCTATGTTAGACAACCTCCAGGTTTTATCTCTCTAACTCACCCTGATTATGTTTTCAAATTGCATAAAGCATTATATGGTCTCAAGCAAGCTCCTAGAGCATGGTATGAGACCCTAACATGCTTTCTTCTGGAAAATGATTTTGTTAGGGGGAGAGTAGACCAAACTCTTTTTATTAGAATCCATAAGTCCCATACCCTACTAGTGTAAATTTATGTAGATGACATTATTTTTGGCTCTACTGATTCAAACTTGTGCAAAAAAATTTCCAAGCTTATACATTCTAAATTTGAAATGAGTAGTATGGGTGAGCTGTCCTTCTTCTTAGGACTGCAAGTCAAGCAACATGCTGAAGGCATATTTATCTCTCAAACCAAGTATGCTAAAGAATTGGTCAAGAGATTTGGTATGTCTGAGGCATCTTGTATGAAAACACCCATGCCTACCAATGCTGTATTGGATGCTGATGAACATGGGAAACTAGTTGATCAGACAACATATAGAGCAATGATTGGCTCTCTATTGTACCTTACAGCCAGTAGGCCAGATATAATGTTTTCTACATGCATATGTGCTAGATTCCAAGTTAGCCCTAGAGAGTCACACCTAACTCTAGTTAAAAGGATTCTTAGGTATGTAAAAAAGTTGTCCAAATCTAGGTCTCTAGTATCCAAAAGATTCAGCATTTGATTTAACTGGATTTTCAGATGCTGATTATGCTGGATGCAGAATAGACAGGAAAAGCACCAGTGGAACATGTCAGTTCCTTGGTGACAGACTTGTCTCCTGGTTTTGTAAGAAGCAAACATCTGTGTCAACCTCAACTGCTGAAGCTGAGTATATGGCTGCAGGCAGTTGCTGTTCACAAATATTGTGGATACAAAATCAGCTCTTAGACTATGGCTACAACTTAGAGAAGTCTAAAATTTTCTGTGATAATACTAGTGCTATCTCTATAGCACAAAATCCAGTCCTCCATAGTAGGACAAAACACATAGAAATTAGGCATCACTTTCTAAGAGATAATGTAGAGAAAAATAAAATTGAACTTCAATATATTCCTACTGATTTGCAAAGGGGAGATATTTTCACCAAACCTTTGGATGAAAAGAAACACAGTTTCTTCCTAAATCAGTTAGGCATGTTAGATGGAGGAAGCCTAAATTAAATTACAAGATTTTGAAAAGATAAAACAGACCAAGACTAGGCTTAAAAATCAATTCTTTTTGTGTCTGTAGAATAAGTTCTGTCTCTGAACTGAGCTCGACGTTTTCCCAGAAAATGTCGAACGGAGATCGACGATTTCCCATAAATCGTCGGCCGGAGATCGACGGTTCTTGAAGCGTCGATCTGAGTTCAGCGCCGTCGTTAGATCTAGGCTTTCCTTCTGTTTGCTCCTTGGTCGTCGAGCGGAGCTCGACGCTCTCAATAACGTCGAACGAAGTTCGATGCTATTGGCGTCTCTTCAAATTCCCTCTGTAGCCCAAATCGTCGAGCTGAGATCGACATACTGTCGAACTGAGCACTACGATTTTCCTTTTTCGCGTCGAACCCTAATATAAAATCATTTTTCGGCCGCCGCTCGTCGTTTACGCCTTCATACTCTCTGCAAATTCTTTTTCCCTCCAAACCTTCTACACTTGGTCATGTTTGTTCAATCTTTGCAGGTACAGATGGCTTCAACTATTGCCGCCCTTTCGAAAATGAAATTTGATACAGGATTCGATATAGACATAACCTCTTTTGATGGAAGCGATCAGCGCTTCAAGGATATTCTCAATCTGTTCAGAGATCAGCAGCTGTTGGAAATAATGACTACCAGAATGAAAATTGCTTCAGATGAAATAAAAGAATGGTGCTATTCAGCGACAGATGAGAATGAGAATTCTGTCATCGGCTTCATAAGAGGGACCCAGGTACAACTGTCCCCGGCTCTCTTAACTGAAGTGTTTCATCTCAGTTCTGGAGAAGATTCTATTGAATTATCTGGAGAAGATTATGATTCAATGCTTGATAGAATGAGTCACAATGCTGTGAACCCTAATAAACTTTTAAAGAAGAATCTGTCGTTGGAATTTCAGTTTTTGGCTGATGTAGTTGGGAAAGTGTTGCTGGCCAAGCACTCTGCCCATGATACAATATCAAGATATCAGTTTTGTCTGATGGGAGCTCTGCTGGATAAGAAACATCTGAACTGGGGATCCATCTTCTTCAACTTAATTAAGAAGAAGATCAATAAGACTGCTGTGAGTTTTAGGAGAATCTTAGGGGTCTATCTGCACTACAGATGCCCTGAACTGTTAACCTCCTCTGGGATGTTCATCAATGCATCCAAGAGGCTCTCTTGTGCCCTATTCAGCAAATGGGACAGGCAAATCATCAACCTTACAAGAGCTACTGCACCACTTCCTTCAGGCACAAGGACTGCTTCAGTCACTCCACCAGAAGAAGTGTTGCCTGCCTCTCTTCCTCCTCCAGCTGTATCCTCCCCAGCCATTTCCTCCTCACCACCAGTCTCAACCATAACCATATCATCCCCAATTACCATTTCCTCACCAGTTTCATCCCCTCCAGTATCCACCTCAGAGGAATTCCATCCTCTCTTCTCTTATTCAACCTTCACCCTACCATCCTTTTCCCTTGTAGATGATTCCTTCATGGATGATTCTCCTTCCTCTCCTCCTGAGCCACCCTCTACCTCCTCTTTTCAACAAATGCTTCATGACATCCTCTCCCAACCATCCTTCACACCCTCTCTTGCTTCACCTATCTCCACCTCAACCTCTTCTATCTCCACAATTCCATCCTCAGAGCCATCCATTCCTACCTCCACACCTTCAGCTCCAGCCAACATCCCTCCATCTACCTTTACTCCTACCTCTGCTCAAGCCCCACTTGAGCATGTAGATCTTCCAAGGTTGGCAGACAGACTTTATGAGTTGCTAGCTCCCAGGCTGACATCTCTGTTGGAGACTTCCCTGGCTCCACTCCTGAAACAAGTTCAGGAGCTGTCTACCAAGCTTTCCTCCTTTTCCTCCTCCCAGGCAATCCCTTCTACTGGGTGCCTTGATTCAGCTCTCCTTGAACCAAGGCAGGGGGAGATGCTTTATGAAGAAGTGGATGTGCCAGTGGATGCTCCTGTTTTTGCTCCATCTCCAGCTCCTGCTCACTCAGAAAGCAGTGGATGTGCTTTTGCACTAAATCTTCAGAGCCTGCTATCTCAATTTGATACAGTTCATTTCAGCTTTCTGCCAGTACCTCTTACTGAAGATCTGTCTAAGGCCATTGTGCCTGTATCTGTTTGTGATCCCAGCCACATTGAATCCTATATCAATTCCTGGAAGGCTGTGGATATTCCTGATGCTGCTACTAAGGCCATTGTGCCTCCTGTTGTTGAAACTGCTTCTGCTGCTGAAGATATAGAGATGATTCCAGTAACTGCTGCTGATGAAGAACTTGCTTCCTACCTAGAAGATCCCACACCTGCTCCTATGCCTGCTCCTGCTCAAGTGTCTGCTGCTGCTGTTGCTCCTGCTCTAACTTCTGATCAGTCAAAGCTACAAGAAAAGTACTTGAAAAGCATTGATGATCTGTATGACAGACCACAAAGCTCAGATAGTGACCAATTCCAGACTGAATCAGATGACTCTGCCAATACCATTGCCAAGAAGAGGAAAGCTAGAAGCAAAGCCATGATGTCAGTTCCTCTAGCTAAAGCAAAAGACTCCAATGATATTCCCTACTACATTCTGTATGATTGCCCCATTTCTGAGCCATGGATGCAATACTCCAAGAATCAACTGAAAGCTATAAGGAAGAGAAGGAAGCTTGATAAATATGAAAAAGGATCTTCACAATATCAGCCTCCTCCTCCTCCTCCTCCAGATTCTGGATCAGGCTCAGCCCCTCAAGCTCCAGCTTCAAGGCAAAGCTCCTCCCAATCTTATCCAAGATACTATCAAAGGGGACAACATCAAAGAGGATATCAATCCAGAAGGGGTCATTACAGAGGAAATCAGAGAGGACAAAGATCTTATCAAAGGGAAGGACAAGGCCACACTGACTCTACTTCAGGTCCTTTCCCCTACAGGCTAAAAGACACAGTTGTTTCCAGGACTCCTCCTGCTTCTGAATCTCTCAACAGATATGAACCTCCTGTTCCTTTTGAGGATCCTGAAAACAATCCTCTATCCTGGACAGCAAGAATGAAAGAGATAGCTGCTCTTGATCAACGAAAGAAAGCCAGAGAGCAAGGCATGGACATCTCCAATATAACAACTTTATCAGATCAAAGGAAGAAAGAATTGGAAAGATATGCTTCAAGAAAGTTTTTCAACCCAGAAGACTACATGAAGCTGCACCCAGAGGCTGTAGTTCCAAGGCCAAGATCTCAAACTTCTCTAGGTGCAGAGGATAACAGAAGATCAAAGAAAGAAACCCTGAATCCTAACAGAGAAATTTTGTTTAAAAAGGGAACTGAGAAGAAGTAAATTGTGTAAGCTAAACTTTCATCCACCTCTGTATAATTGCTGCTATTTTATCTGTGATCTGCTTGTTGCTATATCTTTGCTAGGTTAGCTCTTGTTTTGAATGTATGCTTATTCATTTCCTAATGTTGTTTGTAAATAGTAATCCTAACCCAAATAGGGGGAGATTGTTGGAACACCCTATTACTAATTTGGGTAAGGATCACTATGTTTGTCTTAGGAAACCAGGTTAACCTAGTTGTATAGTTGTAAAGGTCAACATTAGAATGAGTCTAGGGCTTAGAACTTAGGTTTGAAGCTGCCCCCAGGACCATTCCTAGATCAAGGTTGAAGAGCTAAGTCTAAGGCAATTCTCGTCGAGCTCAGGTCGACGAAACATTGAACTCGGTTCGACGCTCTCTGAGCTCAACTTGATAAATCGTCGAACTTCGGTCGACGATCTTCGAGCTCAGATCGACAATCCCTCTTCAGTTATTCTTCAGGTCGTTGAGCTCGGGTCGACGATCTTCGAGCTCAGTTCGACGTTTTCTGTCTGTTTGATCTCTTTCTATCTCTGAGCTCAGTTCGACGATCGTAGAGCTCAGATCGACGATTCCTCTGAGAGATCAACGCTTTTAAGGATTCAAATGCTGTTATTCTTTGGAATGTTTTTGAATATTATCAGCATTTATGATAAGAAGATCTGCCAGCCGTTTGTCTTTATTCTGGAGCAAGTTTCAAGGTATTATTCAGAGAATGTTTGCTGGACTTTCCTCTAGAAGACAAGACTCTTTATGGAAGACTTTTATGACTGCCAACAGCTACTTTGGACAAAGAATTCTTCTCAGAGAATCATAAGAAAAAAAGCTGTGACAGATAACAAGTAGTCAAGAATTAGAAGAACAATCTTCTTGCTAACTAATAAGTGTTCACAACTTCATCAAAAGAACTCCAGACACCTCATCTCTCAGTCTTCTTGCTGAAACAATCTTTTGCTGGAGATCAAAGTTCTGAAGACCTATCATCCTAGAGCAAAGCTTCCCTTCCTGAACCAGTCTACATCTCAGGGGGAGCTTTGACAATAAAGATCCACTAGTCTTCTCTCATTTGATTTGAGAACAGAGAAGACAACTTCATTTCCTTTTCCTTTTTATTTTCCTGCTATAAAAGGGTTCTTGAACTCCCTTCAAAAGTTCTGTCTGGTTCTGAGAACCTTGTCAAAACTCAGTGGTGGCAAGACACCTTATCAAAAAATCCAGTTTTGGTTTTTGAGCACCTTAATTAACAAAAGCTCATTGGTGTCTGGACACCTGATCAACTCATCCTGAGTGGATTCCTACCAAGGGTGATAGAAGAGTGGATGTACCCAGGTTTTTGGGGAACCACTATATTTCCTTGTGTCGTCTGGATTGTTTGTTTGATTGTTGTTGTGTGCTATGCTCTTAGTTTCTTGCTTCTTTAATTATTTTCTAGCACTTTACACTATAGTGTAAATTAAATTTTATATGTGTTGATATTCTCAAAGCTGTGAAACTTATTTGAATAAACTCTATTCACCCCCCCCCCCCTCTAGAGTTGAGATAGATCTTACCCTCACTTTCACTACCTTTTACAAGTACACTATAAATAAGAGAAGACAAAATCTGGCCGACTGTGCTTTCAGAACTCTCGACTCTAGACTTTGTGTCGATAGGAAATTCTCTCGTCGACTCTCTTCTCTCTCTTTCATCAATGGCGCCACAACAGGTAGACAAGATCAATGAAGGATGAACTGGTACGCAAGGCGTTCGAGACTGCCTCGCCAGAAATCAAGGGCGTGATAACCCTAATCACAGAAAGTGGATTGGAATACTTGGTCTCTTAACCTTCAAGGATATGGAAGAAAGAAGTTCTTTAATTTTACTCTTCCGCAATAATGGACTATCAAGGAAAGAAGATAAAGTCCTCTGTTAATGGTACCAAAGTGAAACTCTCACCGAAGACTATAAGAAAGTCACTTCAACTGTCCAAGATTAAAGAAGAAGATGATATCGCGTCCTCCATGACAAGGGATGCACTCCAATGGTGTGGGCTTGATCCCAATACAAAGATTAGATCTTCACTAACCAGGAAGGGAATGAATTCCCAGGGTAAGTTTCTATCTGAGATAATGGGCAAAGTTATTCTCTGTAAAATAGGAGGACATGATAGGATCTCTTCCTACATGTTCAAACTCATGACCAGAGTTATCTTCAAAGTGAAAATAGGCTGGTCCGCTATAATTTTTGATAAGATCAAAGAAAGTGCCAAGAAGCCAAATCTTGGTAGAATATTGAGCTTGTATCTGGCTTCCACCATCCTAGAAGTGATGAATCAAACTTCAGGAACCAAGATAAATCACATGAGAAGAATGGATTTGAGAATACTATCCATATGGGATAGAGTTTTGACCAAAGATGTTTCTACTCCACAGAAACCAGTGAAGAAAGATAAGAAAAAGAAACCTACTACCCAGGAAGCAGAATCTTCTAGTGATTCTGAAGAGCAGGTTGTCTTCAGCTCTGATAAAGAACAACCAAGAAAATCACCTACACCACAACCAGATAAAGAGGCTCAAGCCCAAGGGGAGAGAACTCAACTACCAGAAAACAAGATGGTCTCCACTCCAGGGGGAGACAACCCTGAGATTACAATTGTTCAAGAACCTGAACAATCTTAGTAGCCAGCCAAATGGGGAGGTATTGCTGAAGTTGCACTGGAGAGTGAGTATGCAACTGATACTGTTATGGAGATAGTATCAGAAATTAACAATACTGCAACTATTATTACTGAGAATGTAGCACAGGATGTGTATGTGTCAGACCAAGATCAAGCTGAGCAACTCCACTCCTCCAGTTTGGAGAAAATCCTGGAAAGGGACCTTGATATCCAAGGAGAACCCTCTGTTGAAAAAGAGAACATTATCCCTCCTGTTCAGATGTAGCAGGAGGTAACTCTAGAAGAATTACTTCCTGATTTACAAGGAGCTCAAACTGAGGGGGAGCTGCCAAGGACTGAGGGTGAGATGCCACTACATGCCTCTAGTATTAAGGAAAGTGTGGATATATAAAGTTCATCAAATTCTTCTGATGATGAAGAAGCTTCCAAGGCTAAGAAAAGGAAGTTGGTGGCTCTTAGGAAAAGAAGCACAGGCTATAAGAAAGCCTTACAAACTATCCCTCAAACATCTGCTCTAGGAATAGACTTCAGTTCACTTTTGGTGAAACTACAAGTGAAAATGGATGAACAAAGACTGGCTCTGGAGAAGTATGTAGATGAGTCTCATAAAGAATTACAGTTGCAGCTGGCCCAGGATATCAAATCCATTAGATTTCAAGTCAATTAGAACAAAAAGGAGATGACAAATTGCTTCCATAAGGGAGGTAATGTTGTAGTATACTTGGCTGAGCAACAACAGCTAATAAAGACTGAAGTTGAGGACATTGCAGTCAAGCAAGGATATATTCTAGAAAATCAATTCAAAACAAATGAAAATCTCAAGGACTCACATAATGAAATTCTCATAAAACTGGGAGGTATTTTCACTGATGTGAAGACTGAAGTATCCAAGCAAATACAAGAAGATTTAGTTGTTGTTCAAACAGCACTTCAGGCATCCCAAAAGACTATTTCTGATCAACTGGACAAATTCAGACTGTACTACAAAGAGGGAATAGACTATCTGGCTGATTAAGTAAGGTTTCAGAAGAATGATCTATGAGACCATATGGTCAGAGAAGTCCTAAAGGGGAAGAGAGTGTTAGTCAAAGCTAGCTCTGATCATGCTAAATGGGTATCTAATACCATCAGAGCTACTCTTGGATATCCACCCCTTTATGATGAAGATAACACTGCTGAATCTGGTAATCAACCTACTCACAATGAAGGGGTTCAGCAGGAAGTTGTATAAGTCATCTATCCTTCATCAGATTTTGAAACAGTACAGCAGGAAGTACATAAAATGTATAGCCCTTCACAAGAGGCACATAATATTATTATTGAAAAAGTTGAAATGTCTTGAGCTGCTAAGGATGCTTAGAAAGAGGCATAACTTTCTAAGAAAAGATTCAGAGAACAGGCAGAATTAAAGCCTGATTTTGAGTAATGGAGTCCAACCTCCTGAAATATCATTCTTACTGCAAGATATCATACATCAGTTCAGAAGGAATATCAAAGCTGGGAAGTTACCTGCTAACTCTGTGGAGCCTAGCAAGTACTTCCCAAAGCCTTATCATTACCTTGAAAGGCAGAAGATCAAGGCAGAAGAGCTCAAAAAGAAAGATTTGAAAGGGAAGAAGTTAGCTGATGACACAGAATCCATAGTACAAGCTAAGATTCATCATGGCAAAGGAATAGTTATCAAGGAGCCTGATCAATCTTAAGGATAGATAGGCTAGACTTAGAACTATGTAAATTTTGTTCTAAACAATCTTGTAAATCAAACATTTATTCCTGATTAATGAATGTTATCATATTCTGTGATGATAATAAATGTTATTTGTGTTTATAAGTTACCCTGCTGGGAAATGATTCTATACATCTTAATCATTATTTTATTATAAGTGGTGTATATCATTGACTAAGGGTTATGACTTCTCTAAAAAGGGGAAGATTGTTGGGTACACTAGAAACTATGTACCAGATTTGGAGAAGCCTCACTTAACTCAATGATATACATCAATGTGTATTTGATGGGATATTGAGTTTCAATGTGCAGGTTAAAGAAATACAAAAAAAATTCTAAGTATAAGTGTCGACACTTAGCTTGTGAGGGAAATGTGTCGACACCAAAAGCAAGATTGTGTCGACACACGGGAGTTGTGTCGACACACGGGAGTTGTGTCGACACATATAAATTCTATCAGCAGCAATTGTGTTGACACACGGGACTTGTGTCGACATACACTCAACACCAGCTATGTTGAAGACCAGAAGTAGTTGTGTCGACACACAGGACTTGTGTCGACACACACTCACAGAAATCTGTCAACAATAGCTATACTGAGACTGGAAGGCTTGTGTCGACACACAGGACTTGTGTCACACACACTCAAAGAAATCTGTCAACATAAGTTGTGTCAAGACTAGAAGCAATTGTGTTGACACACAGGACTTGTGTCAAAACATCCAACAGAAGCTGTGTTAAGAAGTTAAAGAATGACTGTGTCGACATATTAGGAGCTGTGTCGACATCATCAAGATTTGTGTCGACACATGGTCTATTTGTATCGATACATCTGAAGTGTTATGCTGACAGTTCTCTGCTATGATAGAAGTTCAAGGAGGATTCATTTGTAAAGACTGAAGACCTGACAGCTGTCATAAGTAACAAAGCTGACACATCTGTCAGAGCTGTCAGAAGGCCATTATAAACCGGATCAGCCGGTAACCTTGGATGGATTCTATATATAGACCTATTATATCACAATCAGAAGTACGGTAATAAAACAAGTGAGGGGGAAAGAGAGATAAACCCATAAGATGGCAGATCCTGAAGAGTCTGCAAGAAAAATTCAGATCAGATTCTGAATTCCAGAAGGAAGCTGGATTAAAGATCAACTCCAACTTCAATTGAAGATCAACCTTACTTGGTACAAATTCAAGAAGCTTTGGAGAAGCTAAGACAGGTTGGATCTAAAGTAATCAGTTCAATCAAGAACTGATCAAAAAGCTTTCACCCTATTCTCTTTCTATCAGGGCGAAGATTTTTTTGTTTCAAACAGTTAATTTCCTTGTAAGATCTTATATAGATCTGAGTTGTAAGCCTTAATATATAAAGGCTGGGGTAGAGCTGAGAGCCTGAGGTAGGACTTGAAAAAGTCTGAGTTGTAGGCCTGGTTATAAAGGTTGAGGTAGAGCTGTTTCCTGAGGTAGGATTCTTGGGAGGAATCTGAGGTGTAGGACTTGAATAAGTTTGAGTTGTAGGAACCAGTTGGGTTCTTAGTCGTAAGATCTGTGGATCTGAGATAATGAAAGGAAGTTTGGCCGAATCCAGTTCTCTACTGGATATATGAAGGGGGAGAGTGGATGTACCCACAAATTGGGGAATCACTATAAACCATTGTGTCTGTGCTGTGAATTTTCTGTGATTGTTATTCTTTGTACTGTGATAATTTTGTTGTGTATAACTTTGTTAATTGCCTGATTTGTTAAAAAGGATTAGAACCTATTCACCCCCCCCCCCTCTAGGTGTTTTGGCTCTTTTAAACCAAATCATTCAAATTCAACTCTAGTCTCGTACTGGTCAAGTTTAATTCAGTACTTTCAATTCAACTCTAGTCTCGTACTAGTCAAGTTCAGTTCAGTACTTTCAATTCAACTCTAGTCTCGTACTGGTCAAGTTCAATTCAGTACGTTTAATTCAACTCTAGCCTAGTACTGGTCAAGTTTAATTCAGTACTTTCGATTCAACTCCAGTCTCCTACTGGTCAAGTTCAATTCAGTACTTTCAATTCAACTCCAGTCTCGTACTGGTCAAGTTCAATTCAGTACTACTCCAATTTTGAACTGGTCACATATCATTCCAGCACTTAAATTATGCAGCTTTCATTATCAGCAGCTTTAATTACTTCTTTTCATTTCTCCAATTTACTGTTTTAAGCTCGGGTCCTGCTCTGATGAGCAGTTGTTTATTAAGGTTGAGTCATAGTTAGGGATAACCGGAGTTGAGGTATTCCTCGAGATTTAGCCCCAAATAAAGTACTCTCATGCTCCTTCTTGAAAGTTGAGCTGAGCATTACTGCCCGAAGATTGAAGCATAGTAGGGCAAGCCGCCATGGACCCGGTACATGCTAGCAAAATTGACGGTTTGATTGCTTGTAAATTGCTTGTGCTAAATCGTGGTGGGTCAGTCACTTCCGTAGACCGTTCATACCGGTGCGGGAAGTTCGACGACTCAAGGCAATATGGAGATGGACACCATGGGTAACCGGCTATTGGGGTTTCCTCCGCTGGCCGACCAAAGTGTTATATCGCTGGGTGTCGCTCACATCCAATAGTACACGGGGTTGTATGTTGGGGCCTGGGGCTGTGTAGTACGACCACCCCCAAAAGTTACAGGACTGACCACTATCACTGACGGCCATATCGGTGAGGCATATGGGACTCGCTACCCTGTTGGAACAGAAGCGGTCCATACTATGTCGGCATAGGGTGTTTTGCGCGGATATGAATGTCTGCAATATGTGCACGACTGTGAATGTCTGTAATGTGTGCACGGCTGTGAATGTCTATGATAGGATACAGGTAGTGAATACCTGATATGCTAGAGGAGCCCTTATTATAATTGATATTATTGTTGCTGCCATTTCAGTTATATTATACTGCCCTTCCTTTATCGTTGCCCCTAGCTTAAAAATATGAAATGTTGTGCTAACCCTCTAATGCTTTGGCAATCTTATATTGTTGGGTGTGTGTGTGCTCGTCCCCGGGATATGGATCTGGGGAGGAAATTTGTTTCCACTTAGCTATGTGACTAACGGTTATCTTAATAACCATTCACAGGAGATGGAGTGTCGTAGTGACCCCCTGCCGTAGGAGAATGCTCCAACAGTTAGGACTACTTGAGCAGAAGCACCACTGGCTTCTTCAGAGTTTCGAGACATGAGTACTAGAGAGCAGGATAGGGAGAGAGAGTGAAAAGCTATATGTAGAACTTGTACAGCCTGCAGGCTTATATATAGAATGTGGGTGATGGCCATAGTATTCATGTAAATAATATGATGTTATATATATTTAATAATGTTTTTCCAGTTAATGTTTCCGTAAATCTCTGATGTGTTGTGATTCTAGCTGAGCATGGCGGAAAACTAGTGCTTAGATAAGGTGAATTATTACCCTTAAGGAGCATTGGGTGGATGTCTTGGGCAAGTAGTACACCCTCCAGCCTGACCCGGGCAAAGATTGGGGGGTGCTACAAATGGATCAGAGCGATCACAATTCATTCTTGTGGAGCAGTCTCAGGATCCCTCCATCCCTCGCTTCGTTCCTTGGTTCGGGACGAACCTTACAGTGGAAGCCTGGTGGATCCTAGTGTAGAGGCTTAGGGATTCTAGACTATATGATAGTATGCCCATACAACGTTGTTTCCGCTTCGTCAGTCTTTTTTTGTAAATTTACCCTACTTTTGCAAAGTACTGACACTCTTTCCTGTTATTTCTTTAGATACTGGGGTATAGTAATGGGGGTCCTCTTCCAGAGGATATGTTTCCTCCACCCCACATCCAGACCCGGTCGCCCTTACGGCTGTACTGTTTGCCGAGACTGACTTGGGGCAGACATTAATAGCCATCCTAGCCACCTTCCGGACAGCCTTGGCGCAGCCACCACAAGAGATGATGACACCCAATAATTTGCTGATGAATTTTCAAGGACTGAGGCCTCCCACTGTCAGAGGTATAGAGACTGCCATCCAGGCAGAGGAGTGGGTAGAGCGTGTAGAGGAGCTGCTAATAAGCATGATGTGTCCAATAATAGTTGTTGTCTCACTAGTAGTGACCTTGTTAGAGGGATATGCTAGGGACTGGTGGAGAGCGGCCAGCCGCTCAACTTTTAGAGGACAGCCATTGAGCGCTATCCTATGGGGAGAGTTCTTGGAGGTTCTGCTGGAGTTCTTTATTACAGATGCGAACCGAGTTATTTTGTAGGAGAGGTCAACAGGGCCGAGCAGCACCCTTGGAGTCCTATGCACTGGATCTGCAGCACGGATCAGCCCTCGATGTAGTAATAGGTATATATATTAGACAATAAAGATATATCAGATGCTCCTACTTATGGTATACTGGATATATATGTATACCTACATCTCGTGTATTAATATATGATATATATATTCCCTATATTTTCATGAATTCTATTGGTAGGAGGACACCCCGCCAAGACCTTCTTCGACACTGGAGCGATGCTCTCCTTTTTATCCCACGATTTCATTATGACTAAGGAGAATGTTGTCCGCTCGTCCGGACTATCTATACGAATCCATCTACAGGAAGGATCAGACATGACGTCAACGGAGAAATGCTCATTCCAGGATATACTAGGGGACGTGGAATTTGAGGTCTATGCGACAATCTTGGCAGTAACCGGGTTTGATATTATACTGGGAATGGAATGGTTAGCCGAGCACAAGGCGCAAATAAATTGTTCAATGCGAGAGGTCCGAATGCAGAACCCAAACGGTCAGGATGTCTCACTGACAGGTGTACCCACTATCTCTCCTATTATTTTGACTTCTGCGTAGATTATGAGATCAGTCCGACAGAAGGATGAGGTGTACCTTATTTACTTCGAAATAGAGGACAAAACTCAAGTGCTCGCTAGGGTCCCAGTAGTACGCTACTTCCTGGACATTTTCCCTGAGTCCCTCCCAGGATTTCCACCACAGCGAGATGTTGACTTTTAGATCGAGCTCATTACCGGAGCATGACCAGTGTCCCGAGCACCCTACTGGATGGCCCCAAGAGAAGTGGTCGAATTAAAAATTCAACTGTAGGTGCTAATAGATGATGGATTCGTTTGCCCCAGTTCCTCTCCTTGGGGAGGCCCAGTACTGTTCGTAAAGAAGAAAGACGGGACATTACGTCTGCGTATAGACTATCGGGAGTTAAAAAAGCTTACAATACGAAATACATACCCCCTCACGAGGATCGACAAATTGTTCGATCAGCTGCAAGGTGCATCTGTGTTTTCCAAAATGGACCTGAGATCAGGCTACTACCAACTTCAGATCCGGGAAGAAGACATCCTCAAGACTGCCTTCAGCTCCCGTTACGGTCTTTATAAGTTCTTAGTGATGCCTTTCGGGCTCACCAACGCACCCTCCGCCTTCATGGCCCAAATGAATAAAGTTTTCAAGCCTTTCCTAGATCACTTCGTGATTGTCTTCATTGACGATATTTTGATCTACTCAAAAACCAAGGCAGACCATACTAGACACCTGCAAATGGTGCTACTGAGACTTCGAGATCACTCCCTCTTTGCTAAATTCAGTAAGTGCGAGTTCTAGTTAGAAGAGGTCGGATTCCTAGGTCACACTATAAATAAGAAAGGGGTAGTAGTGGATCAGGCCAAGATCCAGGCAGTGCAAAACTAGCCACCGCTCAGAACAGCGGTAGATATCTGAAGCTTTCTTGGTCTTGTCGGGTATTACAGGAAGTTCGTAGAAGGTTTCTCCAAGATTGCATTACCTCTCACCGCCCTTACCAGGAATGATGTTACTTTCCGATGGACACCAGAATGCGAGATTGCGTTCGTGGAGTTAAAGAAGCGGGTGTCTTCTACACCAGTCTAACGATCCCCGCAGGGACCGAGGGATTCCAGATCTACATTGATGCCTCCCTAAAGGGATTAGGAGTTGTTTTGATGCAGTACGGCAAGGTGGTGGCTTACGCATCTCGCCAATTGAAGCCGCACGAGTTGAACTACGCGGCTCATGATCTAGAATTAGGCGATGCCGTCTTCCCTTAAATTCTGGAGGTATTACTTGTACGGGGTAAGGTGCGAGATCTTCTCTGACCACAAGAGCCTCAAATACATCTTCACTCTGAAAGAGCAAAACCTTTGATGTTGGGTATTGTATCTACAATAACCCTGATTCGAAGAAGGGTCCAGTCAAGCTAAGATGAATTGAGGTTGTATTTGATATTGCTCTTTAGTTATGTACTTGATGGTTTACAATGTAAAGTACACACCAATGTCAGGTTACAGTGAGTCGGTAAACACAGGACTGCACAATATAATCTCTTATTGTGTAGGCCAATGTGTTGACTCACGTGTAATATCTCTATTGGGGTGTACTTCTATCCCAAGTACAAGAGAAGAATCAAGGAAGGCCAAACACCAGGAGTCAGAAACGTAGAATTTTACCAAAGTAAAATTTGGCGAGTATGGTTAAGCATACACGTCGAATTCGTCGAGTATCGTCGTTGATACACGCTGAATTCGTCGAGTATACTTACCAATACCCATCAAATTCGTCATATATACTTAGGGTAAAGTATTTGGACAAGTGAAAAATTTATCAAGTAAAATTCATCGAGTATCGGTGTGCATACTCGTCGAATGTATCTAACGATACTCGTCAACTTCGTCGAATATGCTAAGTGATACACGTCGAATCCGTCGAGTCCAGTCGACACTACTTTTCTAGATTTTTTCCAAGTCTAAATCGTCATATATCAAAGTGTTGAGTAAACTCGACGATATTTGACGAATGCCGCCTATGGCATTGAGTGAGCAAAAGTGTCGAGTGTTATGGCGTTGAGAGCGTCGATTCTATTGACCGAAACTCGACAAATTCATCGAGTATGCCATGTGATACTTGACGAATTCATCAAGTATGACTCCTCGCTATAGCGTTGAGTGACCAGCCGACCTGTGACGTTTTGTTTAAGTACTTTTTGTAATATATCAAGATTTATTCGACGAGTATCATTATGATACTCGACAATACTCGACGAATTTGACTTAGGTCATTTTTCCGAAAATTTCTTCCTCCTGTCACGGGTTCGGTCGGCCATGTACAGTGCTTTTTAGGTTTGATTTTTGGAAATCTTTTATAGTCATTTCATTTTGAATCCCTCTATAAATACCTAAAGTAATTTTGAAATGATAACGAATCTTGAAAACCTAATTTCTCGAATCAATTTTCAAATTTCCCGAAATAGAAAATCTCGTCGGCCGACCTACGCTTTTCGCGATTTGCTTCTGATCGGCCGTGACATCGAGCAATATTCTTCTTCTACGACATCATCGACTGGAACGATTCTTCCTTCAAGATTCTTTCTACTCCAGTCCAAATCGGTTGAAGATTCAAGATTCAAATTTCAAGATCCAAAGATTTCAAGTTTCCCGAGTTCTCCAAGATTCAACTTCTACCCTTCAAAGAACGTCGGATCAAGATTGGAATCATGTGTTGTTGTTGTAATTTTCTTTTGAATATTGTAGGAGATTTTTATCCGAGTTTTGTTGATCTGTTTGTGGATCAAGAGAGTAGATCCGGTCGTGGATTGAGTGTGTAGATCCGATTTGCAGATCGAGTTGTAGGAGAGTGTGTTCTCCGAGTGGTAGGAGCTTCGTCTCCGAGGTGTAGGAGTTGCGACTCCGAGGTGTAAGATTTGATGAAATCTAAGTTTGGTGAAGTAGCTGAATCTGCCCTTCGTGGGAGATAGGCAAGGTGTGACAGTGGACGTACCCAACTCGGGGAATCACTATAAAATCTTTGCATTTGTGTGCTTGTTCTTTAAATACTTTTTATTCCGCAAAAGACGCAAACTTCACCTATTCACCCCCCACCCACCCTCAAGATGATTTAGGTAGACGCTAGATACTTTCATCCGACAATGCCGATGGTTAGAATTCCTGTGTGATTTTGACTGCACTCTCCAATATCACCCCGAGAAGGCTAATAGAGTTATCGACGCTTTAAGCCGCTAGCCTTCGGTAGCTGGGAGTTGGATGGAGCAGATCCCAAAAAGGCTGTTTCAGTCTTTAATAGACTTGGAAATTACCCTGGTTGCCCGAAGAGATCTAGAGGAATACCATGCCCAGCTGTATTGGATGGAGATCCAATGCGACATCCGGGATCGGATACGAGAAGCCCACAAGATTGATCCAGAGGTGGTCTCGATCATTCGATCTCTACAAGGTGCAGCACAGGAGGATTATAATCTGCATGATGGGATCTTGCAGTTCAGGCACCATATATTTATTCCCTTTACCGGGGGAATTCGTGAAGAGATTCTGCAAGAAGCGCACCAGTTATTGTATTCCATCCACCCTAGTGTGGTTAAAATGTATGTTGATCTGTGTATGACCATTTACTTGCCTGGAATAAAAAGAGACGTCACCAACTTTGTGGCCCAATACCAGACCTGTCAAAGGGTTAAAGCTTAATGTCGCAGCCCAGGAGGCCTGATGCAGTCCCTGTCGATACCTGAATGGAAATTTAAGGACATTTCAATGGACTTTGTCCACGGCCTACCTCGATCCTATACTGAAAATGACTCCATATGGGTTATTGTGGATCGACTTACCAAGGTAGCGCGATTCATTCCAAACCGACAGGGAGACGGAGTTGATATTCTGGTCAGGCTGTTCTTGGAGCAAGTAGTCTGATTCAATGGAGTACCAAAGTCCATTGTGTCGGATCGTGATGGGCGATTCACTTCCAAGGAATGGAGATGGGTGCAGACATACTTAGGGACCAAGTTGGCCTTTAGCACTGCCTTCCACCCTCAGACAGATGGGCAAACGGAAAGGATGAATCGGATGATGGAGGATCTACTTTGACTTTACATGGTAGAACACAATGAGCCATGGGAGCAGCTATTACCTCTAGTTGAGTTTTCTTACAATAACAGCTACCAGGATAGCATTAGGATGACTCTATACGAGGCATTATACGAGAGGCATTGTCGAACCCTGTTGACATGGGCTCAAGAAGAGGACCCAGAAGCCTTGGGAGCGGCATATATTGATGACACCACGGCAGCGATACGGCTAATCCAGGAATGGATGTAGGAGGCGCAGAGTCAGCAGGCATAGTATTATGATGTGCGACACCGTCCGGTGGTGTTCCTCTTAGGGGAAATGGCATTTCTAAAAATTAAACCCATGCATGGTGTCTCCTGGTTGAGAAAGCAGAAAAAGTTAGATCCCCGCTATTTAGGCCTCTATTAGGTGATAGAGCGTGTTTGCCCAGTTGCCTATCGATTAGCCCTGCCCCTAGAATTGGGAAATCTTCATAATATATTTCATGTCTCTTCCTTGAGATGAGTCCTCCACCAACCAGAGAAGCATCTACCTATACCATGTAATACCCCAGTTTAAAGCTTGAGTATCTGGACGTTATCGCTCGGCGGTAGAAGTTATCGCCCGACGGTAGTTTAGTGTCGAGAGTGTTGAGTGGCCAGGCGTTGAGAGCGTTGAGTGCTAACGCGTAGTGCTAGAGTTAGCGCAGGCGGCAGCATCGACGATTTATTTGGCCTAGCGCTCGGGTTGCCCAGCGGTAGACTTACCGCACGGGCGGTAGCTCAGTGGCGAGAGCGTTGAGTGGTCGGGCATCGAGAGCGTTGAGTGTTAATGCGCAGCGCTAGAGTTAACGCAGGCGGTAGCACCGACGGTTTTATTATCCTAGCGCTCTTGTTGCTCCGGCGGTAGACTTACCGCACGGCGGTAGTGGATGGAAACAGTTCCGTCAGTTCGTTTCGTAACCGTCCGATTTCTCATTAAAACTGATCCATGGGCCCAGGATCTTCCGCCCAAAGGATCTTATTAGGGCTGAGAGTTGTCTTTCCCTCATTCCTCATCTTCAAGAGTGAGAATTAGGGTTTGGGAAGAAGAGAGAGTGGAGGAGGATGAAGAAGCTTTCTTCCGCCATTGACGGAGCTACGGAGCTCCGATCGTAGTTCCGAGACCAGATCCGTGGAGAGGGTGGAGAGGCGCTCGTTTTCATCCATAAATATCAAGGATTCCATGGCAAGGAAGAGAGGTCGTAAGGTAACGACACTTCTCCTCTTGATTTCTAGGATGCGTGCATAGCATCTTTTCTTTTCAGTTTTTGGGCTCCAGATCTCTCAAATGAGAGGGGTTTGGGTTGCCATGGTTCAAGAGGAACCTCCGGGTCGATTGTGTCTGTCCCCAGCATGATTTTGCATTAGAGATCCGCTTCGTTAGTGGATTAGGCATTGTGGGTGAAGCCGTAGTCGCGACCGTTAGGCCGACTCGGTGATGTTGCATAGCGAGCCTTAAGGATTTGGTAGATATCCGTTTTGGCAAGATGTCGTTGTGATGTATGCATTTTCCCCCTTTTCTTGAGTGAGTACTTGTAGCCGAAACCGGACAAGATTAGCTCCGCATTGGCGGTAGATGGTTTCCTTGGTGCGCGGGAATGTTGCAGTACAAATGGTGGATTAGGGTGGGAAAGTTTATGGTTGTGTTATGCTAAGGCGTGGCTATGTCTTCGTGGTCGGCTGGCTATCCCATGACGTGCAAGTCATGTGGAGAGAGTGTCCCGGCGAGACTAGTCCCCTTCTGTGAGACTGACGAGAATGCCAAGCGTAGGGCAAGCTCGGGCAATGAAGCCATGAGCGGGTGGGGTCTAGCAAGGGTTCTTAGAATCGGTTTGTGTGTGAAATGGAATCCTGACGCGAGAAGTCAAAATTTGCAGGCAAGCCCGGTTTTAAGACCCATGTGCGGGTGGGGCCTTGGCAAGATTTCCGTGTAGCGGCTTTTGGGCCGTTAGGGGCATTGTAGTCCCCTTTTGTTTGCGGCTTTACATCAATGGGGAAATGGAAGTACCCAGTTGTTATGATGATGTGCTAGTTGAATACGTTATAGGGTGCCTTGGGCGAAGCCCGGGTTTGCATACATGCTGCATAGTAGGCCCTTTTTTCTTCTATGCTCAACATAGAAAATGTGATGGTTGTATGAGACATCCAAACCTGTTTTAAAGCTTTACATGTTTATGTATATGGTATACGAAGTGCTGACTTGCAGGTTGGAGGGGTACCCCGAGGTCCGTTAGGGGCGACCGGGAGGAGATGTGTTGGTTACACAGTAGAGGTCAGCCTTTGCTGACCCACATTACTACAAATTTTTACAGGGCAAGGATCGTAAGCGGGAGCAAGTGTGCCGGCTGAAAAGCCCTAAGCCTCATGAAGTGTTTGTCGTGCCTTTTATCTTGTTTCCTTTTGATTGTATGCTTCATGTTTTGGTATATTCCGGCTTGCATACCAATGTAGCCTAGGAGTGCTGTTGCACGTTGATGTTTGACCTTGTGGTCTTTCTATTTTGGACTCATTTGATGTAAGGCTATAAGTCCGTGGTGATACTCCTATTTTAGTAGTGGATAAATTTTAGTTGTTTGGTATATTTCCGCTGTGTTTTATTCTGAGTTTTGAGATTAGGTAGTTAATATCATCTTTTAATGCCAAAGCTGTGGCGTTTGTATATTGTGGGGCCCCGGTCGGACCCATATTATACGGTCATTACAGGGGAGGTGTTACAATTTGGTATCAGAGCCAGGTTAGCATTCCAAGGAGAGGATTCGTGGTCGAAAGTCATAATCGAATCGCGTATAAGAAGTTATCCTTATAGGAGTATCGCGGGACCATGAGTGTCCTTGTGTTTGAGTCTTGCGATTAGAGACTAATTTGTGTTTACCTTTCTTGTGTTAAGAGTGCAAGCAACGAGGCGGGAATGTCGAGGCCAAGAGAAGAGATTTCGGCGAGCAGCGCTACTGCACAGGGTCCTTTAGGCATGGGGGTAACCCATGACGATTTTTGTCGCATGCTTGCAGAAGCAATGGTGGCAGCCCAAGCTACAGCGGTAGCACAAGTAGCAGCCCCTATTGCTCAGGTAGCAACTCTTGCTACCCCGGATATGGCGACGGCCGTGCCGGGCAGAGAAGCCAGGTGAGCAGAGCCGTTGGCCAAAAGGGTGGTTTTCGGGCATGGGGAACGACAAATGAAGTATTTTCTGAGCTTCCATCCTCCAACGTTTAAGGGAGTCGGTACGCCGACTGATGCAGAGGATTGGTGGGAATGGATTCAAGAACTTTTGAGGGCGGCAGAGACGCTAGAAGAGAAGAAATTGGAGTTTGCAGCCTTCATGTTGGAAGGAGACGCCAAGTTGTGGCAAGGTGGGGCACATAGCTCGATTTTGTACTCAAGGAGGCACTGAGCAAGAGCCAAGATAGGAGCAGACTGTACGCTCCGGCTCCAGTGCCGCAGAGAAAGGGAAGATGGCGGAGTCGATCGCTTCTCAGTTCCAACCGGTGCAACCAAGGGCCTACAACCTTGGGAAGAAGGAAGCGATCCATCAACCCGATGTGGTGATAGGTATGAGAGTTTAACTTTAACCTTAGGTTTCATACTTTCAAGTCGTTTATGTTTTATGCATGTGTTTAGGCTTTGTGATAGTTTCTGGATACCCCACAAGGGTATTGTTTGATACGGGAGCGTCACACTCCTTTCTTGCGGAAATCTTTATCCGGAGGATTGGAGTTGAGTCATTCTCAACGGACACAGAGTTGAAGGTGTGCATGCCCAATGGGTCATCCATGACTACCAGGGCTAAGGGACGCATTTGTTGGAACTTAGGCGGAGTCGACTTCATGTTGATAGCGGCGGTCCTACCGTTGGTTAAGTTTGATATAATATTGGGAATGGACTGGCTTGCAGAGTAGCATGCCAGTATTGACTGCCTATCCAAGGTGGTAACCCTGAGGAGCGAAGGGCAAATGGAAGTTAAGTTTGAGGGTCTTCACGGAGTGGCCTGTTCCCTAGTTTCAGCCATGCAGTTGGTGCGGGCAGTTAACCAGGGAGGGGTAGCCCTTGTAGCGTTGTTGGAGGTTAGCCTTTCCAGGTTATCCCTTGGAGAAGTGCCCGTAGTGGCAGAGTTCAAGGATGTGTTTCCTGATGAGCTTCCTGGAGCATCTCCTCGACGGGAGATTGATTTCTCGATTGAGTTAGTGCCAAAGGCTAGGCCGATGTCACGTCCTCCTTTTCGGATGGCACCAAAAGAGTTGGTCGAACTCAAAGTACAGTTGCAGGAACTATTGTAGCAAGGGAATATCAGACCCAGTTCATCACCGTGGAGCGCACCGATGTTGTTCGTGAAGAAGAAAGACGGTAGTATGCGATTGTACATAGACTACCGAGAGTTGAATAAACTTACTATCAAGAATAAGTATCTGATTCCTCGGATAGACGACCTGTTCAACCAGTTGGTGGGGTCGGTGGTGTATCAGACTTGAAGTCAGGATACTATTAGTTGTGAATTCAAGACAAGGACATACCCAAGACAGCGTTTTGTATGAGGTATGGTCACTTTGAATTCTCGGTAATGCCGTTCGGGTTGACGAACGCACCATCCGTATTCATGGATTTGATGAACTGAGTATTTCGAGAATACTTGGACTCTTTTGTAGTCGTCTTTATTGATGACATTCTGGTTTACTCCAAGTCAGATGCGGAGCACAAGACTCACTTGAGAATAGTCTTGCAAGTGTTGAGAGAGAACCAGCTTTATGCAAAGTTCTCAAAGTGAGAGTTCTGGTTAGAGAAGGTGGCATTTTTGGGCCATATGATTAGTGGGGATGGGGTGACGGTAGATCTAACAAAAGTAGAAGCCATCAGGGATTGACCAGTATTGAGGACTGTGGCGGAAGTATGAAGTTTTCTTGGACTAGTCGGGTACTATCGAAGGTTCGTGGAGAACTTTTTGCGGATAGTTCTACCCCTCACTTCACTAACTCGTAAGGATCAAAAGTTAGTGTGGACTCAGGAGTGCAATCAGGCATTTGACACCCTGAAAGAAAGGCTGATGACAGCCCTAATCCTAAGTCTGCCGAAAGGGACTGAAGGATTTCAAATTTTCAGTGACGCATCCGGATGTGGTTTGGGATGCGTATTGGTACAACATGGCAGTGTGATCGCCTTTGGGTCTAGGCAGTTGAAGCCTCGTGAGAGAAATTACCCCGTCTATGATTTGGAATTGGCGGAGGTAATTTTTGCGCTGGAATTGTGGCGGCACTACGTTTATGGTGCGAAAGTGGAGATCTTCACGGACCATAAAAGTCTGAAGTATCTCCTAGATCAGAAGGACTTGAATATGTGGTAGCGCAGGTGGGTTGAGTTCCTTTGGGACTATGATATGGCGATTCAGTATACGTTACACAAAGCCAATGTGGTGGCTGATGCCTTGAGTAGAAAATACTCTGGGCAAGGGAATTGGATCGAAGCTCATGATGAGCGATTGAGGCGGGACTGGGAGTCCCTTAGCATAGAGTGTGTAGCCAGAGGTGAGTCTAGTGCGGCTCAGTTGAACTGGATTGAAATGCAGAACGATTTGTCTGATCATATTCGGGAAGAGACCTGTTTGGATGAGGAGTTCCAGCCATACGTGGAGGAAGCTCAAAAGGGAGAGATTAGCGCCTGGGAGTTGATTGATGGGATTCTAAGGAAGGACGGAAGGATTTGTGTACCGTAGTTCGGCAAGCTCTGTGAGGAGTTGATGTTTGAGGCTAATTTCACGAAGTACTCCATTCACCCGGGCAGTACAAATATGTACTTAGACATGAAGAAATCCTTTTGGTGGCCTGGTCTGAAGCGGGACATAGCTTTGTACGTGAGTCGGTGCCAAACTTGTGCCTTGGTAAAGGTCGAGTGTCAGAAGTCGGGCGGGTTCCTGAAGCCCTTCCTATTCCCGAGTGGAAATTTGATGACATCTCCATGGACTTTGTGCATGGGTTACCTAAATCGCAGCAGGGTAACGACGCGGTTTGGGTGATCGTGGATCGCTTGACCAAAGTGGCTCACTTCATCCCAAATCGAAAAGAGGATATCGTGGAGAAGTTGATAGAATTGTATGTTCGCAACATTGTGCGACTACATGAGATTCTTAAGAGTATAGTTAGTGATCACGATGGACGTTTCACGTCTAAGGACTAGAGGTTGGTTCAGAAGAGTCTGGGCACGAAGCTCAAGTTCAGTACGGCTTTCCATCCTCAAACTGATGGGCAAACCGAAAGAACGAACAGCACTATGGAGGATATGCTGAGTATGTGTACTCTTGACTTCGGCAAGAAGTGGGAAGATCACCTCTTTATGGTAGAGTTCGCTTATAACAACAGTTACCAATCAAGTATAAAGATGGCGTCATACGAAGCTTTGTATGAGAGGCGGTGTCGAACACCGATGTCTTGGACAGAGGCGAGAGATACCAAACTTTTGGGAAAAGAAGTGGAAGCTGATGCATGCGAGTTGGTGCGAACCATTCAAGAGCGCATGAAGGTTGCTCAAGATCGGCAAGCAAAATATTTTAATGCTCGCCATAGGAATATGGAATATGTGGTTGGAGACTGGGTCTATCTAAAGATCAAGTCGTTCAAAGGCATTTCGCGGATTCACCGACTCAAGAAGTTGAGTCCGAGGTTTTTGGGACCGTTCGAGGTATTAGAACAGATTGGTGAAGCAGCGTACCAGTTAGCGTTGTTTACGGAGCTGAGTAGATTACACGACTTTTCCATGTCTCCATCTTGCGGAAAGCCTTGGGTGAGGCTAGTGTTGTTGTCAAATCGACAATGGTGTCGGTAGAAGAGAACCTGAGGACGAGAGTCCGTCCAGTTAGCATAGAGGATTCAGAAGTCCGGCAGTTGCGGAACAAAGAGGTCAACCTCGTAAAGGTGCGTTGGAACAACTACGGGCAAGACGAGTTCTCTTGGGAACGTGAACAAGCAATGCGGGAGGAATTCCCAGAAATTTTTACTTCAGGTATGCTTTATTCAAGTGCATGTTTAATTTCGAGGATGAAATTCTACTAAGGGGGAGGAGTTATAACACCCCAGTTTAGAGCTTGAGTATCTGGACGCTATCGCCCGACGGTAGCAGTTATCGCCCGGCGGTAGTTTAGTGTCGAGAGCATTGAGTGGCCAGGCGTTGAGAGCGTTGAGAGCGTTGAGTGCTAGCGCGCAGCGCTAGAGTTAGCGCAGGCGGTAGCATTGACGATTTATTTGGCCTAGCGCTCGGGTTGCCCGGCGGTAGACTTACAGCGCGGGCGGTAGCTCAGTGGCAAGAGCGTTGAGTGGTCGGGCGTCGAGAGCGTTGAGTGTTAGCGCGCGGTGCTAGAGTTAGCACAGGCAGTAGCACCGACGTTTTTATTATCCTAGCGCTCTTGTTGCTCCGGCAGTAGACTTACCGCACGGCGGTAGTGGATGGAAGTAGTTCCGTCGGTTCGTTTCGTAACCATCCGATTTCTCATTAAAACTGATCCATGGGCCCAGGATCTTCCACCCAAAGGGTCTTATTAGGGTTGAGAGTTGTCTTTCCCTCATTCCTCATCTTCAAGAGTGAGAATTAGGGTTTGGGAAGAAGAGAGAGTGGAGGAGGAAGAAGAAGCTTTCTTCCGCCATTGACGGAGCTACGGAGCTCCGATCGTAGTTCCGAGACCAGATCCGTAGAGAGGGCGGAGAGGCGCTCGTTTTCATCCGTAAAGATCAAGGATTCCATGGCAAGGAAGAGGGGTCGTAAGGTAACGACACTTCTCCTCTTGGTTTCTAGGATGCGCGCATAGCATCTTTTCTTTTCAGTTTTTGGGCTCCAGATCTCTCAAATGAGAGGGGTTTGGGTTGCCATGGTTCAAGAGGAACCTCCGGGTCGATTTTGTATGTCCCAGCATGATTTTGCATTAGAGATCCGCTTCGTTAGTAGATTAGGCATTGTGGGTGAAGCCGTAGTCGCGACCGTTAGTCCGACTCGGTGATGTTGCATAGCGAGCCTTAAGGATTTGGTAGATATCCGTTGCGGCAAGATGTCATTGTGATGTATGCGTTTTCCCCCTTTTCTTGAGTGAGTATTTGTAGCCGGAACCGGACAAGGTTAGCTCCGCATTGGCGGTAGATGGTTTCCTTGGTGCGCGGGAACGTTGCAGTACAAATGGTGGATTAGGGTGGGAAAGTTTATGGTTGTGTTATGTTAAGGCGTGGCTATGTCTCCATGGTCGGCTGGCTATCCCATGACGTGCAAGTCATGTGGAGAGAGTGTCCCGGCGAGACTAGTCCCCTTCTGTGAGACTGACGAAAACGCCAAGCATAGGGCAAGCTCGGGCAATGAAGCCATGAGCGGGTGGGGTCCAGCAAGGGTTCTTAGAATCGGTTTGTGTGTGAGACGGAATCCTGACGCGAGAAGTCAGAATTTGCAGGCAAGCCCGGTTTTAAGACCTATGTGCGGGTGGGGCCTTGGCAAGATTTCCGTGTAGCGGCTTTTGGGCCGTTAGGGGCATTGTAGTCCCCTTTTGTTTGCGGCTTTACGTCAATGGGGAAATGGAAGTACCAAGTTGTTATGATGATGTGCTAGTTGCATACGTTATAGGGTGCCTTGGGCGAAGCCCGGGTTTGCATACATGCTACATAGTAGGCCCCTTTTTCTTCTATGCTCAACATAGAAAATGTGATTGTTGTATGAGACATCCAAACCTATTTTAAAGCTTTACATGTTTATGTATATGGTTTACGAAGTGCTGACTTGCAGGTTGGAGGGGTACCCCGAGGTCTGTTAGGGGCGGCCGGGAGGAGATGTGTTGGTTACACAGTAGAGGTCAGCCTTTGTTGACCCACATTACTACAAATTTTTACAGAGCAAGGATCGTAAGCGGGAGCAAGTGTGCCGGCTGAAAAGCCCTAAGCCTCATGAAGTGTTTGTCGTGCCTTTTATCTTGTTTCCTTTTGATTGTATGCTTCATGTTTTGGTATATTCCGGCTTGCATACCGAAGTAGCCTAGGAGTGCTGTTGCACGTTGATG
The DNA here is from genome assembly GCA_039513925.1 of Platanthera zijinensis. Classification (NCBI taxonomy): domain Eukaryota; kingdom Viridiplantae; phylum Streptophyta; class Magnoliopsida; order Asparagales; family Orchidaceae; genus Platanthera; species Platanthera zijinensis. The sequence continues at coordinate 136,481,676 of CM077092.1, forward strand.
TTTGACCTTGCGGTCTTTCTGTTTTGGACTCATTTGATGTAAGGACATAAGTCTGTGGTGATACTCCTATTTTAGTAGTGGATAACTTTTAGTTGTTTGGTATATTTCCGCTGTGTTTTATTCTGAGTTTTGAGATTAGGTAGTTAATATCATCTTTTAATGCCAAAGCTGTGGCGTTTGTATATTGTGGGGCCACGGTCGGACCCATATTATATGGTCATTATAGGAGAGGTGTTACACACCACCAGTGCAACTACAATCAGATAGATCCGTCCAGCTTGAACCAATCAGAGTAGTAGATCATAAAGTGAAGATTCTGCGTAACAAGGCCATCCCAATGATCAAGATATTGTGGTCAAATCACGGACGAGATGAGTACACTTGGGAACCAGAGACGCTCGTATGAGAAAAGCACCCAGAGCTCTTTCCCTAGGTATGTCACTCCCTTCCCTCTGCTTCAAGCAAATTTTCGGGGACGAAATCCTTTTATTTTTATTAAATTGTAACATCCTGACTTTTATTGGGCCTCCGAAATCCTAGTGGGCCCAATAAAAGTGACCTGTACCACTACCCGTGGCCCATACTATGGTAAGAGGTAACCCTAAACGGGGATATCGAGCTAGAAAACTCCGATTTGAGTTCTGTCAGTTCCTATGGCCTCGTATAGTCAATACGAGCACATCAGAACTCGTTGCTTCACAATATGAGGTCTAACGACGAATATAGACATTTTGACCGTTTTAGCGTGCAACGACGCGCAGATTTTGGACTTTCGCCAAACAGACTCCGATTCAACCCCGATCAGTGGAATTGGCCTCGTGTGGTCAATACAAAGTTAACAGAAGTCATCCCGGACAATTTTGATGACAGGTGGTCAACTCGTGGTCAAATCGAGCACAATCGTGCCCCGAAAAGCGTGCACACACCAATTGTGACACGACACCCCAACTTTGACCTGACCCCGACTACTTGGACCCCCTTTGACTTTGACCAGCATGAGGGACCCCCCTTATGGTTGACTTTGGTCAAACCCTCCTAAAAGTCAATTGTTTTGACTTTTTTCCAAAGAGGTGTTCACCCCCTCTTCATTAATTGGTTAAGGTCCTACCCCTCTCACATCATGGGCCACCCAAAACCAGCCACATGATGGAATTGGGCCATGGGCCAAGGTAGGCCCAATTCTAGAGCCTAGGGTCACACTCGGGATTTATTACACTCATTTCCCTTAGAAATGGAAATTGGAGCGCGTGATCACCCTCTATAAGTTGAATAGTAAATTCAAATTACAACAAGAGTGGCCGAGGCAAGTGGTCAAGCTCCGAGCGTTTCGAGATTTTGTGAAACCGCTGAGCGCTTCGACCCTCAGGTATTTTGGGCAGACTCGGAAAGTAGAGTACGAGACGCAAGTTGCTAATTATTCTCGATGGATAATAAAAGGGTAACTAAATTATCGGATCTTAATAATGGGTATAACCCAAGGAAATCTTGAAAACCGAGAAGGAACTGATAATACCTCCTGAGAACAGAGACGGAACTGAAGCCTCCTGAATGGAGTGAACGGACTACTAACCATTTTCTTTATGATTATTCCAGTCTGGTATTGGTCAAGTTCAATTTAGTACTTTCAATTCAACTCCAGTCTCGTACTGGTCAAGTTCAATTCAGTACGTTCAATTCAACTCTAGTCTCGTACTAGTCAAGTTCAATTCAGTACTTTCAATTCAACTCCAGTCTTTTACTGGTTAAGTTCAATTAAGTACTTTCAATTCAACTCCAGTCTCGTACTGGTCAAGTTCAATTCAGTACGTTCAATTCAACTTCAGTCTCGTACTGGTCAAGTTCAATTCAGTACATTCGATTCAACTCCAGTCTCGTACTAGTCAAGTTCAATTCAATACTTTCAATTCAACTCCAGTCTCGTACTGATCAAGTTCAATTAAGTACTTTTAATTCAGCACTACTCCAGTTTCGTACTGGTCACATATCATTCCAGCACTTAAATTATGCAGCTTTCATTATCAGCAGCTTTAATTACTGCTTTTCATTTCTCCAATTTATTATTTTAAGCATGGGTCCTGCTCTGACGAGCAGTTGCCAATTAAGGTCAAGCCTTAGTTGGGGATAACTGTAGTTGAGGTATTCCTCCAGGTTTAGCCCCAAATAAAGTGCTCTCATGCTCCTTGTCAAAAGTTGAGCTGAGCGTTACTGCCCGAAGATTGAAGCATAGTAGGGCAGGCCGCCACAGACCCGGTACGTGCTAGCAAAATTGACGGTTTAATTGCTTGTAAATTGCTTGCAGTAAATCATGGGGGGTCAGTCACTTCCATAGACCCTTCATACCGGTGCGAGAAGTTCGATGACTCAAGGCGATAGGGAGATGGGCACCACGAGTAACCGGTCGTTGGGGTTTCCTCCGCTGGTCGGCCAAAGTGTTGTATCACCGGGTGTCGCTCATATCCAATAGTACAAGGTGTTGTACGTTGGTGACTTGGGTTGTGTAGTACGACCACCCCTAGAAGTGGCAAGACTGGCCACTATCATCGACGACCACATCGGTGTGGCCCGCAGGGATCGCTACCCTGCTGGAACAGAAGCGGTCCATACTATGTTGACATAGGGTGTTTTGCACGGCTATGAATGCCTACGATGTGTGTGTGACTGTGAATGCATGCGATAAGATAAGGGTTGTGAATACCTGATGTGCTAGTGGAACCCTTATTATAATTAATGTTATTGTTGCTGTCATTTCAGTTATATTATGATACCCTTCCTTTATCGTTGTTCTTAGCTTAAAAATATGAAATGTTATGCAAACCCTCTCATGTTTCGGCTATCTTATATTGCTGGGTGTTTGTGTGCTCGTCCCCAGACATGGATCCGGGGAGGAGATTTGTTTCCTCTTAGCTCTGTGACTAACGATTATCTTAATAACCATTCATAGGAGATGGAGCATTGTAGTGACCTCCTGTCGCAAGAGAATGCTCCAACAATTAGGACTACTTGAGTAGAAGCACTACTGGCATCTTCAGAGTTTTTTGAGACGTGAGTACCAGTGAGCAGGATAGGGAGAGAGTGTGAGAAGCTATATGTAGAACTTGTACAGCCTGTGGGCTTATATATAGAATGTGGGCGATGGCCCTAGTATTCATGTAAATATATATGATGTTATATATATTTGATAATGTTTTTCCTGTTAATGCTTCCACAAATTTTTGATATGTTGTGAATGTTGTGATTCTAGCCGAGCATGGCGGCCAACTAGTGCTTAGATAAGGTGGATTGTTACCCTTAAAGGACACTGAGTGGATGTCTTGGGCAAGTAGTACACCCTCCAGCCCGACCCAGGGCAAAGGTTAGGGGGTGATACATCCTGCACCCATAAACGTAGGAGGACTAAAGCTCATAAATTAATTCATCTACCGCTTAGCCGCTCGCTTATCCACCAAAGCCTCAGCAGGTACTTTCCTAGTAACTACAGGCTCGGCTACACTAACCTGAACTGGCACCATCGCAGGTCGCACCTGCCCAGTCGGCTATGCATTCATCATTGCAAATACTGCCTTAACAACTAAGGGTACTGTTTTCGTAGAATGAGGATATGTGGGCATATCAGCTGGTGTCGTACTCTCAACAAAACATTAGGGTTCAGACTGCCCCACACCACTTCTAGTCACCTATAAGTGTAAAATACACAATTTAGCGGCTACTCAACAACAAACAATGACTATTAGGAACGCGCAGGTTCCTCACACAAGTGTATTTTCATTCCTAAGTGGACATTCTTGAGTTCATTTTTTTGTTATAACGGTAAGCACAGACACGTGCTCGCCACCCCTCAAAAGAACTCGACCACGAATTCGTAGGAGGAAGACCAAGACAAGCTGATACCAAATTATAACACCTCCATCCGTCACATGAAATATAACAGAGGTTCCGGTCGGGGCCCCACGCCATATCCCATAGACATCCGACAGAGTTACATGTTAATAGCAAAGACTAATCGAATCCTAACTCAGAGCATTCTAGCGGAAGCTTTAGGGGTTACATTTTGAACTCAAGTAATACAAATGTCCACTAATAAAAACCATATAGGAATGTTTACAAAAATACACAAAAGTCAAAACGGCCTTAAGGCCTTACAACGGTTTCCTCTTTCACAAGTATTTTCATACATCGGCACGCAGGCGGGGCACACATGAAAATACTAAAACTCTTTGCTTGGCCTTTGAGGGTCGGCACAGCAATAAGGGCAGTAACCCACTATTTCCGGATCGGCTCTCCAGCACCTGCACAGGGACATTCCACCAGATGATGGTAAACAAGGCCACGGTTAGCTTTATGCTTACCAAATTATAACGACCCTACCCCATGCCCGGGGCAGTGGTATTCCTTTCTTATCGGCATAGCATTAACACAACAGATATATCACAAGAATACACACTCAAGCACCATTCAATATATCACAAATGAGTGCCTCAGTGGCCAAACTTCTGTGCTCTCAGGGCACATTCTCGGTATATCGGATTACCAGGATCCCACCACCGTTTAGAGGTTCGAGACTTGACGGTCAATTTTGAGCATTTCAAGACTTTCCGGCTCCAGGCCTAAGACTCTCATTATGCGCTCCAACGACGCCAATTACTTTAGGCACTCTAGTCGAACGGGCATAACGCGGGCACAGTTCAGATATTTCCCGTTACTCTAATCGTCAGGTCAACGGCGACGGTTACAGCCATCATGGCGAACGAAAAGACACGGGTCAGCCTCCCCTTTCCCGTTCGGCTCACTGGCCTTATTAATGTGCACAATAGGCTCTCAGCATCACTTGTCACTCAAATGTCCCCAGGACCTGAGCTGGCAGTGCTCAATCATGGCACTCATGGCCAATAGTTGGGCTCTCCGGGCTCACAGCTTCTCATGTTACACACCTTGTCTCACGGACACAAGCTTTGCAATAACAAAAAGCTATCTAGAAGCTATCGCCAATGATAGTCACTATTGTATGGCGTTAGCGACACAACTTTCTTCTGTCTCCAGACTCAGCCACAACTGGAATATATTTCCAGCTAAAACCCTGCAACATCCTTCAATGCTAGAAAACTGGTCTTTTCACAGTAATTACAGCTCACCAAGAGTTATCGCTAGCAATACTCGCTATCGCTCGGCAATATCCAACAGTTTTGCAAACTGTGGTATTTTCTGGGTATTTTCCTGGAGCACACCTACAGTACTTCCTGCTACTCTCATTTCACAGGTATAACCCACAGATCCCGTAAACTACTCATTTATACTCGGAGTCTTCTCTGGCACGTAAAATAAGACATCATTAATCAAGACCAACCCGTTTGGATGGGCTTCACACAACATGCCTATTCAGTACTATGATTTCCAGATTTCTATATACAAAACCACCCGGATATATCACGTATCAATCCATCGGAATTCCCTCGATTCTCCACATTTTGGTGGGGGATTCCATGCATATGCAAAAATGAGGACTTCACTTGTCCAAGAAGGAAGATTGTTACCCTCGGAACTCGTTTCGTAGCCATTAGCTTGCTTTCTATCCGGCTGGAAAGGAGACCCTCGCTTTCCTCTCCATGGATCTTGCCTTCGTTCTCGATTCCGACTATGGGATCTCCTCCACTAAGCTAGCAAAGCTCAGCCTTAGCCTTCTTCTTCCTTTCTTCCAAGAACTTGATGAGAGGGATAAGAGAGAGTGAGAGAATAAAAATGAATCTTCTCTCCACCTCTTCTCTGGTTAAGCTGCCTCAGAAATAAACCCAGCCATACGATCCTCTCATCAAAAGAAAGCAAAGGTCACAATTTCAGTTGACAAGTCAAAATTAACACTTATCGCCTGGCGATATTCGCTATCGCTTGGGCGATATCATCGGTAGCCGCTTTAACCCCAATCAACCACCGCTCTTCGGCCGTCATCTGACCATTCGGCACGTGTCCATCCATATATGGCAGTATCGCCTAACAATACCCACTATCGCCCTCAGATAGCTCACTCAATGCTTCGTCTAGTGTGTTGAGAGCATCGAGTGTGTTGAGTCTACTCAACGCTTCGTTGAGTGTTATCGCTATCGCCAACAATACCCAATGTTGCTCGGTGATAGCCACTTTTAAGTTCTGTTTTCCAGTTTTTGGGGTGTTACATCTAGTAAAGAAACATGTATAGAATATTGTGTTTTTGAATTTTGAGATACGAATAGACAAAATCAACTTGCAGTTAACAATCACGGAATCACCTATCTATACAACGCACCAAAATTTCTCTCTTTGTGATTATCAAGTGATTTCGTAGATACAGGAGAAACTTGTACTTAATAATTTTATCTTTGACATTCAAGTAGAATTTTATAGTATGCTAAAATGAAAAATGTTATAAATTATTCACGGGGTTGCCACCTTTTGATTCTCTTTATTTAAATGGTTATGTTGAAATTTTTGAAGTGAAAGTGGCATCCTGGGTGATATGTCTGCGTGGTTTGTGCGAACAGGTATGGCGGCTAGTTAGGTCTTTAAATGAGTGGTAGGCAGGTTGTTCCCTGAAGGTTATCGGGCGAATAGGATGGTTATCCGCGCAATTCATCGGTTTGTGCTGACTGGTTCTGGAGTCCGCCAGTTGTGTGCGGATTGGTCTTTATATCCATTGGTGTTGTGCTCGCACCAGGGGATGGTTGGTGGTGTGGACTTGGTATGGTTTTGTACCAAGTTTAGGTGTGCTCAGTCCGGGAGGTCGCGTGGTTAGCGCGGACTGCTTTCTTTGTCCGCCAAGTTCGGCAGCTGTCAGCCTTGTGTGCTTAAGTTGCGGGCTTAGAGTGTGCAGACTGGAGTAGTGTCTGCGGGTACGTGCGAACTAGATCTGTGTACGCTTGTGTGCGGATTGGTGGTTTTCCGTAGGGTCCTCTGGTGTGTTGATCCAGTCTTGGCGGTCTGTTCGGCTATGTCCCGACAGACTAGTTTTGTGTTTGCAGTTGTGCGGACTCATTCAGTGCTCGTCACGAGATAGGGTGGTGATCCTATCGGCTAGGGCGATGATCACACTCCTCTCCGTGCCTATAATAGGGCCCCCTGTCACATCAACAGTACATTTGAATGAACAATTGTGTGGATAGCGCTGGAAAACCAAGGACTTGGTTCTGACTTCGGTTAGGAACAGTGCAGACTCTGCGGTTAGCAACCAGAAGTTAACAGTAGGTCGCGGCTTGCGACCAGGCAGTTTTCTCTTCTATAACTCTTTCCCAATTCAATAAGCTGTCCGCTTCCGGTGGCTTGTTCAATTCGGCCACAGTGTTCGCAGTAGTCTGGCGGCTAGGGACTTTGCGGTCAGGCGGCTTGCAGATCAACGGACAGTGTTCTTTTTCAGCTTTGGAATAACAGGTTGTTCGCGCGGCTAGGTTGTTGTCTGGCGACTTGCCGACTTAAGCGGACTCCGTAGGCAGCTCGACAGAGTCGTCGGCTTCTTATTGAGATCGCGCGGCTAGCTTTATATTTCTTGTTTTTGCTTCCATCGTGTACATAAGCGAATCATGTCTCGCCATGTATGCCTCGCCTTGCAAAGATTTTTTAATAGTACAAGATTCTTGCTCTTCTGTTTGCATCTGCTTTATTTGGCTTCGGATAGGTTGAGTGCCCATGCGTCTGGTTTCCTGTTTTCCGCGATTCATAAATTTGTACATAGTACCAGAGGGAATAGAGGCTTTGAAAGATTAGGTTGATAAACCCTAAACACCTAGAGGGGGGGTGAATAGGTTCAAATCCTTTTAATCAACTTAGGCAATTAACAATGTTAAAGCACAGTAAAATAATCACAACACAAATAATCACAGCAAGTTCACAGCACAGTACACAATGGTTTATAGTGGTTCCCTAATTTATGGATACGTCCACTCTCCCTCTTCACCTATCTAGCAGAGTACTGGATTCGGCCAAACTTCCTTCCACAATCTCAGATCCACAGATCTTACAACTCAGAACCCAACTAGTTCCTACAACTCAGACTTCTTCAAGTCCTACACCTCAGATTCTTCCCAAGAATCCTACCTCAGCCAACAGCCCTACCTCAGCCTTTATTACCAGGCCTATAACTCAGACTTTTTCAAGTCCTACCTCAGGCTCTCAGCCCTACCTCAACCTTTATAAATTTAGGCTTACAACTCAGATCTATATAAGATCTTACAAGAAAATTAATTGTTTAAAACAATAAAATCTTCACCCTGATAGAAAGAGAATAGGGTGAATGCTTCTTGATCAGTTCTTGATAGAACTGATTACTTTAGATCCAACCTGTCTTAGCTTCTCCAAAGCTTCTTGAATTTGTACCAAGTAAGGTTGATCTTCAATTGGAGTTGGAGTTGATCTTTAATCCAGCTTCCTTCTTGAATTCAGAATCAGATCTTAATTTTTCTAGCAAACTCTTCAGGATCTGCCTTCTTCTAGGTTTTTCTCTTGTACCCCCTCTCTTATTTTTTATTAGTACAGTCCTCCTGATTGTGATAGAATAGGTCTATATATAGAATCCATCCAAGGTTATCGGCTGATGCAGTTCATAACGGCCTTCTGACAGCTCTGACAGATGTGTCAGCTTTGTTACTTATAACAGTTGTCGGGTCTTCAGTCTTGACAACTGACTCCTCCTTGAACTTCTATCTCAATAGAAAAGGGCGTTGAGACAACTCCAAATGTGTCGATACAAATAGACCATATGTCAACACAAGTCTTGAAGGTGTCGGCGCAGCTCCATATTGTCGACATAGTCATACTTTATCTTCTCGACACAGCTTCTGTTGGATGTGTCGACACAAGTCCTGTGTGTCGACACAACTGCTTCTGGTCTCGACATAGCTGGTGTTAACAGATTCTTTAAGTGTGTGTAGACACAAGTTCTGTGTGTCGACACAAGTTCTGTGTGTCGACACAACTGCTTCTTGTCTCGACATAGCTAATGTTAATAGATTTATTGAGTGTGTGTCGACACAAGTCCTGTGTGTTGACACAAGCCTTCCAATATCAGTATAGCTGTTGTTGATAGATTTCTTTGAGTGTGTGTCGACACAAGTCCTGTGTATCGGCACAACAACTTCTGGTCTTCAACATAGCTAGTGTTGAGTGTGTGTCGACACAAGTCCTATGTGTCGACACAACTACTGCTGATCTTCAACATTGCTGGTGTTGAGTGTGTGTCGACACAAGTCTTGTGTGTCGACACAACTGCTGCTGACAGAATTTATGTGTGTCGACACAATCTTGCTTCCGGTGTCGACACAAGTCCTTCACCAGTATCGACACTCATACTTAGAATATTTTCCTGCATTTCTTTAACCTGCACATTCAAACTCAACATTCCATCAAATACACCTTGATGTATATCATTGAGTTAGGTGATGCTTCTCCAAATCTAGTACACAATTTCTAATGTACCCAACAATCTCCCACTATTTGGAGAAGCCATAACCCATAGTCAATGATATACACCACTTATAATAAAATAAAGAAGATGTATATTATCATTTCACAGGCAGGGTAACTCATAAACAGAAATAGAAAGGAATAACATTTATTATCATCACAGAATATGATAACATTCATTAATCATGAATAAGTGTTTGATTTATAAGATTATTTAGAACAAAATTTACATAGTTCTAAGACTAGCCTATCTATCCCTAAGATTGATCAGGCTCCTTTATCCCAATTCCTTTGCCAGATTTTATCTTTGCTTGCACATTGGTTTTTGAATCATCAACTGGCTTCTTCCCTTTCAGATCTTTCTTTTTGAACTCTTTTGCCTTAATCTTCTGCCTTTCAAAGTAATGATAAGGCTTTGAAAAGTACTTGCTAGGCTCCACAGAGTTAGCATGTAACTTTTCAGCTTTGATATCCTTTCTGAACTGATGTATGGCATCTTGCCTCTTATGATACTTGCTCAATTCTTGTTCAGAGTACCATTTGTCTCTATCATGCATATTGTCTTTTACAGCTTTCCAGGTAGTAAGAATGATATTTCTGGAGATTGGACTCCATTGCTCAAAATCAGGCTTTAATTCTGCCTATTCTCTGAATCTTTTCTTAGAAAGTTGAGCCTCTTTCTGAGCATCCTTAGCAGCTTCAGACATTTCAAATTTTTCAATAAAAACATTATGAGCCTCCTGTGGAGGTCTATACATATGTTATACTGCTTGTTGTACTTCTTCAAAATCAGCTGGAGGATAGATGATTTGTGCAACTTCCTGCTGAACCCCTTCAATGTTGGCAGGTTAAATACCAGATTCAGCAGTGTTATTATCATCACAAAGGGGTGGATATCCAAGAGTATCTCTGATGGTATTAGATACACATTTAGCATGATCAGAGCTAGCTTTGACTAATACTCTCTCCCCCTTTATGACTTCTCTAGCCACATGATCTCTCAGATCATTCTTTTGAAACCTTACTTGATCAGCCAGATATTCTGTACCTTCTTTGTAGTAGACTCTGAATTTGTTCAGGTGATCAGAAATAGCCTTTTGAGATTCCTGAATGGCTGGTTATACATCAGCTAGATCTTCTTGGATTTGCTTGGATACTTCAGTTTTTAAATCAGTAGCAATACTTCCCAGTTTTTTGAGAATTTCATCATGTGAGTCCTTGAGATTTTCATTTGATCTGAATTGATTTTCTAGAATATATCCTTGCTTGACTGCAATGTCCTCCACTTCAGTCTTTATCAGCTGTTGTTGCTCAGCTAAGTAAACTATAACATTACTTCCCTTATGGAAGCAATCTGTCATCTCCTTTTTGTTCTGATTGACTTCAAATCTGATGGATTTGATACCTTGAGCTAGCTGGAACTGCACTTATTTATGGGACTCATCCACATACTTTTCCAAAGCAAGTCTTTGCTCATCCAATTTCACTTGCAGTTGTATTAGAAGAGAATTGTAGTCTATTCCTAGAGCAGATGCTTGAGGGATAGTTTGTAAGACTTTCTTATAGCCTGTGCTCCTTTTCCTGAGAGCCACCAGCTTCCTTTTCTTAGCCATGGAAGCTTCTTCATCATCAGAAGAATTTGAGGAACTTTCTATATCCACAGTATCCTTAGGGCTAGAGGCATGTAGTTGCTTCTCCCCCTCAGTCCTTGGCAGCTCCCCCTCAGTCCTTGCATCTTGGAGGTCAAGAAGCAATTCTTCCAAAGTTACCTCCTGCTGCATTTTAACAAGAGGTATAATTTTCTCTTTTCCAATAAATGGTTCTCCCTGGACATCAAGATCCTTGTCCAGGGTTTTCTCTAAGCTGAAAGAGTGGAGGTGCTCATCTTGATCTGGATCTGGCATATGCATATTATGTGCTTCTGTCTCAGAGATGACTGTTGCTGCATTGTTGATTTCTGATACTATGTTCAGAATAGTATCTGTTGCATACTCACTCTCCAGAGAACCTTCAGCAATAACTCCCCCTTGGGCAGGCAGCTGTGATTGTTCAGGGTCTTGAACAACTGGGGTTTCATTGTTTTCTCCCCTATAGATGATACCACCTGAGTGTCATTAGTTTGGATTCCCTCCCCTTGGGCTTGAGCTTCTTTATCTGGTTGTGGTGTAGGTGATTTTCTTTGTTGTTCTTCATCTGAGCTGAAGACAACCTGCTCTTCAGAATCACTGGAAGATTCTGCTTCCTGGGTGGTAGTTTTCTTTTTCTTATCTTTCTTCACTGGTTTCAGAGGAGTAGAAACATCTTTGGTCAAAACTCTATCCCACCTGGATAGTATTCTCAAATCCATTCTTCTCATGTGATTTATCATGGTTCCTGAAGTTTGATTCATCACCTCTGGGATGGTAGAAGCCACATACAAGCTCAATATCCTACCCAGATTAGGCTTCTTGGCACTTTCTTTGATTTTGTCAAAATTACAGCTGACTAGTCTGTTTTTTACTTGGAAGATAACTCTGGTCATGAGTTTGAACATGTAGGCAGAGATCCTATCATGACCTCCTATTTTGCAAAAAATTACTTTGCCTATTATTTTTGACAGGAATTTACCTTGAGAATTTATTCCCTTTCTGGTCATTGAAGAACCAATCTTGGTATTGGGATCTAGCCCACACCATTGGAGTGCATCCCTTGTCATGGAAGATGTGATATCTTCTTCTTCCTTAATCTTTGGAAGCTGAAGTGACTTTTTGATATTCTTCTGGGAGAGTTTTATTGTAGAACCATTTACAGTGGACTTCAACTTCTTTCGTTGAGAATCCATTATTGCGGAAGAGTAAAATTCAAGAACCTCTTTCTTCCATATCCTTGTAGGTTCAGAGACCAAGTATTCCAATCCATTTTCTGGGATTAGGGTAATCACCCCCTTGATGTCTGGCGAGGCAGTCTCGAACGCCTTGCATACTAGTTCATATCCTTCATTGATCTTGTCTTCCTGTTGTGGCACCATTGGTGAACGAGAGAGAAGAGAGTCGACGGGAGATTTTTCTTGTCGACACAAAGTCTAGAGTCAAGAGTTCTAAAAGCACAGTCGGCCAGATTTTGTCTTCTCCTATTTATAGTGTGCTTGTAAAGGGTAGGTCAAAAGACGTGCCTAACTTAGGAATAAACTAGATGACAAAACTTTACATGTGTCGACATAGATGACCTAGGTCTCGACAAAACTTTGTTGAAGTTGACATGTCTATGTGTCGACATACTTTTGCATGTGTCGACAAAGACTACTGAAGTCTCGACAGAACACTGTAAGTGTCGACATGTCTATGTGTCGACATAGATTTTTGTGTGTCGACACAAAAATCTTCTAATACATGGTCTCGACAGAGTTGTGTCGACACAGACTTTGTCTATCGACACAGATTTTATTTCTGTGTCGACACAGTCTGTTTCTTTGTCGACACAACCTGCTGATAGTGTCGACACAGTTAGCTTGTGTCGACACAAACTTTCTAACTTAGCCAAATTTCTTGAGGAAGTTTTGTGCTGACTAAATATCTCATTCTAGGTTCAACATACCTAATTCAATTTTAAAATGATTGAATTTACTTTCATCCAGAGGTTTTGTAAATATATCAGCAACTTGATTATTAGTGTTGACAAATTCTAGACGTATGTCTTCTTTTTCAACATGTTCTCTGATGAAGTGAAACTTGATTTCTATATGCTTAGTTTTGTTATGTGAAACATGATTTCTAGCTATAAAAATAGCACTAGTAGAGTCATAATATAATGGAATTCTACTTACCTTAATGTCATAGTCTTCAAGTTGATGGTGTATCCACAACAACTGATCACAACAACTGCCTGCAGCTACATACTCTGATTCAGTAGTGGAAATAGCTACACTTGTCTGCTTTTTGCTGCTCCATGACACCAACCTTCCACCTAGGAACTGACATGTGTCAGGATGTTTTTCCTATCTTCTTTGCATCCCTACAAAGTCTGCATCTGAAAAACCTGTTAGCAAGAAATCTCTATTCTTAGGGTATCAAAGACCTAGATTAGGTGTGCCCTTTAGATATCTCAAAATTCTCTTTATAGCAGAATAATGAGATTCCTTTAGGCAAACTTGGTACCTAGCACAAACACATGTAGCATACATGATGTCTGGTCTACTAGCATACATGATGTTGTAAAGTAGGGAGCCAATTATCCCTCTATAGAAAGACTCATCAAAAGGTTTTCCTGCTACATCTTTGCCTATAGGCATACTTGTCCCCATTAGAGTTTTCATGATGGAGGCTGTCTCCATGCCATATTTCTTGATTAACTCCTCGGTGAACTTAGACTGAGATATGGACAATCCATCATTAGTCTGTCTAACTTGAAGTCCCAAGAAGAATTTCAGCTCACCCATGTTGCTCATCTCAAACTTCTCTTGCATAAGTTTGGCAAACTTACTACAAAGGTTGTTTTCAGTTGATTCAAAGATAATGTCATCAACATATATCTATTTTCCCTCTTGAGAATTTATTCTCAATAAGGAAGGTAGACAAAGTTTCATACCAAGCCCTAGGGGCTTGTTTCAATCCATATAGAGCTTTCTTAAGCCTATAAACATAGTTAGGATAATGAGAATATACAAAACCTGATGGATGTTCTATATATACTTCTTCCTTCAAGTCTCCATTCAGAAAAGCTGACTTGACATCCATTTGGAATACTTTGAACCCTTGATAAGCTGCATAAGCTAGGAACAGTCTTATTACTTCCAACCTTGACACTAGGGCAAATATTTGATCAAAGTCTATCCCTTCTTCCTATCTGTAGCCCTTTGCTACCAGTCTGGCTTTGTTTTTGACTATGGTGCCATTTTCATCTAGCTTGTTCCTATAGATCCACTTAGTTCCTATGATATTGTGATTCTTAGGTTTAGGAACTAACCTCCATACTTTACATCTTCTGAATTGATTCAACTCTTCCTGCATGACATCAATCCAATTTTTGTCTTGTATGGCCTCTTCAAACTTCTTAGGTTCCATCTGGGACAAGAAGCTTGAACAAAGAACTGTGTTCATGCTTTTGCTTTTGGTCAGAACTCCATGACTTGCATCACCAATGATTTGGTGTGCTGGATGATCCTTCAAATGTATTTTTGTTGTAGGAAGTCTGTCCACCTCTTGGTCTTCTCCATTGTCCTCACCTAGATGAACTCCATTGTATTCATATTCAATCAGTGAGTCTTGTACTCCCCCTGGACAGCATCCATCATTTTCTTCATCCTGACTTGCAGGTTGGTCTTCACTAATTGTAAGCTTGTCCATATTTTTCTTCAAACCTATAGGGCTAACAGAAGTACTAGACAGCTCACAGTTAATAAGCATAGACTCATCAAAAACTACATGGACAGATTCTTCTCCAACTTGTGTAGTCAAGTTGTAGATTCTGTATGCTCTACTGTTATTGTTGTACCCAACAAATATCTCTTCTTGTGATTTGGCAGCAAACTTAGTTAGATAATGCTTGCCATTATTCAGAACATAACATTTGCTACCAAAGATCCTAAAGTAGGATATGTTTGGTTTTCTGTCTTTCATAATCTCATAGGAAGTTTTCTTGTGTCTCTTGTTGATGGAAGCTCTATTGAAAACATGACATGCAGTGTTTACTGCCTCAACCCAGAAGTATTCAGGGAGAGAAGTGTCGCTTAGTAGAGTTCCACTTGCCTCAATAAGAGTCCTATTCTTTCTTTCAGCAACCCCATTTTGCTGGGGAGTTCTAGGTGAGGAGAACTCCTGATGAATCCCAAATTCTTCACAGAACTTTGTCATACATTCAGACTAAAATTCAGTCTCATGGTCACTTCTGATTTTGACCACTGAATTATTAAGTTCATTCTGAATTTATCTAACAAAATTCTGGAAAACAGTTGGGGTTTCAGAATTCTACCTCAAGAAGAAAACTCATGTAAATCTAGAATAGTCATCCACAACCACAAATGTGTAGACTTTCCAACTTAGACTATGAACTGGCACAGGACCAAATAGATCCATATGCAAGAGGTATAGACATCTTACAGAATCTTTGGTATGATGTCCATGGAAAGAGGTCTTGGTCTGTTTGCCCTTTTAGCAAGCTGAACACACACCCTCATAAATGCACTTGACTTGAGGAACATTCCTCACTAACTCCAAACTAAAGAGTTGGCCTACTGACTTATAGTTTAGGTGAGCTAACCTCTTGTGTCATTGGACACAATAAGATGCTTTCTCATCTGCAACTAGACAGATAGGTGAGTACTTATTCTCGCAATCAAGGTTAAGACAATAGACATTTCCTTTTCTAGTGCCTGTCAGAATGATCTCTTGATCACTTGACCTTCTTATTTGGCACACACCCTTGAGGAAAGAAGTGTCATAACCAAGATCACTAAGTTGACTTATGCTAATTAGGTTATGTTTCATACCTTTCACATAAGCCCCTTGAGTGATAGTGATAGAGTTACAGGAAATGTTACCAAACCCTTTGATGACTCCCTTTTCAGATCCACCAAAGATCACTTTGGGTCCATCTTCTATAGGGGAGTAATCCTTCAGCATCCTACTTGTTCTAGTCATGTGCCTGGAACATCCACTTTCCAAGTACCATATAGGGGTATGGCCACTTGGACTCACCTATATCAAATAAAGTTACCTATCCTTAGAACCCAAATAGTTATTGGGTCCTAGGTTCAGGTTAGTTTGATTTTTGACATGCTTACCTGCAGCCTTTCTGACAGGTAAGCTGGCCTTATTCTGAATACTAGCATTGAACCAACAGTCCATGGCAAAGTGGTCCACCTTGCCACAAACACCAACACTCAAATTTGTTGTACCTTTTCTTAAGTACAGACTTAACAATATTACTGTCAGCAGTCTTTTTAAGTGCAGGTGTTGGAGCAGCAAATACTAAGGATTCCTTAAGAATCTGATGGGTTCTCTCATGGGGTGCCCTATTAGCATTTGCACCCTTGCCATTCAGATCACCATACTTACAGTGACCATGAGTGATGTCATGATCATACCTGTTAGTAAGCTGCATAACTTTCCTAAAAGAAATAAGGGGTTTGAAAGTTAGTGGCTGAACTGGGGCTCTGCCTTTTCTTTGAGAATTGGCTGCCCTTGTTCTTCCCTTAAATCCTAATCCTGTCTTACCCTTTTGGGAGATGAAATTATCAATTATGGGTAAGACTGACTTTGGCTTAGAGAATTTAGCCAATAGATCCATTTTTTTCTGAAGTCTTACTTCCAGATTCTTGATGTGATTATTTTTGAAAGTGATTGTACCCATCTGAATAACAGTTATGTTTTTCAGTTTGGCAACCTCATTCAATTTCAAATCCAACATCTTTGTTGACTCTGATACAACCAGTTTGAGAGATTCAATTTCCTCAGTCTGCTTCTTGACAAGGAATCTGCTTCTCTTAAGGGATTGCAACAGACCACCATACTCATCAATTAATTGATGAACATCCCCTTCAGATTCAGAACATCCACATCTCTTGATGCAGATGCTTCTGATTCTGATCCAGTATAATACTCAGAAGCTAAGGATGGATTGTATACCTTACTGGGACCAGGCTGATCCTGACACTGATCTTCATCAAATAGAGCCATCAGCCCTCTACAATAATATTCTTCACATCCATTGATAGAATCCAGCATTTGCAAGAATTCAGACTCTACAAGATCCTCTTCTGTAGAGAACAATCCAATATAGGCTTCTGCTTCATCCCCTTCTCCAGATTCTGATGATGAAGAGTTAGTCCAACTCTTCTGCTTCTGGGCAATATGGGATCTCTCCTTCTTGCCCTTATTCTGATACTTCTGCTTGTCCTTAGACTCCTTTCTTTTATCAGGACATTCAGCTATGATATGTCCTAGCCTGTTACAACAATAATAAATAATTTTAGAAGAAGTTTGTTTACTAGGATTAGAGCCATACCTGTTATCCTTAGAAGTCTTCTTCTTCTTGTAATAGTCATCCTTGGAGGAAGATGAAGATGGCTTGGTTCTCCATTTCCTCTTCTTCATGAACCTTTGAAACGGCCATGTAAAGGTAGCAAAGTACTCATTAGAATTGTAGTTGTCTGAAGTGTTCATATCAGTATCTTCTGGTTCAACTTCAGCAATTTTCCTGTGGGGAGAAGGTGACTTTCTCTTGCCCTTTCTTGTGGCTTCTGCCTGAAGGCAGTTGACCTTTCTTTGTATTCAAACCTATTGCTTTTCTCCTCCTCCTTTCTGGTAGTGAGCTGCATCTCATAAGATAATAGTTTACCAAACAGGGTTGGTGGAGGTGTATCAGCAAGCCTGGCCACTTCTCTGATGGCACATATTTTTGTATCCCAATCCTTTGTTAGTGACCTGAGAAACTTGTCATTCAGTTCATATGTGCTAAAGACTCTTCCATAGGTCATTAACTCATTTACAATTCTAAAGAACTTCTTGTAACATTCTACTATGCTATCTGACTTGGCTTGTCTGAAGCTCTCATATTCATGATTCATCATAGACTTTCTATCCTCTCTAACTTCTTCAGTTCCCTCCATGTAGACAATCAAGGTGTCCCATATCTCCTTGGAGGTTTTGCAATGAACCAGATTCTGAAATGTAGAATCATCTATGACACTCACAATTATGTTTTATGCTCTCTTGTCTAAGGTAGCTAGGATGATCTCTTCCTTAGTAATTTTAGAATAGCTCTTTGGTGTTTTGAGATTTGCATCAAGAACTGATATGTTCATAGGAATGAAAGGACCTTCCAAAATTATGAGGTAAATTCTTGGATCAGATGCTTCCATGAACAATCTGACTTTTTCTTTCTATATGCCAAAATTCTCTTTCCTGCAGATAAGTAGTTTTATGGATCCAAGTTCCTTCTGATTTTCACTTAAACCCATTCTGGCTAATTAGTTAATTGCCTTGGAGATCTACTCAGATTGTTAGGTCTATATTTGAGTCAACCTCCATCTGATACCGCCACTTGAAAGATTAGGTTGATAGACCCTAAACACAGAGGAGGATGAATAGGTTCAAATCCTTTTAATCAACTTAGGCAATTAACAATGTTAAAGCACAGTAAAATAATCACATCACAAACAATCACAGCAAGTTCATAGCACAGTACACAATGGTTTATAGTGGTTCCCCAATTTATGGGTACGTCCACTCTCCCTCTTCACCTATCCAGCAGAGTACTGGATTCGGCCAAACTTCCTTCTACTATCTCAGATCCACAGATCTTACAACTCAGAACCCAACTGGTTCCCACAACTCAGACTTCTTTAAGTCCTACACCTCAGATTCTTCCCAAGAATCCTACCTCAGGCAATAGCCCTACCTCAGTCTTTATCACCATGCCTACAACTCAGACTTTTTTAAGTCCTACCTCAGGCTCTCAGCCCTACCTCAGCCTTTATAAATTAAGGCTTACAACTCAGATTTATATAAGATCTTACAAGAAAATTAATTGTTTAAAGCAATAAAATCTTCACCCTGATAGAAAGAGAATAGGGTGAATGTTTCTTGATCAGTTATTGATAGAACTGATTACTTTAGATCCAACCTATCTTAGCTTCTCCAAAGCTTCTTGAATTTGTATCAAGTAAGGTTGATCTTCAATTGGAGTTGGAGTTGATCTTCAATCCAGCTTCCTTCTTGAATTCAGAATCAGATCTTAATTTTTCGAGCAGACTCTTCAAGATCTGCCTTCTTCTAGGTTTTTCTCTTGTTCCCCCTCTCTTGTTTTTTATTAGTACAGTCCTCCTGATTGTGATAGAATAGGTCTATATATAGAATTCATCCAAGGTTACCGGCTGATCCGGTTCATAACGGCCTTCTGATAGCTCTGACAGATGTGTCAGCTTTGTTACTTATGATATCTGTCGGGTCTTCAGTCTTGACAACTGACTCCTCCTTGAACTTCTATCTCAGCAGAAAAGGGCGTTGAGACAACTCCAAATGTGTCGACACAAATAGACCATGTGTCGGCACAAGTCTTGAAGGTGTCGACAGAGCTCCAAATTGTCGACACAGTCATACTTTATCTTCTCGACACAGCTTCTGTTGGATGTGTAGACACAAGTCTTGTGTGTCGACACAAGTCTTGTGTGTCGACACAAGTCTTGTGTGTCGACACAACTGCTTCTAGTCTCGACATAGCTAGTGTTAACAGATTCTTTGAGTGTGTGTCGACACAAATACTGTGTGTCGACACAACTGCTTCTTGTCTCGACATAGCTGGTGTTAACAGATTTCTTGAGTGTGTGTCGACACAAGTCTTATGTGTCAACACAAGCCTTCCAGTCTCAGTATAGCTATTATTGACATATTTCTTTGAGTGTGTGTCGACACAAGTCCTGTGTGTCGACACAACAACTTCTGGTCTTCAACATAGCTGGTGTTGAGTGTGTGTCGACACAAGTTCTGTGTGTTGACACAACTGCTACTGATCTTCAACATAGCTGGTGTTGAGTGTATGTCGACACAAGTCCTGTGTGTCGACACAACTGCTGTTGACAGAATTTCTGTGTGTCGACACAAGTCCTGTGTGTCGACATAATCTTGCTTCTAGTGTCGACACAAGTCCTTTACTAGTGTCGACACTCATACTTAGAATATTTTTCTGCATTTCTTTAACCTACACATTCAAACTTAACATTCTATCAAATACACCTTGATGTATATCATTGAGTTAGGTGAGGCTTCTCCAAATCTGGTACACAATTTCCAATGTACCCAACAGGCTTGAGCAGCGATCAACTGACAGTTTGCTTAGTTGTTTTTGGAAGTCTAAGTGAACCAGTGATAGTACAATGGAAAGAGGATTTGCAAGGGGTCTTGGAATCAAGCTTCTTACATTAACTAACTTCAAGAAGTGGAAGTCATGCATGGAAAGCTATCTTTTGGGCGAGGACCTGTAGGAGGTTGTCTACGGAGATGACATGCAATAAGTTACTACTAGTACTGGAAATGCTGAAGTTGTGAGAGCTTGGAGGAAGACAAATGCAAAAGCAGAGTTTACTCTCAAGCGGACTATCTCACCGGAACTCTTTAACCACATTATCGAATGTCGGTCAGCTACAGAGATTTGGACTTCCCTCGATGGGTTGTTCAATAGGAAGAATGTAGCTCAGCTACAATTCCTAGAGAATGAGTTAGCGAGAGACACTCAAGGAGATCTGCCCATCTCAATGTTTTTCCTGAAGATGAAGAACTTGTGCACTGAGATTTCAGTGTTGGAACCTGATGAGCTTATTTCGGAAGCAAATATGAAGAGGCACATATTTTGCGGTTTGCGGAAGGAGTATACGGCCTTTGTTACTTTTGTTCAAGGTTGGGCCACTCAACCATCTTTACTGGAGCTGGAGAACCTGTTAGCTTTGCAGGAGAGCTTAGTTAGAAAGATGGTCGGAGTCACTATCTCTGAAGGAGGTAGTGAGGCGCTCTTTTCAGAGAAGAAAAAGATATGGGAGAAGAAGAAGAAGCCTACTGTTGGTGATGACCCTTCAACTTCATATCAGTAAGAGAGGAGTTATACTCCTAAGCATGATTGTAAGAAGAAGGAAGGTCTCGGGTGTTTCAGATGTGAACAGCTGGGTCACTTAAAGAAGGACTGCAAGGTCAAGCTGCAGCCGGAGCATGTTGCAGATAAAGAGGAAGCTGATTCCAGTACTGAGGAAGCCGGATGGGGGAATGCGTTCATGACGGGCATGTATGCTCGTGCCTTGTCCACCATCAACTACAAAGATGACTGGATAGTGGACTCAGGGTGTGGTCACCACCTCAACGAGGACGAGTCGAAGTTCTCCTCTCTACATATGTTCTCAAGTAATGAAGTTATCATAGCTGTTGATGATACAATTCATGCAGTCGAGAATGAGGCTGTCATTTCTTTAGGTAGTGATAATGGTCCTTGTAACATCCCATTTCCGGCTAGACCCCTAGGAGTCGGTTGGTTGTGGTAGAACCCTAGGGAGCCCAAAAGTTGAAATAAATCGACCAAGATTTCGGGTCACGGGTTGGTCACGCCCGTGACCGACCCGTCACACCCGTGACCTAGGGCGTGACTCATTCGACGATCGTCGATCTCAGGGGGACGATCGTCGGGCGCAGAATTTTCCACCCGGCCCTGTCACGCCCGTGACCCAGGTGTCACGCCCGTGACCTGGGGCGTGACTCCTTCGACGATCGTCGATCTCAGGTAGACGATCGTCGGGCGCAGAATTTGACTCATGGCCTGTCACGCCCGTGACTCACAGAGTCACGCCCGTGACATAAGGCGTGACCACGGTCGACGATCGTCGATTTCAGTTCGACGGTCGTCGGCCCAGAATTAGTCACCAGACATGTCACGCCCGTGACCCGCAATGTCACGCCCGTGACATAGGTCGTGACTACGCTCGACGATCGTCGATCCCAATCCGACGATTGTCGACCCAGAATTGGCTAACCGGGCCTGTCACGCCCGTGACCTATGTGTCACGCCCGTGACCAAGGCCGAAACGTCACCCAGACTGGAAATTTCCGTAATCGACGCCATAATAAATTCTGACTATGGGAATGAAAACCAAGAGTATTTATGGGTCGTTTCCTACTTTAATTATGTTAATAATTAAGGAAAAGTGGGTCCAATAGGAAATCGCCACCTGGCAAACGCCTCTTCATCTTCAGCGTTTCAACTGCCATTCGTCATAACCGAAACGTCAATAAGGGAAATATTAAGAGCCATGAACGTTTCATCCTTTACCCTCCCCACTTGCTGATCTATAAAAGACTCCTAAGAGCAAGGGGAAAAGGTTACACTCTCCATCAAACTGTTTCAGATTTCCCCCTTGCTGTTGAAGAATTTCCGGCGACGCCACCACCGCGCCAATGGCTTCCCGACGCTCTGCACGCCTCCAGCCCGCGAACAAGGTCCTCCCCTCCCTCTTCTTCTGCGGATAGATCTTAGAAATCATTAGGAGAGATATCGGGCTCAAAAGAGCCAGATCGGGTGAGCGTATTCGTGGTTTTTCCGAAAATTTCATGGCGGCGGGTTCGCCGGAAACCGCCTCTCCAGCGGCCGTGCCGCCGCCCGACGATAGCCCTCACTTCAACAGAGGTGGTGGTGGTGGTGGCCGGCCAGGGAGATGGCTAGATGGCCGGGAAATAGTTTGGAAAAGCTACAGGAAATTAGGTTTTCAGGGCTCTGGTTTCGGGCTGTAGAAGAAGATGAACAGTGCCATTTAATTAGATTTTATGTGTGAAGCAATTTCTGAATGAAAATATCTATCACTTTGAATATTTTGGGAAAAATATCTAGAGGCTCCTACAGGAACAGTGGTCAACATAGCAAATGTAGCCCTTGAGGTCTAGTTTAATTTAAAATTAATTTCACTCGATTTGGAATCTTGGTTAGACCACAGCACCCTTTTTGGTGAGGTCTATCCAGAGGGCTGTCTTGACCTTTGAAAAATTCCCCACTCCAATCCAGTCATCAAAATGACTTGAAATTTGGGGTGTTGCATGATATTATCTATATTTGGATGCTGTCCAAAATTTAGGATTTTTGGGAAATATTTTTCTATAGTTTTTAGGAAAATTCAATAATCCTAGCCGAATTTATTTAGATGGTTAAATAATTTCCAAACCCTCCCAAATTTTGGTGAGTGGTCCTTGGGTTCACCATAAGGTTCTGTATAATTTTTCATCTCATTTGGGGATGGTTTGGATTAGAAATGATCAACCCTAAGTTTTGCCCTAATAAGGGGTCTTAGGTTAAAAGTGCACTTTTGATATTTGAGTGGTCAGATCACCTCAACAGAGGCTGAGACTTTTACCACTGGCTAGTAATATTCTCTAGCACCCCCTCATAGAGTTTGAGGTGGATCGGGGTAAGTTTGCCCTAAGAACCAAGGTCAAACCCTAAGGATGGATCTTGGTGGTTTGTGAAGGTCATGTGGTCAAATGACCTTGGATTGACCCGAAATTGGGTGAAGAGAACCATAGGGCCAATATAGTTCTCTGGATGAAATCTTAGTTGATTTGGAGACCGTTGGGATACCTAAAAATCTAACCCTAGTTTAGGGTGCAAAACTTGTAGAGATAGGAAATGACACCAAGACACATTGAAAAGTGTTGAGATTTGGGTAGACTGAATTATAGGGATGGTACAAGCTCTGGATATTTTACTATGAATTTTAAGATTATTACTTTGGATACTTCATTAACGATTTAGTAGCTTGTATGATTTGCTTAGAAAATTTATTATGGAATACACACTTCTTGGAAATTGATGAAATTTAGGCAGAGAACGTTTATTATGGTTTTAAATCTCTGTGAATTTTTATGGGATTTTTGGAAGTTTAATTCTAAGGCTTGCTTCATTAAGTATGTTTTACCTTGAATATTTGATCAAATCTTTAGTGGTGTTTAGCAAGCTGGTAAAATTATGATTCTTTGCACAAAGATCTTTTCTATATCATACTACTGACTAGTAATTTTTCTATAATTTTCCGATGAATAATTTCAGTACTTCCTTCTTTACACAGGATTAATGTGCTTATACTTGATAAATTATTTAGAGGCTAAATACTTTCTGTAAAATTCTGAAAACTTGTATTTGAGGTTATCTTGCTGTTATTTAGTGATCATGATTTTTGGGTAGCCATTACTTAGGAGGATCATGTAGTTCATGTTTAAAATGGCCCATGGCCCATCCTTTGAGAAAATTAAATAAATATCAGATTAATTAGGAAAATTATAAGTTTCTGGATTTAGACAAATTATGTTATGGTAGACCTCCAGTAAAAATTATAGGAGATTTGGATTTCAATTTGGAGTACCTTCCCTTGTGTATCTCATACAGCTTAGGATGGTGTGCATATAGTAAAACCACGGAATTCTGGTAGTTGATGGTTGGTAGGGTAAGTTAAGATTGAGTTCATCATTGGAAGTCAGGATAATTAGAGTGTGAGACTGGTTAGGATAAGGGAGTACGGGAACGACGAAAGATCGTCCATCCCGGGAAGAAGAGGAAGAGTCTTAATACTCTAGGGTTAGAACTAAAGTAACTAAAAGAGGATCGGGTTAAGGGAGATCAACTAATAATAATAAGTGTCTTGCGAAAGGGAACTTCGGGCCGTAATGCCGCCGTCTTGGTTCCTAGTGCCCCTTGAGAGCCCTTCACGGGGTATACCGGGGGCAGTCTTGGGCTAACGTAAACCATAGGAATAATGAATTAAAAGAGCAACTAGTATAACTAGGGTTGCACATTTACACTCCCCGATAGCTAGGAAAGTAGAATTATAGGGTTGGTTGCCATTCAGACAGTAGCTCTGAAGGTAGATGCACGGACAGACTGTCCGGGGGGCCGAGGGCTCGAGGGTTGGAGTACAGAATAAAGGTGGTGGGTCTTCGGTATCTGATTGTCGTTCACACCGACATCAGTACGCTGACTCGGCGGTGTGGGACACTTAGCCAAAGAAAGTCTGGTGGGTACAGCCAGCAGTAGTATGCGGATACTCTAGGTTGTGTTCTTCTAGGGGCGTACGGAAGGGCTAGGCCTGGTAGTGTGGATGCCCGCCTAGGAGTGGGGGGCCCGACCCACTGTCTCCGTTTGCCACTACGGAGGTTCCTGGGAGTGAAGCTAGCTGCCCGAACAGGGGGAACTAAAGGTCTGTGCGCATAGAGTCGTGTACGTGAGTTGCACTTGCATGAATCATGGCATAGCATATCACTACACTCATATTTGCATACAACCGACACCCCAACGTATAAATTGGTATGAGACTTTTTATACGATGGGAGCCTTGCAGAAGACCCCTTAACTTATAAGTTTGTATGGGCATTCATATAAGTTAAGATTACATACTTATTTACTTGCTTGTTTACTTATTGTTCTCTAGCTGTCTTTTTATACAAATTGCTACTTATTAACTGCTCTCCTTATTACTTACTGCCGTAGGATTGTTAGATCTAATTCATTCTAAATAACTACTAGATTAGCTCCCTGTCACCTGCTTGATTATTCTCCACTTTTGTAGCTTCCCTTTCCTCCTCTCCGCCCGGTGCTTAGGAGCCGTGGTGGGAGGGGTAGGGGGCGATAGGGCTTAGTCTTTATGACTAATGGTTTTTGAACCAAACATTATAGGAGCTCCGGATGGGAGACAGGGACCAGCAGTCCAGGGACCAGCACCAGCGGAGTACGGTGCGCATGGAGGTGGGATAGTCTAGCACCGGTGCACCTGCGACCAGCTCCGTGAGTGATTAGTATTTTCTTAGCTTCCGCGATGAGTGACTTGTAGTGAGGACTCTGATGTACTGGGCTCGAGCCCATTTATCTATTTTCCTGTTATTATCTATTGATGGACTGGTTATGATTTCACTTTTATTTACATGTTTCTGTGGACTTGTTTACATTTATGTATAAATACTTCTCTCTCTTGTGATCGAAAAGGGCCGGCAGAATTGGCGTTTTGTAGTGGTTGCCTTCCCGTGAGTCGGTGCCACCGCAAAGCGGCAATTCTGGGCTAAGACCCTGGTGGTTGAAAAAGTAAAAAAAGGGGGTCTTACAAGTGGTATCAGAGCAGACCTCGATCGAAAGAGAAGTAGTCCACAAGACCTTGGGCCACCCCCGTGCGAGCTTAGTTTGCGGACAAACTAGCAGCGGAAGCAGTGGTGTGCCCATAGGTGAAATCACATGTGAAAGTCCATCCTAACTCTTCTTAAATTCCATTCATTCGCCCTCTAACAAATGGAATTTTTACTTGTAGCCTGCGACGAACCCTACATCGCAGCAGGGGACACCCCAGGCTCAGAATGAGGCCCCGCCTCCGCCAGCACCAGTTCCATTCCAGCAGACGGAGATGGGGCAAACACTGACGGCCATCCTGGAGGCCTTCAGAGCTCAGCAAGCCCCGGCCCTACAGCCAAACCCCGGGGCCAATTGGATGACGGTCTTCCGAGGACTTTCCCCACCATGCTACCAGGGGACGGAGTCTACAGTACGTACGGAGGAGTGGTTGGACACCATTTACGAGATGCTGGTAGGGATTCGATGCCCCACGGAGGAGGCAGTCGCTTTGGCAGTCTCCTGCTTAGAGTCACACGGAAAGAGATGGTGGAAATCTCAGTTGGACACCACCTTTGCAGGGATGGACTGTGCTGATATTACTTGGGAGGAGTTCAGAGCAGCGCTCTTGGGACATTTTGTACCTCAGTCGGCGAGAGATGACCTGGAGGATAGGATCCTGCGGTTGAGGCAGGGGAACAGGACTGTGGTGGAGTACTATCAGGAGTTCACTCACCTGGCCCGTTATGCGGACGCTTACCAGTTAGACGATGTTGGCTATGCCCGGAGGTTTTATAAGGGGCTACAGGATGACATGAGACAGGCCCTCCTTTCGTCTCAGAGGGGAGTCTGGCCAGGATTCTGGAGATGGCTAAGAAGAGAGAGGCGGATCAGCTTACAGTGAAGAACCGGAAGAGACTGGCTGATGATTCAGTGATTGGAGGGCGTAGAGACCGTCCTCGGGGCCAGGTTATTGGGGAGAGAAGGAACAGGGATCAGCCTCGTCAAGAGTTTGGGCAGGAGCAGAGGAGTCAGGGGGTATTGGCTCCCCAACCTATACAGATGCTGGAAATGCCAAGGGCGACAGAGCAGGCACCGGCGTGCTATCAGTGCAACCAGCCGGGGCATATCAAGAGGAACTGCCCTGTGAGGCGAGCACCCCCACCAGCACATCAGGGCGCTCCATCTCCCCGATAGTTTGGCGGATGAGGACAGGACCGAGGACGGGGATTTCAGGATCGAGGCCGCAGGCCAGAGAGAGAGCAGGTGTATGCTCTAGACCTGACACAGCCCCGAAACCCGGAGCAGGATATCACAGGTATGGCAGTACTTGTAAATTTTCTTCATATAAACTACTATTTTAAACATAACCTGGTTAGAAATTAAGAGAAGATAAACTACAAAAAGAATACTAAGACATTTAATTACCCCAGGCATAGTCTTCGTGAGCGGCAAGCCTGCTCACACCCTCTTCGACACTGGTGCGTCGCAGTCATTCGTGTCGGAGGATTTCGTGAAAGGACTGGCAGGAGTGGAGCCATTCACTGGGAAGATGATGAGGGTGCGCCTACCCGATGGATCAGAGATATTGACCTCTGCTCATTGTAATATGGAAGCGAGGATCGGCGGGAAGGCGTTTGAGGCACCAGCGACGGTTCTGAAGATGCTAGATTACGACCTAATTCTGGGCATGACTTGGCTGTATTGGAACCATGCCCAGATCGATTGCGTGGCGAAGAGGATCACCGTGAGGCACGGCGACTCCTTCATTGTTATCGAAGGTATTATACCAGCACCCCGTACCTTACTATCGTTTGTGCAGGCCGTTAAGGCCCACCTGCAGGGGGAAGAAGTTTATCAGGTCCTCTTTGAGGCGGTCGTAGCCAAGGACTCCATTGCAGATATTCTAGTAGTGCGGGACTTCGCCGAAGTGTTTCCAGAGAAGCTACCAGGGTTACCCCCGCACCAAGAGAAGGACTTTCAGATTCAGCTCATACCGGGGGCTAAGCCGGTATCCAGAGCTCCCTATCGGATGGCCCCAAAGGAGTTGGTTGAATTTCGGAGCCAGCTTCAGGAGTTAGTGGAGGCCGGGTTCGTTCGGCCTAGCTCTTCACCATGGGGAGCTCCGGTGTTGTTCGTTAAGAAGAAGGACGGGACCCTTCGACTGTGCATCGATTATCGGGCTTTGAACAGGTTGACAGTCCGGAATACTTATCCCTTACCAAGGATAGACGAGCTTTTTGACCAGCTGGATGGAGCCCATTGGTTCTCAAAGCTGGATCTGAGGTCAGGGTACTACCAGCTTCGTATTCGGGAGGAGGACATCCCGAAGACGGCCTTCAGCAGCAGATATGGCTTGTACGAGTTTACCGTGATGCCGTTCGGGCTCACGAATGCACCCTCCGCATTCATGACTTTGATGAATCGGGTGTTCGAGGAGTATCTGGACGTCTTTGTCATTGTATTCATCGACGACATTCTCATCTATTCAAGGACGGAGGAGGAGCATGCGAGTCATCTGGCCTTGACCTTGGGGAAGCTGCGCGAGCATGAGATGTATGCCAAGTACAGCAAGTGCCAGTTCTGGCTAAAGGAGGTGGCCTTTCTGGGCCATGTCATCAGTGGAGCAGGTCTGGCAGTGGATCCGGCCAAGATCCAGGCATTACGGGATTGGCCATCGCTAAGGTCGGCCACGGATGTTCGAAGTTTCTTGGGACTTGCCGGTTACTACCGGAAGTTCGTCGAGGGGTTCTCTCAGATTGCCCTCCCTCTTACGTCTCTGACGAAGAAGGAGTCCCCTTTTATCTGGACGCCTCGATGCGAATCTGCCTTCCAGGAGCTGAAGGATCGTCTCACCTCGGCCCCCATCCTTGCTCTTCCATCAGGGAAGGAGGGATTCCAGGTATATACAGATGCTTCCTATCAGGGGATGGGTGCCGTTCTGATGTAGAATGGGCACGTAATAGCCTATGCCTCCCGTCAGTTGAAGCAGCACGAGCAGAACTACCCCGTGCACGATTTGGAGATGGGGGCAGTCATCTTTGCTCTTAAGATCTGGCGACACTATCTCTACGGAGTACATTGTGATATCTTCTCCGGCCACAAGAATCTGAAGTACGTCGACACCCAGAAGGAGTTAAACATCAGACAGAGACGCTGGGTGGAATTCCTGTCGGACTACCAGTATACCATGCACTACCATCCGGGGAAGGCGAACGTGGTCGCGGATGCTCTGAGCCGGAGAGCGAGTACGACGGGAGTAGGCCCGCAGCTGTTGGCCTTGGAGTTGATTAGATCATTCGAGGAGATGCAGATTTCGCTAGTGTCTGAGGATGACCTGGAGCTGTACACGGAGTACCTGGGGTCGATGGCTACTACTGATGACATTCGGGACCGCATCAGAGATGGGCAGATGCTGGATGAGAGAGCTGAGCCGATATTCCGAGCCTTGGAGGAAGGCACGACAGGAGATTACTCTTTGAGGGATGGGCTCCTGTGTTTCCGGGGCAGAGTCTACATACCAGCAGGAGGACGGATCCAGGAGGATATTTTGACGGAAGCTCACTGCAGCCGGTATTCGGTACACCCGGGGATCACCAAGATGGTAAAGGATTTAAAGAGGATGATGTACTGGCCGGGTATGAAGAAAGATATTACATATTTTGTGACGCATTACGAGGCCTGCCAGCTCGTGAAGGCAGAATGTAGGAACCCGGCAGGTTTGCTGCAGCCGCTTCCAGTGCCGGAATGGAAGTTTGAGGATATAGCCATGGACTTCATACATGGGCTACCTCGATCCCGTGCGGGGAATGACTCGATCTAGGTGATAGTGGACATGCTAACAAAGGTGGCCAGATTCATTCCAGTGGCAAAGGGCGCACCAGTCAGTGTATTAGTACGGAGGTTCATTGAGCAGTTTGTGCGTTATCATGGGGTGCCCAAGACTATCGTTTCGGATCGGGATGGGCGGTTTACATCCAGGGAATGGAGGTCAGTCCAGGCCCATCTGGGTTCTCGGTTGACATTCAGCACAGCTTTTCACCCTCAGACCGACGGACAGACAGAGCGCACCAACCGTACACTGGAGGATCTGTTGCGACTATGTATTTTGGACCGTGGCGAGCCTTGGGAGAGATTGCTGCCACTGGTCGAGTTTTCATACAACAACGCTCATCAGTCCAGCATAGGCATGGCTCCATACGAAGCGTTGTACGGAAGGAGGTGCAGAACCCCACTATCATGGGTTCAGAATGAGGATCCGCAGGCACTAGGCTCGGAGTTCGTGGGAGATACAGATGCTCAGATTAGATTAATCCGAGACAGGATGTTGGAAGCCCAGAGCAGACAGGCGAAATACTACGATGCGAGGCATCGTCAAGTAGAGTTCCAGGTAGGAGACCGGGTTTTCTTGAAGATACGGCCGATGCACGGAGTCTCGCGGGTTCGCGGGCGGAAGAAGCTCAGTCCAAGATATATGGGGCCCTATAGGATCCTGGAGCGGATCGGCCCCTTAGCCTATAGACTGGAGCTACCGCCGGAGTTAGCGGGATTGCATGACGTCTTCCACGTCTCCTCACTTCGGAGGGCTCTACTACGCCCTGAGCAGCTGATTTCCTCGGCAGATGGCCCGGTGGCCTCGGATCGGTCAGTCAACTTGGAGCCTATCAGGATTGACGACACAGCAGTGCGTGTCTTGCGACGGAAGAAGGTTCCGTTAGTCAAGGTTCTGTGGAACAATCATGGGCAGGAGGAGCATACATGGGAGCCACAGGACTTGATGCAGCAAAAATACCCGGAACTTTTCGTCAGGTATACCTCACAACCCCTCTGGACAATTAATTTGCCTTCCTGTTTTAAATCAATGGGACTGAAACTTCAAGAATAGGGGCTAATCTTTTGTTTATTGGGGTGTATATACCTAGTTAAGTGGGTGAATTAATCTTACATTGAAAACCGCACAAAACAAACATAACGTAGAGATGTAATTTCTTTAATTCTCATGGGATGTTACAAGCTTCTCTTCCCGATTAGAGTCCCGTAGGCTTAACTTTGATTTCGGGGACGAAATCTTTGTTTTGTTTATTGGGATTTGTAACATCTCATTTCCGGCTAGACCCCTAGGAGTCGGTTGGTTGTGGTAGAACCCTAGGGAGCCCAAAAGTTGAAATAAATCGACCAAGATTTCGGGTCACGGGTTGGTCACGCCCGTGACCGACCCGTCACGCCCGTGACCTAGGGCGTGACTCATTCGACGATCGTCAATCTCAGGGGGACGATCGTCGGGCGCAGAATTTTCCACCCGGCCCTGTCACGCCCGTGACCCAGGTGTCACGCCCGTGACCTGGGGCGTGACTCCTTCGACGATCGTCGATCTTAGGTAGACGATCGTCGGGCGCAGAATTTGCCTCATGGCCTATCACGCCCGTGACTCACAGAGTCACGCCCGTGACATAGGGCGTGACCACGGTCGACGATCGTCGATTTCAGTTCGACAGTCGTCGGCCCAGAATTAGTCACCAGACATGTCACGCCCGTGACCCGCAATGTCACGCCCGTGACATAGGTCGTGACTACGCTCGACGATCGTCGACCCAGAATTGGCTAACCGGGCCTGTCACGCCCGTGACCTATGTGTCACGCCCGTGACCAAGGCCGAAACGTCACCCAGACTGGAAATTTCCGTAATCGACGCCATAATAAATTCTGACTATGGGAATGAAAACCAAGAGTATTTA
Source organism: Platanthera zijinensis (assembly GCA_039513925.1). Lineage (NCBI taxonomy): Eukaryota > Viridiplantae > Streptophyta > Magnoliopsida > Asparagales > Orchidaceae > Platanthera > Platanthera zijinensis. The sequence goes on from CM077092.1 coordinate 136,513,418, forward strand.
TGGGTCGTTTCCTACTTTAATTATGTTAATAATTAAGGAAAAGTGGGTCCAATAGGAAATCGCCACCTGGCAAACGCCTCTTCATCTCCAGCGTTTCAACTGCCATTCGTCATAACCGAAACGTCATTAAGGGAAATATTAAGAGCCATGAACGTTTCATCCTTTCCCCTCCCCACTTGCTGATCTATAAAAGACTCCTAAGAGCAAGGGGAAAAGGTTACACTCTCCATCAAACTGTTTCAGATTTCCCCCTTGCTGTTGAAGAATTTCCGGCGACGCCACCACCGCGCCAATGGCTTCCCGACGCTCTGCACGCCTCCAGCCCGCGAACAAGGTCCTCCCCTCCCTCTTCTTCTGCGGATAGATCTTAGAAATCGTTAGGAGAGATATCGGGCTCAAAAGAGCCAGATCGGGTGAGCGTATTCGTGGTTTTTCCGAAAATTTCATGGCGGCGGGTTCGCCGGAAACCGCCTCTCCGGCGGCCGTGCCGCCGCCCGACGATAGCCCTCACTTCAACAAAGGTGGTGGTGGTGGTGGCCGGCCAGGGAGATGGCTGGATGGCCGGGAAATAGTTTGGAAAAGCTATAGGAAATTAGGTTTTCAGGGCTCTGGTTTCGGGCTGTAGAAGAAGATGAACAGTGCCATTTAATTAGATTTTATGTGTGAAGCAATTTCTGAATGAAAATATCTGTCACTTTGAATATTTTGGGAAAAATATCTAGAGGCTCCTACAGGAAAAGTGGTCAACATAGCAAATGTAGCCCTTGAGGTCTAGTTTAATTTAAAATTAATTCCACTCGATTTGGAATCCTGGTTAGACCACAGCACCCTTTTTGGTGAGGTCTATCCAGAGGGCTGTCTTGACCTTTGAAAAATTCCCCACTCCAATCCAGTCATCAAAATGACTTGAAATTTGGGGTGTTGCCTGATATTATCTATATTTGGAAGCTGTCCAAAATTTAGGATTTTTGGGAAATATTTTTCTATAGTTTTTAGGAAAATTCAATAATCCTAGCCGAATTTATTTAGATGGTTAAATAATTTCCAAACCCTCCCAAATTTTGGTGAGTGGTCCCTGGGTTCACCATAAGGTTCTGTATAATTTTTCATCTCATTTGGGGATGGTTTGGATTAGAAATGATCAACCCTAAGTTTTGCCCTAATAAGGGGTCTTAGGTTAAAAGTGCATTTTTGATATTTGAGTGGTCAGATCACCTCAACAGAGTCTGAGACTTTTACCACTGGCTAGTAATATTCTCTAGCACCCCCTCATAGAGTTTGAGGTGGATCGGGGTAAGTTTGCCCTAAGAACCAAGGCCAAACCCTAAGGATGGATCTTGGTGGTTTGTGAAGGTCATGTGGTCAAATGACCTTGGATTGACCCGAAATTGGGTGAAGAGAACCATAGGGCCAATATAGTTCTCTAGATGAAATCTTAGTTGATTTGGAGACCGTTGGGATACCTAAAAATCTAACCCTAGTTTAGGGTGCAAAACTTGTAGAGATAGGAAATGACACCAAGACACATTGAAAAGTGTTGAGATTTGGGTAGACTGAATTATAGGGATGGTATAAGCTCTGGATATTTTACTATGAATTTTAAGATTATTACTTTGGATACTTCATTAATGATTTAGTAGCTTGTATGATTTGCTTAGAAAATTTATTATGGAATACACACTTCTTGGAAATTGATGAAATTTAGGCAGAGAACGTTTATTATGGTTTTAAATCTCTGTGAATTTTTATGGGATTTTTGGAAGTTTAATTCTAAGGCTTGCTTCATTAAGTATGTTTTACCTTGAATATTTGATCAAATCTTTAGTGGTGTTTAGCAAGCTGGTAAAATTATGATTCTTTGCACAAAGATCTTTTCTATATCATACTACTGACTAGTAATTTTTCTATAATTTTCCGATGAATAATTTCAGTACTTCCTTCTTTACACAGGATTAATGTGCTTATACTGGATAAATTATTTAGAGGCTAAATACTTTCTGTAAAATTCTAAAAACTTGTATTTGAGGTTATCTTGCTGTTATTTAGTGATCATGATTTTTGGGTAGCCATTACTTAGGAGGATCATGTAGTTCATGTTTAAAATGGCCCATGGCCCATCCTTTGAGAAAATTAAATAAATATCAGATTAATTAGGAAAATTATAAGTTTCTGGATTTAGACAAATTATGTTATGGTAGACCTCCAGTAAAAATTATAGGAGATTTGGATGTCAATTTGGAGTACCTTCCCTTGTGTACCTCATACAGCTTAGGATGGTGTGCATATAGTAAAACCACGGAATTCTGGTAGTTGATGGTTGGTAGGGCAAGTTAAGATTGAGTTCATCATTGGAAGTCAGGATAATTAGAGTGTGAGACTGGTTAGGATAAGGGAGTACGAGAACGACGAAAGATCGTCCATCCCGGGAAGAAGAGGAAGAGTCTTAATACTCTAGGGTTAGAACTAAAGTAACTAAAAGAGGATCGGGTTAAGGGATATCAACCAATAATAATAAGTGCCTTGCGAAAGGGAACTTCGGGCCGTAATGTCGCCGTCTTGGTTCCTAGTGCCCCTTGAGAGCCCTTCACGGGGTATACCGGGGGCAGTCCCGGGCTAACGTAAACCATAGGAATAATGAATTAAAAGAGCAACTAGTATAACTAGGGTTGCACATTTACACTCCCCGATAGCTAGGAAAGAAGAATTATAGGGTTGGTTGCCATTCAGACAGTAGCTCTGAAGGTAGATGCACGGACGGACTGTCCGGGGGGCCGAGGGCTCGAGGGTTGGAGTACAGAATAAAGGTGGTGGGTCTTCGGTATCTGATTGTCGTTCACACCGACATCGGTACGCTGACTCGGCGGTGTGGGACACTTAGCCAAAGAAAGTCTGGTGGGTACAGCCAGCAGTAGTATGCAGATACTCTAGGTTGTGTTCTTCTAGGGGCGTACGGAAGGGCTAGGCCTGGAAGTGTGGATGCCCGCCTAGGAGTGGGGGGCCCGACCCACTGTCTCCGTTTGCCACTACGGAGGTTCCTGGGAGTGAAGCTAGCTGCCCGAACAGGGGGAACTAAAGGTCTGTGCGCATAGAGTCGTGTGCGTGAGTTGCACTTGCATGAATCATGGCATAGCATATCACTACACTCATATTTGCATACAACCGACACCCCAACGTATAAATTGGTATGGGACTTTTTATACGATGGGAGCCTTGCAGAAGACCCCTTAACTTATAAGTTTGTATGGGCATTCATATAAATTAAGGTTACATACTTATTTACTTGCTTGTTTACTTACTGTTCTCTAGCTGTCTTTTTATACAAATTGCTACTTATTAACTGCTCTCCTTATTACTTACTGCCGTAGGATTGTTAGATCTAATTCATTCTAAATAACTACTAGATTAGCTCCCTGTCACCTGCTTGATTATTCTCCAATTTTGTAGCTTTCCTTTCCTCCTCTCCGCCCGGTGCTTAGGAGCCGTGGTGGGAGGGGTAGGGGACGATAGGGCTTAGTCTTTATGACTAATGGTTTTCGAACCAAACATTACAGGAGCTCCGGATGGGAGACAGGGACCAGCAGTCCAGGGACCAGCACCAGCGGAGTACGGTGCGCATGGAGGTGGGACAGTCTAGCACCGGTGCACCTGCGACCAGCTCCGTGAGTGATTAGTATTTTCTTAGCTTCCGCGATGAGTGACTTGTAGTGAGGACTCTGATGTACTGGGCTCGAGCCCATTTATCTATTTTCCTGTTATTATCTATTGATGGACTGGTTATGATTTCACTTTTATTTACATGTTTCTGTGGACTTGTTTACATTTATGTATAAATACTTCTCTCTCTTGTGATCGAAAAGGGCCGGCAGAATTGGCGTTTTGTAGTGGTTGCCTTCCCGTGAGTCGGTGCCACCGCAAAGCGGCAATTCTGGGCTAAGACCCCGGTGGTTGAAAAAGAAAAAAAAAGGGGTCTTACAGTCCACTCACCTTGAGGAGTGTCTAACACGTACTGGGCATGAAGAAGAACCTCTTCTCAGTGACTAACACGGTGGATGCGGGCTATCGCGTTCTGTTCGGCTTGACAGAAGTGAAGTTTCTCCGCAACGTGTCAACAGAAAAGGTTGGCGTTGCTCATGTAGGGAGAAGAGCGAGGGACTTGTTTGTGCTATCAACAAGCTCCTATATTGATCGGATGAGGGCCAATGATAGTGCAGTTATCTGGCATGAGCGACTAAGATATGTTGGGATGGACAAATTGAAAGCTATGACAGTGAAGAGCCTTGTGAAAGGCTTGCCTAAGTTGTCATCCTTCGGTGACGGTCATGTTCGTGCAGGGTGTCAATATGGAAAGGCTCATCATCTTCTACTTGACAAGTCGCAGACCAGGAGTAAAGCACCATTGTTGTGTATCCATGGTAATCTGATGGGGCCAACCGTCACCTCCAATCTTAGAGGGAGTAGGTACATGATGGTCTTGATTGATGACTACTCAAGGTACACTTGAGTGTATTTCATGAAGGAGAAGTCGGATGCATTCCATTTGTTTGTGGAGTTCAAGGAGCTGGTGGAGGGCTAGCTTGGCCTGCGAGTAAAGAAGTTGAGAACAGACAATAGAGGTGAGTTCATTTCACATGAGTTCTTTAACTTCTGTAGGAAGCACGGGATCCGAAAAGAGCTCACTTGTGTGCATACTCCACAACAAAATGGAGTAGCAGAGCGAAAGATCTGCAATATGACGGAGACCTGCAAGTGTTGGCTTCATGTCAAAGGCATTCCAAGGTCTTTTGGTGCAGAAGGGATGACCTGCGCAACTTATGTCATCAATCGGATGTCTCTGAGTTCGATCAACATGAAGTATCCTCATGAGATGATGTTTAAGGAGAAGCTTGGAGTTGGACGTCTTCAGGTGTTCGGATCGACCTACTACGTTCACATCCTAGATGCTCTCATGACAAAGTTGGATCTAAAGGCAAGAAAGCTTGTCTTCGTGAGCTATGACGAGTGGAAGAAGGGATGAAAGTGTATGGAACGAGTGACGAAGAAGTTTGTCTTTTCGAGAGACGTGGTCTTCGACGAGCTGACATATTATGAAGGTGGCTCCTCAGTAGAGCTGCAAGAAAGCAGGCCGGACGACGGACAAAAGGAGTTTGTTGAGGATCTTCTAGTGGAGTTGTCTGTGTCACTAAGAGCTCTAAATATTTCTAGCTCTGGGGCAGAGGCTTCTAGTTCAAGAAGTTGGGGGAGCGATGCTCCTAGTGTGCCCGAGAACAGAGCTTATTTAGAAGAAGCAATGGAGGTAGTCGGTAAAGGTCAAACTCTTCGGAGATCAAAGAGGATCATCAAACCACCAACTCATTATAGCGAAGGAAACACAGTGAGCTTGGTCTCTTATTTCTTCGCAGACCCTCTGGATGAGCGTGAGCCTTCTATCTTTGAAGAAGCCACTGGAGTCAAGGAGTGGGATAATGCCATGGATGAGTAGATGGCTGGTCTCAGGAAGAATCAGGTATAGGACCTTGTGCCCAAGGTCAAAGGCATTACTCCCGTGACATGCAAGCGGGTGTACAAGCTGAAGAAGAAGGCAGATGAGAGAATCGAGCGGTACAATGCTCGCCTTGTAGCTCGAGAGTTCTCTCAACAGTACGGAGAAGACTACAATAGGACTTTTAGTCCTGTTACCAAAATGACTTCAATACAAGTGGTGATGGCCTTGACGGCTTGCCAAGGTTGGAAGATGTGGCAGTTAGATGTAAATAATGTCTTTCTGTACGGGGAAATTAATAAGGACATCTTCATGGTTCAGCCACCGGGATACGTGTCTAAAGACTATCCAGGATATGTCTGCAAGCTCCGGAAGGCTCTTTATGGATTGAAGCAAGCTCTACGGGTATGGTACAAGAAGATCGCATAATACCTCAAGTTCTGTGGTTATTTTCCCTCAGATTCATATTCGAGCTTGTTCATCAAGAAGAGGGGGGATTCATGTCTTGGTGTTGTTATATGTGGACGACATGATCGTCACGGGGAACTCCGAGGAGGAGGTAGCTAGGCTCAGGGAAGAGCTAGCTATTCGATTCGAGATTGACTTGGGTGAGCCCCACCACTTCCTTGGACTCGAGAAAGAGGAAAGAGAGCGGTGTACTCGTTTCCCAAAGGGGCTATGCAAAGTGGATTGTTCAGCGATTCAGCATGCGGGAGGGGAAGAGTAATTCTACTCCACTTGATGTTGACATCAATCTTCGACGAGATGAGGAGAGGATACTTCAATATCCTCTAGTGTTTCGGGCTTTGGTTGGGAGCCTTATTTACTTGACGATTACAAGGCCAAACATTGCTTATGTTGTAGGCCGAGTAAGTCGGTATATGAAGGAACCCCGGAAGCTTCATCTGATGGCGGCAAAGAGTATTCTGAAGTACATGAAATCCACTTCTGATATGGGTCTCCTTTATGGGAGAGACACGAGCTTTAACCTGCATAGTTACACAGGTGCTGACTATGGGGGGGGGATTCAGACGACTGAAAGTTGACGTCTGGTTATGTCTTTATATGTGGATCAACGGGTATCTCTTGGTGCAGTAAGAAATAAGATTCCGTGTCTGTCTCTACTACAGAAGAGGAGTACAAGGCTTCGGCTTTGGCAGCTCGGGAAGCCATCTGGCTTAGGAGGCTAGTAGAGGACGTCCATGAAGAAGTGTGCGGCCTCACTCTATTATACGGTGACAACGAGAGTGCCCTTAAACTGGTTAATAATCCAGTTTGTCATGCGCGGAGCAAGCACATTGAGATTGAGCACCATTTCATTCTGGAGAAGGTGTTGGAGAGGTCTCTTGTGATTGGACATGTGCAGAGCGAGGACAACATCGCGAACATCTTCACGAAGCCGCTGTCAAAGGGGCCATTTACTCGGTTACAGGGACTGCTGTGGCTGGTTTCCACTTCTCACTTCAAGGAGGAGTGTTGAAATTTTTGAAATAAAAGTGGTGGTCTGGCGGCTTGGGTGATCTGTCCGCGTGGTCTGTGCAGACAGGTATGACAACTAGTCAGTTCGGCAAAGGAGTGGTAGGCAGGTTGTTCCCTGAAGGTTATCGGGTGGATATGATGGTTATCCACGTAGTTTGCCGGTTTGTGCAGACTGGTTCTGGAGTCCGCCGTTTTTGTGCGGACTGGTCTTTGTATCCGCTGGTGCTGTGTTCGCACCAGGGATGGCTGGTGTTACGGACTTGGTCTAGTTTTGTACTAAGTCCAGGTGTGCTCAGTCCGGGAGGCCGCACGGTTAGCGCAGACTGCTTTCTTAGTCCACCAAATTCGGCAGCTGTCAGCCTTGTGCGCTTAGGTTGCGGGCTTGGAGTGTGCAGACTGGAGTAGTGTCCGCAAGTGTGTGCAGACTGGTGTTGTGTCCGCTTGTGTGTGGATTGTTGGTTGTTCATAGGGTCCTCTAGTGTCTTGATCTAGTCTTGGCGGTCTGTTCGGCTTTGTCACGGTGGACTAGTTTTGTGTTTGCAGTTGTGCGGACTCATTCAGTGCTCGCCGCGAGATAGGGTGGCGATCCTATCGGCTAGGGCGATGATCACACTCCTCTCCATGCCTATAAATAGGACCCATTGTCACATTAACATTACATCTAAATGAACAGTTGTGCGGATAGCGCTGGAAAGCCAGGGACTTGGTTCTGACTTCAGTCAGGGACAATGCGGACTCTGCGATTAACAGCAGGTCACGGCTTACGACCAGATGGTTTTCTCTTCCGCAACTTTTTCCAGTTCAATAAGCTATCCGCTTCTGATGGCTTGTTCAATTCGGCAGCAGTGTTCGGAGCGGTCTGGCGGCTAGGCGATTTTGCGGTCAGGAGGCTTGTAGATCAGCGGACATAGTTCTTTTTCAGCTTTGGAATAACAGGTTGTCAGCGCGGCTAGGTTGCGGTCTGGCGACTTGACGGCTTAAGCGGACTCTGTAGGCAGCTCGACAGAGTTGACGACTTCTCATTGAGACCGCACAGCTAGTCTTGTATTTCTTGTTTTTTGCTTCCATCGAGTACATCTGCGAATCATTCCTCGTCATGTATGCCTCGCATTGTAAAGATTTTTTGATAATACAAGATTCTTGCTCATCTGTTTGCATCTGATTTATTTGACTTCAGATATGTTGAGTGTTCCTTCGTCTGGTTTCCCGTTTTCTGCGATTCATAAATTTTTACAGGTTAATGCTTCATTTGTTTCGGTGTTTTACCGCCTGTGTTTGGAGCAAACGTTACCGGACGACGGGTAAATAAACGGGCGCAGACGGCATTTGCTCTATTTGCACCCTCCAGACAGAGGAAAAGCCGCTCAAAAGCAGCGGCCCGCCCTCCGGTTCCATCCTCCCTTCCCATACGCTGTCTCTGCCCGCCACCGCCGTGCCAAATAAAGCCTAATTTTTTTAGGCGATTGTTAACCACAATCCGGTTTTGGCTATTCGCACCACATTGTTAATCACAATCCGAAAATATAACCGCACCTCATTTTTTTTCTTGCCGCACCCTGATATTTTTTTTACGAGCCCGAAAATATCCTATAGTGATGTGCGTGAAACAGCTAATAGAGTAAGATGACACGAGAAAGATGCCGGAGACGGAAGCAGCTCGGCGAAGAGGAAGACGGGGTGCGGCTTCCGCGAAATGAGGGAGATAGAGTGCGAGTAAAGTTTTAGAAAAAAAGTTTTTAAAACAAAATGAGGTGCGGATAATCATATGAGAGGTGCGATTAACAATAGCCATTTTTTAACCTTAAAAATGAGAATTAAAATTAGAAAGTACCAATGGCTCCCCTGTATTTTAGTTTTAAGAGTTTATCCCTACTACTCTAACCCTAAATTTATCGCAAATGAGATAAATATTGGAAATCAAAGTTTAGAATATTAAAATTTATGTTTTAGAATTTCTATTCTCTTCTAATTTAACATTAAAAATATAATATTAGTTCGGTTAGGTTGAAAATCATCATCGCCAAACTCCATCCTTGTTCCCCGAAACCTCCCCCCTCGCGATTCCGTGGAAGCGATCCCGTCGGCGCCGAAACTCCTCCATCGCAAGTGCCTGTACGACGTAGGTCGACGCCTCTGACATTCTGCGCCCGATCTTCTCCGCCCAATTCTTCGCCGCGCTCTCGCCCTTAGGCTAATCGGTGTAGCGCCCAGGCGCGGCACTGTCAGTAGCGTAATTTACCCGCCGGAGACGGCGGAATCATCCGTATTTGGAGGGAATTAGATGTGTTTTGGCGAATTACCACGAGAGAAGGCCGCTCCAGTTCTAAGATACGCTTCTCCAGAGTGACGCTGTTGGGAGGTGATGCTATACTTTATCGAAGTTTAATGCATTTCTCTACGTAATACATCGTTAAGTGCTGTTATTTGAACTCATCATTTTGATTCGAAGATTTATTTTAGGAAGGAAATTAAGGAATTAGAGAGATTGTGAGTTTAGATTGAGATAGAAATAAGAAGAGAGGAACTTCTATGGACATCTTTCATCTTCTTTGTAAACACTTATGACAGTTTTATACAGTGAACTAACAATCAGAAATATATATCCCTTTTCAAGCTCTTCTTCTGCTGTCTTCATTATGATATTGTTTTATACAGTGAACTAACAATTTATATTCATTTCATGACTCAGGAATGAAATGAAATAAAGTGCAAGGTGCCCAAATTTTTGTGTGTTTTTCTCTATTTTCCAAGATTCTATTGTAGTTATTGCGCATACCATTTGTATAACAACTTTAAGGACAAATACTTGAAGATCTATTACATTTGGACTTCTTGTCGGCAGTAAATGCCTATACCGAGTCAGAGTTCATAACATCAATGAGTATGATGGAAAGACATAATGCCGGTGCCCACAAATGGTTGATGGATATTCTTAAATAATCATGGGCGAGAGATAAATTTGATACAAGTTCTAAAAGTGATTTGTAAATAATAATATGTCTGAATCATTTAATTCATGGATTGGATAGTTGAGGGAAAAATCTATATTAACATTGCTTTATCAAATTGGAGTGAAAACAATGACGATGATTGAAAAAAAGATATGGGGTGTGATGCCATGTATTGGAAAAGTAACACCCAAGTGCATGAAGAAATTAGACATGTCACAATTTCACTTTAGAAAATGCAAAGTGGATAATTGCGGTCATAATGAGTATGAAGTTTCTGATGTTGATGGTGGTAGATATGTAGTGAACTTAAATTCTTGGATATGAGAGTGTCGTGCTTGGGAATTTAAAAGTATGAAATTGAACATGTCGTGCTTAGGGAAAAAATAGACCGTTTTAGTAATATTTTCAAATGAATATTTGAAAGAAAGAAATGTTTTCATTAGATTTAATTTTAGGTTGCTCAACAACTAATTAAATTGCTACCTTCACAAACTTCCAAATAATTTCTAACAGACTTCATGATATAAATTAAGGTAAAAACTAATGCATTTTCTACCAGGCTCTGACCTTTTGCTGTTTGCCATTTCCTTTTCAAGAGCGATTTATAACTTAATATAAGAATAAAATATCTCCTTTTATAAGAAAAATCCAATTGCCATATTGGTTAGCCTTTAACTTTACTCTCCATTTGCGGAGAAAATCTTAGGTGGGTTACTCCCATGTATTTCTAGGTGGGAGATGTGTATTTACCGTAGGATCGAGCATTCAACGGCTAAGATACGGTCGTATCTGTTGGAGATACAACCGTATATACCGCTCATCGATACGGCCATATCTCGGCCGTTAATCCTTATTTAACTGCAGATCTCCGCCGTATCTCCCACCTAGAGATACATGGGAGTAACCCACCTACAATTTTTTCCCATTTGCGTGGATTCAAGACCCACGCCCAACATTTTTACTTGAATTTTGATAAACTCAAAATCAATTTAATTTACATCATATACAAAGGGTAAAAAGTGAATTTTGTATAAAAATGATTTTCCTTTTATTTATTTTTATTTTTGAAAACTGTCTTACATAAGAAAAATTAGGGGCTACAACAGTTCTTTTAAAAGTTATAGTAGGCCAAACGTGTTTCCTTTAAAATATAAAGGTGTCACAAGTACTTTACCCTTAAAATTATTTGATTTTTGCTGTCGGCAAAAACCTGATTTCTACTCAAAATCCATTTTCTTCTCGCTCAACGAAGACCTCTGTCGGTGATTGTGCAAATCACATAACTGTTGTCATGCCGATGAGTGAATCGACATGCAGATAGTCCAAAAAAATACTATCATTTGGCCGATATAAAAATGCATTTAGAGTCCTAAAAAGTCCCGACTATCTGAGTTTTCAAGAAACCTTAGGAGCGGTAAAGAGGAGATTCAAGGCGCTTAGGTCCGATATCAGGGATCCAGTGTCAAAAATGCCAGAAGTGCATTTAACCTATAAAGTGAAGTTTCCGCTATTTTGATTGTGGTTTCTTGAATTTTAGTTGTTTTTTTTGCGAATATAACTCGTCTTTTGTTGTTTGCGTCTCATTATTCTGAATCTCATTGTGGCGGTAATTTGTTGTTTAAATAATGCAATGCAAGAGTTTACACACACCCCTTTCTTACTGGAAAAATGCATCCACGAACAAACTGCTAATGTGTTGTATGGTTTAGTAGCACGAAGGGATTGACAATGAACCACATGAAAAAAATAAAAATGTGCTACGATAAATGTTACAGAGCTGCATGGCGTCGAGCCTCCATGGCGAGTTTACATGCGCCAGACGTTTATATCGGACGACCCCACCGAGGCCGCGGAGGAGATTGCGGGCTAGACGTTATCGTATTATTTATTTTTTGTATTTATGTTTTATTTCGACAATTATGTTTTTTATTTTAGCATTTATATTTTGGCGGATTATTTGCGCCGCTGTTTGCACCCCACTACTATAAGGGGTAGCGCTTGTACTCGTTTTGGACATCTTGGATGAATGTTTGTTTTTCCATCCTCTTCTCTCTAACCCTAAACCTCCCTCTCTCTTCTTCTTCCTCTCTCTCTCCCTTTCTCCTTCCCGTAGCCGACCGAACACCCCACCACCCGTGTTTGTACTAATTGGTCCAACCTCCGTCCCGCCCGCCGAAGGCTATTGGTGTTTCCACCCGCCGTGGCGCCAGACCTCCAATAGCCGCCGTCCACCTGTTCCAGCGCCGCCGTCCGCCCGTTCCAGCACCACCCGACTGCATCCCGCGCGCCTCACTGCGCCGCGAAATCCCGCGCGCCTCCGCCGCGAAATCCCGCGCGCCCGCTTCAGCACCGCACCGCCGTGTCAGGCGCGGCCGCCCGACCGCTTCCGTGCGGCTTTCTGCGCCGCCCCGCCGTTGCGTCCAGGCCGCCTCGGCCGCTCCGCGCCGCGGTCCTTCTTTCCCCCTCCGTTATGGCACCAACGAGGCCCTCCTCCGCCGTGTCGGCGCCCAGGAGTCCCTCGTGGCCTCCATGCGTGCCTCCCTTGTCGCCCTTCATGCCAAGATCGATGCCCTCCAACCCTCCAACGCCTCCTCTGCCAACGGATCCGTGTGCCCGTCCCACCGATGCGTCCATCCTCGGAGCGGCACCTTTTCCGCACAACGAAGACTCCGCTGCCTCGTTTCCCCCAGGCCGTCCAATCCTCGCCCTGGATCTCCCAACCTTCGCAGGTGTGGACCCGATTGGGTGGATTGCCAAGGTGGATTTGTACTTCGACCTCCACCGTACTCCCAAGCAGGACAAAGTCTCTACCGCCGTCGTGGGACTCGTAGGCTCCACCCTTCATTGGGCCCGGTGGCTCTGACAGTCCAACCCATCTACTCTTGGTCGGAGATCAAACAGGAGATGATCCGCCATTATGATAGCCGCTATTCCGGATCCGCCATCGGACGACTGTGTGGGGTACGCCAATCCGTCGCATTGGATGATTCATCGATGAGTTTGTGGCTCTCGTCACCCATGTTCCGGGCCTACCACCGGGTCATTTTCTCAGCTTCTTCATGCAGGGCCTTCTGCCCAACATCCAGTCCCGGCTCCGCACCCATCACCCCCAGACAGTTTCTGAGGCCCTCGACATGGCCCGCTTTGTGGAGGCGGATTTGTCTCCTCGACCCCCGCCAACTCTAGGAGGCCCTTCGCCGGGAGGCCGACCGTGGCAGGACCACTACTCCGGAGCCTCAAGCCCCTCATCCCCCTCCAGCCGCCCGTCCAGGCTGTCCAACCCCTCCTAAGCGATTCTCCAACCGCGAGTTTGACGACCTCCGCCGCAAAGGGCTATGTTTCCTCTGCCGTCAGCCCTATTCCCCGACTTACGTCTGCGAAGTCAAGGAGTTCCATGCCATCATCGACGACTTCGAACCAGAGATTACCGATCCTCGAGTGACGTCGTTATGACCCTGGAGCTGAGTCCGGATGATGCTCAACACCCGCCGTCAGGCTCTTACCTAGCTGATAGGGCCGGTGGTAGCGCCCGGAGGTTGGCCAAAGGAAAGTATTCTCGCTCTGGGAAACCACCGAGGCCGTCACTGACACCAACCTTCACTGTTTGGAGCTTCCATGTTTCTCTGTGGGCGAGCATTTCAGGGCCCCAAACCATGAAGTTGGCGGGCAAATTGGGGGACCGCCACATTGTCATCATGGTAGACAGCGTGAGAACCCGCCCACCCATATCACATCTCAAAACCCAGGTGTTGAGATGAAGGGTGACGGGGTACATAAACACGGAGGAGCGAGTGCTGCGAGCGATGTGAGACTAATCCCAACCACAGGACCGCGAGGATATTCCGCCACAGGGGGCCCACCGGGGTCAACACCCAGACCAGGAACGCGATGGGGAAAGCCACGGGGGTCGGTCCCACACACACGTGTCCTGCTGGCAAATTACTCCAACACACCCCCGCAGCAGGACAACCATCCTCTGATACCATGTGAGAACCCGCCCACCCATATCGCATCTCAAAACCCAGGTGTTGAGATGAAGGGTGGCGGGGTACATAAACACGGAGGAGCGAGTGCTGCGAGCGATGTGGGACTAATCCCAACCATAGGACCGCGGGGATATTCCGCCACAGGGGGCCCACCGGGGTCAACACCCAGACCAGGAACGCGATGGGGAAAGCCACGGGGGTCGATGCCACACACACGTGTCCTGCTGGCAAATTACTCCAACAGACAGCGGGACCAGCCATAATTTTCTCTCCTCTCAACTGGCCTAGCAGCTTCGCCTTCTGATGGAGCTCTCTCCGGTCTTCGCTGTTAGTTTGGGCGATGGTCGCCTTCGCTCAATCCAGGGCCGTTGTCCGGCCGTCTTGCTTTCAGTGGACCCTTACTCGGTGGCAGACTTCTACGTCTTCGGGCTTAGCGGGATTGACGCCATCCTGGGAGTTGCGTGGCTCTGCACGTTAGGCGACGTGTGGGTCAACTGGGGGACTATGACGATGCGTTTCTTCCAGGACGGTCGGGAGTGCTGCCTTGTGGGGGATGCCGCACTACTTCGCTCCCCCATCTCCTTCCGCACCATTCAGAGGACTTCAACCGTCGATTTTTCGGCATGGCTCTAGTCCATCTCGGACGCTGCACCACCGTCTCCATCACCACCTCCGGCCCTTCAGGCCCTCATATCCGAGTTTGCAGACCTCTTTACTGCACCATCCGGGTTGCTACCGGCTCGACCACACGATCATGCCATTCCTCTTCAGCCCGGCGTGTCAGCAGTCTCGGTCCAACCGTACCTCTATGGGCACGTGCAAAAGGACGAGATCAAGAGACTTGTACGTGACATGCTGATGGGGGGCCTCATCCGCCCCAATGCAAGCCCCTTCTCCAGCCCGATCCTCTTGGTTAGGAAGAAGGACGACAACTGGCGCTTCTGTGTGGATATTTGGAGCTCAACAAAGCCACAGTCCCAGACAAGTACCCGATCCCGGTGATTCAGGAGCTTTTAGATGAACTCCACGACGCGACCGTTTTCAGCAAGTTGGATTTCCGTGCTGGCTACCACCAGATTCGTGTTTGGCCTGCCGACGTCGCTAAGACGGCCTTCCTGATCCATGATGGCCACTACATGTTCCTGGTTATGCCTTTCGGCCTGACCAACGCGTCGACCATTTTTCAGGGCACGATGAACGACATCTTTCGCCCGGTACTTCTTCTGCACATACTTATTTTTTTGATGACATATTGGTTTACAGTTCTTCTTGGCAGGAGCACCTCCAGCACGTCCGCCAAACATTGGCCACTCTACGACGTCACCACCTTATGCTCCACCCTACAAAGTGTTCCTTTGGGATTCCGGAGGTGTGCTACCTGGGACATACCATCTCCGCTGTGGGGGTCGCGATGGACAGCAACAAGATTGAGGCGGTCCTCCAGTGGCCAACACCATCATCTCTCCGCGATGTCCGCGGGTTCCTGGGACTGTCAGGGTACTATCGCCGGTTCATTCAGGGGTACGACATGTTGGCCCGACCCCTCACCCAGCTCCTGAAGAAGTTTGCCGAGGGCCCCTTCGAATGGTCGGCGACTGCCTCCACTGCTTTTGTCGCTCTTCAGCAGGCCTTGGTTCGTGCTCCGGTGTTAGCTATGCTGGATTTCTCCTAGTCCTTCCTCCTGGAGTGCGACGCGTCGGGCGTCTGGCGTGGGAGCCGTACTTATGCAGGCCGACTGCCCAGTGACCTATTTTAGATGCGCCTTTTCTGACACTATCCGCAACCGCTCCGCTTACGAGAACGAGCTCATGGGCCTCGTCCTCGCAGTTCAGCACTGGCATCCTTACCTTCTGGGCCGACGGTTCGTGGTCTGCACCGACCACCATAGACTCTGCTATCTCCTACAACAGAAGATCGATACGCCCGCGCAACAGGTGTGGGTGGCCAAGCTACCGGGCTACGACTTCAGCATCGAGTTCCGGTCAGGGAGGGTGAATCGCGCGACTGACGCCCTCTCTCGCAATCCCATACTGGCAGCCATCTCCCGACCGGTCTGGGAGGATGCAGATGCCCGTCAACGGGAAGTAGAAGCCGACCCGGTGCTCAACGGGATTCAGACAGCATTCCTCGCGGACGCCACATCCCACCCACCCTACTCCTTGGTTGACGGCCACCTACTCTTCAAGGGCTGCCTCGTACTCGCCCCCTCTTCCACGAGCATTCCTCTGTTGTTGGCCGAGTTCCATGCGTCCTCGACAGGGGGACACACCGATGCTTACCAGACGTACCGACGGCTGACAGCCTCACTCTATTGGCCTCACATGTTCCGACAGGTCAAGGCCTTCTTGGCCGCCTGCCTCATCTGCCAGAAGGCCAAGTACGAAGCCGTTTTTTCGGGTGGTCTGCTTCAGCTCCTTTTGATTCCCGACCGCGTTTGGGACGACGTCGCCATGGACTTCATCACACGACTGCCCTGATCACAGGGACACGATTGCATCCTGGTCGTGGTGGACCAGCTCTCGAAGTATGCAATATGCTCATTTAATTCCCCTCCGCCATCCATACACTGCAGCCGCAGTCGCCGACAACTTCATCCAGGGGGTCGTGCGCCTCCACGGGTTTTCCCAGTCGATCGTGAGTGACCGCGAACCGCTCTTCTTGAGTACCTTTTGGACTACACTGTTCCGCTTACATGACACCTGTCTTCGCATGAACACGACATACCATCCACAGACCGACGACCAATCGAAGGTCCTCTACCGGTGTCTGAAGACATACCTTCCTGCTTCGTGGGGGAGCAACCCCGTAGTTGGGCTAAGTGGCTCGGGTGGGCCGAGTACTCTTACAACACCTCCTACCATTAGGCGGCCGACACTACCCCATTTGAGGCCGTTTATGGCCGTCCTCCACCGTCTATTGTCCGCCAGCTTCCAGTGGTATGTCAGGTGGAGATCCTGGCCACCGCTCTCCGCGACAGGGACACCATTCTGGATCATTTGAAGCACCACTTACGACGGACCCAACAAAAGATGGTTTCCTTCGCCAACAGGAAACGCTGTGACCTCTCCTTCAAAGTGGGAGAGAAGGTTTTTATCAAACTGCACCCCGACCGCCAGCTTTCGGTGGCCCGCCGACCATACCCGAAATTGGCGCCTTTATTCTTCGAGCCGTTCGAGATCCTCGCCCGCATAAGGGCGCTCACTTACCGCCTTCGCCTCCCAACTGGGAGCCACATTCATCCGGTCTTCCATGTCTCGCAGCTACGACGCGTGGTGGACGAACACGCCACCACAGATCACATCCCGGCCGACCTCGACCTCGCAGGGGAGGCACCCTACTACCCCGCCACAATCCTCGATTGTAGATGCTGTCCCCCGGGGGACCATATATTGGAGGAGATTCTTGTGTCTTGGACCGGCAAGCCCGACTCGGATGCGACATGGCTGCTGCGGGATGATTTCCGCCGCCAGTTCGTCGACTACTGCCTTGAGAACAAGACACATTTTCCAGACGGTGACATTGTTACGGAGCTGCACGACGTCGAGCCTCCATGACGAGTTTACACGCGTTGGATACGCGTATATCAGACAACCTCACCGAGGCCGCAGAGGAGATTGCGGCCTAGCCGTTATCATATCATTTATTTTGCATTTATGTTTTATTTCGGCAATTATGTTTTTTATTTTAGTATTTATATTTTGGCAGATTATTCGCGCCGCTGTTCGCACCCCACTACTATAAGGGGTAGCGCTTGTACTCGTTTTAGACATCTTTGATGAATGCGTGTTTTTCTCTCCTCTTCTTTCTAACCCTAAACCTCCCTCTCTCTTCCTCTTCCTCTCTCTCTCTTTCTCCTTCCCGTAGCCGGCCGAACACCCCACCGCCCGGGTTCGTACCAATAAAACATCCCGTACTGCTTTTGACACTGTACAAATGCACCAACACAAACATTTACACTTCACATGCACTCCCCTGGTATGATAAGTTCACGTTCTTTAAATTTAGCTGTCCATGTATGGATTTGTTTACAATAACATGGAGTAGTAGTTATGAGCTCTCGCATAGGTGGTAAAAGGGTATAAATAAATCATAATGGCATGTGGGAGTTTTATTTACTGTCTTGGAGCTTTTATTGAATTTTTGTAGTTGAGCAAGGACACAAATATTATAATTAAACTTCTGTAAATCGACTCCCCAATGGTCTCTGCGACGTACAAATCATCAGGCTACAACAACCACCATCACAGACGAAAACTATACAAGCACAAATTGAATTGCACCACACGTGGATTCTTAAAGTGAGATAGCATTAAATTGAATGTTGCCCTCTCACATTTCACATGCAGACTCCTTGCACATGAAAAGTTCGATACAACAAAATGCAGAGCCGCAACCCTAATTTCCCCCAACTATTTCCATGCCCTTCTTGGAAATTTGAGCTCTAGTCGAAGAGGAGAAAATATATGTTATCAAAGTTGCTCTAAGCTTATCCTTATCCATTTCTACCAAGCCATATAAGATTGCAAGATTCATCCTCCACCATTTGGAGCAATGTATTTTGGGAGAACTTCTTCCATCAATCTACAACACCCACTACAAGGAATGAGAAGAAGGATTCGAACTTCGCCACCATGCCCTATGCGGAAATCCGATTCCTCGACAAAGCACTCATCGCAAGAGGAATCAACGTTTAGCGGAATTTTTTTAATCTTAGTTTATTGTACCATTTATATATTTCTTTATTTTTTTTGTTCCTCGAGCGTGGTATTTCCCAGGTGTTAGGCATCTAGTCGAGGGAACTACATTGTTTGTGGCGACTAGGCCGTGGGAAGAAATCACAACCTTTGCGGAATGTCAATGTTTGGGTTGTCCTTATAAAAAATTACCTGAGGTGTGGTGTCTAGGTCAGACCGACTTGCAGAAAAAATATTTGTGTGCATTTGCATGACCATTGCGCTTAATGGTAAGCGGGGAAGCCAAATTATGCTACATTGGTGCGATCTCTCAACGTTCCTTTGCTCATCATCCTCGTTGTGCCTTTTTTGTAATGATTTTAGGGTGTAACTTGAATTATGTTCCAATTGTGCGATTTCCCCTTAGTGCATTTACTGGTCTGCTGTAAGCCTTTGATCTATTGAAATTCACTTAATCTATTTGTTAGAGGTTTCCGGTTTATTTGTGGTTTTATCTTTGTGGTCTATATTTTGTCACTCCTATATATATAGGAGTGACCCTTTGTTTAATGAATATGCTGTATTCTGGTTTTATCCTTGTGGTATGTAGACTGCAGAAGGCTATATATGGCCTATAATAATCTCTGAGGGCTTGGTTTGGAAGGTTCCAAAGAGCCATGATGACATTTGGGTATACTCAGAGGAGTCAGAGCAATGTCGATCATACCTTATTTTTAAAACACAGGCAAGGAAAATTGACTGTGTTGATTGTATATGTGGATGACATTGTCATAACTGAGGATGACATGGAAGAGATCCAAAATTTGAAGACAAGATTGGCTGTTGTATTTGAGGTAAAGGATCTCAGGAATCTCAAGTACTTCTTAGACATTGAAATCGCAAAATCCAAGCACGACATCTTTATATCCCAAAGGAAATATATCTTTAACCTGCTGGAGATAATGAGGATGAGTGAGTGTAGACCTGCAGGCACTTCTATTGAAGCCAACCATAGATTGAGGAGAGATGGTGGAGAAGTTGTTGCAGATATCAATGGTTTTTAATGGCTTGTAGGGAGGCTCATCTACCTATCCCATACTCGCCCAGATATTTCTTATGCTGTTGGAATTATCAGTCAATACATAACATTCTCCCAAATTTCACCACTTGGATACTGTTCATCGGATTCTTCGATATCTCAAAACCTCCCCGGGACAGGGCATCTTGTTTACTCCCAACAAAAGATTAACCTTCGAAGTATTCACAGATGCTGACTGGGCAGGGTTTGTTGATGACCGTAGATCCACTTCTGGATACTGTACTGGTTGGGGGAAATCTGGTAACCTGGAGAAGTAAAAAACAACAGGTTATTGCTATGTCCAACACTGAAGCTGAAATTAGCGCTATGACCCATGAAATATGTGAATGAATGTGGATTTGGTCCCTTATGACTGAACTTGGGATTCAAGGCAAGGGTCACATTTGAATGATTTGATTATATTGTGATAACATGACGGCCATCAACATCGCGTACAATCTTGTTCAACATGACCACACTAAACATGTTGAAGTTGATCGATATTTCATCAAGGAGAACATTGTGAGTGGACTTCTGAGTACTCCATTTGTCCCATCGGATCAACATCTGGCTAATACTCTTACTAAGGGGTTGAGTCATAGAGCATTTGGAAACATTATGACCAAATTGGGTTTGATGGACATCACAAACCCAACTTGAGGGGGAGCATTAGAGGTTTTCGGTTTATTTGTGGTTTTATCTTTGTGGTCTGTATTTTGTCACTCCTATATATTCCTATATATATAGGAGTGACCCTTTGTTTAATGAATATGCTGAATTCTATTTTCATTTTCAACACTATAATTATCTATATATTATACAAGGGAAAAAGATCATTCGGTGAAGCATTAATATTTCAAAATTTATTTTTATTTATACAACATTTTCACTCTTCATAAGTGAATTTAATTTGTATGTTCTCTATTTAATTTTAAAAAGTGTCATCATCCCCACAATTTCAGTTGAGTTTTGTATTCGGCGTGACAATTTTCTTACAAAGATGATGAACAGAGGATGTACTGTTACACTAGGTCACGGGAAAACCCAGTGCACGACTGCCTATATTATAAACCAACAATTATGATTGTAACAATATTAGACCCTTGCTTGATCTTCACCAAAATGCGCACCTTAGAAATTATATTGGGCACCAAGAAGCAGTGTATACAACATCGCACTCTACATTGCCTCATTGTGTTGGAAACCGTGCAATTACATAGTACAAATATATTAAGTACAAAGGCTTTTAATATAATTAATACCTCGAATTATTTTGCCAAACTATGTTGTAGACTATCAAAATTTGTGTTTCTTCTCGTTCCGCTCTAGAGTAGGTGAGTTACGATCGTCATCGACTCCATACATTGGTCTTTGTGGTGTATTTTGTCTCGATGAAATCTAACGAAGCCCTTTTTGATTGACTGTCATCCTCTCTGTAAATCTCCGCTTTATCGATCCCGTGAACCCCGATCTCGTCATTGATGGTAAATACCCCAATCAAGCTTCTCATCGTAGTTGCACGCTGCCGGCACCTTGAGAACTCTCGCACCAATAATCTTTTTCATTTTTGTAATATTTATTTGTTTTTACCTTTTTTGCTATCTTATCTTTGCATTCCCTTTACCCTTCATTTTCTTGTGCTTTATTTCAGCATTATTCCTGACAAAAATAACGTTATGGACTGCTTTCAACTTCTAATGAATTTTTGTTTGTACTATTCATACTCTAAGTTTCTATCAAGATATTTGGCCCGTCTCCCACACAAAAGTGTAATAGTATTAATACGCACTATTGAAAGTAGCTTACATTTACTTATTTACACTGATTAACAATGCAATTAAATAAGGATTATCGCCAAGAATATAATCATTTAGATATTCTAATGTTTGTTATAATTCCTTATCACAGATCACATGAAGTCAAGACTGGAAAATCAGTGCAACATCTTGTGGGATTTCATGCCTGGCGGTGCCAAGTGCCCAATGTGCTAAATGAAATTTACAAAGTTGGTATACGTCATCACCCTCCAATATGTTTGAAGCGCGTGTAAGTTTCTTCACTTGATTCTAGTTATGCATGCACGCAACATTTGACAATGAATGGGGTTCTGAAGGAGGATCGGATACTGGCACTAATAAAATTGATGTGTTTTATTGTTAGGTTTGGTTCTGAACTACCTTAGTGATCCTAGAAATGTATACTATATATTGGGATTTTTCATGCACCACTTTAGTTATGTTTTGACAAATTACGAATTAATTTGAAGTTGAGGCAAGAATTAGTTTCAATGATATTCTTGAAGATTATGTATATTTTCTAAGCTCATGTGAACCTGCTATTTATTAGCAAATTATGCATGATCACCATGCATGATTAAAGGTTAAGGATTTTTGAATTCATCTGTTGTTATCTCAGTTTACTAAGTTAATAATTTAAATATGGGATAAAAGTTCACTTATATATTTTATAAACGGGCTGTAGAAATGCCTCCCTTGGAGTTAGGTGGGTCTTTACTCATTCCTTGTAATCTGTGAAGAAGGCAAATTGTTTCATGTGCCTAAATATAGCCTTGAAGCATCACAACATGGTTCTAAATCTTTTGCTGTTAGCTTAGTTTTCCAGCTACTTGTTTTATTGGCATACACAACTTAATGGCTGCTAAAAATGTTCGTGGCAAAAGTTTATAGTATAGAAGTGTTATTTACGAAGTATGTATGGATTTATGATGTTTAAACACATTCAAAATTGATGTTATGTTCTTTGTGTTGCCATAAGTTAAATTGCTACACTTGAAGAGAATAATGCTAGGTTCTGTAGTATTAACTATTAAAGTAATTTAATTTCTCGACTAGCCACCTATATCGTGCTGTTGAATTCTGAACCAATTTCCCTTCATTTTTCGTCAATCTTGTGTTAGGGTCCATTGGTTTCATCCTTTGGATTAAGCATATAACAGAAGACGAATGACAATTTCTACGCCCAAGAAATATTTGAGTTTACCTTGATCCTTGGTTTGAAAATGATAATATAAATGTCTTTAGTTTAGTGACCTCTTGCTATCACTTTTTGTTATTATAATATCATCATCATTCACCACTAGTGTAATGTTCAACATTCATATAAAATGTGAAGTGATGTGGTTTACATCACATAAAGGAGAAATTGTTACATAATGTTGGAAGATTTCCCAAATCATGCTCAAAGTAACTCTTTAAGATCATATTATGAATTCTTCCCGTGAGCAACAAAACTTGAGTTTTGATCCGTATACATTTCTTCCTTAAGATCTCCATATAGAAATGCATTAATTAGGTATAGGTGAGTGCTACAAGCTTAACCTTTGGCTCATCTTTGCCTTGTCAGAGGTGGCTGCGGAGGCGGCAATACAAGGGAGCCATGCTCAACCTATGGAGAATACGACGGGGTACCTTAGCTCAACCCGAGGGAAGAGGAAGAGAGGAGCTTTGCTCAACCCTAACCATAATCTGGAGAGGAGGAGAGGGAAACTAAGAGAGACTAAAATGATTAATTCATTCTTATTTTCATCGTGACCTAAAGGATCCTTAAATAGAGGATATATGACACAAACATAAAATAATGACATAACATGTGAAGACACAAATATAAAATAAAAGCGCGATATTCCAAACAACTCCAAATAAAGACTTGATAAAATACACAATAACAGATAATAGATGGTGGTCCCATAACATCACACCCCTCCTTCCTTTGAGCTTGTCCGCAAGCTCATAGATGGCATCAAAACTTGCCAATAGGTTTATCTTGCTCCTTGATTTCTTGCCAGAGCAGCTCCTTGTAGCTTATTGTTGGAGTTGGTGCGTCATCGAATGGAGAGGCTCTGGTTTGCGCTTCGTTGTTACTGATAGACGCATGCTATCGTCATGCTCTAAATTGCATGATTGGGCACACAGTAGAGATACAAATATCCTGGCAAGCTCGATCCAAACTCTTGAGGGCAATATCCCTCTAACAACCTTCTCTCCATTGAGAGGATAAAACTAAACAAGATCTCTAAGATGGACAAATAAATCTCCCCCACTCACTTATATAGGCGGGAGTGAGCATACTTAAAATACGATAATACCTGTAGGGATACATCGACTATCAAGGGGTTACGTGGCATGCCGTCTATGTATCAGTCATGAACGATGGTGATGCTGTGGTTGGGGAGGTGCCTGCGTAATGGCAGAAGAAAGGAATCCAATGTGTGGTTGCAGTGATCATGATGGTTGGGTGACTGGAGTTGGGGCCAGGGTGCCCGACTGCCGTGTATGGTTGAGGGAGGCTTAAGAGCTTGCAGGATAGGAACCGTGGTTGGTAGAAGTGGTGGTTCCGACAAGCGAGCACTTGCTAAAAGTAATGACTTGAGAGTGACCGACGAAATAGCTGGTGTGGATATCGAAGTTGGAAGAATCTGTGGATGGAGAGGAGTCTGTTAGATGAGGACTGTGAGGACCGACAATGATGTGGGTTGACAAAAAGTGATTGGCGAGCACTCTTTGTTCACTGGTCCAAACAGACCCCAATTCCTTATCGACACCCCGCTCAGGCGTGGTTTCAACTTTCAAGAGTTCAGAGAGTTTTGCTAGCATCGCTTGTTTGTGACCGTTGTTGCTGTTGATGCCTCACCCATTCTTCGTAGTATCTCACGAATTTCAGCTTAATCATCGGAATATGGAACGACATAAGAAGATGCACATCTTGAAAATGCTTGTGGGGCTCGAAATGGACATGCACACGTGTCGACGAGGGAAAGAGGTTTTTTACAGGCTAAAAGATACTTGTTGGATCATCCATCGGTAGGGGCGATGAGCTAGGGCACACATGCTTTCTCCTCGAGCCGTGAATACTCTATGACTTGATCTGGGAGCGCTGCGGGATGGATGCTGATGGGGAAAGTGAGTTGTGCGGTCATGGAGTAGTTGGAATGACGGATTTTGTGTGGTCGTCGTGGAAGAAGATATCGCGACTGCTTCTGCGTGCAGGCCGAACTACGTCGGGGACAACATTGCTAGGAATGAGCCGCATAGTTAGGGAATTGATGCATTTGAGTCTACATCAGAAATGCTGCACTCACATGCTTTGATGGCAAGCTGCTAGATGCATGAGCTTGAGGACGATCATAGTGTTGATTGGATGCAATGACTAAGAAGGCGCTAGGAAAGCCCCCGTTGGACAATGATGAGGATGAAGACCCTTTCTATGGTCTTTTTAGCGTGTCAATTGTGCGACCGTGCATCGGCTGAGAGCTGGATGCTCATGCTTTGGTTGAGAGCTGGAGCTAGAAGTGTCTATAAGGGGTAGAGGTTGGCTGGACGAACTTGAAGAGTTTAAGGCTCCATTTGTTTGGGCGTTTCGTTGCTCCGTTTTGAGCAAACGCCGCCGGAAGGAGGAAAAACAAATGAACCTCCGGCGGCGTTTGCTCCGTTTCCACCCGCCCCCCTTGAGAAACGCCCTCAAAAAGCTCCGTTTGGAGCAGCCACCTCCCCCCTCCATTTCGAACACTCCGTTTCCACCCGCTGGATCGACCCGCCACCGCCGAACCAAATGAAGCCTAAGGCTTGCTGGATGAGGGATAAAACAATTGGGGATGTAGACACAATGAGGTAGGATCTTGTGGCTTTGATACTAAGTTATTACGGGCTAACCCTCAGTCATCAATATTTTGTCGGAGGTGGTGGTGGAGGCGTAGATACAAGGGAGCCCTATGGATAGTGCGATGAGGGAGCCCAACTCAACCTAAGGGAGTTGGAAGAGGAGAGCCTTGCTCAACCTAAGGGAGGAGGAAGATGAGAGCTGTGCCCAACCCTAACCCTAACTTGAAGAAGGGGAGAGGAGGAAAACTATGATAGATTAAAATGATTAATTCATTCTTCCTTCATCATGACCCAAATAAATGGTCCTTAAAGAGATGATGCATGACACATACTTAAAGACGTGACATGCACCGACACAAACATAAAATAAAGACATGAAATTTCAATTTTCAAGTGATTCTAAATAACGACTTAATAAAACACACATAAAGATAACAGATAATGGATAGTGGGCCCGTAATAGCGATCAAATGAGCAGTGCTCGTTTCAACTAAAAATACATTCACCTGAATATGCAAATTAGCTACTGCAGAGAATCTCATTGTAATGCCAATCCATTAGTTTGAATGTAGCCTTTGACAACTACTCATCCTTCAATTAAGGCACAAACCCATCTATATTCATGACTTCATACACCCGCCTACACCCGGTGATCAATTTATTTCTTGGTAAACAAACCAAATCCAAATTACCTTTGGTGTGTAAATCATTTATTTCCTCCATTATTACTGCCTTTTGTCAAGGGCTAGCTATAACTTGAACAATTTTAGGAATACTAATATAAGGCATTATGGTTAAAATTGTACCACATGGGGGAAAAGAAATAAAAAAATGCATATTGAACAATTTTAGGAATCGTGAGTGCAATTGGAGCCTTGTAATGAGGATTCAAATGATAAAGTGGGTGGTGAGTTTGGGGAAATAACTTCAATATATTTACCTGTCTTCTTGCCAAAATAAGTATGAATGACCCAATGACGCTCATTGGGTTTCTCTTCATGTAATTCACTAACATTTATTTTGTTAGTTTTATTAGGTCTTCGATGTTTATATTCATATAATTTTATGACTTGTAGTTTATAATATTGAAAGGTAAAAATTGTGATTTTCTCTGAGCTTGTTATACTGCTTCTTTGATTTTCTCACTTAGTTCCATGTCAAAATCCACACCACGTGATTTTTAATACAGTTATAAATAGAATTAACATTCATCAGTTGCATTTAAATTGATGTTTTTTATTTTAATCGTTGATATTATTTGTGCCAGAAATTTTAATGGAGTTTTGTAATTTTTTATTATTATTTACTCTCTTCATACTTTAAATTTCATATTCTAAACATGCTTATATGCTCTTTAAATTGCATTGTCTCTATTATTTTTCATAAAGAAAGCCTTATAAAATTGTTGAGTTCATTATCGCGTGTAAGTATATGTTTTTTATTTCTTTTTGACACACATAAGGTGAACATTAGAATATTCCCGATCATTGTTAATTTTATTCTTGCTTGATGGTGATCAATACACTTTCATAAAATTTTATTCCAAATTGTGTGCAGATTATTTAGATTTAACTCCTGTTCATTGTTTAATCTGTATTTTATTTCAGGTTCTTGATCTGATTCAGAAAAAAATGGGTGAATATATTGAGGGGCTTTCTATTGAAGCTCTTAGAGTCAGTGTTTGGAAAGGTTTTTTTTTGATATATATAAGTTTAGTTTAATGTTTTTTTTATTGAAAATGTGATGTAACTTTTGTTAAAGTAGCTTCATCTTTGTAGATACACATCAAGATTTTCTAATACTGTAATTATACTCATTCATTCCTCTACTTGTAATTTATTCATTGGACTCTTTTGGTTACTTTTAAATTGAATTCAAGTTCTACAAATTGATGATTTTTTGCTTGATTCTATCAATTTAGTTGGATGCAGATAGTTTAAACTAAACAGATCCCCAAAATGCAAGTATTACCTTTTTCTACTTAAGTGAGTAAGAAGAACATCACGATTAAATATCAGGAGCTAATCAGGTTTCATTAATCTTCAAAAATTAATAAAGATCATAAGTCTCCATTACGGTTTGGTTGGACCTCGCAAGCTCCGTTGATGTTGATGCTCTTCATCGGAGCTCCTTGGATATTTAATAATTTATGGTAATCGACATATCTCAATTAGTTTCCAACTATGTACTTTAATTAGTTTCCAACTACGGACTTTAATTAGTTTCCAACTGTGTACTTCAATTAGTTTTCAACTACGAACTTTGTTTAGTTTCCAACCACTTTGACAAATTTCAACTATGTTAGTTGTCTTTGGCAGCAGGGTCTTGACAACAGGCAAGAGGGACTGTGTTAGATACCAGGGTTGAAGCGGAGATGGAAGGGATGCGACGAAGGGGCAAGAGAAGCGAGATGAGTCCAACCCCTAGGGCTCCTTCAAATTTGTTTTTCACTCTTCGATCCCTCAAATGAAAGACAAGTCTAGACTTATATAGTCCCTGTTACAATATATGCGGGAGCAAACAGTAAATGACCATCTCGATATACATGAGCGATACTAAAATATAACGATGACGGGTGTGCTAATGCCCGCACACACTATTAGAGAACGCCCGCCCTCGAATTGGGATCCTTGCCCGCGCCTCCTTGGTTCCGACGACGACATATGCATTGTGTCATCGTCCCTCTTCTGTTTCCGTAACAATTCCGCCCTCTCGAAAATTTGCGTTGTCTTCAAGGCCAAAATAATGTGGTGAACACACAGTAACTGGGACGGTGGGGGTTGGACGGGTAGTTCGGCGCGATGTCGTCCTGCAGGTGGACGACACTGTCCATAGTCGCTGGCTGCTGAGGAATGAGGGCCATTGCCTGACAGGCTAAAGACACTGCCCCGACAAAGGGGAAAGGAACTCCTGTTTGAGGAAAACATATCGTCATGCGAGCCCCAGTTGACATACACATTGCCTTGGGCACGAAGCCACACAACGTTGAGAATGACGTTAATGCCACCAAGCTCGAAGGAATAAAAATCTGCGTGGAGAGGGTATGAGCCAACAATCATGTGCATGTTCGGAAAGTGGCCCCACTGGTAGTGAGGCCATCATCGCCCAAGTAAACTGTGAGAGGAGGTGCAGGAGACGAGTGAACGTTGCACAATGACACCAAGCGCTGAGCGTGAAGTTATGGCTGATCTCACTATTAACAACATTGTCAGGGGATGGATATACATGGATCCAGAGAACGTCATAGTGAGGGGGGTGGAGACGTCGCTAGTCGCCGAGAATAGAAGTTTGAAACGATTCAGCCGCACGTGGGGTCCCGTGACGGCGAGGAAGTCATTTCCCTTCGGGGCTTCAAAATCTCCAAGGGTGATCTCGGGGTCTTCCTCTCCAATGGTGATGTGGAGATCGTGATACTTTTGGTTAGTCATCCGAGGGTCGTGCGAAGTCCAGGATGGGTGAGGCAGTGGGCCGAGATGCGGTATTTAATTTCCAGATCTTATTTAACAGTGTTACGCCCCTGGACGCATCCCGACTGTTTGGGCGTCAATACACGCGAAGGCGGAAGGAAACCGAAGGCGGCAATGGGGCTGAACCAACCAGTTCAGCCCCCTCTCACTCTAATTGAAGACCGGCGATATGGGGGCCGAACCAGACCCGGTTCAGCCCCCATATGGGGAGGGGCCAGCCGACCCCTCTCAACCCCGGGTATAAATACCCCGGGGTGGCTCTCTTGGTGGACAAGCAAGATTATCTCAAGGTATTTCCTCTCCTCTTCTACTCAACCCTAATTCTCTAGTTCTTCCCCCTTAGATCTCCCTCTCCCCCTTCTTTTTCCTATCATTTGGTATCAGAGGCTCTTTTCTCCACCATGGTGACTACTCGAACGCAAGACGAAATCGGCCGCTTGGAAACCCTAGAAGAAAATCTGATGGGATTGACGGATTCGGTGGCCGCCATCAAGGAAAACGTGAAAACATCCACGCAAAGGCTAGAAGAACGGATCGACACCCGAATGGAAGAGATGATGGCGTTGTTGGCGCAAAATCTGAAGGGTAAGGCCGTGTCGGAAGAGGACCCGGGCGGATCTTCCGCTCCATGGGCCGATCCGCACCGGAACGGCGCAAACGGAGGGCAGGCGGGATCGGCCAGGGAGCGGGATCGGAGCGCGGGGCTCGCAGCAGGGGCTGGGTCTAGCCAAGGCGGCGGAATCGGCACGGGCGGGGTCGGCGTAAGAGGGATCGGCTTCGGCGGGGTCGGCGCAGGCGGTTTTGGCGTTAAAGGCGGCGGGTGGCCGATTCCCTCATATGGAGGGGGGAGGGCCTGCTGCCTCACCCGATAAGAGGAGGCATGCAGTGGGGTGGTGCTCCAGCGGCGTGGCCGTTTCGTCAAGGGTTCCCGAGCATGCCTTTTGAACCCGGGGAACCAAGAAGGTCGGCGAAGTATGGACAGGAGGCGGGGTGACGTGGACAGGCCGGTCCCCGACCGTACATGCCGCCAAAGTTGACGCGGATGAATTTTCCCAAGTTCAATGGCGGTGACTCCCTGGAGTGGCTGCAGAAGGCGAAACTATTTTTCAGTTACCAGGAGATTCTCGAGGGGCAGTGAGTGTAGTTAGCATCATTTCACTTGGAGGATGATGCTTTGCAGTGGGTGCAGTGGTTCCTGAGGGGCAAGGACTACGTGCCCTGGGCCGACTTTGTGGATGGATTCACCGCTCGTTTTGGGCCACTAGAGTACGAAGACTTTGAGGCGCTCTTACAGAAGCTGTGCCAGAAGGGTATAATGATGGAGTACCGAACAGAGTTCGAGAAGGTAGCTAACCGAGTACAGTGGGAGGAGAAGACATTACTCAGTTGTTTTGTGTCGGGACTCAAGGATTATTTGCGGGATGAGATCCAGTCGTACATGCCCTGTAACTTGAACCATGTGATCAGTTTAACTCGGATACAGGAGGAACGCTACAACAGACAACGCTCCCGTAGCACAGCACGTACTACTACCACTACGCCGGTGGCGAGAAAGGACTCCCAGGGTCCAAGCAAGCCGGTTGTCACTTGACTGACTTGGTCGAAACTTCAGGCGCGGAAGGAAAAAGGGTTGTGTTATAACTGTGATGGGAAATTTGCTCCTGGGCACAAATGTCAAAAGATTTAGGTGTTCATGCTATATGAGGATGCCGAGGAGGAGGTGGACATGGCCCCCGAGCCGGACATGACAGAGGAGTCGACAGTGACTGAGTTTGGAGTCTTGATACAGGCTATGGAGGGCCGCAACGCACCCTCACTATGCGCATGACGGGCAAGGTCCGACTGGAACAGGTGACGATTCTGATAGATAGTGGGAGTACCCACAACTTCATCCATCCCGAGGTGGCGCGCCGAGTGGGACACGTGATCGATTGAGGTGCTTCCTTCCAGGTTATGGTAGCCGATGGGAGCAAGCTGCAGTGTGAGGGGGTGATGAAGCAGGTGGAGCTTAACATACAAGGCTACATTGGTCATACAGATGTTTATCTCCTTCCGATCCGAGGTTCAGATATGGTGCTTGGGGTACATTGGCTGCAACAGCTACCGCGAGTCACCTTTGATTGGGACCACATGATTATGGAGTTCTTACAACATGGGAAGCAGTTTTGTATGAAGGGTCTAAAATTGTCTCTAGTGAAGGAGATCTCTATCCGGAGCTTACAGCGTATTGGGGAAGAAGGCAACATGATGGCAGTGCTTTTGGGGGTAAAGTCGGCCGACACTGGGCAATCTGAGGTACCGGTCCAGATGCAGTCTCTCCTAGAATAGTATGCTGACATATTCCAGGAGCTCCACACTCTCCCACCATCGCGCTTTTGGGATCATCAGATCGTCCTCAAAGCGGGGGCGGAGCCTACCAACATCTGGCCATATCAATATCCGCACATGCAGAAGGCTGAGATCGAGCGCAGTGTTCGGGAGATGCTAGATGCGGGGATCATCCGCCCCAGTACGAGCTCATTTTCTGCGCCGATCATCTTGGTCAAGAAGAAGATGGTTCGTGGCGGTTCTGCGTAGATTACCGCGCGTTGAACAATGTCATTGTAAAGGACAAATTCCCTATTCCCTTGATTGAAGAACTATTGGACGAACTGCACGGCGCACAACGGTTCACCAAGCTGGACTTGCAGTCCGGTTACTATCAGATCCTCATACGGGAGAGCGACATCCACAAAACAGCTTTCCGGACACACGGCGACCACTATGAGTTCCTGGTGATGGCCAACGGGCTGACCGGCGGGCCGTCCACCTTTCAGGCCATCATGAACGAGATTTTTCGTCCGCTTCTTCGTCGCTTTGTGCTGATCTTCTTCGATGACATTCTCATATACAGTCCCAGTTGGGAAGAGCACTTAGCTCATGTTGAAGAAGTATTCTCCATCCTCCGCCAGAACCAGCTCTACGCTAAATGGTCTAAGTGCTCCTTCGGTCAGGAGGAGGTGGAAATGTGGAATACTTGGGACATTTAGTCTCGACTCAGGGTGTCAAGGCCGACCCCCGAAAGATTGAGAGTATGCTGTCCTGGCCACGACCCCAGACTGTGCGGGCACTACATGGCTTCTTAGGCCTTACCGGGTACTACCGTCGCTTTGTGAAGAACTACGACAAGATCGCCCGGCCTCTCACCCAGTTGCTGCAGAAGGACGCCTTCCTCTGGCAGGATGAGGCGGAGGAGGCCTTCCAAGCACTCAAGAAGGCCATGACGTCTATGCCGGTCATGGCGCTTCCCGACTTCACGAAGGAGTTTGTAGTGGAGGCTGATGCGTCGGGAGTGGGGCTCGGTGCTGTATTGATGCAGGAAGGGCGGCCTATAGCCTTCTACAACAAGGCATTGGCTCCGCGGACGCTGGGGTTGTCCACCTACGAAAAAGAAATGTTGGCAGTCATTCATGCGGTGGCCCTGTGGCGGCCATATTTGTTGGGAAGACATTTCAAGATCCGGACGGACCATCAGAGTTTAAAACATTTTTTGGAACAACGGGTCTCTTCTCCTCTCCAACAGAAGTGGGTGACCAAATTTCTAGGGTATGATTACGAGATCGTCTACCGGCACGGGAAGGACAATCGAGTTGCTGATGCTTTGTCCCGATTACCTGAGGGCGCCCTCGCTCAGATTACTACACCACTGCTTGATTCCATTGACGAGATACAGGACGAGGTACAACGTGATCCCGAGTTGCAACCTATTGTGGAGGCTCTTCGACAGGCATGTGAGACAACTCCGGGCTACCATCTTCAGAATGACAGGTTGTTCTATTAAGGCCGCGTGGTCATTCCTTCGAAGTCTGCCTGGAGGGCAGTTATGATGCATGAGTTCCACCCCTCTCCGACGGGTGGTCATGCCGGTGTTCTTCGCACTCTCCAGCGGGCACGGGCCAATGTTTTCTGGATGGGGATGCGCCGTGACATCCAGTTGTTTGTTCGGCAGTTGTGAGACTTGCCAGCGTCAGAAGTATGAAACCACGTCCCCAGCCGACTTACTCACACCTTTGGAGATTCCTCACCAGATTTGGGATACGGTGTCCATGGACTTCATTGAGGGGCTGCCCAGGTCTCAGGGCAAGTCAGTCATTATGGTGGTGGTCGATAAGTTGTCCAAGTACGAGCATTTCATAGCGCTGAGCCATCCTTACACCGGCGAATCTGTCGCCGCTCTTTTTGCCCGCGAGATTGTCCGGCTTCACGACATACCACGGGCGATCATCTCAGACCGTGACTCGACGTTCGTCGGCAACTTTTGGAAGGAGCTCTTTCGCTTACAAGGCACCTCTTTACGTTTCAGCACAGCTCAACAACTACAGACAGACGGGCAGACAGAGGTACTCAATCGTGGCGTGGAAACATATTTGCGTTGCTATGTTATGGACGAGCCGCGCACGCGGACGAGTTGGTTGCATTAGGCCGTGTACTGCTACAACACGTCCTACCACTTTGTCAGCAAGATGACTCCGTTCGAGGTCGTGTACGGTCGTCCTCTTCCTACCTTGAGCAGTTATGAGGCTGGCAGTACGGCGTTGCCCGCCGTTGACCGTGCACTTCGTGATCGTGATCGCACACTCGCCGCTTTACGCGAGAATCTCCGGATAGCTCAGGACCGCTTGAAGGTGCAGACTGACAAGCATCAGAAGGAACAGGAGTTCCAGGTGGGGGATGAGGTCTTTCTCAAGCTCTGCCCCTACAAGCAGTTGTCCGTGGCCCAGCGGTCAAACCAGAAGTTGGCACCTCGTTACTATGGTCCATTCCGGATTGTCCGGCGAAGTGGGCCTTGTTGCTTACATGTTGGCGTTGCCCGAAGGATCGAGGATACATCCGACCTTTCATGTCTCCTTGTTGAAGCAGAAGATCGGCGACTTTGTTCGACCCAGTCCTCTCCTACCCGAGGCCACAATCACGGGCAAGCTGCGCCCAATACCTGAGGAGATTCTGATGATCAAGTGGAAGCACCGCGGCGCTGAGTACCGTCCAGAGCTACTAGTCAAGTGGAAGAATATGACCGCGGCGCATAACACATGAGTGGATTTGCTGGAGTTCTGGGAGCTTTACCCCGATTACCACCTTGGGGACAAGCTGGTTCTTGATGGGGAAGGGAATGTTACGCCCCCGGACGCATCCTGACTGTTTGGACGTCAATACACGCAAAGACGGAAGGAAACTGAAGGCGGCAACGGGCTGAACCAACCAGTTCAGCCCCGTCTCACTCTAATTGAAGACCGGCGATATGGGGGCCGAACCAGACCCGGTTCAGCCCCCATATGGGGAGGGGCCAGCCGGCCCCTCTCAACCCCGGGTATAAATACCCCGGGGTGGCTCTCTTGGTGGGCAAACAAGATTCTCTCAAGGTATTTCCTCTCCTCTTCTACTCAACCCTAATTCTCTAGTTCTTCCCCCTTAGATCTCCCTCTCCCCCTTCTTCTTCCTATCACAAACCAATAAGTTGTAACAATGCACAAATATAGAATTCAAATTGTCATCCCTAAACAAAAATGCCATAAAAATAAACTGCCATGAAAATGTGCCATGTATAGAGAAATAAAATATGCTAGCACAGTGAGGATGTGTACACAGATTGCATCCACATTGCAAACTGGAAAATAACAGTTGCAGCTTGTTTTTGGTTCCACCTACAAATGGAATATTTTTAGAATTAAGGAATGCATCGTTTTGCCTTCCTACTTTAGGACATGTGATGATGTGGTGTTGTGTGTCTAGTTTGGAGCTGTTGGTGAAATTGATGAAATTTATAGTTTGATTGGTCCTACAAAATATAATAAAATTTTCCACTTAGTTTCATCTTCCTCCATGTTGATAAATTTTCAATATTTGCAAACTTTTTGGTGGAATTCCTTGCTTCCTTTCTAATAGCATGAACTTCTCTACCTTCGACCAATCATATTCATGAATTAATTTAGTTCTCTGCCTCTTTATTGTCATAAAATAAAGAGAGAAACATGAAAGACGATAAACAATTTAGTCACGCATGCAAATTTCATGGCTTCATATTCAATCATCATAAGTTCTTTTTTAAGACCTCAAAAAACATTATTTTTTGAATGATATCCATATATTACTTTTAGATTTTACATGCTTAGTAATTGTATTAAATTCCCAAACATAATATTGAATTACTTCAATAAGTGCATAGGAACTAAGTTTCTACCAGCCAGTTTATGTGCACAGATAACCAACTTTAATTTTCAATTAGGGGATTCGAGTGGTAGTAGCTCGTAACATTGGTCACATAAGAGATTGAGGGAGAGAGGGAGGATGGATGTTCTACTGGATCATAGGGTTGGCATGGAGAGATGATGACAACTTGACCGTTGCAAAATAGAGTGGCCGATGTGGAAAATTTGACTCCTAAATCACATAGGAGACCTTCAAGCCAAGTAAGCTCAGACACAACAACTGCCATTGAACGATACTTGGCTTCAACAGATGAGCGAGCAACTACAAACTACTTCTTGTCGCGCCAGGTAATGAGATGTCCTCCAAAGTACAATATCCACTTGTGGAACGACAATCATCCAATGATCCAACATAATCAGCGTCAGAATATGCAATATGTGATAAGAGAGACGAAGAAGGCTTGCAGAAGTCCTTGTCTAGGAGCAGTCTTCAAGTATCGAAGGATACACTCACTGCCTGGAGATGAGAGATTCGTGGTGACCTGAAGAGGGTGACGATTTTTGCATTCGGCTACATTATTTTGTTGGGGGTATACACACACGAAGTTTGTTGGATGATCCCAAAGTAAGTACATAAGTCTGTAAATGAATGACCTGTGTATTATTGGGCATTGCCAGTTCAGAGAGTTTTAATGGTGGTTGAGAATTGATTGTGAGTCTCAATAATAAAGGAATGGAATACACGAGTTAGTTTTGAGCGATCATGTAGGAAATGCAACCATGTGAGTCGAGACTCGAGAGTAATCATCTATAAAAGTAACTTAGTAACAATAGATAAAAATACTTGCTGTTTTGTTGGGTCTTGAAATCTCTGAATGCACCGAGGTGAAAAAGTGGAGCGATGTTGTTTGCCGTAGATACAAGACTCGCCGGTGTAATCATTGAGGGACAAATCTGGGAGAGCTTTCCGGAGGATGCGTAAAGGAGCATGCCCAAGACGCCGATGTCATTCAACAGAGCTAATATATGATTGAATTGTGGGAGGGGGTTTAAGATGTAAAGCCCATTCGACAAGTGCCCATTACCAATTATCTTTTGTGTCTTGCAATCCTGCACAACACAAAAGGTGGAAGAGAATGCGACATAACAATCAAGGTCTTGAGTGAGACAGCTAATAGAGAGGAGATTAAAGGGAGGGCCTGAAACATGAAGCACTGAGCGAAGAGTTTGGAGGGAGTAAGGGTAATGTCGGTATATCCAGAGACTGGAGTGGTGTCCTCATTAGCAACAATGATGAACTTTGGATGCATAGAGTCTAAGTAGTGTGAAGGTTGTGTCAGGGTAATGTGGTGTGTTGCCCCGGAGTTCATAATCTAGGAGTAACTATGGGCGTGACAGGAAATCCCGCTATCAAAAATAGACAAAACAGAGCCCGAGGAACGACGGATCATCCGTTGAAGTTGCTGGAGTTGGGATGCTGTGGTAAGAATGTTGTGTGGTGGAGAGTGTGCAGCCATCGGAGAGGAGCCAAACATAACAGAAGTTGGCATAGTAGGGGATTGAGAGCGAGGAGAGCTGCGGTAAGAAGCAACAACAACAGGCAAGCAACAACAATGACAAGTGAACAAAATAGCAGGTGGCAAGACAACTGCGGCCTGGCAAACTGAGTAGCTGCGGTTAGAAGAACAATCGACGGGTAGAACTGGCGGCAAGACTAGGTGGGATCTGCGGCGGGAAGTTGCGGCAGGAGTTCCGCGACAAGGAGCTGTCTGATGGCTGCGGGCAGAGAACAACGACAAGGACTGTGATAAGGGCTGCAAAAAGAGCTGCGACAAGAACTGCTGTTAGCGGCAACTTGGAGACCAGCAGCGACTGCGCAGTTAGAAGATCAGCTGTGACTTGAAGAAGAGAATGCACGGCAAGCAACGGCTAGTGACCCCCACACAACTAAGGAGAGTAATTAGCGGTCAGAACTACTGCTGCGGCTAGATACAGAACGACGACCACAATTAGGCAGGAAGAGCTGCGATAAGACTATTGGATCAAATGACAAAGACATTGTTGAGAAAGAGATGGCTTTTCCCGGATGAAATGAAACGTTTGATTCATGAAGCGACTTGCGGAGCGGGTAGAATTAGAAGTTGCAAGCTTAGCAGCTGGCGACAAAGAGCCAACAATCAGCGGAGCAGGAGAGGAATTTCGACAAGCATAGGGAGATCGCTAGGGTAACGAGCAGAAGACTAGACGCAAGAGGCAGCGAGCTGAAGTTGCGACAAGGGGAATGTGACTAGGCGGTAGGAGTCCTGCAATCTCATCCAAGAGAAAGCGCGACGAGGTGCGGTTAAGCAAGCGGCAAGCGGGAGACCAGGGCAGAACCAGCAACCTGAAACGAAGAAGCCGTAGGGCAAGGTGAAAAGAGTACGGGAAGACGGGGGGGGGGGGGGGGGGTCCTACTTGTCAGAGGAGAAAGCTATAAAAGCAAGGAGATTGAGGAGGGGAGGAAGCCACGAGAGAGAGAGAGGAGAAAACTGTTGTTAGAAAAAGGAGAGACTGCAGAGGCAAAGGCAGGGAGAGACCTGCAGTTAGACAAGTGTTAACCACCCAAATGGGCGTAAAGGGGACCCGTAGTAGGAGAATAGAGGATTGCCTGACTCTGATACCATGTATAAATGCACAAATTGAGAGAAATATAACAATACTTTTATTAATTTCTCAATTTTTTTTACTTCTTACATACATGTATTTGTACTCTTATTTAGGAAAAGTGAGAGGAGAAGTGATGCGGAGCAGAGACGAGGACCTGCAGTGGAGGACGAGTTTTGGGCCCATTCGGGGCTGATTGACGACTTTCCATATTCGCGCTGTGAATCGATTTGATATATTACTTCATTATTTTGCGTTGTATTTTGATGTATTTGAGTGGCCCTACCTTCGACCAATCATAGCCGTCAATGGTGAGATGCCCTAATCCTCCTTTTATTATAAATAGATGGTTTGTGGGCTGATTTGAGACATCACAGAATTTGGAGAAAGCTATTCCCGGATTTCCGCGATCATTCCACGGTGCCGATTTCGTGGAACCCTAGGTGACGACTCCTAGACGTGTATCTCCTTCCTCAAGGTTTGCCCTGACCATAGGCTTCAATTTCCCCTCCCAAACTCCCTCACGCAACCCCTACAACCCCCAAAACTAGCCACGTTTCTTGTCTAAAAAAATCTTTTCTTTTCATTTTTACTGTGCAAAAATGAAATTCACTGTGTAGTTATAAAGTTTTTTTTCTCAGGCCCTGAAGCCGACAGTTCCTTTTGCCCCTCCCAGCAAGCCGCCCGACCACCCCTCCCATCCCTGCCTTCCGCCACCCCTCAACCTGATTCCCCTCACAAAACCGACTACTCCTTGGTCCTAACCCACAACCGCCACTTCCTCCCTCTAGATCTACTACCCTACCTCCCTCTACAGCCTCCCTCCCAAGTCGCCCCTAAAGCTCGGATTTTCGGAATTATCAGTTCCTGTAGCTCGGATTTTATTTCTTTTTTTAGTCCACCCCCTCCCGTGGATCCACCCTAGCAACCCCTCCCGCACCCTATCATCCCGAATTTAAGCAAATCCAGCCCGAATCCTTCTTTCTCCCCATCCATCCACCATCCCCTAGCCCGGATCCGTTACCAAATCATCAGATCCATCCACCCCCGTTCGGATCTCTACCTACGTGGCCGAATCCATCCATTTTCGGTCCATTTTCATCTTCCACTGTCGAGGACAACCACCTCCGTTATTTCCGCGCCGCCGGTTCCTCATTCGATCACCGTTCCACTCATCCGACTTCGAAATCTTCAGTGCTTTGGTCTGCCCACTACTTGGTGAGCATTCATTGTACTGTATTATTATTTTCAACATATTTATATTGGATTGGATCTTATGCTTGTTGTGGATCTCTTGTATGATAGTTGTTTGTTAGATAATTATTGTGATTTGTAGGATTTATTCGCCGCGCGCTCTAGTTTTGTCCCTCAACGCAGAGGAAAGCCTAACCTTTGCCCTAATAAATTATTTGTGTCTTGCTGTGAATTTATCTGCGTGTGATGTTTTTAATTTATTATCTAATTGTGGCTTAATCTGTCGGACTTTGCATAGCATGTAAGGATTAGGTCACAGATTTTCTACTGCCTATAGATTCGTCCTGCATGAAGTAGTCTTAATCTAAGATGTGAGACTAAATCCTAAAGATGAAGTAAGCTCTAAACATGCCTTTATACATTTTTACTTCAACATGATCCATTATATCTGCCCCCAAATGGAAAGGATCCCGTTTTCAAATGACAATCCGGGAGATCGATACCGCCTTGTAAGGGTGTTTCACTGGAATGAAGTGACCGTACTTGGAGAATCGATCTACCACAGATACTCATAGCCATTTGAGCACGAAAGATATATGATAAAGTTCAAGCCAGT
Source organism: Platanthera zijinensis (assembly GCA_039513925.1). Classification (NCBI taxonomy): domain Eukaryota; kingdom Viridiplantae; phylum Streptophyta; class Magnoliopsida; order Asparagales; family Orchidaceae; genus Platanthera; species Platanthera zijinensis. Next base: position 136,552,787 of record CM077092.1, read on the forward strand.
ATCCTCCTTTATCGCATTCGGTATCAGGATGGGATGGAGGAGACCACTGAAGGGAGATCCTCGTATATGGCCCACTGTCATGTAAGTAAATTGACAAGGAACTTTTGTACAAAGTCGAACATTTTGCACCAATAAAGGAACCCCACCAGGAACCAATGGGCAGGATACGCCCTAGAGTGGCCTTGTATGCGCGTTGAATAGAATTTGTGGAGAAAGTGCTTGGTCCAAATAGTGGATACAACGACGATTGGGTGATTGTGGAAGTGGAGCCACCACTGATGAGGCGAAGGGGGCCAAAGTGTTTGGGTTGGACTCCAAGCTGCAGATAGTGTTGGCGTAGTATGGATCACAATGAATTCTTATATAATTTAGTCTACCACCATGGGTGTGAGGGAGCTAAGAGAGATCCCATATCTTCCTTTCAAGATAGCGAGTTTGCCACCTGATTACTGGAATGCACCTTGTATTTCATTGAGAAGTTATAACATGGAAATTTGATTGCCCAAAGCTATTGTGCTGGTGTTATGATCTGCTGATGGAGAAGGTGGCAAAGAATCTAGTGGTTCGTCCTAACGATGAAGTTTCACCCCAATAGTTATAGATGAAAATATAGAACAGAAACACCAGGGCCACGACCTTCATGTCCTTAGTCGAAGTGGTGCGATGAGCGTCCATGACTGCGTTGCAGAAATAAGCTATTGTGCTTATGTATGCATGAGTACTACACCGTTTCCAGTACTCACGCGTGGCATTTGATCACAACTTATTTGTTGTTGCCAGCATAGGAGCAAAGTGGCTTGCTAGGGACTATCGAAGGTCGCCTGAGCCTCCACTGACCATGTGAACAATCGGTCCACTAATCCCTTGTGGGGTCAATGAGTGGCCAATCGATGCTACCATTGCTGCGTATGGTATCGTTAGTAGCCTGTAAGGCCGAGTAATTCACAAATAGTGTGTACTGAGGTAAGGTCGGTCATTATGCCACAACCGTCACCTTCTCGGGGTCCTTGGAAAGTCTGCCCACAGGAATAATATAACCTATGTTGGCCACTTGAGTACTGCTGAACGAACATTTCTTGATGTTAATTAAGAGTTTATAGTGAGCCAGAAGTTGGAGAACATAGATTGAACGGTGCTGTACACCAAATTGTCGTAAAAAAGACCAACATGAATTTATGTAGATGAGGCCTAAATATATCATTAATCATAGATTGAACGGTGGCCGGTTCATTGGTCAGTCTAAATGACATCTCCAAGAACTTGTAGAGGCCGTTATGGGTATCAAAACATCGGTATATTGTCTTGTTGCTTGCCGATCTGATGGTACCTGCACCGCAAATCCAATATGGAGAAACAGTAGGTGCCTTGAGCTCCTGAGGCTTGGTCCAAATGGTCATGCATAAGAGGAATCAAGTTGACTGGGATGGTGGGCTTGTTTAACTCTTTGTAGTCTATACAGAAGCACCAACTACCATTCTTCTTCTACATGAGGAGGACGAGGTTGGAGAAAGGGCTAGTGTGGGGCTGAATGATGTCATCCCGAAGCATCTCCGAAACCATTTGCTCCGCCATGGCCTTCTGAGCATGGCCACAACAATGTGTTAATTGACGACAAGTAAAGCACTATGCATGAATAATAACCATCAAAATAAAATACAGACTGTGGCAAATAAAATACAGACTGTGGCGAATAAAATCAACTAAAACAGGGGAAATACATCCAAACAGGTCTTTGTTAAGATAGAACTATTTTGAATTTATTCTAGGCTATGCATAAATGAACCAAAGATATCGTAAGAGATTACAGTGTAAGGAGATATCAAAGTGATCGGTGGCAGATCCAGAGGAAGAAAAGGGACTCCTAATGCAAACACCGCGAAGGACGCCATGACTCGTATGGAGAATGACTCTGTGTCGAGGAAAAAGCAGGGTAACGTCGGAATCTGTGGAGAGATGATGAAGTATCTTCGATGATGGTGGAGAAGTTTAGAAAGTGCAAGTGGGAAATGTGAACTCACGGTGCTGAGGAAATAATTGGCTACTCCCCTTCCTTTTTGTGACCTTTTACTCCCTTTTCTTCACGCAACCTATGTGAACGTTCACAGGAAGAATGTGGGCTTCAGGTAACCACAAGAATCCACGTTCACAGGATTAAATCCTTTGAACAACCCACATTTTTGAACAACTTTCGTCCTTTTTTGTCTTTTGTTTAAATTTTTTGTGAGCATTTAAAATCCCCCCTTTTCTCTCTTCTCTTCTAACAGATTAAATCATTTTCAATGATGATAAATCAAGTATAAACTCAAGATTAAGGTTAACACTCAAAATAGGACTAGAAAAATAAATTTGACTTGATTCGATCAAATAAATGAATGATACCTCTACTTAACTTAAGTTAAATTACACATAACTAATCATATCAAAGTTACAGTACTACAAATTCTCTAAAAAAATAAAGCGCATCAAAGATAAATGAACGAAACAACGTGCAAAGTAAAATGCAAGAAGAATAATTGCATAAAACTTAAGTGTCCTCCATACATTCAATACAAACATAAAATAAAATTAGGCATCGATTCTCCTCGAGTGGGAAAATTTTGTCCCTTAACGAGAAAGTCTCAGTGATCTGCTAGAATGTCTTGGCAATGAATTAATAATTCCTTGACCTCAATCTATGAACAATCTATCAACTGTAGTCCTCGTCATCGTATGTCTAGCAATTAGCATTGAGTGGTATAGATGTGGACCTCTTCATTGAGTTCGCTTGTCTTTATCTGCTTTTATGTGTGAATTATAGTGTCTTCAAGTCAACCTCTTTTGTAGTGTCTCCTGTGTAAGTTGTCATGCTGACAGTTTTGAACACAGGGGAACTGATTATTATTGTTAGGGGACAAGTGTTAATCGCCAATCTATGAAAGTATAAGAATGAGCCAAACTTCCTTTTGCTCATCTTGCTGTAACCACCAACTAGGGATCACTATCTCTAAAAGTGTGTCATCGCTTTATCTCCCTCTTGGGAATATTACTGTCTCTATACTTGTCAGATGCGAGCATTTGATATACCTAGTCTCTCAAGTACATCTCTTCAGACCTTTAGGAAGACTCTTATCTCACTAGACTATGTATTAATATTACTCTAGAAAGGTAAATGAGTCATATCAAATAATTGCGGCATAGGTTGGCCATGAAGTATTTCAGATTGGATTTTTCCATTGGAATGATTTAATGAATTATTATAGGCAGATTTTGGCTCGTGGAAGTATCAAATCTCACTAAGTTGATCTTTCTTTAGCAAGATATGTTAGTTACCTAGGATTTTATTTGACCATTTTAGTCAGCCATCTGTTTGGGTATGACCACTGAACTGAAGTGTGATTCCTAATTTTTACTATAGCGTTCTTCAAAAATGACTTAGTAACCTAGTGTCTCGATTAGATGTGAATGTCCTAAGTATGCCATGCAAATAAATAACTTCTTTACAATGTAAATCAACTTCGTGTGGTGCATAAAATATTTTTCTAAATGAAATGAATGTGCATCTTGTTAAACCTATCAACACAGATTTAAATGGGATCGGCCTATCTATTAGTTACAAGAAGTTCTAAAATGGAGTCTGTGGTGGCATCTTTCTTAAGTTTACTCGGGATAGGAAAAGGCAGCGACAACCCATTGTTTTGTACGGTACCTTTGAAGGATTGGCAAGTGGGCTTGCTTGATAAATCGACACATCTCCTCACATGTTTCGTAAAAAATATCCATCCTCTGCTGAGGCTACAACATCTCACCAAAGCTCCCATCTAATCCTCTTTCTTGAATCTCACAAATAAGGCACTCCCTAAATGAGTGGTGGGACTACTCGTAGATCAAGTGTTAAATAAACGTAGTTCTGATAATACCTTTCCTAGATATACAAGCAACTCATTCCTATTTTAAAAGGAATTTAAATATAACTTTCTAGAAAATAGAGAAATAAACAAAGGGAGAACATGTCTTAAATAAATTTTGGATTCGTGACAACTTTTCTGCATACAAGAAACTTAATCCTATTTGACTGTAATCTAAATTCAGCATTCCTAAAGTTTAAATATATACAAATCAAATGATGCAGAAAGTTAAAAGATGTGCAAATCAAATGATACAAAAAATGGAAGATAATAAATAAATGTCTTTATGGACAAATTCTTTTGTATATTATTACGTCTTTACGTTGTTGAAATGATACTAGTAATATCTTTTGCATATACTTTGGCATAGGCTGCTTTCTGAATTAAAAACAGCTTTCTCATTTATTCGTACCAGAACATCTTTCTTTAATTTTAATTCTAGAGCTCTTGTTCTCATTGTTGACCTTTCTTATTACTTGTTACAATGTCAGATTATGTTCTCTATTTATGGGTCTGTAAGAATTAGTTTTGAGTAATTAATTTGCCATACAACTGTTGATATCATTTTCTTTCTTAACAATTTCCTCTTTAATATTGTTAGCGTCGGGACTTTTAATTGTGCTCTAAATGTTTGTTCTCATTATTTTTCCCTTAGGAGACGTTGTCTTGAAAGATTTAAGATTGAAAGCTGAGGCGCTGAATTCATTGAATCTTCCTGTTACGGTCAAAGCTGGCTTTATTGGCACCATAACATTACAGGTGTTTAGCTTCTCTTTTATGAGTACAAAATAAAATTTGTATTAATTGTATTATTGTTTAAATGCATTTGTCAGTTAATGTAGGTTTTTTTCATCTAACCTCAAGATGCAACTTTGGAATATGCAAAACATTATTTAGAACAAGAGTGTATGACTAGAGATAGAGGTAGAGAACCAGTGCCAATATCTTAAGAGAACCATCAATATAGGCATGAGAGCATGGAGAGGTGGATGAAAATCGAGGGAAAAAAACATATGTCATGTGATAAGTGATTCCAAAGTCAATAAACCATATAATTGTAAAAGAAAGAACTACATTGGTACTAGCAATGAAGATAATAGGATATAGGATCTCCGTGGATGACTGTTCATTGCAAGACTTGTAGACACTCATTGTTAGAGAATGATGACTAAGCCTTAATGTCGAGGAAGGATGATTGTTGTTGACGAGTCAATGACAACATGAGTTTGATAAGTGGAAGGATACACTCACTCTCAAGGAAGGTGAGGAAGGTTGCGGTGCAAATTCTTGAAGGAGTAAAGGAAGCATGTGGTGCATGTATCTCAACAAGGTAGGATATGAAGACTTGTGCAGAGGAAATCAGGTCCAAAGGACAATGGAGAAGGATTGCAATCAACAAAAATAAAGAATGACTTCTTATTTGTAGAGAAATAACGATCTATGCCTCAAGAGAGCCCTTACGCTACGTCATTCATCATCGAAGAAGTTCCAGAGGTGGAAGTAGTGATTTTAGTGATGCAGGACAAATTTGTAGGTGATGTACTTACGATGCTCTAACTTTAAATGCAATACAAACAAGCACACAACATCCGTAAATGTAGCTATGATCAACCGAGAATGTCATGCAAACATACACACAATCCAATGATCTAACGAAAGATAACCCTAATGTGATGCACATGCGATGATTCACTCATGCAAATATTTTTCGACGCACAATTAATTAAACAAATTAATGTAGTGCAAGTGTCGCAATTGATTATGTTGAAGAAAGTATAAATAAAGCCCATCTTAGAGGCCCATCTTGAAGGCCCATGTAAAGCTCTCTTAGGAATTAGTCCCACATCTTGGGATAAGTTTAGGCTCTCCCCTCTCCTCCTATATATATGTACAAATACATATGATGTATATCATAACGGTCCAGACGAAAATGAGGTGTCACACAATCTAACAATCTCCACCTTGACGCCTCACGCGACAGACTCCACCTGCAACTGAATCCTCCCTTCGGCGAACTACCCCCTCTCCCTGGGGTCACCCAAAATTAACATGCACCAATATGAGCCAAGTCAAGACAGTGCTTGAACTTGACTCCCGTCATTGGTTTGGTCAGCATGTCCGCAATGTTATCCTCCGTGGGCACCTTCAGTAACTGAATGTCTCCGCCAGCAACGAACTCCCTCAACTTGTGGTAGCGCACATCAATGTGTTTTGTCCTGGCATGATAGACCGGGTCTTTGGCCAGACAAATCGCACTCTGACTGTCACAGTGCAGCTTTACCGCTTCCTGAGAAATCCTGAGTTCTTTGGCGAGACCTTTGAGTCAGATAGCTTCCTTCGCAGCTTCCACTGCAGCAATGTACTCAGCCTCTGTCGTAGATAAAACCACAATGTCCTGCAGAGTGACTTTCCAACTGATGGGGCCCTCACCACAAAGGAAGATGTACCCGGAGGTAGATCTTCTTCGGTCGAGGTCGCCCGCATAGTCGGAATCAACGTAGCCCTCTAGAACTCTAGAAACTTCGCTCTTCTTAAACAACAAACCGACGTTTTTCGTTCCGTTCAGATATCTTAGAATCCACTTGACTGCTTCCCAGTGTTGTCGTCCCGGATTCCCCATATATCTGCTGACTACGCTCACAGCCTGAGCGATATCTGGTCTCGTACAGATCATGGCGTACATCAAGCATCCTACCGCACTAGCGTACGACACCCCGAGCATCTTTTGTCGTTCTCCCTCTGTGTCTGGACACTGCTGTGACGATAATCTAAACTGTTGCCCGAGAGGGGTTGAAACGGGCTTAGATTCAGCCATATTGAACTTCTCCAGAACCTTCTGAGTGTACCCTGTCTGAGAAAGCCAAAGCATGCCCCGCTTCCTATCTCGCTTGATTTCCATGCCAAGGATCTTCTGTGCTTGACCCAGATCCTTCATTTCAAACTCAGCTTGTAGTTTCTGCTTCAAAGACTGGATCTCCTGAGCTGACTTGCACGTAATCAGTATGTCGTCGACGTATAGCATCAGAATCAGAACGTCGTCGTTTGCCAGAAACTTGTAGTAGACGCAGCTGTCGTACTGGCTCCTGCTGAATCCTTGTGAAACCATGAACGTATCAAATCTCTTGTTCCACATTCTTGGAGCCTGCTTCAGACCGTAGAGGGACCTTCTTAGTTTACACACCTTCTTCTCGTCACCGGGTTGTACAAACCCTTCAGGCTGCAAGATGTAGATCTCCTCTTCCAAGTTGCCGTGAAGAAACGCCGTTTTCACGTCCATCTGCTCTAGCTCCATGTCGTTCATTGCCACCATCGCAAGAAGCACCCGTATGGAGCAGTGTTTTACCACGGGTGAGAATATTTCATCAAAATCGACACCCTTCTTCTGCGCGAACCCCTTGGCAACGAATCTGGCCTTGTATCTCCACTGGTCTTTGCCGGATGTAGATTCCTTCTTCCTGAATATCCATTTGGAACTGATTGCCTTCGCCCCTTTGGGCAAACGAACCAAGTCCCAAGTCTGGTTTTTACGAAGGGACTCCATCTCTTCTTCCATAGATGCTTTCCAATGAGAACTCTCTCTACTCTCTACAACTTCTTTATAGGATACAGTAGACGCACAATTAATTAAGCAAATTAATGTAGTGCAAGTGTCGCAATTGATTATGTTGAAGAAAGTATAAATAAAGTCCATCTTAGAGGCCCATCTTGAAGGCCCATGTAAAGCTCTCTTAGGAATTAGTCCCACATCTTGGGATAAGTTTAGGCTCTCCCCTCTCCTCCTAAATATATGTACAAATACATATGATGTATTGGGGTGATTATGATTAAGAAATTAATAAAGTTGCACTTGTTTTCTCTCATTTTTTCTGTTCTTCTACATGGTATCAGAGCGACGATCCTAAAATGTCTTTTCAATTCCGCGCTTTCTCTGGGCGGTTAGAATTATTCTAACCGCAAGTCTCCTGTGTTTTCTCCTCCCGTGGTCTCTGTTTTCTATACCGCAACTCTTCTCTCCTCTTCTGCTCTCGTGGCTTCCCCCCTCTTATAGCTTTCTCTCCTGTCAAGTGGGCCTACCCTCTCTTCTTAGGGTCTGTTTGGGACAGCTCTGGCGGATTGAAAAGCTGCTGTCCGGATAGAGCTGTTTTAAAATAGATCTCTGGGGAGCAGTTTTGAAAAGCTGCAGACTGTTTGGGTGTTCTGTGCAGAAGTGCGCTCGGAATCGCCGGAGGAAGGACGTCGGGAGCTTGGAATTGCCGGAGGAAAGCCGTCCGGGGCTCGAAATCGCCGGAGGAAGGCCGTCCGACCTCTGACCATGTTCCAACTGAAGAAACCATTAGAATTCCAAAACATGTGAGAGAGAAAGCTATTTTGCGGGAGCAGAAGCTGGGGAGGAAGAGATTTCTGAAAAGCTGCAAAACAGCTCCAGATTTTTGAAAAGCTCTTCACAGAGAGCTGTCCCAAACAGACTGAAAGCAGCTCTGGCGGTTGGAATAGAGATTTTCCAACCGCCAGAGCTGCCCCAAACAGACCCTTAGTGGACTGTTCTTTTTCCTGGCCGTCTACTTTGCCGTCCTCTTGCCGTTCCACCGCACCTCGTGCTGTGCTTACCAAAGCTTCTGTCTGCCATCTCTCCAGGTCGCAGCTACTTAGGCCATAGTTCCTCCTCGGGCCGCAACTCTTACTCTCATGTCGCACTCCCTTATCAGGCCGCAACTTAGTCGTCTTGCCGCCTGGTACCTTCTTGTTGCCTCCTTAGGCCGCATCTGCCTCCTCAGGCTGCAAATTGCTTCTTGTTGCCTCTTGCCGCCTGCCGCCGCTATTGATCTTAGGTCACACTCCCTCCTTAGGCCGCAACCACTTCTTGCCGCCTGGACCTGCCTCGCCTGTTGCTGATTTCTTCTCGCAACCGCTGATTGCTACTAGGCTGATGCTTCTTCTTGCCGCAGGACATCGCCATTTGCTCTCTGTCCGCAGCTACCAGGCCGTAGATTGCTACCATGCCGCAGATTGCTACCAGGCCTCTGATTGCTACAAGGCCACAACTTCTTCTTGCCACAGGACCTCGCCATTTGCTCTCTGGCCGCAGCTACCAGGCCGCTTATTGCTACCAGGCCGGATGATGCGGATTACGGTGCGTCCACCACCGTCAGCGACGAAGCCCACGGCGAACCGGGGATTGCATGGCTCGAGAAGTTCGACCCGCTTTGGACGCCGCGAACCGTCTAAATAAAGTGGCGGCGCTATTTTATCTTATGCCCTTTTATTGTATTTGTTTATGTAAAACTATTGTGTGTGCTATTAACAAATGTGTGCTAATAGTTATTTTCTCCCCCCTCTATAGTATAAGAGGGAGGAGTATGTATTTTCTCTTCAGTTTTTGGAGTATTATTTGAGAAGGTGTTTGCCCTAGCCGCCCCCTCTTCTCCGTGCGAGATCTCTCGATCCGGAAGGATCCCGCCCCGCCGCTCCCCTTCCGCCCGTGAGGTGCGATTCCGGCCGGAAGGCTTCGCGGTTCCCTTCCCCTACGGTAATTACTACATCAGTTGGTATCAGAGGGCTGCCCCAACTTCCTAGCTCGGCGCCGATCCTCCCTGTTCCGCTCCTCGCCGCGTCGATCTCCGCGGACGCTGCTCCGCCTGCTCTTCTCTCTCTCGATCGCTCATGGGCGATAACCAGCGGGACGACCAAGCTCTGTGGGCGGCCATCAATGGCATCACCGCACAGCTCGCCGCCCTTACTGCGGCGCTCGGCAACCCGCAGCCACCTCCGCCCGGCGATCCCGCACCTGCTACACCCCCCCGGTCGATGCCTACTTCGGCCGCCAGTACCGCTGTGGCCGTGCGGCACCTCCCCGCCCGGCCACTCCCCTGTCCGATTCCAGCTCCGAGGATGACCACCACGACGGGGCTGATCAACCCCCATGGCGTCACCAGCCGCAACCGCAGCAGCACGACTTCCGCATACGTGCGGACATTCCACAGTTTTTCGGTAACTTGGGCATTGAAGACTTCCTCGATTGGATCTCGGAGGTCGAACGTTTCTTCGAAATGGCCGAACTCGACGAACATCGCCAAGTGAAGATGGTCGCGTATCGCCTTAAATCAGGCGCGGCGGTTTGGTGGGATCAACTTCAACTCAATCGGCAACGCCAAGGCAAGGCCCCCGTCCGCACCTGGCTTAAAATGAAGAAAATGTTGCGGAATCGGTTCCTATCCCCCGACTATGACCAACACCTGTTCCAGTTCTACCAAAGTTGCTCACAAGGCTCTCGCACCGTCACCGAATATTTGGATGAAATTTGCCGCCTCGCGGACCGCAACGGCCTGACCGAGTCGGACGGACAGCGCGTTACTCGCTTCCTACATGGGCTACGCCCGTCCCTTCGCGAGAAGATTGGGCTGTATGTTTTGCGCACGGTGGATGAGGCCTACAACATGGCCCTCAAGGCGGAACTCATGGAGACGTCGGCGGCACCTTCAACCCGCGCGGCATCTCGGCGTCCCTGGTCGGATGCGTCGGGGTCGCAGTCTCGGGATTCTACCAGCCGCGAGGTGCCGGCCACACATTCCGCACCTAAGGGTCGGGCATCTGACCGCACACCACCGGGGACCTGTTTCAAGTGCCACCAACCGGGCCACTTTGCCTCCCGGTGCCCTCTGCTGCGCCAACCCGTACACGCTGTTACTCAGGACGAGGATTAGGAGGCTGAATCGGGCGAGGCCGATGAGGTCATCGATGGCTTTGAAGAGGATGGCGATTTTGCTGCGTGCGTGGTCCGTCGCCTCCTTCTTGCTCCACGGGTGGCTGAGCACGCCCAACGGAGTAATGTATTCCAGAGCTATTGCACCATCAAGGGAAAGATATGTGATGTCCTGATCGACAACGGCAGCTGTGAGAATTTTGTCGCCAATCGGTTGGTCACCTACTTGCATCTACCAACCGAGCCGCACCCGCACCCCTACTCCATTGGGTGGATTCAAAAGGGCCCCTCCGTGCGTGTCACCCACCGGTCACACGTACCCGTCGCCATGGGCAAGCACTACCTGGCCGACATTTGGTGCGACGTTGTGGAGATGGACGCAAGCCACCTACTTTTGGGACGACCGTGGCAATATGATACAGATGTGGCGTACAAGGGCCGCGACAATATCTACTCCTTCACTTGGGCCGGCAAGAAGATACAAATTGTGGCTCGGGTCGGCGATAGACCCGCGGCCAACCCGCCCACCGACAAGGGGCGCAGCCTACTCGTGATGCACGATGACACCTCACGGTTCGAGCGGGACGTTGCGGAGGCTCAGGAGGTGGTGGCCCTTGTTCCCTACGGGTTGTACGCCACCAACAAGTGGGAGCTGGATGCCGCACCCCCAGACATCCGAGCGTTACTTCATGAGTTCCGCGCCATCACCACGGATGATTTGCCAGACCACCCTCCTCCACTTCGGGATATCCAACACCAGATCGATCTCATACCGGGCGCTAGCCTCCCAAATTTGCCCCACTACCGCATGAACCCCAAGGAGCATAACATCTTACGTACGAAGGTGGAAGAGCTACTTCAAAAGGGCTTCATCTCCGAGAGTCTTAGCCCATGCGGGGTTCCCGCACTTTTGGTTCCCAAGAAGGACGGGTCCTGGAGGATGTGCGTTGACAGTCGCGCCATTAACCACATCACCATCAAGTACTCCTTCCCCATTCCCCGCCTCGATGACATGTTGGACATGTTGGACGGGTCACAACTGTTTTCCAAAATTGACCTCCGAAGCGGGTACCACCAAATCCGCATCAAACCGGGCGACGAATGGAAGACCGCCTTTAAAACTCCGGACGGCCTCTTCGAGTGGAAGGTAATGCCTTTCGGTTTTTCTAATGCTCCAAACACTTTTATGCGTCTTATGACACAGGTGCTGCGACCTTTCTTGGGCAAGTCGGTGGTCGTCTATTTCGACGACATTCTTATCTTTAGCAAGACTCGGGAGGAGCATTTATCTCATGTTCGTGCTGTGTTGGAAGTTTTGGCGGCGAATAAACTATTCATTCACCTCAAGAAGTGCACCTTTCTTGCACCGCGACTGAATTTCTTGGGTTTCGTGGTGGGTGCCGGCATACAAGTCGACGAGGAAAAGATACAAGCCATCCGAGATTGGCCGACACCCTCATCCCTCTCCGAGTTGCGGTCTTTTCATGGGTTAGCCACATTCTACCGGAGGTTCATTCGCGATTTCAGCACCATCTCGGCTCCCATGACCGACTGCCTCAAGAAGGGGCGCTTTCTTTGGGGGGACGAGGCTGATCGCCCTTTTCAACTCCTCAAGCAGAAGCTCAGCTCGGCACCGGTCTTGGCGCTACCCAGTTTTGACAAGCTATTTGAGGTGCATAGTGACGCCAGCGGTGTTGGCATTGGGGCGGTCCTCTCCCAAGACAAGCGGCCGGTTGCCTTTTTCAGCGAGAAGTTAAGCGATGCTAGGCGGAAGTGGTCCGCTTATGATCAAGAGTTCTATGCCGTTGTCCGGGCCCTCAAACATTGGGAGCATTATCTACTTCACAAGGAATTCATCTTATATACGGATCATCAAGCCCTCAAATTTATCCACAGTCAGAAACGCATGGATGGTATGCATCTCCGTTGGACCACTTATCTTCAGCGTTTCCCGTACATTATTCATCACAAGCCGGGTTCCTCCAATGTCGTGGCGGACGCCCTCAGCCGGCGGAGCTGTTTTATTGACCACACTCCAACACGAGATCATTGGTTTTGATATTCTCGCTGAGTCATATGCCGACGACCCGGACTTTAAAGACACTTGGAGCGCTTGCTCGAGGGGCGGTTCACACGGCGGGTTCTTGATACTCGAGGGGTTCTTACTCAAGGACAACCGCCTGTGCATCCCCCGCTCTTCATTACGGGAGAAGCTGATTCGTGATCTACATGGTGGCGGATTGAGTGGTCACTTGGGTCGAGACAAGACACTTGCTAGTCTCCACGAGAGGTATTTCTGGCCGCAGCTAGCCAAGGACGTGGGGAATTTCGTTCGGAAGTGCTATGTGTGTCAACAATTCAAGGGCCAAGCACACAACACCGGTCTTTACTCACCTCTCCCGGTCCCCTCTGGCGTGTGGGAGGACCTTTCCATGGATTTCGTTTTGGGCCTCCCGCGAACGCAGCGCGGAGTTGATTCCGTGTTCGTCGTGGTAGACCGTTTCTCCAAGATGGCACATTTTCTTCCTTGCCGCAAAACCTCCGACGCTTCCCACATTGCGCGGTTATTCTTCCGCGAGGTGGTCCGTTTGCACGGCGTTCCAACCACCATCACATCCGACCGCGATCCGAAATTTCTAGGCCATTTTTGGACCATGTTGTGGAAAATGTTTGACACCTCTCTCCAATTTAGTAGCTCCGCTCACCCCCAGACGGATGGGCAAACCGAGGTGGTCAACAAAACTTTGGGAAATCTAGTGCGTTGTATTTGCCAAGACCGGCCGAAACAGTGGGATTTCGCTCTCGCCCAAGCTGAGTTCGCCTACAACAATGCGGTCCACCGCTCCACCGGTCGCACCCCGTTCTCCATCGTCTACACCAAGGCGCCCCGGCATGCGCTTGATTTGGCCCGCTTGCCCACCGCCCCCCCGTCAGCCACGCAGTTAGCGGAAGAGGCCCGCGACGTCCAGACCGAGACCCGCCTCAAGTTGCTCGAGTCCAACGCCAAATACAAAGCTATCGCCGACAAGCACCGCCGCGAGCAGATTTTTCAAGTCGGCGACTTGGTTATGGTCTTTCTCCGGAAAGAGCGGCTTCCTGCTGGCCCCCACCACAAGCTCCTGCCGAAGAAGTTCGGCCCCTTCCCCATCGTCCGCAAGATCAACGACAATGCTTACGTGGTTGGTCTACCGCCGGAGTTTAATATCTCCAAGACCTTCAACGTGAGCGACTTATCTCCGTTCTACCCGGACGTGCCTCTCTATGCCGACCACTCGGAGTCGAGTGCTTCTCACGTGGAGGAGAATGATGCGGATTACGGTGCGTCCACCACCGTCAGCGACGAAGCCCACGACGAACCGGGGATTGCATGGCTCGAGAAGTTCGACCCGCTTTGGACGCCGCGAACTGTCTAAATAAAGTGGCGGCGCTATTTTATCTTATGCCCTTTTATTGTATTTGTTTATGTAAAACTATTGTGTGTGCTATTAGCAAATGTGTGCTAATAGTTATTTTCTCCCCCCTCTATAGTATAAGAGGGAGGAGTATGTATTTTCTCTTCAGTTTTTGGAGTATTATTTGAGAAGGTGTTTGCCCTAGCCGCCCCCTCTTCTCCGTGCGAGATCTCTCGATCCGGAAGGATCCCGCCCCGCCGCTCCCCTTCCGCCCGTGAGGCGCGATTCCGGCCGGAAGGCTTCGCGGTTCCCTTCCCCTACGGTAATTACTACATCACCGGAGATTGCTATCAGGTCGCTGATTGCTACCAGGCCGCTGATTACTACCAGGTCGCAACTTTTGCTCTCAGGCTGCAGCTTCTTGCCACAAGACCTCATCCTTTGCTCTTTTCGCTGGGCTTATTCGACTGGCCGCCAGATTTCTCTGCCATCTCCTGGCCTTGTCCGCAGCTGGCTTCTTTGACCTTCTTCAATGGCCGCTCATGCTACGTTTCCTTCGCCTCAACTGTCTTCTCATGGTGGCCCCATCTCTTCTCGGGGCGATGGTCGACACACTCGCGCTTCTCTTTGGTGTAGTTACTGTGACAGAGATGGTCACCGCAAAGCCACTTATTACAGTTTGCACGGTCTACCTTCTGCACCACCTACCCCTACTACCGTCCCTGCTCCACACAACATTCATGCTGACATTGATGCCTTGTGCGCCCAACTCCAGCAACTTCACAGACTCATTGCCGTTCATCTGGTTTTGTTGTGTCTATTTCCGATGGGGCTATTTCTTGCTTTGCCCACAGTTCCTCCTGAATTATGGACTTTGGGGCAACACATCATATTACCACAACGCAACCTCCTCGATACTTGGACTCTGCACATCCCAAGTTCATTACTGTTGCCAATGGGGACACTACTCTAGTCGCTGGATCAACCGACGTCACCGTTACCTCCTCCCTCACTCTTCGCTCGGTTCTTCATGTTCCGGGCTCTCTTTTCAATCACCTATCTATTAGCCGTCTCACACAAGATCTTGATTGTTATGTGACTTTATCTTCTACCTTATGTATTGTGCAGGATCGTCGAACGTAGATTGTCATTGGTAAAGGAAAAATGGTTAATGAGCTTTACATCTTGGACCCCTACCCCACGGTTCTCTCCACTATTAGTTCTATCGAGTGGTATCAGCGTCTTGGGCATGCCTCTCTCCACATCCTCCAGAAAGTTCTTCCAAATTTGTCCTTCACTGAATTCACTTGCGAGTCATGTATCTACGACAAACACCATCGTTCTACCTTCTCTCCTCATTGTACTCTGAGTGATGCTCCCCTTATTTTGGTTCATTCTGATATTTGGGGATCCTATAAAACCGCCAGCGTGTCTGGTTATCATTACTTCTTTACCTTCATTGATGATTACTCTCGTATGACGTGGTTGTATTTTCTTCATGATCGATCTGAATTGCCTCGTGTCTTTCGTGCCTTTATCCTTGAGGCTCACAACCAATTTTCTACTACCATTAAAACACTCTGCACCGATAATGCTCGTGAATACATAGGTCATGTGTTTACAGACTTGTGTACTGAGTTTGACATCATCCATCAAACCTCTTGTGTCTGTAATCCTCAATAAAATGGTGTCGCCGAACGCAAGAATCGTCGTCTTCTTGAGGTTGCCCACACCCTTATGATTCAAATGTATGTTCACGCTCTGTGTAGGAATTTCACGGTTTTTACGACCTGTCATCTCATTAACCGTCTGCCCTCCTCTATTCTCAATTTTGAAACTCCTTTTAATCTCTTTTTTCCCTCCACACCCCCTTTGCAGTCACTCATGTTTTCGGCTGCATTTGCTATGTTCACAATCTTGGCCCATCTACTGACAAGTTTGCCCCACGTGCCACAAAATATATGTTCGTAGGATACTCTTTCACTTAGAAAGGTTATGTCTGCTATTCTCCCACTAATCGGAAGATTGTTATCTCAGCTGATGTCACCTTTCTTGAGGACCAGCCATACCATTCTCAACCTCTTGACTGTCCACTACCACTACCACCCCTCCTCCCCACGCCACTCCCAACCCAACCGCCAAAGCCTCCTTTGATTCGTGTGAACACTCATTGTCTTTCTCGTTCTGATGCCCCAAGCCCGCTACCTTCTACTAATCCTGCGCTCCAATGATCCGGATACACCTTCTACAACTCATCTCAGTAATTTTGTTTCTTTTCATCGATTATCTCCACTTCTTCGTACCTTCGCCACTTTATTATCATCGGTGTCCACCCCTAATTCTTTGCAGGAGGCCCTTCAACATCCGGGGTGTTAGGCGGCTATGGAAGAAGAAATGGCTACTCTCTGGGCCAATCACACCTGAGATCTTGTCCCTCTCCCTTTTGGCCTGATGTATGTAGGCTTCAAATGGGTCTTTACTATCAAACATACTCCAACTAGGACGGTTGAACAACTAAAGGCTCGCCTTGTCGCCTGTGGTTTTACTCAACAACATGGTCTTGACTATGAATAGACCTTCTCCCCTGTTGCAAAGCTAAACACTGTCAGTGTCTTGATCTCTCTGGCCGTTCATCGACATTGGCCACTGCATTTGTTGGACCTTAAAAATTCTTTTCTCAATGGTGATCTTACTGAGACTGTATACATGCACCAACCTCCCGACTTTGAGACCACGCGGGAGTCACTTGTATGTCACCTCCGAAAATCTCTTTATGGTCTCAAACAGTTGCCTCGGCATGGTTTGACAAGTTCAGTCGAGTTGTCAGTGATATTGGGTTTACTCGGAGCTCGACTGACTTCACTCTTCACTCGACATAGTCCATCAGACACCATTATACTCCTGGTTTATGTTGATAATATATTAATTACTGGAGATAATTCGAAAGACATTCATATGATCAAGGAACACTTGACTTCCGTGTTCTAGACCAAAGATTTGAGGAATCTCCGATACTTCCTTGGCATCGAGGTAGCCCGTCGACCTGATGGTCTTGTCCTATTTCAAAAACGTACTGTCTTGATTTTTTGCATGGTGCTGGCTACTCTGGTTCCAAGCCAGCTGACACACCCATGAATGTCAATCACAAGCTCAGTCCATTCTCCTCCGACTCTGATACACTCTTACCAAACCCAAAATACTATCGTCATCTTGTGGAAAAGCTGATATATTTGACAGTTACAAGACCTGATATATCGTTTGCTGTTGGGATTGTTAGTAGGTTTATGCATGCTCCACGAATTTCTCATCTCTAGGCAGTTGAGCGCATTCTCCGATACCTGAAGTCTGCTCCCGGACAATGGCTCATATATAAGCCCTCTTTGTCTCTATCTCTCACTGCTTACTCTGATGCTGATTATGCTGGATTCATTGATGATCGTCGTTCCACAAGTGGTTTCTGCACATACTTTGGTGGACATCTTGTTACCTGGCGAAGCAAGAAACAATCTGTTGTCGCACGCTCATCTGCAGAAGCTGGTATCGATCAATGACCTCTGTTTTCTCCGAACTTACATGGCTAGAAAGCCTTCCGAGAGACCTGGGTGTCAAACTCTCCTCTCCTGCCACCTTGTTCTGCGATAGTAAAGATGCCATTCATATTGCCAAGATCCTGTGTTCCATGAACGTACCAAGCATATATAGGTTGATTGTCACTTTATTCGGGAAAATGTTCAACTCAGGAAATTGGACTTAAGACATGTTCCTGCTGCAGAACAAGTTGCTGATATTCTTACAAAAGCTCTACCACGACCTTTGTATTTTTAGTTCTTGTCCAAGCTTGACTCCTACGACTTGTATGCTCCAACTTGCGGGGGAGTGTTGAAGAAAGTATAAATAAAGCCCATCTTTGAGGTCCATCTTGAAGGCCCATGAAAAGCTCTCTTAGGAATTAGTCTCACATCTTGGGATAAAGTCTAGGCTCTCCCCTCTCCTCCTATATATATGTACAAATATATATGATGTATTGGGGTGATTATGATTAAGAAATTAATAAAGTTGCACTTGTTTTCTCTCATTGTTTTTGTTCTTCTACAAATACAAATACTGCAATGGAAGTAAACAACAATTACAAGTTAATTGAGAGTGCGTTGAAAGTAAATGCAGGTGAATATACGATGCACAATTAAGAGAGCAATAAGCCAGTTAAATACAAGCCCAATAACTTCAAGAAATACAAATAATTCTCGTATAATGCAGAGAAAAAGAATCTAAAAATAAACCTTGGATAAACCAACAATAATTCAAGTTTCAAAAGGTGAAAATCAAGGTTAAACGTGGCCTGACTAGATCAAATGTGAATAACTGTCTCCATCTAGTATAAAATACGCACATGATCTTAAATTTTTCAAGTAGCTGAGAATAATCAAATACAAATAATGAAGTTTGAAAGAAAATACATAAAGTGAAGTGTTTAGAAAAGAAATAAATACATAAATAATAAACAGAAAATAAATGTCATCTTTATCTATATAACTCGTATATAAAATCTTTAAAGGACAGTCTTATAATCTGCAAAAAATTGGTCTTAATTTCATTCTTCTGGATGTTAGATACAGTATGCATTTTTTGTACATATGAGGCTCTGATTAGGCTTAGTCTCCATTTGACAAATAATAAAGTTTTTTTCCTTTATGTTTACTGTTTCCAGTAAACACTTATTTATATTGTGTAAATTTCCATTTACAATGTTTCATTGATAACTTCACCTTCTCATTGCGTGATTTTTTTCTTTTAGTTTTAAGAATTTACCACTTCTGACAAAAATAATGGTTAATTCTGTTAGAAATCTAAGTTTGTAATGCATAATTGCTTGTACCTATGATGTATAATTTCTTTTCAAACCGTAATATACCTGGACAAAGTTTCTGCATTATTCTAATTATGTTATTCCTTTTTATAGTTTCCTTGGAAAAGCTTTGGAAAAGAACCTGTTATTATTCTGATTGACCGTATATTCGTGCTTGCTGAGCCTGCTCCTGATGGACATACTCTGAAGGAAAGGCTTACGATATGTTTTTATTTTCCAATTTTAAAATTCTCTCGATTATTCAATTATATTTGCTCCGAAGTTGGATTAATTGCTTCAACATGGTTGAAGCTCTAGGAATCATGAATAACCGTTTTAGGTGATTGATTTACCAAAAGAAAAACTGACGGTTGTTATACTGGCATTTTTTCCTTGCAGGATCAAGATAGAGAGAAGCTTTTTAAAAGCAAGCTTAAACAGATAGAGGTATGCACCAATAGCAATAAAATGGATTTACATGCGTAATGGAAAGCAAAAAAGACACTATTATATGTACTTAAAGTATTGTCTTTGTTTATTGTACATGGGTGTTTTGAATATGCGTTCAATTATTATTTTATGTTTTTATGCAAGTCCACCTCATAACATCTACCTCCTCGGACCGACTCTATCTTGCTAGCAGTCGGTCTCTCTATTATTGCCCCGAATTAACATCAAGATTGTGCCCTAACTCTTACAGATCTTCTTCGACTAACACATGTCACAACTTGATTATTTCAAATAGGAAACCCCTCCACAAACCCTTGAATCATGTCTAATGAAAATTTCTCACTAAAAGAGATGATTTAATTTCCATTAACACAAAATTAACTGCAAAGGCGTAGGTACCTCAAATCGATGTTGTCGCCGATCAAAATTAATCGTGATTGGATCCTGAAATTAAAAGAGATGATGTGTAAATTTCGGATGCTACACTTTCTGCATATCCCAATTTTTGAATGTCTACTTATCACTAGGCTTATGTTTTTGGATATTTCTGATGATTTTATAACTTACCGCTTTCCTATTTTTCCTATTTTTTTTTTATGTAGGAAGCTGAGTCAAAAACCATTGATGCTGCAATTAGGAAAGACAAAGCGGGAGCCGTATGTTGTTATATTTTTGAATTTTAGTGCTGTTTTTCCTATTTATGTTCCTTTAATATATTGCTTCAATGAAATTCACAACTGTTTGTTTCTTTAGCTGTTAATTTTTACAAAATGTGCTTGATTTTATACTTTCAAATAATCTAACTAATGTTAAAGAAAGCTAATATTTTTCTGTTTTTATTTACTATTTTTTGAATCTATAATTGTTGCACTGGATCTGAAGCTGTTTCTCTTAACCTCATAAATGAGATTATTTACCTCTTGAAAATCCCGAATGAAAAAGGTAGCCTGAAATGTGTTTGGTATGAATGTGAATATTAAGAATATGTATGTATGGGAGGAGGGAAGGGAAAACATTTGGTATTGGCAATAAAATGATAATAGTACATCTATTGCTTGGTTTATGGTGAGGCGAGAGAGGAGAGGATGTGACACTGAATGAGTGTAGAGGGTTTGGTAGTGTCCTAAGGAAATCTTAGTTGAGTGTGATTGGTGGAATGTCGTGAAGGCCTAGGATTGATGCAATACACATGCAAATATATTCCGATGATTAGTTGCAATTAACATTTACAATTATAAAAGTCATCCATAAACAACCCCAATTGAGATTAAAGCCATAGATAAAACCAACGAATTTGTGGTTAGAGCAAAACAAAAGTGCTTTAATTAAATTTTATTTGAAGAAACTATTTAATTGGAACAAACTAAAGGCAATCAATGTACAATCAAATAAACAATGAACAAAAATTACAACTTCATACACAAATTTACATGAACATAGGAGGCTGGGCAAGTGAAATGTTGGAGATATAAGGGCTGGACGGTGGAATTGCTGCAGATTTGCACCGATTTCAGGGTACTGATTGAACTTTGAAGACAACCGGGCTCAGGTGGTCAATATTACTGCTGTGGAAGGTTGGGTGGTTATTGGGGTTGTTGGGAAGGGGTATGGGGGTTGGCAGGGCTGGTAGATGTTTGGGGAGCTCGACAAATGGAGATTGGTGGCTGTGGGGGTGTGGTTGATTCAGATGCAAGCGGGGGAAGGCCAGCGGCTGAAATTAAGGGCTTTGGGCATGTAGAAAGCAGCGGTTCCAGGCAAGACTAGCAGTTTTCTGGCACTGGGGCAGGATTTGGCAGCAGATTTGGGTGCTGGGAATGGGGACAGCAGCGCTTGCAGGCTCGACAACAGTTTTTAGCTACAAAGAATAGGTTTGGCAGCAGATCGGAATTGAACTGTAGTATTTTGTGGGTCTTTTCGGTTGTTGGAGGAAGTGTAAGTCTGGACCAAGGGAATTGGGACTGGTTAGGGGTGGTTATGGCCTTTAAGCAGTGGGCTGCAGTGGTTACGTGTAGTTTAGGGTGATCAGGTGGTGGTTATGTGATAGTTGTTGTGTGGTGGAATCGTGGGAGGGATTAGGATAGTTTAATGGAGTGGGAAGGGTAGTTATGGGTAGTGTGCGGTGGAGGGAAAATGTAGTTACTTTGGCTTCAACACCAAGGGTCCACAAAATCTGCACCGCGAGACGACCGCGTGAGCCTAAAATCTGTCCATAATTCTATGATCTCGAATTTAGACCCCCCTAGAGCCCTATGTATCGGCAAAGTTGCCCAGGGAAACCACTATGGACGGTCTAGATTGTCTGGGCATAAATGCTGCTATTTTACATGATAAAATCACAAAAAATATAACAATACATAAAATTATCCCGACGTTCTGAACGTGCTTACAGGCTAGAATTGTCTATATGCCGGTCCTTTCACCACCTCTAGCATACATAAGCTTGTATGGCCTCTGATAAGTGTTGACCAGCCCTCAACCCATGATCCCCATCTGTAATGTGTGATTGGAACCACTAGAACTGCTAGGGTTGTCATTTGTATGTGTTAAAAAGAAATAGTAAAAGAGCAGTATGAATATCCCACTCTTGAAGCCCATGCAAATTCTCTTTAGTCCCACATCATAGGATTGGGATTCCCTCCTCTCTCTTCCTATATAAATTTATGCATACATGTATTCAAGTGTTGGAGAAAATTAATAAAAATTTGAATTATTTTTCTTTGTCCTGCTCTTCTTTATATGGTATTAGATCCAAAAAGGTCCTTACGGTTTGACTCTTTTCTAACCGCCGGCCTTGTCCTTCTCGCTCTATCCGCACAAAGTTGCGGTCTCTCTTTTCGCTAACCGCTTCTTCCCCTCCCATGGCTTCCACTCCTCTTCTTCCCCCCTCTATCCCCTGGCTTTATATCTGGCCAGTGGACCCCCGCTCCCCTGACTTTCTGTTCTTGCCGATTGCTCTAAACCGCCGCCAGCTTTGCTAACCGCCGCGACCTCTGCCCGATTGCTCTTCTCGCTGGTTGTTGTTGGCCTGTTCTGCTTATTCTCTGCGACCTCTGCCCGTTTATCCGATGTGAGCTCCGCCTGCTGCGAACTCTTCTAGCCGCTGCGAGCTCTGCCTGCTGCGAGTTCTTCTAGCCGGAGCTCATCTACCTTGCCCGCCGCGAGCTCTGCCTGGTGCGACCTCTGCTTGCTGCGATCTCGTCTAGCCGTTGCGAGCTCTTTCTGCTGCGGGCTCTTCTAACCGCAACTCCTCTACCCATCCCACCGTGAGCTCATCTTGCTACGAGTTCACCTTGTTGCGAGCTCATCTTGTTGAGAGCTCTGCCCGGTGCGAGCCCCTTTGCGGCTTGTCCTCTTTCTGGGTTCTCTTATGTTTTTATTGGCATCTCAGGCTGCTCCCCTTCTACTACCAGGCCGCTCTCCTCTACTCGCCAGGCCCCTCTCTCAGGCTGCTCTCCACTATTCGTCAGGCCGCCCCTGCTCCAGGTCGCCCTCTCTATTCACCAGGCCGCCCATTTTCCTCGCCATGCAGTTTTTTCTCTCTTGCCTCCATGAACTCGATGACTACTTCCTCTCTTCCAGCTCGTGCCACTGCTCCTTCTGAAGTTCGTGATGAGCTCAAGCCACCATCTCTCTCAGCGGGAAGCAAAACTTTGTGTAATGGGTACATTCTGTTCATCGCTTCTACAGACCAATGGTCTCCTTCATCATCTTACTCGGGACACTCCCACTGTCTGCACCGACGAATGGCTTCGTGATGACGACCGGGTCCAATCCTTGATCCTCAATTCCATGGACACTGAGCCTACATAATGACCATATATCATGAGACGGCCAAGTCAATGTGGACGGAGCTTCACTCTCTATACTCTGACAAAGACAACTTATAACATTTGTTTGACATCATCCCTGCGCTTCAAACACTAGACCCCGAAGCAATAAACGATTTGACCTCCTTTGTTGCCAAGGCCAAAATTCTGGTGGAGACCTGGATACAATATCAGCCTCCTCCACGATCTCGCGACACAATGAGCACAAAAGGAAGCTGTTGGGATTGCTATGATGATGACCCGTGTTCCTCCCCATCTTCACAGTGTCCGGGCTCAGATTTTTTCCTCTTCTACAACGCACTCTCTGTCCGATGTCTGTTCTATGCTTCTTAAGGTTACCTTACCACCCGAGGTCCCTAACAATTTCTCTCCGGCTCTCCTCCAGTAGCCCCTCTTACCTACTCCCGCTCCTCCAGCTCGTGGCTCTTCAGCTTGAGGAGGTCGCCTCAAAATGTGCTTACTGTGGTCGAGATGGTCATCTTGAAGCCACTTGCTACCGCAAGAATGGTCTGCCTCCACATCTTAGTGCTTCCACTACAGCTGCTCCTCATCCCACTGCTTTTACTCCACCGGATTCTCACTCTACCCAACAAGACATCAACGATCTCCGCACCCAGCTTCAACAGCTCCAAGGCGTTATTAGTCATTCGTCTGGCTCTGTTGTGTCTTTCTCCACTGAAGCTATATCCTGTCTCTCCCATAGCCCTCACTGGATTGTGGACTCAGGTGCTACTCACCATGTTACCTCCCCAAAACTACCTCAGTACATACACTCTATCTTATCCCAAGTTCATCGCTGTCGCTATTGGTGACACCACTCCGGTTTCTGGCGCTGCTGATCTACGACTTACCCCAACTCTCTCTCTCTTCGGTCCTTCCTGTGTCAGGGTCACCTTTTAATCTGCTATCAGTTAGTCGTCTTACTCAAGAATTTGATTGTTGTATAACCTTCTCCCCTTCCTCTTTTGTTGTACAAGATCGACAAATGCAAAATACATTGGCAAAGTGCGACTGTCTAATGGGCTCTACCTCTTGAATGTTCCACCTACCATTCTCTTTGCAGTCGCCTCTGTTGATTGACATTGTTACCTTGGGCATGCTCCCCTCCCAATTCTTAAGAAGGCTGTTCCTGATGTTTCATTGCAAAATATTATTTGTGAATCGTGTATCTATGACAAACATCTTCTTTTTCTCTTACGTATACTTAGAGTGATACTCTTTTCTCTTTAGTGCATTCTGATATTTGGGGGCCCTATAAAATCCCTAATGTTTTTGGATATCGCTATTTTGTTACCTTTATTGACGATTACTCACATCTCACCTAGTTATATCTACTTCATGATCGTACTGAACTTACATCTGTTTACGCGTATTTATTACTAAGACACGTACGCAATTCTCCGCTATCTTAAAGATAATTCATACCGACCATGCTTGTCACGACGTCAAGGCGAACCAAGGCGAGCGTCAGACGCCTGGACGCTTAGGCGATAAGGCGAACGCCTAGGCGACAATAAGACGAGCAACCCGAAGCGACAATGTGGCTTAAATGTTTTTTTAATTTATTTTAATGACTTTAGACAATGGTTTTTATAAAAACGCTGTCTAAAGTCATTAAAAAAGTAAAAAAAAATTTTAATTTTAAATTTTTTTTAAATGACTAAAGACTGCGGTTTT
Source organism: Platanthera zijinensis (assembly GCA_039513925.1). Classification (NCBI taxonomy): domain Eukaryota; kingdom Viridiplantae; phylum Streptophyta; class Magnoliopsida; order Asparagales; family Orchidaceae; genus Platanthera; species Platanthera zijinensis. The sequence goes on from CM077092.1 coordinate 136,577,563, forward strand.
TATAAAAACCGCAGTCTAAAGTCATTAAAAAAATGAAAAAAAAGTTTTTTAAGACATTTTTAAATTTTTTATTATATTTTATTTTTTTAGTGACTCTAGACAGCGGGTTTTATAAAAACCACAGTAAAACCGCAGTCTAAAGTCATTAAAAAATAATTTTTTTTACTTTATTTTTTATTTTTTTAACGTTAAAAATTTTAAAATAATAATTTAATGAGTTTAGACAGCGGTTTTTATAAAAACCGCTTTCTAAAGTCTTTAAATTTTTTTACGTAAAATTATTATATATATTTTTAATGACTTTAAACATCGGTTTTTATAAAAACCGCTGTCTAAAGTCATTTTTTTCAAAAAAAATTTAATACTTTTGACTGCGGTTTTTATAATCTAAAGTATGTATAGACAGCGTCTTTTATAAAAACCGTTGTCTATTCAATTTTTTTTTAAAAAAAAATTATTACAAGGCGTCCAACGCCTTATACACATTCGAGCGCCTGGACGCCTAGGCGTCGCCATGACAAGCATGATATCGACAATGCACGTGAATATACTAACCACACCTTATCTAATTTATGCACCGAGTTTTGGATTATACACCAAACTTCGTATGCTTATACCCCCCAACAAAATGGTGTGGCCGAGCAAAAAAATCGTCACTTCCTTGATGTTCCCCGGTCACTCATATTTCAAATGCAGGTGCCCACACAATATTGGAATTTCACCGTTCTGATGCCTGTCATCTCATCAATCGTATGCCCTCCTCTGTGGTCGACTTCGCGTCTCCGTTTGCTCTCCTTTTTCCTTCCAAGTCTCCGTTCTCCCTCACGCCTCATGTCTTTGTCTGTACATGTTATGTCCACACTCTTGGTCTGCTTACTGACAAGTTTGCTCCTCGCGCTACCAAATGTATGTTCGTTGGCTATTCCCGCACTCATAAGGGTTATGTATGCTACTCTCCTACGGATGACAAGCTGACCGTCTCAGCTGATATAACCTTTCTTGAGGATCAACCGTTTTACTCTCCTTCCACACTATCTCCACCTTCCCCTGTCGCTCGTCTTGCTGTCCTCTTAGTTATTAAAGGCGCAAGATGCACCGAGGCACAAAGGGTTTTAGAGCCTAGGTGCAAGGCTTAGGGCGCAGACGCGCGCTCGAAGAAGGCAAGATGCAACCACATTCATTTTAAATAATCAGAATAAAATATAAGTTCATCATCTTGAACAAATTCTTTATATATTCTACTAATTAATCATTTATTATATCATTTATATCTCTTAAAAATAAAATTAATATGATTGCTTGCATCATATCGATTTTCTCAATGATCGATTATGTTTCAAAAACAATAAGTCATATTAAAAATTATTGAGTTCTTACATTATTTTTGAAAAAAAAGTTTACAACAAAAATCACACTCATGCACGCTTTTAATGTCCAGAGGCGCAAAAAAGGCGCACGAAGGCGCAAACCTCGAGCCTGGTGAGCCTGGAGCCGTAAGCGCGCCTGAGGCGTGCCTTTAACAACATAGGTTGTCCCTGTCACGACTCCGTCTGTCCCACTTCTTCCTTCACAGCTCTCGGTGCCAGCACCACCTCGACCACCTATTCGTGTCTATACTCGTTCTTCCAAGAATGATGCCCTACACCAGGTCCCTTCCACCAGCGCTATCCCGCGGCCCGTCAATTCAACATCAACGGCTCATCCCTTGACAAATTGTGTATCATTACATCGCCTCTCTCTGCCACTTCTCAAATTCGTCATCTCTCTTTCCTCCTTTTCTATTCATAATTCTTTACAGGAGGCTCTACAACATCCGGGGTGGCGTGGGACCATGGATGAAGAACTGACTGACCTCAAGGCTACCAGACCTAGGTTCTGGTTTCTCTTCCTCTTGGTCAGTCTTGTGTCAGTTGTAAGTGGGTCTTTGCTATCAAACATGCTCCAGATGGGACTGTTGAACGCCTGAAAGCTCGCCTCGTGGCCCGGGGCTTCACTCAACATTAAGACCTTGATTATGTTGAAACCCTCTCCCCGATTGCCAAGTTAAATACCATTCGAGTCCTGACCTCCTTAGCCGTGCATCGTCAGTGACCCTTACATCAGTTAGATATTAAAAATTCCTTTCTTAATGACGATCTACTCGAAAACTGTTTATATGCACAACCTCCCGGGTTTGAGATCACGGGGGAGTCTCATGTATGTCATCTCAGAAAGTCTATATATGGTCTCAAACAGTCTCCTCATGCTTGGTTCGACAAATTCAGTAAGGTTGTTCGTGAAGTTAGATTTACACGAAGCTCGACCAACTTCTCCCTCTTCACTCGTCATCAACCAACGACACCATAATACTCCTTGTTTATGTCGATGATATTCTAATTACGGGCGACGACTCCACGGAGATACAACAAATCAAGCAACATTTTAACTCAACATTTTAGACAAAAGACCTGAGAAATTTTCGATACTTGCTTGGACTTGAGGTCGCACGATGATCTGATGGCCTAGTCCTATCTTAACAGAAGTATTGTATTGATCTTCTTCAAGATGCTGGCTACTCAGGGTGCAAACCCGCGGACACCTCTATGGATGCCAATCACAAGCTTTCTGCATATGGATCTGACTCCGACCCACTACTTACAAATCCAAAGTATTATCGACGCTTGGTGAGGAAACTAATTTATCTTACGGTTACACGACCTGATATCTCATTTGCTGTTGGAGTTCTGAGTCGATTTATGCATGCTCCTCGGACATCTCATCTTCAAGCCGTCGAGTGTATTCTCAGATATTTGAAGATTTCTCCGGGACAAGGACTTGTTTACAAACCATCTTCCTCTCTATCTCTTGTTGCGTACTCTGATGCTGACTACGCGGGTTTTCTTGATGATAGACGATCCACAACTGGTTTTTGTATATACTTCGGTGGAAACCTTATTACCTGACGCAGCAAAAAGTAGTCTGTTGTTTCTCGCTCATCTACTGTGGCCGAGTACCGACCTATGACAACTGTTGTATCTGAGCTCATCTGGTTTGAGAGTCTCCTTAATGATTTGGGAGTCAAACTCTCCTCACCAGGCGACTTTGTTTTGTGACAGTCAAGCAGCTATACATATTGCCAAGAATCCCGTATTCCATGAGCGAACCAAGCATATTGAAGTTGATTGTTACTTCATTCGGGAAAAAGTTTAATCAAAGAAGTTGGAATTAGAGCATGCCCTGCTATCGAGCAAGTTGCTGACATCCTCACCAAAGCCCTTTCTCGACCGCTATATCATCAGTTCTTATCCAAGCTTGGTCCCTACGACAAAGCTTACTTCATTCCACATAACAAAGGGTATTTATAGTTACAACGTACATATAACCCAACACGATAATAACACGATAACACGATAATAACACATAACTCAACACCCCCCTCAAGTTGGGCGTGCAATGTCTGTCATGCCGAACTTGCCAATAAGGTCTGTGAACACACTGAAACTCAGACCCTTTGTGAGAACTTCGGCCAGTTGCTAACCAGATCGTACAAACGGGGTCACCACAATTCCTCTGTCAATATTCTCCTTGATGAAATGTCTATCGATCTCAATGTGCTTCGTACGATCATGTTGCACAGGATTGTGAGCGATGAAGATGACAGCCTTACTATCACAATATAATCGGATAGACTCACTTCCTTTAAGCCCAAGATCTCTCAGAATGGTGAGATCCATAGCCCTTCACAGATGCCGTGAGCCATAGCCCTAAACTCGGCCTCAACACTGGATCTAGCCACAACATGTTGCTTTTTGCTTCTCCATGTAACCAAATTTCCACCAACCATAGAGCCATATCCAGTCGTGGAACGTCTATCAGAGGGCGATCTAGCCCAGTCTGCATCAGTGTAAACCTCAATAGTCAACTCTTTATTTGGTGAGAACAGAATGCCTTTTCCTGGTGAGGACTTGAGGTATCGGAGGACACGAAGTGCAGCATCTACATGACGGGCCTTTGGAGAGTGCATAAACTGGCTGAGAACACCCACGACATAGGAGATATCTGGGCGAGTGTTAGATAAGTAAATCAATTTTCCTACAAGCCTTTGGAAGCCAGGAATGTCTTTAATCGTGTCGCCATCATCCCTGCCTAGCTTGTGGTTGGCTTCAATGGGAGTGTCAACGGGTCTACATCCGCTCATCCCAGTGGCTTCAAGGAGGTCAAGTATGTATTTCCTTTGAGACATGAAGATGCCATGCTTTGACCTCGCAACCTCAATGCCAAGAAAGTATTTGAGGTTACCCAAATCTTTTACTTCGAATTCCTTTGCCAATTTTCCTTTCAGAGCCTGGATCTCCTCCTTGTAATCCCCAGTTATTATAATATCATCCACATAAACAATCAGAGCGGCTAATTTTCCTTTGTTGATTCTGATAAACAGGGTATGATCTGCATTACTCTGAAGGTACCCGAACCTGCTCATGACTTTGTGGAATCTACCAAACCAGGCCCTGACGGATTGTTTCAGGCCATAGAGCGGCCTCTTTAATCTGCATACCTTCCCTTCTGATCCACTAGGAGTAAGCCCCAGAGGTAGAGCCATGTACACCTCTTCTTCCAGGTCTCCATGAAGAAAAGCATTCTTCACATCCAATTGGCAAAGCTCCCATCCCTTGCAGGCAGCACAAGACATGAGGATCCTTATCGAATTCATCTTTGCAATAGGAGCAAAAGTCTCCTGATAATTAATGCCCGCTGACTGATTGTAGCCTCTTGCCACTAGCCTTGCCTTGTATCTTTCAATGACTCTCGAGGTGTTCTACTTAACAAAAAATACCCATTTGCATCCAACAACTTTCTTTCCTGGTGGTAGTTGTACCAGGTCCCATGTGCTGTTTTTTTCCCGAGCATTCATTTCCTCAAGCATAGCTGACCTCCACCTTATGTGGGAAAGAGCATCCTGCCATGAAGTTGGGATAGAAACAGAAGACAAGTAGGAAACAAATGCTCTATGAGAAGCTGTTAGGGATGAGTAAGAAACGAACTGAGATAAGGGATGTCGAGTAGAGGTACCTTCCGTAGGAATGATGGATCCTGGCGACGGGTCAGGTGGCTGCTCTGAAATCCAGATGGTGGGCCGTGTGTTTGATCCCTTTGGACGACGAGAGTAAACCTGCAGAGGTATAGTAACCGAGGCCTCTGCAGGTGGGACATATGGAGTAGTAGACGTAGGCGGAGAGGGATGATATTCCGGAGGAATAGGTAGAGGAGTGGAAGATTGAGTGTCAAAATGTGAGAAGGGACTCACTTTCGATGTAGGAGACCCCCCATGAAGTGAGGACCCATAGTAGCGCTCAGACTCACGGAAGGTGACGTCCATGGTAACAAAAACCCTCTTGCGGATTGGGTCAAAACACTTATACCCTTTCTGTGTAGGAGAATAGCCAATGAAAACACACTTGTGCGCACGAGCATCAAGTTTCGTGCGGTGATATATATGGACAAAACAAACGCATCCAAAGACACGGGGTTGTAGAGTGGTAGGTGGCATCCCAAGAGTGGTAAGAGGAGTTTTGAACCCGAGAACACGGGAGGGCATACAGTTGATAAGGTAGGCCGCGGTGAGCACATCATCCCCCCAATAGTATTTAGGGAGGTGCATGTGGAGGAGGCAACAAGCAACTTCCAGGAGGTGGTGATTCTTACGTTCAGCCGCCCCATTTTGAGCGAGGGAGTAGGCACAAGACGTCTGATGGAGAATCCTATGATCAGCCAAGTATTGCTCGAAGGCGGAATCAATGAATTCCCGGCCATTATCCGTGCGTAGAATTTTAATAGGTGTGGCAAACTGGGTTAAAACCATGTTATGAAAACGCCGAAACAAAGTAAAAACCTCATTTTTCGCTTTCATGCGGTAAACCCAAGTGGTGCGGGAGAAATAATCAATAAAAGTCACAAACCAAAAACAACCTGAAATATATGCAACTTGGCAAGGGCCCTAAACATCACTATGTATTAAATGTAAAGGTGCAGTACTGAGAGAAGAAGCATGATGAAAAGAAACACGATGATGTTTACTACGGTCACAAACATCACAACTAAACTTATCAAGCAAAACAGTAGAGAAAGTAGGAAATAAGCGTTTCATAGAAAGGATAGATTGATGTCCCAGCCGACAGTGCCAGGATTCCAAGGTAGCAGACTGATCCACATGAAGAGCCTGAGGAGGAGAGACCGTGGTGGAAGAATCAAACACATAAAGCCCATCCACCAGACTACCGGTTCCAATCACCGTGCCCGTCTTCAGGTCCTGAAAGATACAAGAGAAAGGGAAGAAAGTCACAGAACAGTTCATAGAGTTAGTTAAATGGCTAATAGAGAGGATATTTCGGGTAAAGTTCGGAACATGAAGAACATAAGAGAGGGTAAGAGAGGAGCAGAGGATGGAACCCTTTCCGGCAATCGAAGAGAGGGAACCATCCGCAATGCTCACTTTGTCTCGACCAGACAAAGGAAGGTAGGACACAAAACCTGAAGAGGAGCCGGTCATGTGATCCGTTGCTCCAGAATCGATGATCCAGTTAGTAGAGGGACGAGAGGAAGCAGCGTGAGCACCTGGTGGTCCCTGATGGGCGTACGAGGACGAGGAAACAGGAGGCTCAGAGGACTGTCCCTGCATCAAGCGACGGAAGGCAAGAATCTCATCAGATGACAAACCCAATGTGGGGGCGGTCGGGACAGGTGGAAGCTGCGGCTCGTTGAAACCATCAGACAGATGTGCGGAGCGAGGCTGTGTAGAGCGGCCCGAAGAGCGCCCAAAACCACGACCTCCACGAGAGGAGGAACCACCACGGGGTGTAGGAAATCCATGAAGCCGAAAACAAGTCTCCCGGGTATGACGGGCCTTCCCGCAATAGTCACAGAGCAGGTGATCCTTGTCACTGGATTTGAGCCTTGAGTCACGATTTGTCCGAAACCCAAACTGAGCCGCCAAGGCAGAGCCATCAAGGGGAGGATCAGGAGTCCAAGTCTGCCGCCGATCAAATTCCTGCTGAACCAGGCTGAATACCTCAGGAAGAGAGGGCAAGGGAGAGCGTCCAAAAATCTGCACACTGATTTGATCGAAATCCCGATGTAGTCCATGTAGGAACTCAAAAACTCTATTCCGATCTTCCCGCGCGCGAACAAGGATCTCATCTTGAGGGGACACCAAAGTGAGAGAGAGTCAAAATGATCATACTCGTGATACAACTGAGTGAACTCGAGATAGTAGGCAAACGAAGGACGGTCGCCTTGACGAAGAAGAAAAATCTTCCGTCGGAGCCGGAATATCTGGGCCGCATTGCCGCGACAGGAGTAAGTAGACTCGGCCCTCCGCCAAATATCGGCAGCAGTATCTAAAAACAGACAATTCCGAGCGATGGAGTCAATCATGGAATTAGTCTGCCAGGACATGACGAGGGAATTCTCCGATTCCCAGTGCAACCAGTCAGGGGAATCCGAAGGAGGTGGCGGTGTAGCGCCCATGACATACCCAAACAGCCTCCTGCTCTTCAAGGCAAGAGTAATAGCCCGAGACCACGGGAGATAATTGGTACTATCCAGACGGATCGTCGTGATCTGAGGGGTGTTGTGGTCATGGCCAGGACGGGAGGAGCCACTAGACATCACAGTAGCCGAAGGAGCACCAGTGGAAAAGGATAGGGTATGAGGGTCATCTGTCCCGACCATGGAGACCTAGAATACAAATCGAGGATCCCCGGGGAGCAACACACCAATTGAGAGAGAAACTAGGTCTTCCTCATAGAAAGAGGAACAATCCCAATAGAAGAATGAACACCGGAAATGAAATCACAGGGAACACCACATTTCCGGTGTCAAGAAATCGGCAAGAGGAACCGCTGGGTCTAGGAGCAGTGAGCGGCGGAGAGCGAGAGCGGGAGCGGGAGCAGGAGAGGCTGGAGCGGCGGAGGGGCTGGATTGGCTAGAGCGGCGACCTGACGCGGTGGAGCTGGAGTGCTGTGAGCGACGACTTGCGAGCCCGACGCGGTGACGCGGTGGAGATGCGGGATCGGGATCGGGCGTTGGAAGCGGGATGCGGGATGCTGTGGAGATGCGGGATCGAGCGCTGGAAAGCGGGTCGGCGGAAACGGGATCGAGGGATATCGGAAGCCCTAAGACTCTGATACCATGTTGAAAGGGGAAAAGAGATTACTTCATTCCACATAACAAGGGGTATTTATAGTTACATCATACATATAACACAACACGATAATAACACGATAACACGATAATAACACATAACTCAACATGAAGAAATAGTAAAACCCCAGTATGAAAAGCCCACTCTTGAAGCCCATGTTCATTCTCTTTAGTCCCACATCATAGGATTGAGATTCTCTACTCTCTCTTCCTATATAAATGTATGCATACATATATTCAAGTGTTGGAGAAAATTAATAAAAATTTGAATTATTTTTCTCAGTCCCGCTCTTGTTTACAGTATGTTTCATTTATCATATTTGATTGGGCTTAGCTCCACTTAAAAAAAAAAAATTCAACCTACCCATGACTAACTCCTTGCATTTTCTGTCATTTGTTTGGAGCTTGAGTTTTGGCATTAAAGAAATCAGTTTCAGAATTTCACTGATGTTCAACTTGTGTTAACTGTGAAAATTATAACTGCTTTCAATATTTTGCTAAGTTTTGATTTCTTAATTACTTGCACTTTGTCTTTACGGGTATTCTTTTTTTGTGTATACCTCTATTTTTCTAGTTTATCCAATTGTGTTTTAAGTTTATATTCTGATTTTCAGGCACGTAGTGGACGTTCATGGTGGAACTTGCTTACTGCAACCATTTTTGGAAATTTTAAAGTTTCTATTAGCAATGTGCATATCAGATACGAGGATTCCATTAGGTTTTATATTACTATTTTCTTTATATTCTTGTACCGTACTGCAGACATAAATTGTTTTAAGCCAGTCCTGAATTTTAATCTGTAACTACATATTCCAGCAATCCAGGACATCCATTTTGTTCTGGGATAACTTTGTTAAAGCTTGCTACTGTCACAACTGATGAGGAGGGCAATGAGACCTTTCATGCTAGTGGAGCTCTTGATAAATTGCGTATGGTTAGTAGCATACCATGTTGTTAGTGTTGGATAATTTAAGATCCACCTGATCATTTAGGCCTGTCATCTTAAGTTTGTTGAATTGATCTGCATTTGTTTTCTTTGTGAGATTTTATAAACTGTGGATCGTACATGATGTTAATCATGCCTTTTGAGTTTCACCTTGCATCAGTTTATTTTATCAATAAGCTCATCTTAGAGCTATATTCTTTATGTGACTTATATATGCTGTGTAAAAAGAGTGCATTTCTAGGATTTTGTTTATAAGCAATAATACTCTCTAAAATGCGTTATCTATTATTTTTCTTCTATTGTAGTTTGGTGTAGAACTTGCTATGAGGTTCGTTCATGCTTTGATATAGTGCTTGATAGCATTTCTTCAAAATTTTCTTCTTCATCTGATGTATTTGTTTTTCTCCTAGAATTGAGTGTTGTATCATTTTTTTTCATTTTAAAGGATTTTGTTAAACTTAAGACGTTGAATGGAATAAGCATTATCCTGATAACAACAGCCTTAACTATGAAGATGCTCTTTGTACGTTTTGGCGATGTACATTATGGAGTATGCATATTGTTAGGTGCTATGGTTGAAAGGGAGTAGTCGAGAGGAAGGAGTAAGAAGAAGAGAGAAGAAGTTCAACTCTTAGGGCTTTCCCAAAAGTGATCTTACTCCAATATAGTCTCAATGAGATACACACATCGACATATATAGTTCCTAGTTTTATGATACACAAGGGAAAAAATAACCCTTGACCCGAAATACAAATGTGATAATAATATATAAAGCTAATGAGTGTGATAAGCTCGTGCGTGCTATTGGCCAACGCACGTAGTCGTATTGGGATCTGTATCATCGTCACATTGGTCCCGACCTCAACATATACATCGTGTCATCGTCTCCTCATCCCTTGCCCATTTCCGTCTTCGTAACAATGCTGCACTCTCGAAAAATTGCCTTGTCCTAAAGGCAGAAAAAACTACCGGGACACATTGCAGTTGGGATGATGGAGGGGTGGTCGGGTGGGTTGGCTTGACGCCGCACCACTGTTATGCGAGAAAATATACCGGTGCATGCGGATGAGGAGGATGGGGTGCCGTCGACATATGAGAAAAGGACGCTTAACAGACTCATGCTTGGGAAAAGTGCATCGTCATGCGTGCCTAGTTATGATGCACGCCCCTGAATGTACAAAGCCACGCGACGCCGAGTATGGCGTCAAGACCCTTGATCTCACAAATGTAGAAATCTATGCGGAGAGGGCAATGGACCAGAGTCATGTGCATGCCCGTACAGAGGCCCTAATTAGTAGTGTGGTGGCCATCGCCCAAGCAATCATCAAAAATATGGGGAAGAGAGGCAAATGTCGAGTTGTTGCGCCAAACATGGGGAGATGGAATTGCGGCTGGCCCGACTATCAATCAACACCATCAGGAGATTTCCAACCTGGGAACATTGCGCGTCATAGTGAGTGGGCCAACAATGCCTCCACCCACAGAGCATAGAAGTTTGAGATGATGCATACATGCAGTGGGACCCATGATAACAACCATCTGGTGAAACATTGCCCTTTAAGGTCTCAAAATCCTCATGGGTGATTTACGGGTCCTCCTCGCCAATGGTGATGCAGAGCTCTTTTAGAGGGCAGTTGTAAGCCAGGGAGAATGGTTGTTTACAACGAAAACAGACTCCCCTGGTGGGAAGATCGTTGGACTCATAGTCAGTAATTAGGGGGCCGGTCGATAGTCGGATTGGTCGGGGAGGTAATCCGAGCTGTGGGGGAGTTGCGGTTTTCACCGGGGATGGTTGTCGTAAGGGCGGTGGAGCTTAGGCAATTGATGGGGGCGTAGAACTCCCTAACGGTTGGCCAGTATCGATGGAAGTGACCTTGGCAATTTGCTTCCACCAAGCAGGTAACTCTATAACATCAGTAATCGTCTTGGGGTGGTGGGTGCGAAGGAGAGGCCGGATGTGGGGGGAGGAGTCCCTGCTCGAAGAAGCCAAAGTAGTGATATGGCGGTAAGCCAGGAACGTGCATTGCCAAGGCAATGAACTCGTCAATGTAATCGTCCAGGAGGCCTGATTTGCAGGACACCACACAAACATTCAAGTGCTGTCCCGGAGTTGTGAACATCATAGCGAAAGATGAGATCCTATTGAAGTTCAGCCCAAAAGAGCGAAGGGTTGTTCTGTCGTAACCAGCGGACCCAATGGATTGCTGACCCCTCCATGCCGATGAGAGTCGTAACAACCTTTTGTACCTTCAGGATCAAATGAATGTCAAAAAATTGTTCCACACGGGCAATCCATCCCATCAGGTTGGTGCTGTTGAAGGAAGGGATGTCGAACGAGTAGGTTGCAGGTGGATAACCTATCAACGATGGAAGCGGATCCCGAGGAAGGTCCAGGTGTGCCCCAAAAAGCGACCGAGGACTCCGCATTGGAGGTCAATGAAACGCTCGGCTGGATGGCTAGGATGGCGCCAAACTTAGCATTCATCCTCAACATGAGAGCCTGGAGCAAGACGATGGACTCCTTGTGAGCATCGAGGCAGCGGGAGATGGCAGAATCCACACGAGGTTGAGGCACGATTGTGTCAGTGTGCGGCATAGAGAGGAGCCATAAGGGCATGCACGCGAGTGGGAGAGCGATGTGCAACCTGACAAAAGAGGGAGGCACCGACGAGCGTGCGAGAAGCAGAAGCAGAACTGGTGCACTGCAGGGAGGGACAACTGATTTGGACAGGTGATCTGGATGCGCGATCAAGACGGGCGGAGCTGGGAGCCGCTGTGGGGGGGCATGAAAAGCCGCTGGGAGGGCGCAGAAACCAGACTCTGGAATTATCCAGGACGAACGTTGACGATGCATGCTGGAATCGGCCGCTCGAGCGTGGGAAATGTCCGCTGGGACGGGTGCGGAAATCAACGTTGGCTACAGGGACGATTGTGACAACCCAAAATTCGCAAAACAAATAATTTTTTTCCCCCGATGATGATGATAAAGGCAGTACGAATTTTTTGAGATTTTCGCGCATTTTCCTTTTCATTTTATTAGTTGCGTTGTGAATTTTAGTGGGCTTGTGTCAATACATGGGCTGCCTTTAGAGGTGGGCTAGCTATTTCTTTGGGCTGAATTTAATAAGTGGGCTGCCTTTAGTTCTTTTTGGGCTGCTGTTTTGGTTTTGACCGGCTGGATTAAATTTATTTTGGGTGAGGTGGCTATGTTGACACTTGGTTGGGTGTGTTGGCAGCTTGATGTTGAGGTTTTGTTTACTTTGCCACTTGGTGTTGTTGGTGGCTGTTTTGGTTTCATTTGGTGACACCTAGTTGAGTTAATAAATCCATTTTGGCCTCTTGCTGCCTCTTCACCGCCTATCTACCTCTATAAATATGGATGGATTCTCTCCTCACCTCCCATTTCCGGTTGCTCTCCCCCTCCCCTGCTGCCTAAGCCACTGCTCCCTGATAGCTTGCTGCACCACTGCCTCTTAGCTGCTGCTATGCTGTCTTGAGCAGCTGCTGCTGTCTGGCTGCTTCTTGTTGTTGTCTGGCTGCACTACTTCTACCTGAGCTGCTGTTCCCTGCTGTCCTAGCTGCTGCTTTACTGACTTCTTCCAAGACTGCTTCTGCCTCTACTGTTGCTCTGCCGCTGGTTTAAACCTGCTGCTGCTTCTCTTCCTTACCTCCTCTTCTCCAGCTTCTTCTTGGAGTTCTTGGAGAATCTTGCCGCACTTTTGCACATTAGGAGTTCGACTGTGCAGCAATTTGCTTCCTCCTTCTCCCGCTGTAAGAATGTTGTTTACTGATTTCTGTTTTTACAAATTTGTGGGGCTGTTTTATGCTGATTTCTATGGCTGTTTCACAGCTGTTTCTTGCTGATGTTGAGTCACTTTTCGTCGAGTTTTCAAGGGGTGGTTCACCCAATATTTTTGTCTTTGCTAGAAGGAATTTTAAGGGGACGGGAAGTCCATTTGGGGGCTGGTTTAGCCCATTTTGAGGCCCAATTATGGCTGTCCAGCAAAGTATACGAGCTGAAATTGTTTTCTACGATCATTTCCGAGTATTTTGAGTTTTCCGGTTTATTATTTGGCTTTCTGAATTTTCGTAAATCCCTTATATATTTTAAGAGATGCAACCCGAATAAAAATACATGCTATTACAGTGGTTGTCACACTCAGGAATTAAACGAAGAAAGATGGCGTCTCAGGATAATATGAATAAGGGCAAAGCTGCTGTGAGTATTTTATTTCTTGAAATTATGGGTATCCAATTATGTTGCAGTATCTACTTTATTGTCTTTTAACGGATTGCCTGTGCATATGAATTTCGCCTTAATGAGATATCGCTAAATAAATAAAAGTGGGCAAGGGGACAATTAAGCGATACAGATTTCTAAGGGGATCAGTTTTATTCAAAATTCCTGTTTATATGATAAGATAAAATTTATTTAAAACTCTGCATAGGGAAATGTGATGGATTCGAATCCTATAATGTAGAGGCATCTACTGATGGATTCACCAGTAGGGGTGAGTCTACAATTACGCTCTTCGGGGGCGGGACCCAATTCAAGTTTGCATCACCAGAGCATTTCCCATTTTATGTAACTAAAATTAAGGGGTAATTTAAGGATTAGTGTTGAGAATAATCAAGTGATTGATTTATTGTACTGTATGCATATTGTTATCATCCCCCTTGTTTGCATGTACAACGTTTCACGAAATACTGTTCTCACATAGTCATAATTTTTATGACTAACCTAGAGTGAACACCTTTTTTTAGGCAGCAGAACCAACGCCAAGCAGAACACATAGGAGCCTAGCAACTGATCTGGCAACGACAATAATCCAAGCTCGGGATTGGCACAGAACTTGCTGTATTGGACCTACGTGTATCTATTGTAATAAGCCTATCTAGTATGTGTTACTGATCGTGTAATAAATAGAGGAAAGAATGGAATAAAAAGCTTGGTGTATATTCTTTGTACTTTGCATTCTGATGTACTGTGACCCTTTTTATTCAAAACCGTTGTCCGATCCTTGAATCAGTTGAAGAGCCCAGGATTTGGGTCTCTACAGACGATGCACGGTGTACACATGCCTAGAGGTTGCAGAGGGCACTGAACGAAAGCTTTGGGCGACAGAAGCAGCGACGTGAAGCGTGGCAGGTCATACCAAATGTTAGGTGTGAGGGTTGAAGGGGAGGAGAGGGATGAGTCAAGAGGAAGGAGGCAGAAGAAGAGAGACGGATTTCAGCCCTTAGTACTTTCCCAAAGTGATCTTACTCCAAGATAGTCCAATAAGATATATGCATAGGCATATATAGTGCCCAATTCTTAGATACACAAGGGCAAACAGTAAATAACCCACAACCCGAAATGCAAATGCAATATTAGCGTCCGTCGTCGTATTGGGATTCGTGTCATCATCGCCTGTGTCTCAGCATCGATATATGCGTCGTGTCCCCGTCCCTTGCCTGTTTCTGCATTTGTAACACATTTGCATCTACCTTTCGCTACAAAGATGCTTAATATTTACACATTAAGATGTTTGGGCAAGCTGTATTGAAAATTGCACAATCGTTCACTTCATTCTCGCCAGGATTGGCGTTTAAGATAGGATCATGGAAATCCCGTTCTTGAAGTACTCCTGTCATTTTCTCTACGAAGAGGCAGAGCAACTTGATTGAAAGAGATGAAGATGCTTCTGAGTGATTTTCACTGCTTTTTGGATGCGTTATCTGTTGAATTCTTATTCTTTTCTGAAATTTTCTTGATCCTAATTTGGGCCTTGTAGATCTCGAAGAAAAATTGCAGACAAGGAAGTGTACCACTTCTTCTGAATGCGTTATGATTTTATTCTTTTCTGAAATTTTCTTGATCCTAATTTGGGCCTTGTAAGGACATGCCACGAAATAAAGGACATTGATTGTTCTTCCTTTAGATACAAATCCCAGACCCATTCAAGGGAGGAGGGCCCGTGGAGGGTCATCGAAGTGATAAGGGATAAGGAAAACACATAAAGGGAGAGGATGAGTAATGTATTCCTGATGTGTCAATGCGACTCAGAGGCGAAGACGAGGTCGTGTGGAGCATTAAAAGGGAAATTTCAGTGAAAAGAAGATTATTAAGCATGGTTCGAAGGACAAGGGAGCTTCGATGTTCGTCCACCGAGCGGGGGGAAGACAATTTGTGACGCAAAACTGATGCAATGAGTGTGGGAATGCATGCGTAGTTATGGAACTCTAATGAGTGAATGATAATGTAATGCTTGGGTGAATCTAAATGAAGCAATATTCATACAAATACCCACCGTTTAATTACAATAAATTTTAAAATCACTAGTAATATTCACAAACACACACAATAGAGATTAGGTGTTCGAAAAACAAGTTAGATCTTGTGCAATTTAAGAAGAGAGCTCTTCAATCAAATGTCCGGTGAGTGATTCTTTCAAGTAGAACTGCAATTGCTCAAACTTTACGAAGTTAAGATCCCAAAATGTATTTTTTAAACTAAGTAATCAACACGGTAATATAGACTTCCAAATTAGAATATCCACAAGTAATCAGGGTCCAGAAAAATGTGTGGTGGCTGATTCTGAGTCATGATAGTAAAATTAGAGTATTTCTTCACTGATTTCAGGTTTCAGAGACAGTTTTCCTTCAGCAGGGAGGAGGTGCGTGTAACTTCCGAAATTTACGCATTGCCTCATTTTTAATTTCATGGTTCGATCATGAATGATTGTGAACGGCGTTATCGGCGAATCGATGTACTCATTCCTGTTATGGTTAATTTTAGGTGTAACTGGTAAATGAATAAGATCATTTAATATGGAAAATTGTAATTTTTATTAGACGCGATTTAGGGTTTTGCTGGAGCGCCCATTGTTTGATTATGGCGTTTGTGCGCATTGATGTATTCGTAAATAAAAGAAAACCTAATTCTTATTCTTCATTAGTGTTAAGGCCGGTTCACTCAACGCCACATCACGACCCGTCTCCAGCCAAGTGCACGAAATCAAAATTGCCGCTCCCTCTCTCATAGACGACCTCCTCGACAGTTTCTTTTCCCGTTCCAGTGGATCGACGGAGCTCCCACTTCGCCGTTGATCACGATAGGCCTCTTCCTTGTTGGAGACGACGACAACAAGCCGTGGAGGCATCTTTTTCCTTGCTCTAGTCAGCTAGTCGAACCCTCCTCTCAGTCAAGCGACCTTTCTAGGCTGATATCGATGCCCTTTTTTCAAGTCGCAGCTCCATATTGCGCCGAAAGTCTGTTCTTTATGAGTGTGCGATTTCTCTGCCCTTTCAACCATCCGTTTTGTAGATTGAGGGTGGCCGGCACTCTTAAGTCTCCCTCTTCTTTTTGATTCATCTTTTAGAATTTCTTCCCTCAAAAAACGGTAGGTATGTCATGATTTCCTTTTTGTTACTTATCCAAATTAGTCGTCTTCATTTACCCTAAGACGCTATTTCCCCTTTGCATTTCAGACAAACCCTAAAAGCGAGGAAGAGCTTTGTTGCTTAGATTTCGGAATAACCTAAAGGGAATCATGCCGCCGCGTCGTGTTTATGAACGCCGCAACACCGAAGTAAGAAATTTGTTTCCTTCTGACTAGACATATCACCAAATATAGATGCATTACTTATGTTCCGTAAAAATGCATGTGAAATTGAATTACTCACAACATTTAACTGCATGATAATAACCAAAAAAATACTACATGATGCATTGGAAATCAAATAAAACATAACCATATATTGCACAAAACAGTCAAGTGAATTAATTATGATGTGACACAGATCGATGCACGAATATCTAATTCTATAGCAAGATCATAAATGACTAACGATATAGAATGCAAGTAAGCAAAAAATAAAAGTTTAAAACACGTAATCAGCCTCAGATTAGTGTTGTCAAGTGGACGAGATAGTGTGATGATCGTACCAGCCACTAGGTGATCTGTTCAGAAGGGGCATAAAAGGTTTTTCACTCTTGATTGATGAATGCACACTATAATACTCGTAGGGACAACAAACCGTAGTTCGGTCACATTTCATAAGCCTAGTTGATAGTTGTGATATGGAGTAAACCAAGCAACAGTAATAAAATTAATATCATTGTAGAAAAATAACTAGAGTTAAATGACTGGAGTTAATGTTACAGAAATACTTCAAATTTCGATTCACAGTCACCTAGAAATGTAAAGTACCATGAGTCTGAATAACTGAAAAACTTAAACAATGTTTGATACATTTAAGTCCAGATGTATAAATGATACATTAATTGAAATGAAAGAAAAACTAAATGCAGAGAAACCCTCAGAAGCTTATCCTAAGTAAATCTCCCAACCTAAATTCCTCAAAAAGAAATGTTTGAAAATGAAGTCAACCCAACTAGTGAGTAAAAAATGCTCTTCCTCCCAAAATGGCATAATTAAAATATGTTTGAGCAGTTGTAAGAATATGGAAATATTGAATCTAGGAAAACAAGATTATTAACGGGATAATTATGCGTGTTGTATAAACTAAACTGGTTTAACATATATTTTTCCCTTCTTGTAATTGTCGAATTAGAAATTACATTCATGGTTTTAGTTTCTTAAAGTATAGAGGTTTTTGTGTTCTAATTCCTTCCTAAGAATTGAGATAAATCAATTTTCCGTTCCTCTTATAATTTATATTGTATGGCTTACTGAGCACATTTTGATTATTGTGACCTTGATGGCAACCGAAAGTGTCATGAACTGATGCTTCCCATGTGTGGGACACAGACTCGTTTCAGATATTGTTTCCAAGCTTGAATGTGTGGGTCGTCGACCCCATGTCTTGGCCTTCTAGCTAGGGGTGTTACAGTTGGTTATCAGAGCTAGGTTTAGGATCCTTTGAACCCAAAAAATTCACAGAGCTTTAGGATTTCATCTGAATCACTCCTTCAACATTAGAGTTATTAAGTTTAATCTCGTCCTTATGATTTGCATGCACACGTTGGATATTATCCAAAGATTTTTTTGCGCTATCATAAATTTTCAGCGATGATTATTTCTTTTTACACCATGTAGGCAACTTAGAGTGACAAAACATGCGAACCTTCACAACAAAAAAAATGCTAGACATTGTCACGGGAGCCGCTAATGCACCAACCTATGTTGTTAAAGATGCGCTTTAGATGTGCCTAAGGCTCAAGGCTCACCAGCTTTCCAGGCTCAGAAGTTTGTGCCTTTGTGCGCCTTTTTGGTGCTTTTGGAGCATGAAAGAATTTATGACCGACTAAGGTTTGAAAATTGGAATATAGTTACGCTTAACGTGAAAAACAATGGAAGTAGTGGATACGATGATTAGAAGAATGATAAATATCATATGTCTGCAAGAGACTCGATGATTGGGTGAAAAGCTAAATCTTTAGACAGTTCAAGTTTTAAATTATCGTATACAAGAAAAAATAAAAAAACAATGAAGTAGGTATTATTGCGGATACTACTTTGAGGGATGAAGTTGTTGGGGTAAGTAGAAAAGGTGATTGAATTATACCTCTTAAATTGGTTATAAGAAATGAAATTATTAATGTGATCAATGCTTATGCGCCTTAAGTAGGATTAAATGTTATTAAAATGCAATTTTGGGAAAACTGAGATGATTTAGTAAGAGAAATCCCACAAAGAGTGAAGCTTTTTCATAAGAGAAGATTTAAATTGACATATACGGAAGGAAACATGTATTATATTGTCGTTTATTGAGAATTCGAGTATGGTGAAAGAAATGAAGGAAAGATCATTTTAGACTTTACCATATAACACATGAGCTAATTGTGACAAATATACTTTTTATGAAAAGGGAAGAACATTTAATTACGTTTAAAAACGGACCAAATAAGTCATAAATTGATTATTTTATGACTTTCAAAATATATAAAATGATTTGTAAGGATTGCATAGTCATACTGAGATAAAATTTAATAACACAACACAGGTTAGTGGTATTGGATATGAAAATTAAATATAATAAATTTAAGACAAGTAAAAAAGTGTTTCCAAAAATTCGGTAGTGGAAATTGAAGTCAGAAAAATTGGTAATTTTCAAGACAACAATTGCAGAATAACTATTTGATGACCCTTATGTTGTTCCTAGTGTCTCATGAAAAGTTATATCTTCACATTTAATAATAAGTGGAAAGAACACACTTGGAGAGTCAAAAGGTCATGCACCCCAAATAAAGAATCTTGGTGGTGGAAAGAGGAAGTGCAAGACAAAGTGAGGGCAAAGAGGAACAACTATAAAACTCTCTACACTTGCAGAAATGATGCAAATTTGGCAAAGTATAAAGTCGCCAAAAAAAAGCTAAATATGAAGTAAAGTAAGAAGTCAAACTTACAAAGAATTTTATAAGCCGGGTACCAAAGATGAAGAGCGTGATATATATAAAATTGCTTGAGCTATGGAGATGAAGACGAGATTTAAGCAAAGTTAAATGCATAAAAAATGAAATTGATTTGGTTTTGACGGATGATGTGTCTATTAAAGAGCGATGTAAAAAATACTTTTATCAACTATACAATAAAGCAAACGACAATGGACCGAGTTTGGAAGAGTTAAATAAATCAGAAGAGTATATAAACATTACGTTTTATCGTAAAATTCAAGAATCAGAGGTAAATGATGCTCTAAAGAAGATAAAAAATGAAAATGCGGTGGTCTACATCATATACCATTGAAGTATGAAAATGCTTAGGAAAAGAAGAAATTTTGTGAGGTACATGTTTTTTCAATAAGATACGAAATATAAATACAAAAGAATTAAATGAATGAGTCAAACCATGAAACTATGATAACGAGTAATAGAAAGAAGAGCTAAATGAGAGACTAATATCTTAGAGAACCAATTTATATTCATGCCATGGCGATCGATCATGAAAGTATACATTTCTTAAGGAGACTCATTAACAACTATCGGGAAAGAAAACAAGATTTTCATATGCTGTTTATCGACCTTGAAAAGTCATGATGGGGTTCTAAGCGAGGTTTTATGAAGAGTTTTAAAAAAGAAAGGTGTAAATATATCATACACTGACATAATTAAAGATATGTATACAAATTCAGTGAGTAGGGTGAGTGCATTTGGAGGATTAACACAAGAATTCCCTATCACCGTTGGCTTACATCAAGGGCCATCTTTAAGCTATTATCTCTTTACCCTTATCTTAGATGAGCTCACCAGACATATCCAACAAGCAATACCTTGGCGTTTACACCCTCTCACGATGAGACGTGAGATGGTGTAAACACAAAACTTGAATCTTGGCGAGACACTTTAGAAAAGAAGGGTCTTAGGCTGAGCAGGGTAAAGACGAATATATGGAGCATAAATTTAGCAGTGCAAGAAAGACAAATGACTCCGTTATTAAGTTGGGTGATCAAGATATTTCACGCAGCGAATGCTTTAAATATTTGGGATGGATAGTTCAAAAAGATGGAGGTGTGGATAAATATGTGATACATAGAATCCACACAGGTTGGTTGATGTGGAGAGACGTGTTAGGGATCTTATATGATCGTAAAGTACCATTACAAGGCAAATTTTACTGTATTGCAATTAGACCAGCGATGCTCTACAAATATAAGTGTTGGGCAATGAATTGTGTACATGAGTAAAAAATGGCAGTTGCGGAGATTAAAATGCTTTGGTGGATGTCTGGACATACGAGACTAGATAAAATTTGGAATGAATGTATCCAAGATAAGACAGGAGTGACCCCAATTGTAGAGAAGATCCGAAAAACTCGATTAAGATGGTTCATACATGTACAAAGGAGATCATTAGAGGCACCTGTTAGGCATTTCGAAACTTTAGTCACTAGGCATGTTAAACAGGGGGATGAGTAAATTAATAAAGACTTAGAATGATACTATAAGGAAAGACATGATGTACTTGTTAAACAGGGGGAGGAGTAAATTAGCATGTTCAACATTGGAGATTTTGTTTATCGTCAGACCAGTTAAGGTTGTCTCTAGACTTTAACAGATGAAGAAGTTGAGTCCAAACTTCGTTGGTCATTTGAAGTACTTGAACGCATCAGCGAGGTTGCATGCATATTAGACTTAGCTAAAGAGATGAGTGGTCTACATGACGTGTTCCACGTCTCCTATTTGAGGGAAGCAATTAGAGACCATTGTCAGGTGAATAGTACTATGGATACACTAGTCGAACTCAAGGGCTTAGAAGCTGAGAAACAGAGAGATTCAACCATTCAATGAATTGTGGCCGACCAGAGTTATCATGTGAAAAAATGATGAGCTTCGAAGCAATGAAGAATGTGTGCCTTTTTGATCCAGATATGATTTTAATTTTTGGGGATGAAAATTATATTAGGAGGGAAGATTTATTTTTTGCATCGCCTTATTTTTAATTTTAGGGTCTGATTATGAATGATTCTGAACTATGTCAGTGTTGAATTAAGGTATTCATCCCCATTATGGTTAATTTTATACATAATCTGTAAATTGAATAAGATCATTTAATAAGGAAATTTGTTATTTTAACTAGACGCAATTTAGTGTTTCGGGGGAGCGCCCATTGTTAAAATACGAAGGTGTTTGTGCGCAGTGGCATACAAAATTAACAAAAAACCTAATTCTTATCCCTCATAAGTGTTAAGGTCGGTTCACTTCACGACCCATCTCTAGCCGAGTGCACAAAATCGAAACCGCCGCTCCCCCTCTCGCTCTCGTAGATGAACTCCTCGACAATCTCATTTACCGTTCAGAGAGAAGATTGGAAGAGGGGAGAGCCAGCGGTAGAGGGAGAGAAGAAGGAGGCTAGGGTTTAGAGGAATTCCAGGGAACAACACTTTTTTCAAATTACTATAGAGATGAAAATAATAAGTCCAAACCAGCCCCTTATATAGAGGAGGGGTGCCAATAAAAAAATCCCAAATAACATAACCATAAAACAAAACATAAGACCGAATATTAATTATCCTCCGCGCCGACCTCGCCTAGGTCGTCCTTGTCGGCCCGAGCCACTCCCGACGTGTCCGGTTCATTTTCATCGTTACGTGCCACGCCCGCCGCACCTGCCTCATGCGGTTCCCATCGCATGTAGACCTGCCATGGCGGTTCATCGCTGTGAATATCCGTAACAATGTCGTCGTCTGGAAAATTCGCCTTGTCTTCATGGCAGAAGTTGGGAAATTGGCGGCGAAAATCATCCTGTAGTAGCCATGTGGCCGTGGACAGGGGGCGGTTGCGCTACGCCACGAGAAGCTCCTCCGGGTCCGCGTCGCTGGGTAGATGGTTGCGACGGTCTAATATGCTGTGCGGATAAACGGGGGTGGAGTCGGAGTACTCCAGATCTCTCAGGATGTGGTCCAATGTTGGGTGGTCACCCACGACACGAAGAAGCAGAGAGACGTAGAAGACCGGGTGGATGCAGCTCCCCTCATAAAGTTGGATCTTGTACGCGACAGCCCCAATCCAGGCCAGGACGGTGAATGGTCCAAAGAAGCGTGGTGCGAGCTTGGGGCACGACCGCTTGGCGACCGAGAGTTGACGGTAAGGATGCAGCTTCATAAAGACCTTCTCACCAACTTGGAGGAAAGATCACGACGCTTGCGATTGGAGAAAGATGTCATCTTTGCTTGGGCCCGCTGTAGATGGTGCTTCAGGCTGGCCAAAATAATATCCTGGTCTTGGAGGTGATGCGTGAAACTTGGCACGAGGCACTCCCCCGGAAGATGCCGTACTACATCCAGTGGTTGTCAGCCGTAGACAGACTCAAATGGAGTCGTTCCCACGACATGGTGGTAGGCGGTGTTGCATGAGTTCAGCCCAGCCCAACCACTTGGCCCAAGTGCCTGCTCTCTCGCCAATGAAATAACATAGGTAAGTCTCCAAACAACGTTTGAGAACCTCTGATTGGCCATCCATTTGCGGACGGTAGGCGGAGCTCATGCGGAGGTGCGTGCCTTGAAGGCGAAACATGGACATCCAAAAACTGCTCAGAAAGAGGAGATTTCAATCGCTCATGATTGATCGCGGAAATCCATGGAGTTGTACGACTCCAGAGATGAAACTGTTGGCCACTCCCGCGGCCGTGTACGGATGCCGGTGCGCTTACTTGGAGAGCCGGCCCACCACTCCCAGGATGCAATCAAACCCGCTGGACCGAGGCAGATGGGTAATGAAATCCATAACAATGTCCTCCCAAATGCGGTTCGGAATTGGCATGACGATCTTCTATTGGAGGAGGTA
The DNA here is from genome assembly GCA_039513925.1 of Platanthera zijinensis. NCBI lineage: Eukaryota > Viridiplantae > Streptophyta > Magnoliopsida > Asparagales > Orchidaceae > Platanthera > Platanthera zijinensis. The sequence continues at coordinate 136,600,916 of CM077092.1, forward strand.
TCGCAAGCTGTGGTGATCGGTGCAGACAATGAAGGAGCGACCCAAGAGGTATGGTCTCCAATGCTATACTGCTAGGATGAGCGCCATGAGTTCGTTTTCATAGGCCGAACAATGCTGGAAAAGGCCCGATTATAGTAGGCGTTGGGGCGGCCGCCTTGCATGAGAACCACACCCACGTTGGTGCCCGATGCATCACACCACGATGAATGACTGATTGAAGTCCCGCATGACCAAAACTGGGCCATTCATGAGAGCCGCCTTGAGGGTGGTGAAGGCGGACATGGCCGACACCTGAAGCATAGCCCCTTTTTCCTGAGTTCGTTGTAGTCTCTGTTTTAAAGGCGGTGGATGGCCGGGGCGTGGCCCGGACGCGGCCCGCCCGGTGGATGTGGTCGCAAATCGAAGTCTTGCGGTGGTGGCGGACGAGGAGGAGGCGGCCCGGTGGTGGCCGGCGGACGGGCAAAGAGATCCGCCTCCACAACACGTGCTAGATCGAGTGCTTCAAAGACTGTTCGCGGATGGTGGGTGCGGAGGAAAGAGCGAATCGACGAAAAGAGGCCTTGCATGAAAAAATCCAAATAGTGGTCTGGCGAGGAGGTCCGAAACATGTGTCACCAGGGCGACGAATTCGTCGAAGTAGACGTCGAGGCCAGTCGACTGGCGGATGCTGCAGAGATGCTCGACGACAAAACCGGCGTAGCAGGGCTCGTACCGTTGGATCATTTCCTGTTTTAGTTCTCCTTAAGAGATGTGGGGCTAGGATTGTGAAGACCCTTTTTCCGATCTTCATAATGGATTCAAAAATCGAGCGTAGTTTCTAATTTTTTTGTTGCAGCATTGCATCAAAAATGCGCAAAATGTACAAAGTAAAACATAACACAACTTTTATTTCATTTTACAAATTTATACAAGTTTTTTTTACAGATAATACAAAGTATAGATATTTAATCGGTTTGATTATAGAAGGCACACTGCCAATCTTCACAGGTTGCCCTATGCCTTTCCCGCGCTTCTTCGATCCAAATAAATATCTTAAGCTATACCTTCGCGAGTTCTTCAACATGCTTTTGTTTTTCTTCTGCTGTTAGGGGAGCTCTCTTTGGCGCACTGGGAGATGCTCCCGCCTCCTAAAAAATGGGGTCCACGATGGGTTAGTCATAAAAATATAACTATGTGAGTAAAGTATCTCTTGAACTGTTATACATACAATCAATACAAAAACTGCAAGAAGTATTTATATAATCATATTCTAAAAATTGTAGTATCCAAGATTTTCTCAATTTCCATACAAAATGCTCCTTTAGATCTTCTTTTGATCTCAAAAATATATTCAAATATTCTCTTATTATTTAGTTATATAACTCAGGAAATGTTAAGGCATGCAACAAATGTGGGCCCTACCCCATTAGGGCAAATGAAAGCAAACCCTTACGTGAAAAACCCATTAGTAGGTAACTCCCTACATCATAAGATTCAATCTAATCCTTAACATTTCTCATATGCACACTTTTAAGCATGTTTTTATCTTGTTGTAGTATTAGTTTATCAAATTACTCATCTTTTCCTATAAAAACATGTATTTTTAAATATTACTTCCCTTCAGAAACTCTATCGCTTTTATTTGTCATCCACATTTATTTTTATAGCGATATTTCATATCAGTGATTTCAAAACATAATATGCACAAGCAAGGTTATCCTAAAAAGATACAAAACAATATGCTGGTAATATCCAAAATATTTTAATAGAGCATAATTAAAGAAATAAGGAACTCACCATAGCTTTTCCTTTCCCTTTATCCTTTTCAGCCGCATCACCATGTTTATCACGAGACGCCATCCTCTGATTTCTTGGCCTCGAAAAATACTGAAATAATACGTACTTTTAATTAGGTTGCGTCTCTTAGATATTTGTATTGTTGATGTTAAAAAGGATAGGGATTTTTTAAGGGTGTGTCAAAGGTTTGAGAAACGTCACGTGAGTGCTTAAATATATACGTTTTAAGTGTCAAAATCAGCCAAAAATACCATTTTAAAAATAGGTAAAAAGTTACGAATAACCCGCCGGTAATCCCCTTCTCCAAATATGAAAGCAAATCTTAAACTCAAACCCAAATTACTGCCAACAACACAAACCCAATTGAAATTCAAAATCCAAAAATAATTATGAAATTACATACTTGAACAGTCAATAAGGAAGGCCCAAAGTAAGTTAGACTGCTACCCAAATAACATAGAAATGAACTGTAATAGCTGGCCAAAAGTAAACCCACAACAACCCTTAACATAAGCTGGCCAACATATGCAAAGCAAAGCCCCAAACCAAAAACAGTCAACATAAAGCTTGCCAATATATGCAAAAAAGGACTTAATAAATAGCCCCAAAACCATATAACCAAATCATGATATCTAATTGGCCTAATTAAAGACCAAGCCCCAAAATCAGCAATTACTATTTTGGATACCATAAAGTCAAATTCCTCACAAATAAGTACTAAATAACAAGGCTTACCAGCTACCAAGGAAAGCCTAAATTATTTATATGACAGCCAACTAATCAACCAATTGAAATACTAACAGAAAACTGAATATAGCTGGCCAGAGCAAAGGCAAAACACACAATCAAACAACTGGTTAAAGAGGGAAGGAAGCCAATTGAAATAATAACAAGGAAAATAATATAGCCGGTTTCAGTAAACTGGAACTCCCAACAGTTCCAACAACAGGCCATATACAGAAACACCAAAGAAAAGCCAGCATGAAGAAATAGCAGGAGAAGGAGAGCACTTACAATGGGAGGAGGAAGAAGTTGTTGCACAACTGGTCCTTCTTGGACATGTAGAGGTTCAACCAAGACCTTCCAGAAACTCCGAAAGAGACACTGCAGTGGCTGTGTAGCAGGGGAGAAATCGACAACCCAACAGAAGCAGCGACAGGAAGTAAAAATCGGCGGTAGAAGCAGCCCTAATTTGCAGCAAAAGGAAGCAGCGACCTTTGCACAGCGGCAAAAAGTTTCCAAGAAGAAAAGGATAGAACTTGAAAGAGAGGAGAGTAGGGGAAGTCCAGAAGTAGCGACAAACAACGTATGCAAGCCAAGCACAGAAGTAGCGTCGGGCAGACGAGAAGGCGCGCGAGAGAGGAAGAGGTGGGCAGGATCTTTTATTAGTGTGATGAAGCGGTGAGATCGAGCCAAATTAACATCAATGCACCACATTATTTGATCCAGGTGCCACTTAGCTAGCCTTCCAGCCAACACAAAACTATGCCAAATGTCATGACAAAGATAATGTCACCAACCAACACATCATATGCCACTCACCAGCACTGTAGGTGTAGCACCCGAATATTAATGCGTGATATTATATAATTTCAGGGTCTGACCTCGAGCATAATTGACCGAACCAACGTCGCGGCCAGGTATGTTTTCATTTTGGGCAACATATAATTAATTAAAGTCAGTTAAATAAAATTATCAGAATTAGTTTCGGCGCTACTTTGAGGTTTGTGGGAGTTTCTATGTTCAAATTAGGTTGCCATAGAGGGCATTGCCATCATTGGAAGCAATTAAAAATAATGATGGTAAATAAAATAAAATTCCCCACCCTCTCTATCGGTTCAATTGGAAACCAATATTGTTTTGGTAACCATAAGCCATATTTTACTCCCCTCAACCGCGTGCCATTAGATTTTTCCCCAGTCGAGCGCACCGTTTTGCCGCAATAGTTGCTAGGTCCTTTTATCTCTCTCAATCGCAGTTGTTTCCATTCGAAACCACAAACATCTTCTCCTGTTTCTTCCATCTCAGTCGATCGAAGGTGTCTTTCTCCCGCAACACTCCCAGAGACGGAATTGCCGCATCCCTCTCCTCCCGTCTGAAGCATCCAACGGCCGCAGAGTTCGTCGACCAAGGTGAGCCCTAGATTCCAGCCCAGAGATTATTTCATTGGTTATGACCTCTCTTTCTCCTTCCTTGGTGATGTTTCAGTCTTTTTAGTGGTTTCAGTTTTACTCTCCAAGAATTTTGACAACACTCTTGTGAGGTTTAAGGCTTTCTCCCATTGCTGTTCGCATCAAAGGGATCCCTTGGGCCGCAGTTTCTTTTCTCAGTTAGAGCCGACCTCTTGGCAAGCACTTTTTTGTTTCTCTTTTCCTTCCCAATTTCCCTTTTAGCAAGCATTTATCCCCTCACCTCTCAACTCGTTTTGGTTCGTTTTAGGAATTGAAAGCCTCTACTTCTTCCGATTTTAGAAATTTCAGCGAGTGCATCGTGGAGGGAGTAAGGATCTTCCAAATCCAAAGTTGAGGAGGTGAATCCCTAGACCTCTTTAGTTCATTTGACTTGAGAATTTCTTAGTTGTTTTAAGTGCCTTTTGATCCATGGTGCTCAGTGTTAAAGCGGAGAGGACTCACAGTTTTCCGAATCAACCTCGTTGGGAGATGATCGTGCTTCGTAAGGGTAAGTGTCAATCCTTTATCTAATTATGCGATGGATTTCTCCTCAGTGTTTAGAGGTTATTAATGGTCGTTCATCGTAACCTTAGGGCCGAGGAGGATTGATGTAGACCCGGATTAAGGTTTCAAAATATTAAATATTTTATAGCAAAGTATTTTATTATTTATAAATAAAATCAGAGTTTCTGAAATTTAAGTGAAATTTTTAATTTTGAAAAGGAACCGAGCGGGCCAAAATCTGAATTTTCGCGCGCAATTACTCTTAACGATAAACTTCCTTCAAATCGTTATTTATTATTCAGAAAATTTCGTCGACGCATAACGGACCGAGCCGTAGCGGGATTTGTACGATCACAAGCATAATTCTCAAGCAACAATTTATGAAATAGCGATAATCAAGGCTGCAAGAACGTTCGAGGCAACTTATATTTAATTATTTGGAACGCCTAAAATTAAGCCTTTATGAGAAGCAAGGAGGAGATGAATATTACCCAGGGGATTAGGCTAGTCCAAGCCCGGACAGTGCAAGGAGATCCGCTGAGTGGGCTGTCGGCTTCTAGGATTGGTCTGAGTAAAGGAGGTAGCCTTGACCAAGCTTGATTTTGACTAGAGGACTGGATGGAAGGGTAACAGGTGAGAACGGGAATCACGACCGATTGACGGAAGAATCGTGTCGGGGTCGACGTCAATCTGGAAGTCGCCGGGATTAGTGAGGTCGATGGTGACCTAATAGGGAGGACCGGTGCTGGAAGCTTTGGCGGCGCTGGATCGAGGTGTCGTCGGTGTCTGCGGGAGGCGAGCGACGGGCGGGAACCTTGGTCAAGGATGAAGACGGGGCACGGTGGCGACAGTCGTCAGCTGAAACCCTCGTCCTGGACGGCGGCGGGATGCTGGGCTCCGAGTAGTGCGGCTTCTGTCGGCAATACAGATAAACAAACAAAATGTTCGTTCCCTGCTTCTATTCCGGTCCTTTTTCTCCTTCTTCACCATGCCCTTTTAATGGCTGCACAACTTTATTTCCAAAAACTTTTTCCAAAACAGAGGCAACATGGATTTTTGACAGATTTGATTTCTTCCCCTATTAAGCTTTCTTTCTTTACTTCCCAAATAGTTTTCAGCCGATTTCGATTTTATATGTCAGCATGAATTTTATTTCTCCCTTTCTATTTGATTTGATTCCTAATATTTTCCATAATACCTCTTTATTTGGAAGTTCTCCTGTTTAGACTTAGGCACCCTCTTAAATAAATTAAGCTTGCCTTCTTCGTTCCTACTACGTAAATTATCGGACCTATTTATTCAGGGTCCCATTGACCGGTCAAACCGACGAGCTAAATCAAGTACATGAAATTAGAGCGAGTACATGGAATGAAAATGGGTACTTGGAATGAAATAAAAAAATAAATATAAAAATTAAAATATGGGTAAGAACTAAATGATGCGACGAAGGATGCATCAATTCTCCCGGGGTTGAAAGAGCTCGACCCCGGCGAGACCTTGCAAAAACTGGCAATGTGGAGATCTGACATCATTGCTGGTGCTAGATCGAATGAATATCTGGAGCCTCGACGGGTGGCTCAACCGGTGGCCCAATGCGCTGCTGATCATGAACTAAGAACAAACCACCTGCAATAAGCATTCCTTTGAAAAGAACAACTCATGGCGATAGCGACCGTCCGTGAGTTTGTAGTGTTCAATGGTTGCTCGCAAAATATTAACAGTAATTTTATGCAATTCTTTTAAATAGTAAATATGAGCTTGCGCGTCGAAAGAAATACGTTCAGGGAATGAGTGATGATGATGGTCAGGTGTGCGGGCAACACATGAAAAATCTCGAAAGGAGATATAATAAGAGAGCGGCGTTTATAATTATTACATGTAAATTTAGCTTGTGGCGGTACAAAATCCCATTGCTTTAGATTTGTCCCGATTAAATTCCTAAGAAGATTCTCCAAACTCTTATTAATGATTTCAGTCAGTTCGTTGATTAGAGAGTGATAAGCGCTACTAAACTCGAATGTAGTGTCCTTTTGACCCCATAATATATTCAAAAAATTTATTATAAAATGTTTAATACATTGCGGCAATTCCACAAATCCGCTCACGTGCAACTTACTGTCACAAATTTTAAAGTTGATTCTAATTTTATCTTTTAAAGTTTTCCAAAAAAATCCTTTAAAACGTGTATCCTTATTAGGGGTGATTTTTTTTGGATTTCTCGCTGTCCTTATTACACGAGTGTTCTTAAATATATTTATACTTTGAAAATAAATTTTCTCAGACTCATTTATAGGATGATGCGATGTTTTGAAATGACGTTCTCCAAATACGAAATTAATATATGACGATGATTCTAATTTTAAGCCCAGGTGATCATTAGACATAGTGTTTGTGTCCTCCAGTGTTGGTGATTGCAGTGGATTAGGAAAATCAATGCATATGTAGTTGGAATCTATGTCACCTAAGGTTAGGGTCTCATTACCAGTCAACTCTTTCTCTGGGAGAAATGAGGTTGCAGTGGTGCCATCCGACGTAAGTGTCTCATTGCTATTACATTCTTTTTCCTGGAGCAGGGTGTCACAACCCGCATTTTCTCAGCATAAAAATTATATCAGAGTAAGAGAAAATACGTGCCGTGATGCCACGCCGTGCATGGGATAACTGCAGACGCTCAGACAAAACTCCAAACTCTACAGTTTATAAGAAAATCACAGGTTATTATGAATGAAATCCAATTAAGTTAAATGACCGTATCCCTCGGCACAGTGGATCAACTAGTCCACGAGTAAAATATCTTTATACGCTGCGGAAAAATACTTTGATTAAGTGATTTGACATCCTACGTGAGTATAAGCGTCCCCGAAGGACAACTCACGGTATGCAAGACTCTAATTTAGTATAGTATGAAAATAGGCTTTACGTTAGATTAGAAGATAGTCCTTTAGTTTTAGAAATATGACATGTATGAAGTAATATCGGTAGGAGTTTTATAAGTTAAAAATATCTAACATGCACCCTAGCATAAAATAATTCCAGAGAGCAAGTAAACAACCTTCAAATAGGCAAGAACTAGCAGTTTAAGTTCATACTTAGCATCACAAAGAAGGCCACCAGTGGGCGTCAACAACCTGACACGAACCCACTGGGGAGTATGTATGTCTATACATAAAGGAAACAAGAAATAAACTACCTCACAAAGATGAGGAAAGAACCCTCTGCAACCCTGCAGATCACCAACAAGCTCCAAAAGAAAACTAGCCGCTCAATCGGCTATAACCCCGAACCTGAGACATTCAAAGAAATAACACCTCAGCACAAGAGAAAAACAAGTAGTAAAAGAGCAATAGATCATAAGCAATGAAACCAAGGAGTTTACCAAACCCCTACAAAAGGATGCTGATAAACTCAGCAAAAGGATTAAAATTCGACAGCAAAAGGTAATATACTCATCAAATAGAGTAAACAAAATTGCACCAAGTGCGAGAATGAAGCCAAACTTCTAGAATATCTGCAAGTAAAATTAGCAGAATAACAAAAATCTAAACAGAGCTTTAGAATCAAAAGAAGCATTAACAGTAGAGGAAAAGGGCCTGAGCCGGTGGTAACAATGTCCAACCAGGACCATCAGACCGAAATCTTTTCAGAGGTACTGTGGCGGTGGCATCTGTCCAACTCAACCAAACAGTCCAATTGTCTAGCAAGACAAGAAAAGAGGGGGCGGCGACATCAGTCCAACTCAACCCCAGGTACTGTGGTGGCGGCATCGGTCCAACTCAACCCCTAAAGTATAAGAACCAGGTTCTATATCCACTAAAAAACCAAGCTGAACTCCATTAAATCTAAAATAAACAGCTAAAACACTTAGCTGCACAAACAACTGACGGCGTTGAGTGAGTTCAACGCTTTCTGGACGACGGCGTTGAGTGAGTTCAGCTCACTCAACGCTGTCAACGCTTTCTTGCTTAAATCAGCAAAGCCAGCAAAAGGGCGTTGAGTGAGCTCACCACACTCAATGTTTTTGCCTTAACAACTCAACAGAGCAAAAGACGTTGAGTGAGCTTACCACACTCAACGCTATTTGTCTTAACAACAAAACAAAGAAATGGCGTTGAGTGAGCTTACCACACTCAACGCTATTTCACTTAGCAGAAAAACAGAAGGAGGCGTTGAGTGAGCTCACCTCACTCAACGCTTTCTTACTTAGCAGCAAAACCAAACTAAGGCGTTGAGTGAGTTCACCACACTCAACGCTTTTGACTTAACAGCTAAAATAGACCAAGGCGTTGAGTGTTATCACCATACTCAACGCTGTCAACGCTAAACCGCCAAAAGCGTTGAGTGAGCTCCCCACACTCAACGCTTTTGACTTAAAATATCAAGCTAAGCAGACGGCATTGAGTGAGCTCAACTCACTCAACGCCAAAAGACTTGGAAAAGTCTGACTGGCTAGACGGCGTTGAGTGAGCTCAACTCACTCAACGCCAAAAAACTTTGAAAAGTCTGACTGACTAGACGGCGTTGAGTGAGCTCAACTCACTCAACGCCAAAAGACTTAGAAAAACTAACAAGACAGACGACGTTGAGTGAGCTCACCTCACTCAACGCTGTCAACGCTTTTTACTTAGACTCCAGACCAAAACAGCTAAGCGTTGAGTGTGTACACCACACTCAACGCTTTTATACTTAGCCTAAAAACTGGACTTCTGCACTAAGATACACTAAACGCTTCCAGACAGAGACTTGGTAAAAAAATTATTTTGTTAAAACTGAGCTAGGAGAGGTATGACAACAACAATAACTAGAAAGATTCAATTCTTAAACTTAGCCAACTGGAAGGAAACCTGCTACCACTGACCCTACAACTACTAACTGAACATATCCAGCCCAAAATCAGGCCTAAACCAACCAACTGAAACATTATTCTACCTACAGCAAATTGAACTGTGTAATTTCCAGCAAACTCTAGGTTCTAAGAAAGAAATAAATGGCTATAACACAAGGAAAAAGGGAAGAAAGTCAAACTTGGCAAGGGCAAAAGAGCAGCACTTGCCTCAATTCCAGAAAGGCTTTGCCAGCACCACTCCTCCAGTCAGATCTGGCAGCAAGAACAGCTAGCCAAGGAAATTCGAAGCTTTTAGAAAGAAAACGAAGTCAACCCGCAAAACCCTAATCTCCAAAAATCCAAGAAACTAGAAATGCTTACCTTAGGGAGGAAGATCTAGGCGAGAGCAGTCTGAATCCACCCTCAAACAAGAATTTCGAGTTCTACGCTTCAAGAAATCGGCGGTCGGAAGCTCCAGGTTTTCCGTCGCCCTCTTTCTTCCGCAAGAAGCTAGCCGCCGGGTTTTGGGGAAGATGAATGAGAAAAAACTAAAATAAACTACATATATAAAGTCTATTCAGCCACTAGCTAGATATAATATAATATATCTTAAGTAATATAAAATTCAGCCACTAGCTATAATAGTCACTTACAGTCACTTCTATTATAACATGATATAATATTATATCTGTCAATATAATATTATATCTGTTATTATAAAATCAGTCATACAACACAAACAATTAACATGATATAATATTATATCAGTTAATTAAAATAAAACGCCAAAACAACGCGAAAACCGAACAACCTCGGAATCCGACGAAATTCACACTGTAGCTAAATACCCATGCTACAAAAACAACGGCGAAGTCGAAATCAACATCCGACGAACAAAACTCGGGCTAACACCTCCCGAAGACAAAACACAAGCATTCCTGAAGAGGCCTCACCGGGTCACCAAAATTGACACCGCCTTGCTAGAGAATCTTGCAACCAGGCTATAACACAACCACTAAGAAAACCTAAAGAGCTAAGACCACGCTCTAACAACGGCACAGCCAAACATGCGTCAACGTAATGCCAAATAAAGATTAAATAATCACACAAAAACCGGGGGAGTTACACAGGGGCTTCGAAAGAAACTCAGTGAGAACAACTGATGGGTCAGTGTGAACAAGTGGGGACACCATTTCTGTTGGGATGAGGGTATGAGGAAGAGACACTTCTTCATGGAGTTGAGGTTCAGGACGAAACTACTCAATTGAAGGGAGTGTGCCAGAGATAATAAGTGAGGATGAGGTGTTCGTGGGGGAAATGAGTTTAGAAAAATGACTGTTAAATTTTGAAACATGGGTTCCACCGATTGATACGTACTTGAGAAGTGATTAGAAAAATCATATCGTTCATGTATTTTTATTTCAAGGTTGTGAACATCGGAGCACAACCTATTCAAACTCTGCTGGAGGCCTGCAGTGACAAACTCTATGTTTTTCATTAAATTTTTAAGTCGCTCGTCAATATCCTCCATCTTTAAAATGTCAGGTGGCACGTTGGGACTCGATAAATGTAGGGTGAACATGACATCGGGGCCATGAGTGACTTCATGGAGCGGGGATTCGGGTGGAAGTGCGGTAAGTAGTAGTGTAGTGGAGGCAACGACAAGTGAGCTAGGAGTCGTGGAGGTTCTCTCGCGTGCCCTTGGAATAAGACAGTTCTTCTGAGGTAGAAGAACAATCTTGTGCCCGTCATGCTCGAAGGAGTGAGAGTTCCTCGTTCCGTCATGCATGACACATCGATCATACTTCCAGACTCGCCCTAAAAGTATGTGACAAACGTCCATGTCAGCGACATGACATAAAACTCTATCTGAATACGTGCTCTCTATAGAGAACTCTACTAGACAGGAATGGGTGACAGACATAGTCAAATGACTATTGACTCCAGACAAGCTGTAGGGTTTTTCTCACGGGTGCACCTCAAGCCCTAATGTGCCGACCATGCGCTGAGAAACAAAATTTTCCATACTACCACTATCGATGATAATAGAGCAAAACTGTCCCAGGATGCGTGCAGTAGTGCGGAAAATATCGTGTCTCATACGGTCGTCCTCAGTAAACTCACTAGGTGTGATCAAACTATAGCGTAAGACACATACTAAGTGTTCGACGCGTTCGCCTTCCACTTCTATGATATCCTCAGTTTCGTGTTCGTGCTCAGGTACATGGTGAGACTCATTCACGTAAACTCCATACTCAGGCTCACGTCCGTCAGTAGAGTCGATGATAGCGACAAAGTGGCGTCGCGGGCACTCAGATGATTTGTGCCCGGGAACCATATACTTGAAGCATCAAAATACTCCAGTGTTGGGCTTAGCTCCAATAATCTCTTACCCTTGGAAGGGATAGTGGATGGGGTTGGAGTCCCAATGGTGATGAGAGGGTGCAGGGAATCAGAAATCCTAGCAGTGGTGGTAGTGGTGACACTCGTGGTAGGCTTATCCGTAGATCTGACTCCGGATGTGCGCTTCTGCAGTGACTCCACTCTACGGGCTCTACTAGAGACTTCCCCTAAATCGCGATAGTCGTGCTACTCTAGCTGATCTCGTATGGAATAGCGTAACCTATTAAGATAACGAGATACAGTCATGTCATCATCCTCACGAAGATCTAGCCTCGATTGCAGGACAAGAAGCTCATCAGTGTACTCATCTACTGTTGACTTTTCTTGTCGTAGATTATGGAATCTACGATATAAAGTCTGGAGATAATCACGGGGTACGTAGCGCTTCCTAAGTTGAGCCTTAAATTCATTCCAGGTGGTGATGTGAGGTAGCCCTAAATTGAATATATCGCGCTCTAATTGTCCCCACCAGACTAAGGCAGACCCCTTTAGCCTAAGGGTGGCGTACTCTACTTGCCTAGCTGGTGGCAATTGCTTCCAAATTAAGTAACGATCCATCCTATCACACCAATCTTGGCAACTCTCAGGCTCTATCCGTCCCTCAAAGTCGCCGACATCTAGTTTGATTCCTAAATCCCAACGAGGCGATCTCTTATATTGTAGACCACCGGCTCGAGATGTCGTGGATTTTCTTGTTCCAAATTCCTACGATTTGGATAGTGCTCGATCGGGGGTGGTGGATTTAGGCCTAAGTGGTGGTTGGCCTCTAACGCATTCACGCCCGCACGTAACCCAATGATCGCTTGGCCTACGCACCTTTGGTTCTCGTTGACACTTGCGGTTAGCGCTTCAATCGAGTTCGTGAGGTTTTGAATTTGTGTACTCAGGGCGGTGACGTTATCCTCAATTTTTCCTACACGATTTTCCATTTTAAAATAATTTGATTTTTGTAAAATATAATAATAATAATAAACTAAAGATTTTCTTTTTTTTATAATTAAAAGACATTAGAAATATTTTTTTTTATTTTTTTAATTTTGAAATGCGGATCACGTGATTCACGATAGGAGTGAATCACAACCCTCTGATACCAAATTGATGTAGACCCGGATTCGGGTTTCCAAATATTAAAAATTTTATAGCAAAGTATTTTATTATTTATAAATAAAATCAGAGTTTCTGAAATTTAAGGGGAATTTTTAATTTTGAAAAGGAACCGAGCGGCCAAAATATGAATTTTCGCGCGCAATTACTATTAACGATAAACTTCCGTCAAATCGTTGTTTATTATTCAGAAAATTTCGTCGGCGCATAACGGACCGAGCCGTAGCGGGATTTGTTCGATCACAAGCATAATTCTCAAGCACAATTTATGAAATAACGATAATCAAGGCAGCAAGAACGTTCGAGACAAGCTTATATTTAATTATTTGGAACGCCTAAAATTAAGCCACTATGAGAAGCAAGGAGGAGATGAATATTACCCAGGGGATTGGGCCAGTCCATGCCCAGACTGTGCAAGGAGATCCGCTGAGTGGACTGTCGTCTTCTAGGACTGGACTGAGTAAAGGAGGCATCCTTGACCAACCTTGATTTTGACTGGAGGCCTGGACGGAAGGGTAACACGAGGGAACGAGAATCACAGACGATTGACGGAAGAATCGTGTCGGGGTCTACGTCAATCGGGAAGTCGCCGGGATTAGTGAGGTCGATGGTAACCTAATAGGGAGGATCAGTGCTGGAAGCTTTGGCGGCGCTGGACTGAGGTGTCGTCGGTGTCTGCGGAAGGCGAGCGGCGGGCGGGAACCTTGGTCGAGGATGAAGACAGGGCACAGTGGCGACAGTCGTCGGCTGAAACCCCCGTCCTAGACGACGGCGGGATGCTGTGCTCCGAGTAGTGCGGCTTCTGCCGGCAATACAGAGAAACGAACAAAATGTTCGTTCCCTGCTTCTATTCCGGTTTTTTTCTCCTTCTTCACCATGCCCTTTTAATGGCTGCACAACTTTATTTCCAAAAACTTTTTCCAAAACAGAGGCAACATGGATTTTTGACAGATTTGATTTCTTCCCCTATTAAGCTTTCTTTCTTTACTTCCCAAATAGTTTTCAGCCGATTTTATATGTCAGCATGAATTTTATTTCTCCCTTTCTATTTGATTTGATTCCTAATATTTTCCATAATACCTCTTTATTTGGAAGTTCTCCTGTTTAGACTTAGGCACCCCCTTAAATAAATTAAGCTTGCCTTTTCCGTTCCTACTACCTGAATTACCGGACCTATTTATTCAGGGTCCCATCGGCCGGTCAAACCGACGAGCCAAATCAAGTACATGAAATTAGAGCGAGTACATGTAATGAAAATGGGTATTTGGAATGAAATAAAAAAATAAATATAAAAATTAAAATATGGGTAGGAACTAAATGATGCGACGAAGGATGCATCAAGGATACGCTTGAGGAGTTCAAATCTTAACTCAGAGAAGTCATGCCACCGCACGTGTTTACGTGCGTCGCAATTCCGATATAAGAATTTCTACTCCTCTTGGCTAGACATATCACAGTAAATACATGTGTTTTCTAAGTTATTTCAGAACTTTTGTGTAATTTAATTATTCAAGCAGTATAAATAATTAAGTTACTCCAAAGAGCGCAAAGAAAAATAATAACCACGTGACTTAGTAAAGTTTTGGAAGCCAGTTATTGAATATCGTGTAATATACACCATGTAATACAGTTACAAACGACCACAACAAGAACAAACATAAATAAGTATGTATACATAAATCAGATGGAGGAGAAAAATATTAAATAAGTTGAAAAGTTCATATCAGTGACCTCATTCTCATATGGCCTGCAGTCTGTATGAGCCTCAGACGTGGGGTCATCAGACATATTTCCAATTTTGGAGTTTTTCTTCGTGTTCCACTCAGGGTGCACTTCAGTTCAGTTCAGGGCGTCTTGGGTCGCCATTTGGGCTCCAAAAATCATTTGTAATCTGCAAATCATAAATCATAAAATTAGAATACCAAATTTTTAGAAATGGAAATAAGGGTATCTAAATATCAGTACAAGAACTCAGGTAACAAGAAGGAAGTCATAATGCATAATTTCAGAAGACATTTAATTCTGCAGACAGAGGTTTAAAAAAAGCACACAGTAATAAAATAAATACATATTTTCATTTACAAAATAATTATGTATTTTTTTAGTGTCACTGGGAGTAGTCTTTCTTACTCTCCAGCAAGGTTGCAGATGTCGGATGTCGGACTCATGTCGGTTTGGGTTTTTTATGTCGGATGTCGGATTGCGGGGGATATAACGGAGACATTTCATAATGTCGGATTATAATATTTGTTGGAAAAGCCTATGTAAAGAGGCCCATATTGGAGCCTGTTTATTTATTTTTCTTCTTTTCTTCTCTTTAGCCCCACATCATGTATAAGAATCTCTTCTCTCTTTCCCCCTCCTTTAAATGTGTATTCATACCTTGTATTTGATTATTGAGAAAGTATATACAAGTTTGAGGTTTTCTCCACATGATATCAGAGGGAATCGGTCTCTCCTTGCGGCTAGCATTCTGCTAACCGTCCGGACTTCCCTTCTTGCGCATGGCGCGGTCTGGTTTTGTCTAACCGACCGACCTTCTCTTCTCGCGCAGGACACGACTTATTTTCTACCCGCTTGTGGCTAGAAATTTTCTACCCGCTTCTCCTCCCCACCAATCCCGTGGCCTCCACCTCTTCTCCATTCTCCGTTTTATAAGACTCTCTGACAGGTGGAGCCTTCTCCCTCGTCCCTCTATCCGCGCGGTTTCTTCCCTCCCCGCCGCGCTCTCCCTATCTCCCCGCCCTTTACTCGCTGCGATCTCTCGCTGCTCTCTTGCTGCCGCACCGTTTTCTTTCTCGCGCGACTTCATCTTTGGTTCTTGCGTGACCTCATCTTTTGTTAGTCGTAGTGGCTTCTCTAACCGCTGCAAGCTCCGCATCTAGGTCGCGACATCTTCCCGTGCTGCTGGTTTACTCACCCTGACCGTGCGGACTTCTCGCGTGGCCTCTTCGTTGGTTAGTCGCTGCAGATTTCTCTAACCGCTGCGGGCTCTGCATTTAGGTTGCGACAACTTCTCTTGCCGTTGGTGTCTTGTCACCGAGACCGTGCGGCCTCCCCAGTTCTCTAGACAAGACGACTTCTTTCTACCCGCTCCGTTTCTTTTGGTCGCGGCCTCTTCTGTGCTTGCCGCCAGACCATTGTCATCCAACCCGCGCGGTTTCCTTTATATCCGGTGATCCTCTTGCCGCCGGTCTAGCCTCCTAACCGCCTGGACATGTCTTCTCTTGATTCTACCGGACAGGCGTCTTCTACCGGATAGGAGGCTTCCTCCTCTGCAGACCGCCCGATCCTTGCCCCTGAACTTCGGGATGAACTGCGGATTACTATCTCGTTAATCGGGAAGAACTTTGTGGAGTGGGTGAACTCGGTTCGCCGCGTTCTTCAGTCCAAAGGCTTCCTACATCACTTGACTCAGGCTGCTTCCGCTACTACTGAAGACTGGTTGCACAGTGATAGTCGCGTTCAGACTTGGCTCCTCAACTCCCTTGATGGAGAACCGTATCGTATGACCATGTGTCATGAAACGACAAAAGCAATGTGGGATGAACTCCATTCCCTCTATTCCGGGAAAGATAGTCTAGAACACTTGTATGACATCATCACTGATCTTCAGAATCTTGATGTTAGCGGGGCCACTGACCTCACCTCCTTTGTTGCTCGGGCCAAAACTCTGGTAGAAGCATGAATTCAACATCAACCTCCTACGATGGATCTCGCTGCACAACGTGCTCAAAAAGAAGCCGTTGGTGTTGCCATGATGATGGCTTTGTGCCACCACATCTTCAGCGCGTTCGGTCTCAGATCCTCTCCTCTACTGCTACTCCGTCACTATCAGATGTGTGTTCCATGTTGCTCAAGGTCTCACCGCCTCATGATGGTTCTGGACCTCCGTCACCGGCTCTCCTTCAGCAGACTTTTGCGCCCTTACTCCCCTTCCACCTTCTGCTCCGGGGGGGGGGGGGGGGTGGCGTTCCGGCTCTCGTGGCCGAGGTCGGGGAGGCCGACCACGACCAAAGTGTTCCTTCTGCGATAAGGACGACCACCTTGAGACCACGTGCTATCGCAAACATGGGCTTCCTCCTCGTCCACAGGCCGCCGTTGCTGCTCACGACTCTTCGATCACTCGTACTGACATTGAAGAGGTTTGACTTCTGCTCCAACAACTTCATGGCCTGTTCAGTCGCCCACCTGCCTCCGTTACCTCAGCTGTCTCCATCTCACATGAAGGTATCTCTTGTCTCTCCACTAGTCCGCGGTGGATAGTGGATTCAGGTGCCACTCATCACATCACGTCCATGCGGCCACATCAGTACCTGGATTCTCCTCATCCTAAGTGTATCACAGTAGCCAATGGGGACACTGTTCCGGTCTCCGGCTCTGCGGATATCCCTCTCATTTCTTCTCTATCTCTACGCTCAACTCTTTATACTCCAGGCTTCCCATTTAATTTACTTTCTATTGGTCGCCTTACTACCGATTTAAATTGTTCAATAACCTTTACATCTTCTTTTCTGATACATGATCAACAGACGCAGAATATCATTGGTAAGGGACGACTGCAGAACGAACAATACCTTCTTGATGACTCCCCTACTATCCTCTCTTCCGTCTCCTCCGTTGATTGGCATCTGCGTCTTGACCTCTTGGGCATGCCCCTTTGCCAGTCCTCCAGAAGGTTCTACCAGATGTATCTCTTTCTCCTTTTCAGTGCGAATCTTGTATTTTCGGCAAGCAGACTTGTTCATCTTTTTTATCTCATTGTACTCGGAGCTCTGCTCCTTTTATTTTAATACACTCTGATATTTGGGGACCGTACAAAATCACTAGCATTTCTAGCTATCGCTATTTTCTAACTTTTTTTGATGATTATTCTCGAATGACATGACTATATTTACTTCGAGATCGCTCCGAGCTTCCACGTGTCTTTCGGGCTTTCCTTCTTGAGACCCGCGCGCAATTCTCCACAAACATCAAAACTATTCGTACTGATAATGCTCGTGAATACGCTAGCCACGAGTTTGCGAACCTTTGCTCGGATTTTGGAGTCATTCACCAAACATCGTGTGCTTATACCCCTCAACAAAATGGCGTAATCGAACGTAAGAACCGCCATCTTCTCGATGTCGCTCTCTCATGCTTCAAATGCAGGTTCCCAAAGCTTATTGGAATTTTTTCCTTTCAACAACATGCTATCTGATTAACCGTCTTCCGTCCTCAATACTCCACAATTCCACTCCATTCAGCCTCCTGTTCCCCTCTACTTCGACATTCTCTCTCATATCTCGCATCTTTGGGTGCACCTGCTATGTTCACATTCTTGGTCCATCCACAGACAAGTTGGATCCCTGAGCGGCCAAACAAATTTTTGTTGGCTACTCACGAACTCAGAAAGGCTACATCTGCTATTCTCTTACTACCCGCAAGGTAACTGTTTCTGCTGATGTTACCTTTCGGCAGGATCTTTCCTTATTCTCTGCTCAAGACCCTACACCTCTACCACCACCCCTCCTACGTCCTCTCATTCCCGTTACCACTCCTTCCCCACCACACATTCCTGTCCAGCCTCCCACTATTTCCAAGTCACCTGTTATACGTGTTGACACTCGTTGCCAACCTAGCTCAGTTGCCCCAATGTAGTCGGCTTCGAACTCTGACGCTCCGCGTCCTGCTGATCCGACACCAGAATCAACCGCTCATCCCATGACGAATTATGTATCCCTACATCGCCTATCCCTACGACTTCAAACTTTTGTCATTTCATTATCCTCTATTTCTGTACCTAACTCTGTGCAGGAGGCTCTCCAACATCCTGGCTGGCGGGCGGCCATGGAAGAAGAAATGACTTCTCTCTGGGCTAACCAGACCTTGCACCTAGTCCCTTTCCCGGGCAGACACTTGTTGGGTGTAAATGAGTCTTTGTCATCAAACATGCTCCTGATGAGACAATTGATCATCTGAAGGCCCGCCTGGTGGCTCGTGGATTCACCCAACAACACGGTCTCGATTATGAGGAGACATTCTCTCCCGTAGCCATAATCAACACCGTTCGTGTCCTCTCCGTGGCTGTGTATCACCAATGACCCTTACATCAACTGGACATCAAAAATGCGTTTCTGAACGACGATCTCCAGAAAACAGTCTACATGCAGCAATCTCCCGGGTTTGAGACCACGGGGGAGTCCCGAGTGTGTCATCTGAAGAAGTCCATCTATGGTCTCAAACAATCCCCTCGGGCATGGTTCAACAAGTTTAGTAAGGTAGTTCGGGATGTCGGCTTTACTCGGAGCTCAGCAGACTTCTCTCTGTTCACTCGTCATCAGAAAATAGGAATAGTTCTTTTGTTAGTTTATGTTGACGACATCCTAATCATTGCAGACGACTCAAAGGGAATCCAAGCAATCAAACAACACCTTAGCTCCGTCTTTCAGACAAATGATCTGGGCATCTTCGATACTTCCTTGGTCTTGAGATCGCGAGACGTCCGGATGGACTTGTCCTCTCCCAACGGAAGTACTGTCTGGATCTCTTACAAGATGCTGGCTACTCTGGATGCAAGCCCACTACTACTCCAATGGATGCAAATCATAAGCTGTGTGCACATGCGTCCGATACTGATCTTCCTCTCCAAAATCCAGAATACTATCGACGTCTTGTTGGGAAATTGATCTACTCAATGGTCACAAGACCGAATACATCCTTTGCTGTTGGGGTGGTCAGCTGGTTTATGCATGCCCCTCGAATATCTAACCTTCAAGCCTTTGAGCGAATCCTAAGATATCTTAAAACAGCTCCGGGTCAAGGGCTGGTATACAAAATCTCATCATCTGCTCCAACGTTGGTTGCGTATTATGATGCAGATTATGCTGGCTCCTTGGAGGATCGGCGGTCAATCAGTGGCTTCTGTACCTATTTTGGTGGGCATCTTGTTACCTGGCGGAGTAAGAAACAAGCTGTGGTTACTCGATCCTCAGCTGAAGAAGAATACAGATCGATGACATCAGTTGTCTCTGAGTTTACATGGCTTGAAAGTCTCCTTGCTGATCTAGGAGTTAAACTTCCCTCACCTGCCATCCTGTCATGCGATAGCCAAACGGCTATACACATAGCAAAGAATCCTGTCTTCCATGAAAGAACGAAACATATTGAAGTGGACTGCTACTTCATCCGGGAGAAAGTTCAAATGAAGAAGATAGAATTAAAGCATTTTCGGGTACTGAATAAGTTGCCGATATCCTCACAAAGGCCCTACCAAGTACCCTGTTTTATCAGTTCCTGTCCAAGCTTGGTGCCTACGACTTGTACGCTCCAACTTGCGGGGGAGTGTTGAAAAAGCCCATGTAAAGAGGCCCATATTAGAGCCCGTTTATTTAGTTTTCTTCTTTTCTACTCTTTAGTCCCACATCATGTATAGGGATCTCTTCTCTCTTTCTCCCTCCTATAAATGTGTATTCATACTAGGGGTGACCATAAAAACCGGGCCCGGTGGCCCGGCCCAGGCCCGACCCGGTAAAAGCCCGGCTAGGCTCGGGCTAAGCCCGCCCCGGGCCCAGGCCGGGGCATGGGGCCTAACAAGTCCCCATATATATGCATTTGCCCGGTTCCCGGCCTGGGCCGGGCCGGGCCGAGCAAAGCCCGGTTTCCTAGGCCCGGGCTAAGCCCGGGGCTGGGCCGGGCAAAGCCCGGATTCCTAGGCCCGTGCCCGGGCAAATCCCGGTTTATTTAGGTTGATTGTTGAAATTTCATTAGTACAGGTGGAATTGTTCCTAAATAAAATATGCTTTTAAACCATCTTTGACCTGTCCTGTTTTTTTTTTCAGGGATTAACACAATCTGGCTGAAACCTACAAAAATTTCAGAAGACTATTGACTTGATTGAAGTTTCAATGGACTAGAATTACTATTTTATGAAGTGTTCATACCCTTGGTTCACATGGTCTGGTCTACTAAGATATGAGAGTTCGTATAAATATCTAAGCTAGAATGCCAGGCTGGCCTTTGGTTGATCATGAAACTGCGTAGGTTTTACTCAAAGTTCAAAATCTGGTTTTTTTCATTTTGTCCTTAGACTTATTTAGCGTTGCCTTTTTATTGTATTTATTTACTTTAATTATTTAATAATTTACCATTGCTTTCATTTTGTTCTTAGACCCTATTTATAAACTATATTTAATTTATTTAAAAACTCGGGCCCGGCCAGGCCCTGGGGGCCTTAACAGGCCCCCTCCCGGAGCCAGATGTTCGGCCCGGCCCGACTATAATCAGGGCCCGGGCCCGGTTCGGGAAAGCCCGGGCCCGGGAGGCCCGATTTAGGCCCGGGCCCGTGGGGCTTTATGAACACGATTAATTCATACCTTGTATTTGATTATTGAGAAAGTATATACAAGTTTGAGGTTTTCTCCACAATATTATAATTATATATTTATGTATATTTCATAATATTTTTCATTTATTAATTAAATTGTAATTATTTTATCTAATCAAGTGTAAACTAAAATTCATATAAGAAAGTTAAACCGCTAACAATCATCTAATCAATTCATAATAAAAAAGAAACGTTGCATACTTTCTATCATGTAATACAACATCACAAAATCATATAAAAATAAAAATATAATTGTACCTTATTCCCAAAATGTGAGTGCACTGCTCTATAAAATCTGTTACTCTAATATAAATCTATATATTGTTTTCCTGCAATCAATGAACGAACATATGAATAAGTTTTAAACTATATTAAAGATTAAAACATGACAAAAAAGAATTAACTTAATACAACTCACCTAAATAATATAAAGATTCTTGATCTGTTGGATAATCCTCGGAAGTATAAATCATTAATGCATCATCAATGTCCTCAGAACTCTCATCCTCATCCCTCTCCGTCATATGCCGTTTTCCTTTTGATTTTGCCATATATACCTGCTTTTAAGCCGACCTTGCACTTCTCCTAGAAACAGAACCAACATCAACATCTACAATATCCCCGACCTTGCACTTCTCCTAGAAACAGAACCCACATCAACATCTACAATATCCCTAATCTGATTCCAAGTCAACCCTTCTCCAGGAAATATTTCGTTATCATCATCATCATCATCTATAACATCATCAACAGGACCCGTTAATCACTCAACAACCTTTCCTTCATCAATACTCTTTGCAGACAATGAGTCTCGAGATGAATCAGAATATTTAGACTTTAGCTTAGAATTGAATTTCATAAATACAAGACCATTAAATCTTTAGCTTTCTTGTCTATTGCTCTTCTTGAAATGAATCTAAATATAATATACATAAACATTAAAAATTCTTATCATTTTAAGATTTTTTTTGAAATATCATCTTAAAATTTATATTTACAAGTAAATTACCATCTCAAAAGTGCTCCAACTCCTTTCACAACCAGAGGAACTAGTTGTCAAATTTAAGATTCTCATGACCATAGTTCTCAAATTTGGAGTTTCAATTTCATAGAACTTCCACCAATGAGCTTATAGAAAAATAATAAATTATTATACTAGTCAATTCAAAAAGTAATGTAACAATTATTTGGTGAAAAATAGAGAAAGATAATATACCTGGATTGAACCTTAATAGTACTTTTTGTCTCTTTGCTATGTTCTGGCCAAATAATCCTTGCTCTAGCTGATAAACTTCAACCTCAGCAGTAATGACA
Source organism: Platanthera zijinensis (assembly GCA_039513925.1). NCBI lineage: Eukaryota > Viridiplantae > Streptophyta > Magnoliopsida > Asparagales > Orchidaceae > Platanthera > Platanthera zijinensis. The sequence goes on from CM077092.1 coordinate 136,623,375, forward strand.
TCTTGCATAGAAGGATCATGATAGTACATTCTAGCGAGACATTCAGTAAACCCACCCATAAACTTTGGGTCTCCATCTATCTCTTCCTTATTTGGGTAGTAGAAGAAGAGATTCAGAAAATAGCCTGTTATATGTAGTGGACTGCTCATCTTAGTCTCCACTCTTCTATCTATCAACTTCCATATATGAAGATATTTACTCTCCTTAAAGTTAAGAGCAACAACAATCTCCTCTCTAGTTTTTTTCATTTCACCATACAACCATCCCATTGAAGGCCCGTCTCCATCAGCTCTTCTAAGAACTTTCACCAATGGAGAAAATATAAGAATGGCAAACTCAACATTCACCCAAAAAGTACCACCCAAAACTGTAGTTGTAGCATACAATTCAAGACTCAAGATAGCATTAGAAACAGATTAATCATAGAACTAATATTTGAAATAAACTACTAAGATACCTGTTTGCCCGCATCACTGTCAGATAATTTGGTAGCATCCCACCTTGCTGATGCAAACATCTCCCGCAACTGTCTCTTCTTCTCATGGATGCTCTGTAACGAAAGAAATGCTGTGAAGAATCTGGTAACTCCAGGGCGCACAAGATCATAGGACTCCAAGTCTTTTGTAGTCTTTCTGAACATGTCAAGGGAGATAGTATGACCATATATAAACACTGACAATTGACGTCCAAATGTAATAACATTTTTTATTTGCTTTAATCTGGCAATATCTTGGAGAAGCAAATTGATAGTGTGTGCGGCACATGAAGTCCAAAGGAGCCTTGGCCTCTTCAAAGCCATCACCTTGATGCCGCCATGTTATTGGATGCATTATCTGTCACAACTTGTATAATATTCTTCTCTTTTGGGCCATCTGAGCTGACAATCGTCTCAACCACAAAATCATAACTAAATTTTCCATCATGCGTGGATGACGATATATTTTTGGATAGCCAAAATGCCACCCCACCAATAGTGTGCACCACTATGTTCATGATGCTTCTCCCCTTTCTATCTGTCCATGCATCCGTAAGAATGCTGCAGCCATGCACCCTACAGGTTTGAGTGACTGTAGTTAGCATCTCCTTCGTCCGTTGTACCTCCATCTTCAAGAATTTTTCTCTCATCTCATATGGGGTTGGACCCTTCATCCCTGGTCCACATAACCCAACTACATGCAACGCATGTTGTAAGGATGTAACATACACGACATTGAAAGGAATGCTTTTCTCGTATGCCCAACTAGCAATATACAAGCACGCATCATCTCTAGTTTTTTTCTTGTACTTGCTATCAATGGTGGTTTGCACCATTTTGCTGGTCTCGGCGCTTTGAGGTTGGACAAATTGATCCATAGGCCTAGTACCTACATTTGCATAAAGAATCCTTTGTGTGCCTTCTTCTGTCACTATTTTATCCTCCAACAACTACCTCTTCCAAAGACGTTTGCAACCTTTCAATCTTAAACTTTTTTGGTTGCTTGTGCAGTGTGTAAATATCCCTCAACCTTTTCTTTAACATCAGCTGGTACCGTCGGGCAAGCCTTAAGCCCTTAACGTTGCCCCTTTATCCCCCCAAGTGATGCTTCAAGCGAGTAATTTCACCATTCACAATTTGTTTGCAATATATGCATCGTATTCTATTGGTATCATTAGGAGTCACCTTCTCCTCAAATGCCCAACAAAGATCTCGACCTACTACGGAGGAAGCACTGAGAATCTTGCTAGAACCTTCTGATGAATTCATTTTACAAAAAAAGAATTATAAAAAATTTAAAAAGGAAACATCAGTGATGTTTTATATCTAGATGCCCACAATATTGATGTCATCATTAATCAATGATCATTGATTAGTCTAAAAACATAGCTGAATAATTTTTTTTCCCACATCATATGTTGCCACAATGCCGCAAATATGCAATCATAGAGGACGAGGAAAGAGACAAATATAGAGAAATAGAAAGAAAGAGAGGATTATGAATAGATACAACCACATTACCAAAATGCCACAATGCCAGTCGACTGTCATAAGGATTGGCCACAATCATAATACCATAATGCCAAACGACTGTCATAAAGATTTTTTCACAGCCACAATACCACAATACCACAATGCCACAATGCCACAATGCCAACCAACTCTCATAAGAATTTATCACTGCCACAAGGCCTACAATGTCAGAATGCCAGTTGACTGCCATAGGGACTGCTGGATTTACCACAACAACAATTCCATAATTCCAGCCCACTCTCATAAGTCTTTGCCACACCAACAATGCCACACCACCCACACTAACAATGCTATAATCCCAGCCGAGAAGTGTAGGAAATCCGGAGCGCCGAGAAGCAGAAATCCGAATAAAGCAGTAAACAAATGAAAAAACAGAGCAAGCACACACACACAGATTTCAGAGGTTCACCCAAAACAGGGCTACGTCCTCTCTCCCCTTCCCTTCTCAGTTTATGTAATCACCAAAAGAAAATACAGATTACACAAGGTTACAAGGATCTAAACCGATCCTACCTTAACTCCGTCTTCTGGACAAGAAACAAAAGAGAATAACCCCCTTCTGGATCGCCGCCAACAATCTCCTCGTATGCGCCTCCAAAAGGTATACCAGCCGTAAACCGACGTTTCGTCCGTATCCCTAAAAAAGAACCGAGAAGTAGAGGAAGAAGGAAGATGGAAATAGCGAGCCGAGAAGAAAAATAACCTGAAAATAATCTAATTAACAAATAGCCCAATCGCAAATTTATTGGAAAATAGAAATAACCTAATGCAACAGATAGAAGGAAAACCATATGCAGCAGATAGAAGAAGACTAGAGCCGAGAAGAAGAAAGAAGAAGAATGACTTACGGTGTCGAAAACCATGCGGAAAATTAACAAATATACCTTAAAAATAAAGATAAAACTCACAGTGCCGAGGGGACGAGCGTCACGAGCCACAGAAGAGGAGAGGAGAGGAGATTGAGGAACTGTCGAGAACCAGTGCCGATAAAAAGACGGTCGACGAAAGACGGCGGGCGAAAGACGGCCGACGACAAAGTCCAAACAACCAGAAGTACACAGTCCGAGTTCGAGAATCACCGGATAATCAATGAACCAGAGAGCCGTCAGCCGAGAGAGTAAGAAATCGCGAGAGAGGGAGATTAGAGCAAACCAGACGGAAGGAGGCGGAAAGTGATGAGTCGGGGTGGATGAGAAGTAATAAGTATTAAGTTTTAAGCTTATAAAGTTATAATTAATTAATTATATAATCATTAACTTATTAAGTATTAAATAAACCCAACTATTATACGAAAACATTTAAAAATGCCACAACCGCTATAAGCCGCCATAACCCGAAATAACGGGCTGACATGTCCGACATGTCGGCCGCAATTTTGAAAAACGCAAAAAAGACCATTTACAATGGTAACATTGCGATTCCACCCAAAAAATGACACGTCGGCCGACATATCGGACATGTCGGCCGTAATCTGCAAGCTAGTCTCCAGTGAGCTTGACCCAGTTGGAACTTTTTTTTACAGGGGTTACCAGTGGGGAGCTGCGCATAGGATAAGCAGCACGGTCCTTCGTACTTGTTTGTCTTTCATTTCAGTTGTTTTTTTCCAGTTCAGTTGTTGTACTTTTACTTTGAGCATGTATCAAGTGATTTAATGGTTTTATTGTATCATACTTTGTTTAAGATTTCAGTAAATGCAAATTGCACGACTCTTTTCTTTACTAGTGACTCTGTGAATCAATTTTTGAGGTACACCTGTTTACCCTCTTTTCAGTCTTTCTTACTTCCGTGGTAAGCTACTTTTAGTACATTTTTATTATGTATGCTAAATATCAGTTTTAATATCATTGCTTTGTTTACTTCTTATCGTGTGACCCGACCGGACTGCTGATTTGATGTTAAACTAAGTTGGGGTGTTACAATAGGCAGACCAAAACAAACTATTTCTTACAATATAAATCAGCCAACATATAACATAACTTAAACATAAAATGTAACATGTCACAAATATAAACCCCAATTTCTAATTGAGTATCACGAATTAAAATGAGCATAACTAAAAATTAAACAAAAAAAATTTATGAGAAAAAACTTTATAAATAAACAGTCTTTTTTCTCATCATCATGGATTTCAAAATATGTTACGCCCTTTATTATTTGGGTTGTTACAGGGATTGACGTAACCACCACGCCTAATGCAGAGCGGAGCCGTCAAGGCCGACCACGGTGGTGCCGACCTTGTCTGCCTCGGGTGTGAGGTGGAAGTCGAAGTATTGTTCTGCCTTAGCGATCCATTCCATGGGATCGGTGCCAGAGAAATGCGGAACGTCGAGGGCGAGGGACGAGCGATCCGAGAGAGGCACGACAATGGCTGGCTGGGGGTGTGGGCCAAGGAGTGAGCCCCCTTTTGTAGAGGAGGCGGAGCCGCCGCTGCGAACGCGGGAGAGGTGGGGCGGGCATCCAGGCGCGCAAGAATGGCCTGCAACGTGGCTTGGATGGAGGCAAACTGAGAGTCATGGGCGTCGAGGCAGCGCTGGACACTGTCGTCGGGGGCCTCGGCGGCAGAGGGGTCGAGGTAGTGGGGGCCATGCGAGTGACAACACGGCGGAAGGCGGAGCAGTAGGATGGAGGCAAACGCCTGACACAATCACTGCTAAAGCCGTGACACGATGTAGTGTGACAGAGATATCTCGCGGCGAAAGCGCTAAGAACTGGACGTTGTCGCGCGTCGAAACTGGATGCGCAACCGAACCAGCGCGCGGCGGAACTGGATGCGCGGAGGGACCGGGCGCTGTTGTCGGGGACCCGATCCGGGCAATCGCACGACGCGATAACACGAACTTGGAGGGCGCGAGGCGGGATTCGACGGTCGGCGGCTTCCAAGTGGTCGGCACGACAGGTCGAACCAAATATTACCGTTCAAAGAGAAGATTCAGACAAGGGGGGGGAGAGTCGGCGGTAGGGGGAAAGAAGGAGGCTAGGGTTTAGAGGAATTCCATAGAACAACCCTTTTTTCATATTACTACTGAGATGAAAATAATAAGTCCAAAATAGCCCCTCTTATCGAGGAGGGGTGCCAATAACAAAATTCCAAATAACATAACCATAAAACAAAACATAAGACTGAATATTAATTATCCTCCGCGCCGACCCCGCATAGGTCGTCCTCGTCGATCCGAGCCGCTCCCGACGCACCCGGTTCATCTTCATTTTTCCGCGCCACGTCTGCCTCACCCGCCTGACGCGGTTCCCGTCGCCTGTAGATCCGTCATGGCCGTTCATCGTTGTGAATATTCGTAACAATATCGTTTCCCATTCTAGTATATTGACAGAGTCCCCCACCGCGCCGTTGATTGCAACAACCCTCCTCCCTTTTGGCTACGACGACAACAAGCCGTGGAGTCATCTTTTCCCTTGCCCTAGCCAGCCGGTTGAACCCTCCTCTCAGTTGATTGACCTTCCCAGTCTTAGATCGACGACCCTTTTACAAGTCTCGGCTCCGGACTTCACCAAATTGTTGTTCCTTGTGAGTACCCGACTTCTCTACCCTTTCGGTTATCAATTTTGGAGCTTCAGGGTGGACAACCACTCTTAAGTCTCCCTCTTCTTTTTGATTCACCTTTTAGAACATGATTAGCTTTTTGTTACTTCCTCAAATCAGTTGTGTTCATTTACATTAAGAAGTGCTTCCCCTTCGTGTTTCAGACAAATCCAGAAGCGAGGAAACTTTTTGTTGCTTAGATTTCAAAGTAATCTAATGGGAATTATGCCGCCACATCGTGTATATGAACGCCTTAACACTGAAGTAAGAGATTTGATTCCTCTTGGCTAGATATATCACCAAATATAGATGCATTGTCTTGGTTGCGTAAAAATGCTTGTGAATATAAATTACTGACAACATTTAACCACATGTTAATAGCCAAAATATATTACTACAAGATGCATAAGAAATCAAATAACATTGTAACCTTATATTGCATAAAAAAGTCAAGTAAATTAATTATGATGCCACACAGCTCGATGCATTAATACCCATGTCCTCTAGCAAGCACAAAATTATTAACGGTTTAAAATGCAAGCAGGTAAAAAATAAAAGTTTAAAACACATAATAAGCCTCAGATTAGTGGGCTCAAGTGGACGACATAATGTGATGATTGTACCAACCACTAGGTGATCTATTCAGGAGGGGGCATGAGATGTTTTTCCCTCATAATTGATGGATGCACACCATCATGCTAATAGGGTCAGTAGATTGTATTGGCCTCAGACATGGGGTCGATGACCACATTTCCACGCTTGGAAACAGTTTGATACGACTCTGTCCCGCACAAGGGACACTTTTGTTCAAGACATCTTCGGTTTCCATCAGGGGCTCAATAATCAGAATGTGCTCAGTAAGCCATGAAATATCGGTTAATAAGAGGAATACAAAATTGATTTACCTCAATTTTTAGGAAGGAATTCGAAACACAAAAACCTCTATACTTCAAGAAACTTAAACCGTGAAAGTAACTCATAAGTAAGAATTACTGAAAGGGAAAGTGTATGCTATTACAATTTAGTTTATACAACACCATGCATAATTATCCCTTTAATAATATATTTTCTTAGATTTTATTGTTGCATATTTTTACAACTACTAATGCATATTTTAATTATGTCATTTAGTGTTACTGGGAGAAAGATCTTTTTTTACTCACCAGTTGAGTTGACGTCGTCTTCAGACATTTCTTTTTAGTGAATTCAGGTCGGGTGACGCTTAGGATAAGATTCAGAGGGTTTCTTTGCATTTAGTTAGTCTTTCCTTTCCATTAAGGTGTCATATATATGTAATTTACATTTCTAGTTGACTTTGTTAATCAAAATTCGAGGTATCTTTTTAACCCTAGCTCCAGTCATTTGCTTCCGCCGTGTACTCTAGTTATTTGCCGGCAAGCTTATGAAATGTGACAGAACTAGGTAGGGGTGTTGTTTAGGTTGCTGTGGTGGTAGGGCAATGGTGCTGTGGGGAGATTTAATGAAGGTGGTTGGCGGGGTTAGGAAGTTGCGAGGATGGGTTGTAGTTCCCGATTTGCTGTTGCAGGAAGGGTGGCAAGAAGTGGAATTGCTGCAGGTGGGTTCACAGGGACGTGGGGACTGATTCAAGTGATGGAGAAGAAAAACAGGCAGCCTGAATGTTTCGTTTTTCCTGGTAGATGTGTTAGGAAGTCATGTTTGGGCTGGGGAATATGGGTAATGGATGTAACGTGGGCAGTTACTAGGCTTTAATGGGCAAATGAGAGGTGGTTCCTGCACTTGCGGACTGGACGACAAGCAGAAATTGCCTATTGATGGTCGTTACCAGCAGTTAGGCTATTAGATAGGGGTGGTAACTGAAATTTAAAGGTATTTATGTGAAATTGTAGGTAGTTATATAGGAAGTTGGTGATGGGGAAATGTGGGAGATGGATGGACAACACTTGGGAGGGCAGTTGCCGTCGACTAGATGTGGTGGTAGAGGGGATTTTGGGCGGTTACGACAATAAATGACAGAGGTTAGTGGTGGTTGTGGGTAGTTTTAAGCGGTTATGTGTGGAAAAGTAGTTATGGATAGTGGGAAGTAACTTGACTTCAACACCAAGGATTCACGGAATTGGCATTGTGGATAGATCGCAAGAGCCCTGAATTTTTTTCTAAAATCTGTGATGTCCGGAAATTACCCCATATACCCCTATTTATAGGCGTAGAATCCACAACAGACATCCACGATCGCCAAAAACATAAAATCACTAAATATATATGAAATAAAAATATAAAAAATACATAAAATTATGCCTTCATTGGTCTGAACGTGACTACTAGCTTGGATCGTCCATTAGACGATCCTAACTCCGCCTACTGTGTAAGTTTACTCGGAGGGTTCCAATAGGGGTCGACCCGCCCGTGAATTGTGATCCCATCCTAGTGGTTCAATTGAATTTTGAAGTGCCTAGGGTCATTTTTATGAAGTTTGTAGTTATGTAAATTAAAAAATCCCAAGTGATAATAAAGGAATTATATCTTGAAGTATTTGTTTTCTTGTATAACTGTAATTTGTATGTGATTCATGAGTGCATTAAATAATAAAATTTGTATGTGATTCATGATTGCATTAAATAATAAAAGTTGTATTTTTCATTCAGTTTTGTGATCAGATTTCAAAGCCCGGTACAATGGTTTCATTCAATTTTCTGTCATAATCAATTGTCATTACTCCGTTCACTTGTATCATACTGGATAGAATCATTTCTTTCTTTATTGGAAAAAGACTCTTTGTTGCATTAAACTTGATCAATGTTATGGGCAAAATAAGCCAACTGAAATATATAAGAGAGAGTTCTTTGGGTAGTACCTTTGAACTCTTTAAGGAGAGTCACGGTGTTAGGAAACATCAATGCAAACTCTTTTCCTTTGGCCATGATAACTAACATCTGTTGATATGGAAAATCTCTGTTTAACTTCTTTTTTTCCAAGCATGATTGAGGGATTACTTCTAGTTTTTGGGGGCCTTTTGGAAGGGATCGTGCATCAATGATTTAGTGCCTTCCCTATATCTCCACAATGTAGTCATATTTGGTATGTAGTTTCGTGGTTATTGAGGGATGAAAGAGAAGTGAATTGTTACTAAAGGAGAGTTCCCAATCATCAAGGCTAGAGTGAACAAGTGTCAATTTGTTATGAATAGGGGTGCAAGTTTAGCTGAGCCGGCTCGAAAAAAGTTCAACTCGAGCTCGAGCCAGTTGAGCTCGAGCTCGATGAGCTCGACCTCGATTGCAAACTCGAGCTCGCCCTCTCTTGTTCATGAGCTCTCTTTTTGACTTTTTTTAAAAATATATAAATATAAAGAAAAAATGGCTAATGAGCTGAAATGCTCGTGAGCAGCTCGAGCTCGACTCGTTTACATCCCTAGTTACGAATCGAGCTCGAGCTTGAGAATTTTGCCAAGCTCGACTCGAGCTCGACTCGTTTACATCCCTAGTTACGAATCATCATGTCACTTGTTTTTCTTTGAAATGAAACTTTTTTGCTAGTTGTGTCTTCATTTTTTATGTTTCTACACAAAATAACATCCAATTTGTTGTTTAGGATGCTGTATTTGCCGTCGAGGGCATGTTGCTTCTCATGGATGACATTGCAGTTTCTTGTATATGTGTTTTGCTGGGGGTGGTCTGCTTCAGTTGCTGCATAAGAGAAGACGAAGAAGTTGGTTGTTGTGAACCCAACTCCATGGAAATTATCGCCTGCTCGCTCTGTGGAACTATTCCCCGCCTGGCTCTATGTGACTCTACTTGTGTAATCCTCAGTCGACAGTTTGAGAAGAGTTGAAAATTGCAATCAAAGTTGGGTCCAACAAAGGTTGAAGTGTCAAGTGTCTTAGAAGAAGTCAAACAGAAAGTGAAAGTCAATCGCAGTTGATGTGCGAAAATCGAATCATTGTTGTAAACAAGGAAAATCAAAGAAGTTTAAGAAGTGATCCAAGATGTTTAAATGTCGATATGGGGAGGATCAAAGAAGCTTGCTAGGGTTATAACTCACAGTAAGCAGGGAAGGTGAAGCTGCTATCTCATGGAACCTGCTATCGTCGAAGGTAACCGTGGAGGAGATCCTTGTACGAAAGCTGAAATGTGGACATAGTTGAAGTTTGCAGCTAAGCTCACAATTGAGCTTATTTACCAGTTGATGTGGAATACTATAGGATCAAAGAGGAGTTAACTTGCTTTCTGTTGCTAAAGGAAACTATGATTGTCAAATCCACGACTTGTCGTATCCAAGTTTGCCCAAAGGAAAACTTTTCATTCAATATTAAAGGCAAGTGTTACAATGATCAATGGCCAGATTCATAGAAAAAAACAAGGTTTTGTAACACCCCAACGTAGTTTAAGATGACATCAGCAGTCCGGCCGGCCCCGCGATAAAAAGTAAACTAAGTAACGGTATATAAATTAGTATAAAGCAGGTAAATTAAAAGTGTGAAAAGAAAACTTACAACAGAAGTAGAGTAAGAAATATTAACTACGGGTAAAAGTGTACCTCAAAAAGGTGAATTCACAGAGCCAACTAAAACAGTAAACAACACTATGAAACCGATATACTATCAGTCTGAAATAAACGGATACAACAAAACATGAGTGAAGTATAACAAATACATAAAGTCTGCAAATAACAACAAGTACAACAACAGTGGTTCAACTGAACAAAATTGACGACTGTGAAGACTGTGTCGCCTATCCTAAGCGAATCCCCTGACTAGAACCCCCTGTAAAAAAACAAGTTCCAAATGAGTCTGGCCCACTGGAGAGTAAGAAAAACTACTCCTTCCAGCAATACTTAAAAAAAGTTATTAAAAGTGCATATCACTTAAATATAAGATTTCCATAATTTTTCTAATGTTATGCGTGCCACCTGAGATCATGGTCTGACATGAAACCGATCTATCATGATTTCTGAAGTTTTTGGAGTTATATCCATTGTAGTCTTCAACCAATTTCATTAAATTCTTAATAACTCAAGTCACCAAGGACGACTGTGCACAACTAAAAACTGCAGTTTGAGTGGCAAAGCTGATGGTGCCCTGAAACTGGCTGTCCCTCAAGTGGAACACAGACTCCTATCTGAGGAGTTTCATATCTGCAACAAGGGTCATCGACTCGGAGCTTGAAGTTCGAGTGGTGACCAACTGGCCCTGAGAACACGGTGGTGTGGCTCCACCAGAAACACGAGGGTGAACCTTCCTCACTAATTTTCTGAATAAAAATTTAGACTAGCATACAATGAATTTACTACGGAGTAGCGTTCTAGATAAATATGCTGGGCTTAGGATTTTCATGACACTGAGTCTGCTAATTTAACCTAAGCGTTTACCTACCTCTTTGACTTGGTTCTGACTATAGAAACTTGTAATTTTTTAAATACGTACACTGACATAATTAAACATGAATTTAAGTAGTCTGAAATGTTGTCGAATTTCTTACATTGGTGTTTCGATGTTCGTAAACACGGCGAGACGACATAATCCCTTCGAATATATCTGTCCACTACACACTCCTTAACTCCAACGCTCAACTCAAAATCTGAATTCCAACCGAAAAATCCAAATTAGTCATTTCCCCGTCTATGGTTTCGGTGGAGCTTTACTCTAAATGATGATAAGTAATTATCTATGGCGGAAAAAGAACACAAACGTATGTGTTACCTCGATCTAGAAGTGGGGATCAGACAAGATCGCTCAACACTTGGCACACGAACGTATGAACCATTCCAAAATTTTAAATCGAAAGGCAATAGGGCATGATTGCGAGGCAGAAGTGAAGATAACCCTTGAATATAAGGAGAAATGCCAAAATACACTAACCCAAAACTTAAACTGCGAGAACGGAGACTTCCACCCTCGGCTAGGGTTAGAAATGAAACCTCCCAAGGCACTGGAAGTGAGGAGAGAGGTCGCCAGAGCCTGTAGAGGTGGAAGAAGAACCCGACGCTGGAATCCGACGCGGAAATGAGGGTCGGTTAGGGATCTGCTTGCCGGAAGGATTAGCGGTTACATGAGACGGTGTGGGCGCCTACAGAGTGAAGGAAAGTGAGGAGTTACACCACTCGGCTATTTGAGTGGCTTAAAACATGCGGTTACCACTACTGTGAACCGGGCTAAAAAAAAGAGAGGGAATTTCAATACATTTCTTGTTTTTTATATTAGCACTACCATTATTATTTATGCTTATTATTATTTTTTAAGACCATAGTGGTTTCTCTTGCAAAGTGAACTCGAAAAATTAAATTGTCCCGACCGCTACAGATTATTTATAATTACATGCCGACTCTTTATTATCTGATTATCATGCATAATAAATTAAGGGGATTGTTAAAGGCAACCCTTATTTGGCTAGTGGCAGCCCAATTTTTTTAATTAAATCCCCTTTTTTCCAGGTCAAGCATTTAACCCTAATGACAACCCTTTTTTTCCTTCTTCCTCTTTCCCTGCCCGATAACTCCCGCTCGCCCTAGCTGCCCGACGCATTTCGCTCACCGTTGCCGCCCGACTTCGTTCCAACACCTCCCCTCTCGCCGTCGCCGTCGCCGGAGGAGATGGCCAAGCACCATGTTCCTTCTCACTCTCTACCCGACCTACCCAGGTGCAGCAACCACTCCCATTTTTCTCCTCTTCCAGTCCTACCCGAGCCACTGGTATCAGTCATCATGGTTGGATATCCCCATACCGCCTTCTTACACGTTATCAGACGCAGGTTGCTTCCAAACTATAACTACTTCTAAGTCAGTCAAAGTAGAAGATGTCTTTGGGACATTAGATGTGAAAGAAAGAGATGAATGTTCTCAACTATCTACTTCGGTTACTTCTGGGCATAAAACTCAATATCTTCTGGACAAAAAACAATCTTTTGATTGTTTAGTACCGAGAGAAGCCGAATCTACACCGGCATAAAACTCAATATTTCATAAAATTTATGTTTTTTTTAAAAAAAATTGGGCTGCCATTAACAAGTTGGTCTGCTTGTGTAAAAACTTGGTTTGCCATTATCAATGAGCTGCCACTAGCCAAATAAGGTCTGCCTTTAACAATCCCCTAAAATAATTAAAAATAGATTATTACCTCCACAAGTCGTTGTCTCGATCAATTTTGCTCGTTTTCGTTCCCTGAAATTAAAATTGATCGCGACGTTAAAATTTAGAGCGTTAGGTTTGAGGAGCACGTCTGGAAAAAAATGAAATAAAAATAAACATAAAATGACTGTCAATTATAATGCTAATTAATTGATAAGTTTCTATTTTAATATTTTGTTTGATATTTGATTGGTCAAGTGCGGATTTGATGAATGCATCAAAATGCATTATATTAGTTGTCTGATATGTTTGATATAAATTTAACATTGGTAACCATGATATCTTTCATTTACAACATTGTTACCTACTATAGAACTTAGCATGAAGACATTGCAAAGTATGTTATAAGATGATCATGTTATAAGTTGAATTCAGTTTATTCACTGTTTACATGTTTGAGCGTAAATTGATGCAATTTCTTTTGACATTTTGGTTTCTTTAATGTACTGTCTATTTTTCTGTGACTATTTTATTTTATTTATTTATCTTGGGTAAATTTATTGATGATTTGATATTAATTAATTTTATCCTGATTCATGGAACCATTATCTTTGATTTTAGTCTTTGCAACTGCTGCGACTAGCTGTCTATCATGATAGTGAGAGTGCTCCTTGGAAGCTTGGCAAGAGCTGGGAAGATTTTAGTTCTGTAGATTGGAGCGAGGTTTTATGATACTTCATTTTAGTAGATATTATACTCTATTTTGTACTTTTCATGATATACACATTCATTTACTTCAACTTGTGGGTGTTGTAGATTTTTCAAGATGGAATTGATGAGCTTGATGGCAATAGAACTGCCTCTTTGTGGGCGAAGGATCGAAGATACTTGGTGTCACCTATAAATGGCGTCCTTAAGTACCATCGTCTTGGAAAACAAGAAAGGCAGAACCCCCAGATTCCTTTTGAGAGAGCCTCTCTTGTTTTGAGCGATGTTTATTTTACTGTTTCTGAGGTCCTTTGAATTTTATAGATGATATATTCTTTAATAAATCTGTAATAGTTCCGTATAAATGATCTTTCAATTTTTCTACCACCAGGCTCAATATTATGATGGCATAAAACTACTGGAAGCACTATCTACATACAAGACACGTGTTGAGGTTTCTCATTTAAGACCTATCGTACCAATTTTGGAAGATACTCATGCGTGGTGGCGCTATGCAATGGTAGCTAGCTTGCAACAAAAGAAACTTTGGTAATGCTTTATGTGTCCTTATGAAGCTATTGGTGCTTCACCAATGTTAGGATGCTCTAATTAAGGAATTTGTTGTTTTTCTAATACCTTGCACATATCAACATAAAACTTCATTTATCTTTTATCAGTACGTTTAATCTTAACATGAATACTACATTGAAATGCTTGGTTTCTTGCATATGGTTCTCTTTTCCCCTATCAAATTTAATAATGTTTATTCTTCTACAGTAATTGGTTCTCATGGGATAGAATCAAACATCTTTGTCAACTTCGTCGTCTCTATGTTCAAATTTATTCAACGTTTTTGCAACAAACATCTAATGTAGATATTTATGAGATGCGGAAGATTGAGAGGATTCTTGATTCAAAAATTATACTACTTTGGAGGTAAGGCTTGGTTCAGATATTTATTTTCGTATGATTTTTCCAAAATTCCCTGCATGTGAAATTCTTTTATTGTGGTGCATCTGATTTGTTCTAATTTCTTCTTTTACCAATTATTTTCTACATCTTAAGGTTGCTCGCACATGCTAAGCTTGAGTTGGTGAAATCAAAGCAGGCATCTCAACCGGGCGCCATGAAAAAAAGTTGGTGGTCTTTTGGATGGTTTGTAGCAACTCCATTTCTTCTTATTGTTAATCTCTTTATATAATTATCGTTTGATAGATGGGAAGATACATGGATGTCTCAGATTCATTGGCTCTTTCATTTCTCCTGACCTTCACTTGATTTGTAGAGTTTCATATGGGACATTGCATAATTAAACCTATTTTCAGTTCATCTAATTGGTCAGATTTTCAAGGACCCTTACATAGCCTAAAATTGATATTCTTTTTTTCTGGATTGATTTGGCCATGAAGATAATATTTTTCGTATACATTTCTTGTGATGCAGCACACCAACCTATTAATTCAAACTATGGTTGGTTTCCATAGGTGACGCCTGTTGAGTTAAACAAGCAAAAAAAGAATTGAACTAGTTTTTGTGTCTTTCTTGGGCCATTATTTGTATTGGGGAAAATTGGCAGGTAATCCAATGGATACTAATACAACCATTTATTTCTTATTCTAACATTACCCCTCAGGCTTAAACATACATGTCAATTAGCTCAAGCTTGCCATATAATTTAGAGAAAATGACCGTAAAGTTTTGTCGAGGATATTAGCAATCTATTCTGAATTGGAGATTTAAAGAAAGGTAATCTTCTTGGTGAGAATATTATGCTAAATGATGTGGCTGTCAACCTCAATTAACTAGTTTGGTGACAATGTAATTCACAACTCGATTTTCACAGCATGGCCTTAGATAGAATAATAAAGAAACCAATCTTTTGAAAGAGTTCACATATATTATTTCCCAATCAATTATAGATCTGTGTTCAACACATTATTTCCCAATCAATTATCGATCTATATTCAACAGCGACACTATAGCAAAATATAGTGTGGATATTCTGTCATCAACCTTTCCATTGCAAATTGCAGATGAGAAGCTCGTACATTCATGTGCTTTGTCCTGGTATATATTTGTACTTTTTCAGTGAGCTTCTGGATGTAACTGAGAATGAACATAATTATTTCCCAGTGTTTCAGTTTTAGAGTTCAGAAACATTAAAGCACAACCCCTATAATAAAAGAGATGCAAGGTTTGTCAGTCAATGATAACAAGATATGTAATCAATCAATTCCTCACTATGGACTGTCATTTGGGTATCGATGAGAGCATCCTCGTGCTTTTAGCTACATAGGCTAGTTGTTTTGAGGAGGTCAATAACAAAATTTCCATGAGAAAGTGAAAAACTCCAACTTTGTTGTAGGTAAACTTAACTCTAAGTAAATAATTTGTGTGCCCACTGTATTAGTAATGTTATATTTTTGTAAATATTTTATTACCTTAGAAGCATCTTTTGGTCACTCTCAGGAAACAAGATTTCGTCCACATATTGATATCAACACATTTAATGCAAGCCTATTTATCCTTAGAACCCTGGATACTAATTAAATGTAGACTTAGTTACGCATTTCTGATTGAGAATGAATAAAAACATAAATTAAACAAAGTTGAAAGTGCATACTGCCACAACCTCTCAAGAAATTACAACAATAGCAATCTAAGCCTATGATAAAATATATTAAATGTTCTGAAGAAAATAAACACAAATCTAAATTTTAAATAATACATATAAAACAAAGCATTTTCTCAGGCATTTCGAATCTTGATCCATGATATACATAGAGGCTATACACTAATGGTTATATCTCGTAATATGTAAAACCTTTATATAGGAAGCAAGCCCAAAGGCCCAAAAGAAATATGAAACTTTTCAAATAAGTCATCCAAAGTTGATACACAATTCCCAAATGACTTCTAGAATCCCTTGAAAAGATTGTTAATTGGCCTTGTGTTGGTATATTACTGAATTCACTGGGATGATGAGGGGATTGAGAGGAAGGATACACACATAATGAAAAAGCACCGTGGAGGTAAGGAAGAAGCACTCATATGAAGGAAGTAGAAATGAAAGCAAAATGATTTTCTCTAGGAACTTCCACTTCGTATTTATTGTAGCTTACTGGCTATATGTAGAAGCCATAAGCAGGAAGCATTCATGAACCGTCTTAGTGTTTGTAAGAAGGAATGAGTATAGTGCAACAAGATGGACAACAATAAGGAAGTTTGAAAAAACATGAGTTAAAAAAGTTACATGAGTATGCTGATAAGAAGGCTGAATAACTATTGGCTGATGTTACATGCATTGATTAGCCTGGAAACGACCTTGTGCTTTTGTGTTAAAATGCATTAGGTGCGCGGAAGAGAAAAGAACACAGTAAAAAGAAATATTTGCGTATAAATCAAATTATTTCATGAAGTGGTTAAGATTGTGGACTTAGATTTAAGTGGAGGATATAAGTAGACATGAAATGCTAGATATTTCATAATCAGAAATTCTGACATAGGATGCACACCAAAAACGTGAAAAATACGTTACTTCAAACAAACACTTCAAAACAACATCGAGGTACAACCCCAAATGACTGTTAGAACCCGACAAAATACTAGCAAAATGGTCTCACAAGTTCATATCGACTTGAAGAAATGCTTGATAATCATTGGGACAATGAAGTGATTGAGAGGAAGGATACAAGTGTAAGGAAAAAGCACTATGAAAGCACAAATAAGAATGAAGCACTCGAACAACGGGTATTGTACCCTGGAAAAGTCCGAATTACTTTCAACAAAAGGGCCTTGTACCCAAAAATAATGGTTACAAAACAACACATAAATATGGGTGAAATTTGCAACCAAGTAAATGAAACATCATGAATATTAAGTTTAGGATAGTTGCTATGTTATTTTTTCCCTTTTTCTTTTATTTATTTATTCTTTTTAAAAAACCCTACCAGAAGCAATCAAAATTGGGGTCACTAATCACAGAAACTAAATCAAATCAACCCAATAAACTACAACATAAATATAAAAACATGGCCCAATCTTCCTATGAGACAAGAGAATATAATATGGACATGAAAGACTCTCCTAGACCTTACCTAACCTAAAGTTTCTTTCCTTTCCTAATTTAGCATGGATATGTGATGTAGAAAAATACCACCATATCTTCGGAAAAAAACGGAACTATGAAATGTCTAAACAAACAAAATTAATAAACAATGATCATACTGTCTACATCATCTTACTGTGAATTTCATATTTTGCTCTACTCGCTCAAAATTGAACAACAAGAAGTCATTTCAGATTCCAGATTGAGCAACAAGAAGTCAGTTCAGATTGAGCAACACGAAGTCAATTCAGACTGAGCAGTAAGAAGTCAATTCAGATTTAGCAACAAGAAGCCAATTTAGATTAAGCAACAAGAAATCCATTCAGATTGAGCAACAAGAAGGCCATTCAAATTGAGCAACAAGAACTCAATTCAAATCGAGCAAGAAGCAGTCAATACACCACTATATATTTGAAAAAAACAAAACAATGATATGTCTAAACAAACAAAAATAATAAATTATGATCATACTGCTTACATCATCTTACTGTGAATATCATATTTTTGCTCGGCTCACTCGTAATTGAGCAACAAGAAGTCAATTCAGGGACTTATATCTATTATGATTTTTCATACTAGATTTGATCAGATCATAATTAACTGTTTAGTTTACTTTTTTTAGTTTTATCATTTTTAGCCTTTTAACTAACTTTTTTTCCTTGTGTTAATTTTAACAATCAAGATAACTTATTCCCTCTTATAATGGATCTTTAAAATTAATTAAAAATTAATTCTCTTTCCCTCTCTCTTGCGGATACAGAGTCTTGGGTGTATTATTAGCCTTAAGGGTCCATCGTCTGGCGTGCGCCCTTAGTTACGCCACATGTAGTAATTGCTCCTTTCATTACTCATGCTTTATGTTAGGTCACAACTCTTGAAGTTAAACACAGTAGAATTTCCGTTGACCGCTGCGATTGTCTTCTTTCACTTTCACAATAGTAGTTGTTTCTCCTTTATTGACAACATGATTCTTTTTCCTCTATCAACCACATTCCTACTTTCCATCCATAACGTCACTTCCTTCAACAATATCTTCTGTTCTTTAAACATTCTCCTTGCCGACCACATTTCTTCCTTCATGTAATAGTAGTGTTCTTACCTCCATCTTTAGTCATCCTCGCCCTTCCCCAATTGTTGGAATCAAGAAACCGGTCACAAGAGTTTGGACCAATGACATCGCTCGAGGTTACTGATCTCGCAGTCCAATCCCATAAATCTGATGGCATAACAAGAGAGAGAAAGAGTAAGGATTGTCTACAAACATGACTCAAGTGCTGCAACGAGGAGGCTGGTGCGGTGAGCGTGGACCGTAGCTTGAGGAAAAAACTTTTGCGAGAAGACGTCATGGTTTAAGATGGCAAGCATGAGATTGACGTCGACAACTCACGGGCTGAAGGCGAGTTCGTGACGAGAGCTGATTTTGCGGACTTCAGCTGGAGGATGAAGATACGTTGCGAGCTCTGCTCGCTCCTCGTGCCAAGGTCATGGCGACCTTTCCTCTCCATATTACTTCTTCTGAGGATGGCGAGCCGTCTCGACGACCAGAAAAGGAGGTCGCCCATGAAGAGCCCGAACGAGTTCAACAGTCGTGAGGTCTCCTAGCGAGCTCGCACATGTTTCTATTCCACAAGGTCGAGCCTCCAGCGAGTTCTCAGGGAACTCACTTCCATGATTTGGAGCAAGATTGCCACCCGCCAACTCACCATTTTAGGCCGACCAGTCCGTTCTGCGATTAGATCTTGCCGTCCCCAATCCCCAAAGGGTTCAGGGAACCCACTTTGAGTTATTATACTGGAAAATAATATCCCATCCAGCACTTACAGTGGTTTAAGGATGTTGTTTCCATTCGGGTCATGATCAACGTCTTCAAGTGCAGATTCTTTGCTATCACATTCAAGGGAAAGGTGAGGGGCTGATTTCATTAGTTGCCGGTGGGTTTCATGTACTGTTTTGAAGGCTTGCGTTGTTGAATGATATTGCGCTTCACAACTTCAATGAAGAGGAAGAAGGGGACAATCACTCTCTTCCATCTCAAGTAGGCAGTTAACGAGACTTTGAGAAGTTATATCGACCGCTTTCAGGAGGAGATTTTGAATATCCAGCAGGTGGATAATTTTACTTTGCTGCTGACACTCACTTTTGGCTTGCAAGAGGGCCTTTTCATGCTGGAAGTAAGCAAGGATCTCCCAGTTTCTTTTGAAGACTTAATCGACCGAGCGGGTCAGTTCATTGAAGGCGAAGCGACAAACAAAAGTTTTCTAGCCAAGCTTACATGACTAACTAGAACAAAGGAAGACAAGGCAACGAAAGGGGAGGGAAGATGGAGCAGAGGAGGCATGAAGAGCTTAGGAGGTAGGAGGTGAGGAGGCCATTCATGGATCCGGTGAATCGGGGACCTGATAGGAGGTTTCAGGCCCCGATGAACAGGCCTCCGTGGAGACCTGCATGGAGACCTGATGTGAACTAAAATCTAGGGCTGTAGTTTTCGAAATAAAAATTGCGACCTATTTAAAATTAATGTGGAGCGAAGGGCTTTGCAGAATATTTCTAACGAATAAAACGACCTTAAGCGTCGCACACGAACGTAAATGCTATAGCACGAACATCCAACATCACGAAACTAAATTCCACAAGCACAGAAATAATTGGTGGCATGCACGTGTAACAGAAATAACAGTAATCAGAGGATTTGATTAGATAGAGCAAGCTCTAATATCCTACTATTCATTTAAAGATTTAAGCATAAATTATGGTTGAGGATGGAGCAAGGAGAAGCGAGGTATACCCAAGGCGAAGAGGCCGTGGCTGGAGCTGTAATTACCCGGGACCTGACCAGTGGCTGGAGCAAGGGAGGGTGGCTGAAAGGCTGGCTTGGTGCTGGAGGTATTCTGGAAGCTCGGGATCGCTCGGAATGGGGCTAGGGTTGACGGGAAGCAGGGGAACACATCGGAGTTGCGCTGAAATTGCTGGCGGGCGGTGCATAAGTGGCTGCCGGAACCCAGGGAAGGTTCAGGCGAGTTCGCCAGCGCTGGAGGAGTTGGACGATGGAGACGGCGGTGAACTTCGGTGTGATTTCCGTCGGGAAGTTGTCGATCCTCGAGGAATCGGCCTGAGGAGGCGTCGTCTGGCCTCGGTGGAGCTTCAGGAGTCGGCGGCGCAGGCTGGCGAGCGGGAACTGGCGGTGTCGGCTTCCGTCGAGCAGGAACAGTGAAAGAAACGGGGCTTGCGGCACTGGCTTCAGGCGGCGCTGGAGAAGAAAACCGAACAAGGAAAAGGTTCCTGTTCAGTCTTCTTATTTCCAGCCCAAAAATTAAAGAGAGGGGGAGGGTTTGTTTTATAGAAGGGAACTAGGGTTTCTTAGGCTATTGGCAGCCAACTAAATGAATATAGGAATTAGGGAAGTGGGCTGATTGGACTCACCCAAATGGGTGTTTTAAAACTTATAAATGTTTAAATAAAATAGTTAATTAAATTAAAGCTTGCCTTAAGCGAATCTACCTCCTAAATCACTGGACCTATGTTTTTAGGGTCTCGTTGGTCGGTCACACCAACGAGCCAAACCAAAACTTGCGCGAAAGCTTGCGCGATACAAAAGTACATCAAAATGCGCGAAAACGCTACAATAATAAATACATGTGCGATAAAAAAAATAATAAAAACGACGCGGCGCGGGTTGCATCAATTCTCCCGGGGTTGAAAGAGCTCGACCCCGACGAGACTCGATGTAACCTGCAAGTAGAAAATCCAAGCGTCGATCAGAGAAATGTTGTGTGCTGTCCTGCTGATGCCGTGGCTGTGATCCAAAACCTGCAAGTAACCTCTCATCCCCAAAAGCTCGCAATCCATTTGTCCAAATTTCATGCCAAATATTTAAATAAACAGTAATTATTAGAGCTTTCAGAGGATGACATGGGCGGTATGTGAGGAAAACATGTGGCAGTAGGGAGAACATGAAGCAAGTGTAATCAGCCCGTGGAATCAGTAACACATAACGCAACATACGCTCGTCTGATAGACACCTACGAACGTCTGCTAGACCCGGATCGAATATCGTCCTAATTTCACCCGCCAACGTCCCACTCGAGTCACAAAAGTTTAAGAAGATCTCAATTTGACCGTGTAAAATTTTCCATAAAAACCCTTTGAAGCGGGTGTCCCGATGTGGAGTAAGAAATCTAATTCTGGTCTCGACTCCCTCGAGACGAGTAGACCTAAAAGTTTCAGACCTCAAACGATAGTGAGGTGGTGGTATAACATGCTCGTCTACAACTAAAGAGAAGTGATGTGGACTAAAGGCGTGCTCGTCGAATACGAAGTCGATGAAAGGTAGGTGCCTCGGGGGCCTCAGGTGAGGGATCACCGAACACAATGCGTGTGGATTCAGGGGCTTGTGGCGGTAGTGGGCTAAGAAAGTCAGGACACAAGACGCACGAGTCTGTGTCACCCAAGATGAGGGCCTCATCACTAACCAACTCCCCTGGGAGAAGAGAAAGCGATGAAGTGTCATCCGAAGTGAGTGACACATCACAAGTTAGTCCTCCCAGGAGTGGGGACTCGGGAAACAACTCGACAACTGAAGGATGTGAGTCTGTCGGGGAAAGTGGGCACACCATGTCAATCGGGAGGAAGGGGTAAGGAGGAAACTCATCTTCCTGGAGCAGGGGCTCGGGAAGAACATCCTCGATCGAAGTGGGTGCAAAAATGGAAACAGGTGGAGACACGACTTCAACCGGGGTGATAAAAATAGGAAGCTCTTCTTCCTGGAGCAGGGGCTCAGGAAGAACATCCTCGACTGATGAAAGTGTTGTAGTGGAGACACGTGGGGTCACGACATCAGTCGGGGTGATAAAGATAGGAGGAAATTTTTCTTCCTGGAGCAGGGGCTCCGGAAGAATCTCCTCGACTGACGTGAGCGTCACAGTGGGGGTAGGTGGCGCTAAGGTGCTCGTCGTGAGACTGACGAAACGCGATAGAGGACCATCAAAAGACCTAACCTCAGGTTCCACTATGTGATAGGAAGTGTGGAGGTATGCAAGAGCAACATAATGCGTGTGCATGGTCGCCTCCAGGTTCTGAACAGAGTTGCACAACCCACGCAAATTCTGTCAGACGTCAGCAGTGACACACTCAACATCTTTCATCAAAGCTTTAATGCGCGCATCTAAGTCACTCATCTTTTTTTTTTTAACGAAAAATAAAAATCTAAACCTAGAACTTGAAGACGACCGACACTCGGCTATCCCACGCCACACCAAACTGATGTGAACTAAAATCTAGGGTTGTAGTTTTCGAAATAAAAATTGCGACCTATTTAAAATTAATGTGGCGCGAAAGGCTTTGCGGAATATTTCTAACGAATAAAACGACCCTAAGCGTCGCACACGAACGTAAACGCTATAGCACGAATATCCAACGTCACGAAACTAAATTCCACAAGCACAGAAATAATTGGTGGCATGCACGTGTAACAGAAATAACGGTAATCAGGGGATTTGATTAGATAGGGCAAGCTCTAATATCCTACTATTCATTTAGAGATTTAAGCATAAATTATAGTTGAGGATGGAGCAAGGAGAAGCGAGGTATACCCAAGGCGAAGAGGCCGTGGCTGGAGCTGTAATAACCCGGGACCTGATCAGTGGCTGGAGCAATGGAGGGTGGCTGAAAGGCTGGCTTGGTGCTGGAGGTATTCTTGAAGCTCGGGATCGCTCGGAACGGGGCTAGGGTTGACGGGAAGCAGGGGAACACGCCAGAGTGCGTTGAAATCGCTGGCGGACGGTCATAAGGGCTGCCGGAACCCATGGAAGGTTCAGGCAGTTCGTCAGGCTGGAGGAGTTGGGCGAGGAGACGGGGTGAACTGGTGTGATTTCCGGGGAAGTGTCGATCCTCAAGGAATCTGAGGAGGCGTCCTGGCCTCGGTGGAGCTTCAGGAGTCGCAGTGCAGGCTGGCGAGCGGGAACTGGCGGTGTCGGCTTCCGTCGAGCAGGAACAGTGAAAGAAACGGGGCTTGTGGCACTGGCTTCAGGCGGCGCTGGAGAAGAAAACCGAACAAGGAAAAGGTTCCTGTTCAGTATTCTTATTTCCAGCCCAAAAATTAAAGAGAGGGGGAGGGTTTGTTTTATAGAAGGGAACTAGGGTTTCTTAGGCTATTGGCAGCCAACAAATTGAATATAGGAATTAGAGAAGTGGGCTGATTGGACTCACCCAAATGGGTGTTTTAAAACTTATAAATGTTTAAATAAAATAGTTAATTAAATTAAAGCTTGCCCTAAGCGAATCTATCTCCTAAATCACCGGACCTATGCATTTAGGGTCTCGTTGGCCGGTCACACCAACGAGTCAAACCAAAACTTGCGCGAAAGCTTGCGCGATACAAAATTACATCAAAATGCGCCAAAACGTGCGCTACAATAATAAATACATGTGCGATAAAAAAAATAATAATAACGACGCGGCGCGGGTTTCATCAAGACCTCATTAGATGAGACCTAGGAGACGTCTCTCCCTAGAGAGGCAAGCTCGCTTCAATCCTCCCAAATGGCAATAGGGGGGCGGAAGGCAGAACAGACCTCTCCTAGGGAAGCGATGGTGATTCCCAGGCAAGGGCATTGGCCCCAGAGAAGAAATCAACATCGGAAGGATCATCGCCTTTTGGCGAAATCCTGGGGGAACTCGCCTTTGGGCAAGATTTTTGGAGAACTTGCTCGCCATTTTTTTTGATCTCTTTCTTCAGGACTTCTATCTCAGTTGTTTCCTGTTTTACTAACATGGTTTTGCTGGGCCTACCTCAACAAATACGGGTTGTGCACCAACAATGACTCCATCTGCTACGTTGACAATGTCTCTAGGCAGCAACATTTCTCCAACTTCATCGACAACAAGGATTTTCATTCTCCGTCGACGACAATTTTTTCTTCTCATCGATAATTGCACTTCCTTCTACTTTACAACACGCTCATTGTTCATTGTAATGTTTCTTTTTGTTGGCCCAATAACACTTCTTAATATTCCTTCAAAGGAAACTTCTTTATTGACAATTGAATCAATTATAATTTGGTTTCATTGTTTAGTTATATAGAAAATTAAGGGAAACCAAAAATTAAAATTTTATCTCTTATATTAAGTTGATCACGAAGATTAGTCATCGCAACTTGATTATATTTGTTGAAAATGAGAATCAAACTCTTGATAAAGATTTCTATGAGTTGCTCTTCTAATTTAATAAAAGGAACATAAACAGAATTATTATCAATTCATTCCCTTATAAAATTTATGTCTATATACTTAATGCGGTCAGGCTGAACTGGATGTTGGGCTATATAAGAAACAGTTTTTTTGTTGTAGAGCATGCAAAATGGATCTTTGTAAAGCATCCCAAGGTCCCTTGTCAGAGTTCTTACATATATCTTCACAAACAGCAATGGCCATGTTTTTATACCCGACATCCTCATTTGGAACCAGCAACAATATATTGCTTCTTGCATGTGAGAAAATACCTCAAAACTAACATTAGGAGTTCTCAAGCAATATTTGTAATAAACGATTTGGTGTGGCGATGAAAAATAGCTGGGAGTTCTCTTTGATGGATGTCATTTCAGTAGATTGAATTAGAGAGCTTTGGACCCAGCTCTGTTAAAAAGAACTCATTCCCTCATTTCTGAATAAATTTATGCATACACTATTTTTCTAGCACCAGAAAGAGAAAATATAATTTCTTTGGTTTCCATGTGTTTTAGTTTAAAATTTCATATTACATACACACAAAAATTACAATCCAAGATTAATATGTTTTGTTTTAATTGTTAGGAGCACATCCTCGGGGCAGTCTTCGGTTGAAAGTATCTCAAGCGAATCACAGTTGGTTGAAGACGAAAAGTTAATTAAGCAAGAATGGCAGGCTATTAACGAATTGTTGAGCTATCGACCAGATGAGGATATCCCTTCACCCGGAGGGAAGGACAAACAAAATATGATACAGGTTCAGGTTGATGTATCAATAGGAAAAGCTGCTGCTCGCATTGTTAGTATTAGTCAAACAGAGATTGTTTATGGTAGTTTTGAACTGCTTAATCTCACAACTAAGATGTTTCATAAAAGTGTACACTGCGACGTGTCATTGAAATGCTATGGTTTGTCTTCACCCGAGGGTCAACTTTCACAGGTTTGCTTGTTAAATGGCTTGATGAAGTTATCTTTTTACCCAGTTGTTTGATTATTTCTTTACAAATCAAATTTGAATGCAGAGTGTTAGCAGTGAAAGAAAGAGAAATGCTTTGGAGGCCAGCTTTGTTCATGCTCCTGTCGGGGAGGACGTTGATTGGCGTCTTTCGGCAACCATTGCTCCATGCCATGTTACTGTAGGTTACTTTTTTTGTTTCATCTTATTGTTTACAATGGCACTTCCTCCTGGTTGCAAGCTGTTGTAACTGTTATTTTATATGGATGGAATTACATTAGTCGGAATAATTGTCATGATTTATTGCAGCAATGTGCAGTGCATAATGTTCATTTTCCATCATTTTTGTCAATGTATATTAATGCAATTAATTTTAACATGAAATTATTCTCTTTTTTGTTTATAGTTTATTTCATTCTACTCGGTAATTATTCTTTTCATTCACTTTTTTATTCATTTTAATTTAATTGGACTATTGTTTACTTTTAGAATGTCAAGATACTGTTACATGCCCGTGATTGAGAGCGCGTGCTACGTGGAAGAGGGAAGTCCTCAAGGGAAGAGGAGGAAGTCTTCTGGGACCTCCGCAAATCTATGGTGGCAGCGAGGGGTTCAGGCGGCAGCGGGAGGAGCGGTAGCGGGCTGTGCGGCGCGCGGGTTTTGTGCGGCTAGGGATTCCGTCGGGTATCCGATAGAGAGGAGAGAGAAGAAATCTGAAGCGATGAAGGATGATGAATTGGAAGTTCTGGATAGAACTGCCCTAGGTACGATTCGTCTTTCGCTATCTTCTTCTGTTGCCTTTAATATTATAAATGAGAAGACTACCGAAGATCTCATGGCCGCCTTTACGAGGATTTATGAGAAGCCGTCGGCCTCAAACAAAGTGTTCTTGATGAAAAGGCTATTTAATATGAAGATGTCAGACGACGCGTCTGTGGCTGCGCATCTAAATAGTTTCAATACCGTGACAAATCAGTTAAGCTCGGTCGACATCAAGTTTGATGACGAGGTTAGAGCTTTGTTACTGCTTTCGTCGTTGCCGGACAGTTGGGACGGTTTGGTGACTGTTGTTAGTAACTCATATGGAAACTCTAAACTAAAGTTTGATGACATCGTTGGTCTGGTGCTGAACGAAGAAGCTCGCAAAAGGGCTAATCCAGGAACCTCCAACTCTGCCCTAAATGTTGAGTGCATAGGAAGGAACTTCGACAGGAACTCTGGGAGAGGACGTTCTGTAACACCCCTTCCCAGTATTTCAGAAATCAGCCGTCCGGCCGGGTCAGCGATATAAAGAAAACTAGGAAACAGTATTAAAACTATTAACAGCAGGTAAAAAAAAGTCTATACTAAGCAACTTTCGACTAACAGCGGAAGTTTAAAGAGTAAGTTAAGGGTAACCACATACCTGATATCTGGATTCACAGAGCCACTAAACAAGATTGGAACTGAAATAACTGAAAATCTGTATAATAATAATAGTCTGATACAAGTTATATAAAATATTAATCAGGTACATTTTCCACGTCTACAAGTACATGCTGAAATAAAGTAAACTGAATGGGAAAAATACTACAAACTGACGCCACCACAATGCTCATCTTAGACGTAGTTTCCCACCTGGGTCACCTGAAAAACATTGCCCACGAAGGGTCAGAGTAAAGAAAAATAACTCCTCCTAGTGACACTAAAACAGTTTTACATATGTATGCATGCATGCCTTTAAAACAGTCTCGTGCACTGAAAACATTTTATGTTATATGTTATGCATGCCTTCGCACTACTTCCTGGTCAAACATCTACTCGTACTAAGCTCGTGACTTTTGGTTCACAACTTAAGTCCTGACGTTCACTAACTAGCATACTGTCTCACGTCAGGTCTATACTTGAGTTCTATATGACTTCTAACCTGCTCATCTACTAGGAAGGCTCTAGGCAGAGTAGCTCCTAACGCGCAACTGAAACTGACGACCCGAGACCATCTTACGAACTCAATTGTTCTAGTGTCACGCGGACACGGTCTCGAATCTGCTAGCTGGCTCAAGGGAAGACAATTCCCAAGTCTGTACTACTCATAAGGTTCCATGTGCCTTATGAGAAAGGTAGTGCGCCTCTACCTAGCACGAAAGAACTCTTTGTGCTGGCTGACCTTTTTTTTTAGTCTAACGTTACTCTGCATGGGAAATTTTTTGGTGAACTACTGAGCGCCACTTGTCTTTCTTGTGGTCGACTTGAAGGAACATTCACGCCCTTGTTTGGACAAATTCCAAACCTACTTACACGATTAACACTTTCGTACCTAACGTTACTGTTCATGATCTGACTACTTCGGTCTCAGAGAATAGTGTCACCCTACACGTTTTACGTAACTGTTTTCCTATCACCACAGCTTTCTATGCATGGTCATGGTACTGGAAATAAATCTACTCATGTGTATACAAAATATATACTTATTATTATGTCTAATTAACAGAAGTTAGGTTTCCTTACAGTAGTGTTACGACGCTCGTAGACTCGGCGCGGCGACATCTTCTCTTCCGAAGGCAAATCTACTGCTGAGAACCTTCAGAGTGTTGCCCCGAGGCAACCGAAGTCCTGCAATTTAAGGCAAACCCTAATTTATAATTTTTCCCCTTTAGGGTTTTCTGGTGGAAAAATTCCAAAATACCTAAAGTTGCAAAATACAGGTGCTAGCTTCGCATATTACCTTTACGTGGAGAGATTGAGGCTCTCAAAGCGTCCCACACAAACTCCGCGGTGAACCACGAACTCCAAAACCTAATTAGGGCAGTCAAAAATGAAAACCTAGGTTAAACTAGTTTCCAAATCGAAGGATTTCTACGAAGGAATGAAGATAATGGAGAAATCGACTCACCGGAAACCAAAAGTTTCCACTACCACCGGCTAGGGTTGAGACCCGACACTTCCAAGGCCAAGGAGAGAAAAGGAAGGCTTGCTGGCGCTTGTAGAGAAGGGAGGAGGAGTCGGCGAGTATTCCCGGAGGGGAATCGACCGTCGGAGTGGGCTGCAGGAGGCCTCGACACCTTCGACGTCAGGCGATATCGGGAGAGGGCGGAACGACACTGTCGGCTATGCGGGAGGAAGAAATCGGGAAAGGCTTGCGGTTTTTCATCCGCTAAAAAGAGGTGCGGGTTTCTAAGAGTGCGGATATGCGGTTTTAATGCTAACCGCATAAGTAGAGGGGGGGGGGGGGAAATCACTATTGGTACCCCAATCCACACAAAACAACCTATTAAACGGCTATTTGCACACCCAACCAATCAACTCCTCTAAACTCAAACCATTTCGTCGCGCATCATTAGTAAAAAGAAATGTGTTACACTATCTTTATTACTAATAACCTTCTCAAATTAACAGACGCGAACTATAAGAATAGTAACATTGTACCTTGACGACATGCTGCCTCGGTCAAGATCCGTCGCGACTCGACCCTACAATTTAATTAAGTTTCGCGTCAGATTGTACGGATGTTATAAATCTCCCCTCCTAATAAAGATTTTCGTCCTCGAAAATTGAAACCATACCTGAATCGAAGAGAAAAGAATAGTCTGCATTACTCTTACGCTCATCCTCTCGCTCCCAAGTATACTCTGGACGGCCACAGTTCATCCAAAGGACTTTGACCATACGAATCTCTCTATTCCTGAGCTTCTGAATCCTTGAATCCACTATTCTGACTGGTCTAACCCCAATACTAAGATCTGTCTCAATTGGTGCTTTCTCGGTACTGATGATCTGACTGGAATCTCTGACTGCTCTCCTCAGATAGGAGACGTGGAATACATCATGTACACCACTCATTTCCTCAGGTAAGGCCAACCTATATGCAACCTCACCAACTCTTTACAGCACCTCAAAAGGACCAACGAATCTGGGGCTCAGTTTTTTCATCCGCTTTATTCTAGAGACTCCTCTGACTGGTCTGACCTTCAGATAAACGTAGTCTCCAACACTGAACTCTACTGACCTGTGTTTCTGATCATGATACTTGGCCTGACGATCCTGAGCTGTCTTCATACGCTCCTGAATAAGCTTGATCCTATCAGTGGTCTTATCAATCCATGACTCGCTGATGGTAGATATTTCCTCACTTTCAGCCCAACATAACGGTGTCCGACAACGTCTACCATAGAGGGCCTCGAACGGTGCCATC
Organism: Platanthera zijinensis; assembly: GCA_039513925.1. Classification (NCBI taxonomy): domain Eukaryota; kingdom Viridiplantae; phylum Streptophyta; class Magnoliopsida; order Asparagales; family Orchidaceae; genus Platanthera; species Platanthera zijinensis. The sequence continues at coordinate 136,653,122 of CM077092.1, forward strand.
CCAATACTCGCCTGAAAACTATTGTTGTAGGAGAACTCCACAAGAGTAACATACTTCTCCCACTTTCCTCCAAAATCTAGAATGCACATCCGTAGCAGATCCTCCAAAGTCCTATTTGTGCGCTCGGTCTGTCCATCTGTCTGGGGATGGAATTCGGTGCTGAAATATAACCTGGTACCCAACCGCTCCTGTACGTAACGCCACTCCCTGGAGGTAAATCTTCCATCTCGGTCTGAAACTATAGTCTTGGGAACACCGTGAAGTCGAACTATCTCGTCTAAATATAACTGGGCCAGCTTCGGACCTTGATCCGTCTTCCTAAGAGGAATGAAATGGGCGACCTTAGAGAGCCGATCTACTATACCCCACAAGGAATCATTCCCACTCTGCGATCTCGGCAAACCATGAATGAAATCCATGGATATATCCTCAAATGTCCACTCAGGAATGGGAAGTGGCTGCAATTTGCCTCCAGGCCTTTGGCACTCGGCCTTAACCAACTTGCATGTCTCGCACTTCCCTACATAATCTGCAATATCACTCTTCAAACCTGGCCACCATACTGTCTTCTTAAGATCTGCATACATCTTCGTGCTACCGGGATGTATAGAATATCTGGAATTGTGTGCCTCAAAAAGAATGTCTTCTCGTAGGTGACTAACATCTGGGATGCACACTCTTCCATCATGCAATAATAACTCATCCTGAATCGAGAATCTCTCTTTCTGACCTGACTGCACTGAGATCCAAATCTCTGCCATCTTTGGATCCAACGGTATAGCTGTTATGATCCTATCTCTAATATCGCACGAAATCTCCATCCAACTCAACCAAGCTGAACCAAAACTGCAACGGGGCACAACGACGATATCCAAACTCTCCAATTCTCGCACTAACTCCTTCTGCTGATTGAGAAGGTAAAAACACGAGCCTCTCCTGCTAAGGGCATCAGCAACAACGTTCGCCTTTCCTGGATGGTATTGAATGTCTACATCGTAGTCTGATAGAAACTCTAACCATCTACGCTGCCTCAAATTTAGCTCTCGCTGATCAAAGATATACTTGAGGCTTTTATGATCAGTAAAGATCTCGCAACGCACTCCATAGAGGTAGTGCCTCCAAATCTTCAGAGCATGAACAACTGCTGCAAGCTCCAAGTCATGCACGGGATAGTTCCTCTCATGAACTTTTAACTGTCTTGAGGCATAGGCTACGACCTTTCCATGCTGCATGAGAACACAACCCAAACCCTGACCTGAAGCATCGCTATAAATCTGAAACCCGTCAGGTCCTGAAGGCAAACTCAAAATGGGTGCGGTCATCAACCTATCCTTCAAGTCCTCAAAAGCCAACTCACACTCGACTGTCCAATCCAAGCCCTTTCCCTTCCTAGTGAGGGAAGTCAGTGGTAAGGCTATCTTTGAGAAATCTCTGATGAACCTCATGTAGTATCCAGCAAGACCCAAAAATCTGCGAACCTCTGAAACTGACGTCGGCCTTGGCCAACTCTTTATGGCCTCTATTTTCTTCGGATCAACGCTAACTCCTTCCTGACTGATGATGTGGCCTAAGAATGCAATCTCTGAAAGCCAAAATTCACACTTAGAAAACTTAACAAACAACTGGTTCTTCCTGAGTGTGCTCAAAACGATCCTGAGGTGTGCTGCATGATCTTCCTCACTCTTAGAGAACACCAAAATATCATCTATGAAGACGATGACAAAACGATCCAAATATTCCCGAAAAACCCTATTCATCAGGTTCATAAATACTGAAGGGGCATTGGTCAGCCCGAACGACATGACCACGAACTCGAAGTGTCCATATCTGGTACTGAAAGCAGTCTTCTGTATATCCGCGTCACGAATCTTTAACTGGTGATAGCCTGATCTCAGATCTAACTTGGAAAAAGTGTTCGATCCCACCAATTGGTCAAACAAATCATCAATCCTGGGAATCGGGTACTTGTTCTTTACGGTCAGCTTATTCAATTCGCGGTAGTCTATGCACAATCTCAGACTACCATCCTTCTTCTTCACAAAGAGCACTGGAGCACTCCAAGGCGAAGTACTAGGGCGTATAAAACCCAAACCAAGCAGCTCCTGCAACTGACTCTTCAACTCTGCTAGTTCCCTTAGAGCCATCCGATAGGGAGATTTGGCTACCGGTGTAGCCCCATGCAGCAAGTCTATCGGGAACTCAACCTCTCTATCTGGAGGAGCACCAGGGAGCTCTTTCGGGAAAACATCTGGAAACTCCTGCACCACTGGTACCTCTGACAAGTCAGCCTTAGGCTCCGCGCTCATCAGTACTACGAAGGTTTCACAACCCTTACTAATGCACCTTCTTGCTTGGACTGCAGATATGATCATCTTCACTACTCCCTTCAAGCCCTGAAAAGAAAAAGGAGTCTGGTTGGGGCCATCAAACTGTATCTGTTTCGCCCTACAGTCAATCCTGGCGTTGACTGCCGAAAGCCAGTCCATATCAAAAATCAAGTCGAATCCTGCTATAGGTAACTGCAAAGCTTCCACAATAATCTCGGTATCACCAAACTGCACTGGTACCCTGCACTTATCACTGGTCTGCAGAAGGGATTCATTAGGCATCATGACTTCCAGCGGTACTGCCTCTGGAACGACTTCTAAATCCAACTTACGCACTAGAGATTCCGCGATAAACGAGTGTGAGACACCCGTATCAAACAGAATCTTAGAGGGTAAATTACGAATCATAAGGATGCCTACATGAATAATTTATGAAAGATGAAAAATTTAATGTGTCACTACGGAGGATTTTAAAACCAAAATGTTAAGCAAAACAACACTTACCAGTCACAACATCCTCCTGATCCTTCGCCTCCTGCTGACCCAACCCGTAAGCTCTGGGCTGCACTAAATCTTGACCCTGCTGTGGTCTCCCATCAGTAATCATCAACGCTTTGCCCTTATCTGCCCTGCTAGAGCCACCAACCTCGTACTTCGACTGCAGGAACAAATTATAATCAACATCTACTGAAATTACATAAATGTAATCAATACAAAAGGGCCTTGATTACCTGATTTGTCCCAGCTTCCTGACAGAAGAGAGCTATGTGTCCACGTTGTCGTCACTTGTAACATACGCCTGCACTGGCCAAACACTCTCCTGTATGGCGACGCTGACACTTGGGACACGTGGGATAGTCCTTGCTCTGGTCACCAGATTGACCATTCTTCTTAGCATCGGGCTTCGGCTTCTTGTTCCAGTTCTTTCCTTGATCATTTCTGCTCTGCTGCGGCTGATGCGAATCCTGAGATCGCTTCGCACGGAAACTACTTCGCTTCTGAACCTTCTGCTGGTCAGCCTCCAGTCTGCGAGCCGTATCCACTAAGCTCCTGTAATCAGCGTTGACCATAGTCATCAACGGCTGCCTCAACGAGTCACGCAAGCCATCCACAAAGCGACTGCACCTCTCGGTCTGATCTCCCTGCATCACTCCCGCATATCGAGCCAGATGAGTCAGCTCTCGCTCGTACTCAATAACTGTCTTGTCCCCCTGGAAGAGCCTAAGATACTTCTCCTGGAGACCTCGTCGTGCGGAAGGAGGCACGAACCAACTAACAAGAGCTCTAGAGAACTCGCCCCAAGTAAACATGTCTGGTGTACGACCTGGCCAAAAGTATGGTCATACTATTTTAAAATTAACACATTATTTCCTAAAATAAAGGAATTGGTCAAAAAAAAACTTTACCTGCAGGATCATCTGCCCGGTATTTGTCCCACCAGACCTTTGCCTCTCCTCGGAGGAGGAAAGCTGCCAGAGGAACTTTCTTATTCTCCGGGCACTCCAAAACGTTCAGCAGGTCTCTGGTGTTAGCTATCCAATCATCTGTATCCATCGGGGTCTCATCCCCACTGTAGTTCGAAGGCTGAAGTTCTCTAAAATTTCTCAAATAGCGCTCCAGGGTCATCTCCACAGGTGCTGCTGCAGGAGCTGGTGCAGGGACTGGTACTTGTACTGGAGCTGGAAACCCTGCAGCCAGTCCTCTCTGAAACTCCATCAAGGCAACTGTAACCGCCTTGGCAATCTGAGACGCTATGTCCGTGCCCTCTGGAGCTGCTGGAACTGGTGGTACCTGTGGCACAGGCAGCGTCTCCCATGGTCGCATTAGGAACCGGGTCCTGGCGTGAAGATTCACCTGGTTCACTAACTCGTGGTGCCTGATAGAATATACAAAAGAAATCTAATTATTTATCAAGCATCCGAGAAATATGGCTTAGAAACTTATTTGTACTCTAGCGAACACTAGGGCTTAATCGCACTTAAAGTACTTTACTAACAAGAGTTTACTCTTATACGCTCCTATGGCTCTGTGAATTCTTTCTAGGGTCCAGGGATCCTAAACCTCCCTCTGATACCAATTTGTAACACCCCTTCCCAGTATTTCAGAAATCAGCCGTCCGGCCGGGTCAGCGATATAAAGAAAACTAGGAAACAGTATTAAAACTAGTAACAGCAGGTAAAAAAAAGTCTATACTAAGCAACTTTAGACTAACAACGGAAGTTTAAAGAGTAAGCTAAGGGTAACCACATACCTGATATCTGGATTCACAGAGCCACTAAACAAGATTGGAACTGAAATAACTGAAAATCTGTATAATAATAATAGTCTGATACAAGTTATATAAAATATTAATCAGGTACATTTTCCACGTCTACAAGTACATGCTGAAATAAAGTAAACTGAATGGGAAAAATACTACAAACTGACGCCACCACAATGCTCATCCTAGACGTAGTTTCCCACCTGGGTCACCTGAAAAACAACTCCCACGAAGGGTCAGAGTAAAGAAAAATAACTCCTCCTAGTGACACTAAAACAGTTTTACATATGTATGCATGCATGCCTTTAAAACAGTCTCGTGCACTGAAAACATTTTATGTTATATGTTATGCATGCCTTCGCACTACTTCCTGGTCAAACATCTACTCGTACTAAGTCACTAACTTAAGTCCTGACGTTTACTAACTAGCATACTGTCTCACGTCAGGTCTATACTTGAGTTATATATGACTTCTAACCTGCTCATCTACTAGGAAGGCTCTAGGCAGAGTAGCTCCTAACGCGCAACTGAAACTGACGACCCGAGACCATCTTACGAACTCAATTGTTCTAGTGTCACGCGGACACGGTCTCGAATCTGCTAGCTGGCTCAAGGGGAGACAATTCCCAAGTCTGTACTACTCATAAGGTTCCATGTGCCTTATGAGAAAGGTAGTGCGCCTCTACCTAGCACGAAAGAACTCTGTGTGCTGGCTGACCTTTTTTTTTTGGTCTAACGTTACTCTGCATGAGAAATCTTTTTGGTGAACTACTGAGCGACCCTTGACTTTCTTGTGGTCGACTTGAAGGAACATTCACGCCCTTGTTTGGACAAATTCCAAACCTACTTACACGATTAACACTTTTGTACCTAACGTTACTGTTCATGATCTGACACTTCGGTCTCAGAGAATAGTGTCACCCTACACGTTTTACGTAACTGTTTTCCTATCACCACAGCTTTCTATGCATGGTCATGGTACTGGAAATAAATCTACTCATGTGTATACAAAATATATACTTATTACTATGTCTAATTAGCAGAAGTTAGGTTTCCTTACAGTAGTGTTACGACGCTCGTAGACTCGGCGCGGCGACATCTTCTCTTCCGAAGGCAAATCTACTGCTGAGAACCTTCAGAGTGTTGCCCCGAGGCAACCGAAGTCCTGTAATTTAAGGCAAACCCTAATTTATAATTTTTCCCCTTTAGGGTTTTCTGGTGGAAAAATTCCAAAATACCTAAAGTTGCAAAATACAGGTGCTAGCTTCGCATATTACCTTTACGTGGAGAGATTGAGGCTCTCAAAGCGTCCCACACAAACTCCGCGGTGAATCACGAACTCCAAAACCTAATTAGGGCAGTCAAAAATGAAAACCTAGGTTAAACTAGTTTCCAAATCGAAGGATTTCTACGAAGGAATGGATATAATGGAGAAATCGACTCACCGGAAACCAAAAGTTTCCACTACCACCGGCTAGGGTTGAGACCCGACACTTCCAAGGCCAAGGAGAGAAAAGGAAGGCTTGCTTGCGCTTGTAGAGGAGGGAGGAGGAGTCGGCGAGTATTCCCGAAGGGGAATCGACCGTCGGAGTGGGCTGCAGGAGGCCTCGGCACCTTCGACGTCAGGCGATATCGGGAGCGGGCGGAACAACACTGTCGGCTATGCGGGAGGAAGAAATCGGGAAAGGCTTGCGGTTTTTCATCCGCTAAAAAGAGGTGCGGGTTTCTAAGAGTGCGAATATGCGGTTTTAATGCTAACCGCATAAGTAGAGGGGGGGGGGGAAATCACTATTGGTACCCAATCCACACAAAACAACCTATTAAACGGCTATTTGCACACCCAACCAATCAACTCCTCTAAACTCAAACCATTTCGTCGCGCATCATTAGTAAAAAGAAATGTGTTACACTATCTTTATTACTAATACCCTTCTCAAATTAACAGACGCGAACTATAAGAATAGTAACATTGTACCTTGATGACATGTTGCCTCGGTCCAAGATCCGTCGCGACTCGACCCTACAATTTAATTAAGTTTCGCGTCAGATTGTACGGATGTTACACGTTCCAAGTCTGTGCGTGGAAAATCAAAACCGCAGAAAGGGAAGTTTGAGTGTTGGAATTGCGGGAAGAAAGGTCACTTGAAGGCGGACTGCACCGCTCCAAAGAAGAATCCTGGTGGGAAAGTTGAGAAGGTCAGGGTTCTTCTCAACTTGTGATATTACCGAGTGTTGGGTGGTGGATTCTGGTGCCTCTTTTCATGCATGTCCTACCAGGAGCAGTTTCAAGAACTTTACTGCAGGAGACCTGGGGAAGATCTATTTGGGCAACAATCAAGCTTGTGATATTACCGACAAGGGTGATGTGGATATTTGTCTTCCGAATGGATCCATATAGAGCCTTACAGATGTGAGGCATGTACCATGTCTGAGGAGGAACCTCATTTCGGTCAGCTAACTTGCAAAACAGGGTACTTTTGCAGCCTTTGGTGACAAGAGCTGGAAAGCTACTAAGGGGTCAATGGTCGTCGCTCGAGGGACCCTGGAAGGCACATTATACTTCATCAACAAGGAATCTTATTCTATTTCTATTGCAAAGAAGGATGATGATGCAGAGCTATGACACAACAGACTCATGCATATGAGTGAGAGGAATGAAGTCACTTATCTCAAATGACAAACTTGCTGGTTTGAAGTCTGTCGACTTGGACTTCTGTGAAGACTGTGTCTTCGACAAACAAAGAAGAGTGAGCTTTTCAAAGGCTGGAAGAGAGTTGAAAACTCAAAGACTGGAGTTAGTTCACAGTGATGTGTGGGCCTGCTGCTGTGAACTCTCTTGGTGGTTATTCCTTTTTCATTACCTTCATCGACGAATGTACGAGGAAGGTTTGGGTATATTTTTTAAAACACAAATCTGTTGTTTTCTGTCTTCAAAACCTGGTTGGCTATGGTTGAAAATGAGACAGGTCTAAAATTGAAGTGTCTCAGATCTGATAATGGTGGTGAGTATTATGACTCAAAGTTCAAGGAGTTCTGTTGTAAAGCAGGAATCAAGTGTGAATACACTGTTCCAAGGACCCCACAACAAAACGGCGTAGCAGAGCGTATGAACAGGACCATCACAGAGCGTGCCAGAAGCATTAGGCTACATTCTGGCCTACCAACACAGTTCTGGGCGGATGCAGTTAACACTGCTGTTTATTTAATCAATCACGGACCTTTAGTTCCGTTTAAAGAAGGTCTACCTGAAGAGGCTTGGAGTGGTAAAGCGGTAAAATTTTCTCACTTGAAAGTTTTCGGTTGCTCATCTTATGTTCACATTGACGCAGGATCTAGAAGTAAACTTGATCCAAAGTCCAAGAAGTGCACCTTTGTCGGTTATGTCTCAGATGAATTTGGGTACAAGTTTTGGGACTACCAGATCCAGAAATTCATCAGGAGCAGGAATGTAATCTTCAATTAAAGAGAGATGTACAAGAATCGTAACAACACTTTGGAAGAAGCATCAATGACTCCAGAAGACTCATCCAAGTTTGTGGAGTATGAGGGAAACAGTGAGAATGTTGAGGAAACTCAACAACATGCTGAAGTAGAGGAAGTAGAGGAAGCTGGGGTGGCTCCTCACACCCCTACGGTGGAAGTACGGAAATCCGGTAGAGTCGGTCGAGACACTCAAAGGTATTCTCCCTCTTTATATTATTTGTTGCTTACTGATGGTGGTGAACCAGAGTGCTTCAATGAAGCAGTGGAGGCTGATGATTCCATTAAGTGGGAGTTGGCTATGAAGGATGAGATGAATTCCCTGAAGCTAAATCAAACTTAGGATTTAGCTAAACTCCCAAAGGGCAAGAAAACACTTCACAACAAATGGGTGTACAAGTTGAAGGAAGAGCACGGTGGGAACAAGCGCTACAAGGCTAGGCTTGTGGTGAAAGGCTTCCAACAAAAGGAAGGAGTGGATTATACAAAAATCTTCTCTCCGGCGGTAAAGATGACCACTATACGGGTCATTCTGAGCATGGTTGCAGTGGAGAACTTGCACTTGGAGCAAATGGACGTGAAAACAACCTTCCTACATGGTGATTTGGAAGAAGAGCTGTACATGCTGCAACCTGAGAGATTTGTTGAACCTGGAAAGGAAGAAATGGTCTGCAGGCTGAACAAGAGCCTATACGGTTTGAAACAGGCGCCGAGGCAATGGTAGAGGAAGTTTGACAGGTTTACGTCAAACAATGGGTACTCAAGATGTGAAGCTGATCATTGCTATTTCCTGAAACACTTTGACAATTGTTATATCATTCTGCTTTTGTATATTGACGACATGTTGATTGCAGGTTCTGACATGAATGAAATCAAACGTCTGAAGGAATTTCTGTCCAAGGAGTTTGATATGAAAGATTTGGGTCAGTAAAGCAGATCGTAGGAATGAGGATCGATCGAGATTGGAGTGCAAAGACCTTGAAGCTGTCCCAATCTAAGTATATTGAAAGGTACTTCAAAGGTTCAATTTGAAGGATGCAAAGGCGGTCAACACGCCCTTGGCCAGCCACTTTTGACTCTCTAAGGAGCAGGCACCGAAATCAGGAGAAGAACAAAAGTTGATGGAGAGAGTACCTTATGCCTCCGCCGTTGGGAGTTTGATGTATGCAATGGTGAGTACTCATCCAGACATCGCACATGCAGTGGGAGTTGTCAGCAGGTTTATGAGCAATCCGGGAAAGCATCACTGGGAAGATGTGAAATGGATACTCAGGTATCTGAAGGGGACTTCAGATTTCTCCCTCAGCTTTGGAGCACCAAAGATATTTCTACATGGGTATGTAGACTCTGATATGGCTGGAGATATTGATAGCAGAAGGAGCACGACTGGGTATGTCTTTACTTTGGGGAGCGCAGCAATTAGTTGGATCTCTAGGTTGCAAAAGACTATTTCTCTTTCTAGCACTGAAGCGGAGTATGTCGCCATCACTGAGGCAAGCAAGGAGATGATATGGTTGCAAAGCTTCATGAAGGAACTTGGCAAAGGGCAAGAGAATGGCAAGTTTCATAGTGATAGTATAAGTGCCATTCTTCTAGAAAAGAATGCTGCGTTTCACTCAAGGACGAAGCACATTCAGTTGCGGTACCACTTCATCAGATCTCTTTTGGAAGATGAGCCTTGTCACTGGAGAAGATTCACACTTCGGAGAATCCAGTAGACATGTTTACAAAGTGCGTGAACATTGAGAAACTAAAGCTATGCTCGGCTTCAGTTGGTCTTATAGGTTGAAGACAAGGTGGAGCCACCCGCCGTTTTATTGCCACTACTATGAGGTCATTTGTTTGGAAGCCGCTCTTGGAGGATTGCCACTTGTTCAGTCTCCAAGTGGGGGATTGTTAGAGATGGAGCCTGACTGCGTTGGATGTACTGGACACTCGACACGATTTCGCCGGTCGAGTTCGACGCTGAGCTCGCTGGGGGGATGCAAGGGGGCAGCGTGCCCTCTGCTCGGGGTCTCGGGGCGAAGCCTATTTTCGTGGGTATTTAAGCCTATTTTCGGCTTAGGGTTTCTGTAGAACTCAAAAGATTAGAAGCCGGAGGAAGGAGAGTGGCTGATAAAGAAGCGGTGTAAGTTTCTTTGAACGTTCTTCATAGTGGATTTCTGTGGCACGGGTGGTTGTGGTTTTTTCCCTGGAATTGGGGTTTTTCCAGGTTAAATTCCTGTGTTGTGTTCTGCGTTTTTCTGTGTTGTTTTTGCACTCGTTTTTCCCAACAAATATTAAGATAAATTAAGCGGGCGCCACTCGAGGCTCGCGGCGCTTGTACGTAAGTCCCCAACGTGGGCCCCTAACCTCTCCACCCTTCTCAACATCAAGCTTGTCCTCAGGGTTGTCCTGTGGTGGCGACGAAAGTAGAACCAAGTTCACGGTGGGCGGCTTGCCGATGAAGGCCTTCAGCTGGGATACGTGGAAGACATCATGAATTTGAGCGTCGGCAGGAAGGCGGAGGCGATACGCTTGTGGTGGGAAATCTTGAATGGCCTGAAGAACTTGAGCCCCAACTTCTGAGAAGCGCCCTTGGAGACAGTAGACTCACGGTAGGGGCGGCGTCTCAGCCAGACCCAATCCCCAGGTGTAAAGAATGCTCGCGGTGGCCCTGGTTATAGGCGGTGTTCATGCGTGCCTGGGCCTGAAGAAGGCGGTCACGCGCAAGGTGTAGAAGCTCATCATGCGAGCGCAGGTCGGTGTCAATGGCGGGGGAGCGGGCGGAGGCATTCCGATAGGTAAGGAGGCGGGGTGGATCGCGACCGTAGATGAGGCTGAAGGGCGTGGTATGGAGGGATGTATGATAGGAGGTATTGTAACAATACTCCACACATGGATGCCAACGAGCTCAGTCTTTGGGGTGATCCCCTGTAATGCAGCGAAGGTACATCTCTAGCCACATTGCGCTCTGGTACTCCATGAAGGCGAAAAACCCGATCGACGAAGGCACGGGCCACAGTGGGTCCGGTGATGGGGCGGCTCTTGACAATGAAGTGCGCCCCCTTGGAGAACCGGACAACGACCACGAAGATGACGGAGTGGCCCCGAGAGGGAGGCAATCCGTCGATGAAGTCCATCGTAATATCTGCCCAAATCTGAGTGGGAACTGGAAGGGGTTGCAGGAGGCCAGCAGGTGAAGGTGACTCTGTTTTGCTGCGTTGGCAAATAAGGCATGTGCCAATGAATGTTTGGATGCTCCGTTTGAGGCCGTGCCAAAAGAACTCGGCGCGCACTCGCTGAAGGGTCTTGTGGACCCCCTCATGTGTATGGCCATGGACGACCGCCAAAATGTCAGAAATCGCGGGGAAGAGTCAGGCATGAAGAAGCGGTCCCGGTACAGGATAAGGCCGTCCTGGACTGTCCAGTGTGACGGAAGGCATCCCTCCTGAATGCGGTGTAAGAGCTCGCGCATGGCCGGTGTGTCGAGGATCTCCTGACGGAGGCAGGGCAGAACAAAAGACGATAGTGCGGAGACGGCGAAGAGAAGTGCACTGGAAGGTCCGCGTTGGGAGAGAGCGTCGACCGCACGATTCAAGTGCCCTGCATTGAATTATACCCGAAAATCATAGCCCAATATTCGGCTCACCCTGTGTTGCTGCGGAACTGTCGTCAAGCGCTGCTCCAATAAGTACTTGAGACTGAAATGGTCGGTGCAGATGATGAAGGACCGACCCTACAAATACGGTCGATGGTGGTGAACGGCCTTAGCCCGGTCGATGAGCTCCTACTCGTATGCCGGAAGCTTCTGATGGTGGAGTGCTGTCGTACGACTGAAATAAGCAATCAGGTGCCCATCTTGTTGGAGGACTGCCTCACACCCGTGTTTGGAGGCGTTGCATCCCCCCTTAAAATCCCTCTCGAAATCCGGAAGCTGGAGGACCGGGGCCGAGACCAAGGCTTGCTGCAAGGCTCGAAAGGCCGTGGTGGCGGCGTCATCCCAAACAAAACACTGGCGGCGCATGAGGGAGAGTAAGGGAGCGGAGATCACTGTATGCCCATGGATAAAGCAGCGATAGTAGCTCGCTAAGCCGAGGAACCCGCGGAGCTCCCGCTGAGTCTGTGGAAGGGGCTAGTCGAGGACACCTTGAATCTAGATCGGATTGGCGGAGATGCCCGAATGGTCGACGATGTGGCCCATGTATACCACCCTGTCCATGCCAAAGGAACATTTGGCCCCCTTGAGAAAAAGCCGATAAGAGTTGTGTTAATGTTTCTATTGTGATATGGAAATAGTCAAGCAGTTAGTCTCACTGCCAACACGATTTGAGCCTATAGGGTCGCACATAAGAGTGTTAGGAGAAGTTGGAGGAAGGATTGTGTTGGCGTCACTCATATGGGATATGAGTAGAGAACGACTCTTATGACATTAATGTTACTGACGGGTTGCGTCAAGTGCGCATCGACGCACGTCGAGTGCGCATCGACGCACGTCGAGTGCCTGCCGGCGCACGCGGAGTGCCTGCCGGCGCACGCCGAGTGCCTGCCGACAAAGCAAAACTCGATGTGTCTGCGGCTTCTAGACGACGCTACGTCGAGTAGATATCGACGTTACACCGACTTCTATTCGACGCAAGTGCGTCAACTTCCTGTCGACGCAAGTTGCGTTGAGTGCCTTCGAATGCTTATCGACGTTGCGAGTTCTTATCGACGCTGCGTCGAGTTCTTATCGACGCACGTTGACGCAAGTCGAGTTTTGGCGGACTTCTAAGAGGGCTTCTGTCTGTTTGTTATCTTTGGGTATAAATAGAGTAGGAAAAGGGTTTTCCTGTGTGTGAGTAACTGAAGTGTGTGCTTCTGAAGTCGTCACTTGTCCTAGATCCCGTTGTGACTTCTTCTTGTCGCCGCCTCTCCTGGAAACGAATCTAGCAATTCGTGGAGACACAGAGAGCAGTGCTTCTCCGACCCAGTTTTTGTGAGACAAGTCCTTTGGGTTCTCTACCGCTCGTGTGGATACCTGTAAAGTCACATATATATTTCTGCGTGGACTCAACCACCTACTTTATGAACTGGATCATTGGAGCATCTTGGTTGAGTCAAGACACAATCCCTCTCAAGTACAATGTCTTATTGTATACTTTATTTCTTGATTCATGAATATTGCAAGATCCTTTACTCTTTTGGGTTGTTCTTGTATGCTTATTCCCCTGCGCACATGTGATGTGTTTTTCCACTTCTGTATAGAAAAACCCAACAAGCGGGCCAGTTGGAGGACGGTGCGGAGGTGATCTAGATGGGCTTCCCAGGTCTTGTTGTACACCAAGATATCATCGAGAAAAACAAGTACACTTCGTCGAAGGAGAGTGTTGAATACCTCATTCATGAGAGCCTGGAATGCAGATGGGGCATTCGTGAGCCCAAAGGGCATCATAAGGAACTCAAAGTGCTCATGGTGTGTGCGGAATGCCGTCTTCTCCACATCGGCGGGGAACATACAAAGTTGATGGTAGCCCGAGCAAAGGTCGAGCTTGGAGAAGAAGCGTGTCCCATGGAACTCGTCCAACAACTCTCCGACCACTGGTATGAGAAACTTGTCCTTCACCATGACCGCGTTCAGGGCGCGGTAGTCAACACAAAAACACCATGAGTCATCTTTTTTGTGAACCAAAAGGTCTGGGGTGGAGAACGGTGAAACATTGTGGCGGATGATGCCCTGACGAAGCATGCCGGCACATTGCTGCTCAATCTCATCCTTCTGCAGGAAGGGGTAGTAAGGACGGACGACTACTGAGGCTGTATTCGGAAGAAGGCAGATGCGGTGGTCCTTGCGACGCGTGGGAGGAAGCCCTATGGGTGGGACCATAGTTTCTTTGAACTCGTCAAGAAGGGACGAGAGATCCTGCTGCACTGTGGGCTTGAGTTGAAGGGAAGAAACGCGACTCGAATCTATTATCGGACGACCCTGCCAAACCGTCAGGTAAGGTCCCGGATCCCAAGACACCGCCATTCTCTCCAAATCCCACAAAATGGGTTCGAGGGTGCACAACCAGCGCGTTCCTAGAACCCCATCGAATCCCCGCAAGGCGATAACGAAGAAGTCGGCATGAGCATGATAGTCCTCCACAATGATGGGAACGACTCGACATACCCCTGTACAGGCCATGGCGGCACCATTAGGCATGACCACGCTCAAACGACTGCGGCTGGTGATGGGAAGCTGTTGCCGCTGGGCGGCGAGATCGCTGATGAAGCTATGTACTGCCGGTTTCCTTGAGGGCTAGGAGACGGTGGCCTTCTACGGTGATTGGAATTTGTACTGTGTCGGAAGTGTGGGGGATGGACATGGCATTTATGGAGATCGCCGGGTCCCCTGGTCCATCATCCCCAAGTTCCTCATCCGAGGGATCATCAACCTCATGCCAAAAAAGCGCTTACGACGATGGTCTTTGCCGTAGGGCTCATCACAGTTGAAGCAAAATCCCTTTGCACGTCTTTCTGCCATCTCCTGGGCCGACATACGTCAGATGGTGGAGGGCCCTCACCCTTCTTGGGCCTGTGTAGGTTGCCGCTCACTGGTGGGTGGGCCTGGCTGAAACCCCAAAAGGAGCTGTCACTGGTACGACTCCCCAAATACGGTCGGTTCATGAGAATGCTCTTCTCGCAGATGCGAGCCAAGCTCATCGCTGTATTGAGATCTGGTGGGTTCTGAAATTCCACATCCATGCGCAGCCGCTCGTGTAGGACCACAGTGAAGAAAGCGGTCTAGTGCGTTGGAGGAATGGATGGGGCGCAGGCTAGGAGCATCTTGAATTGCTTCAAGTAGTCATCAATGGTACAAGACTGCTTGAGTGAGGTCAAGTCGTCGATGGGGTTGCTGCGGAGTGGTGTCCCAAAGAGGAGAGTGCACTGAACCTTGAAGTCGCCCCACGTAAGGTCGGTCTTCTTCAGATGAAGGTGTGAGAACCACAGTTGGGCCGAGCCCATGACGTGGAAGGAGGCCACGCCGAGCCAATCCTCCCGTGGGGTGCGCTGCGCGGCGAAGAATTGCTCGCAATGATTCAACCTTGTTAAGGGATCTTCGCGGCCATCGAAGATCGGAAAGTCAAGCTTGACATAACAGGGCACGGTGGAGTGGTCAGAGCAGGAGGGAAAATGGGGCGGCCGGAGCTCGGCATGTAGGTAGAGAACGAATGGGGATGAATCTGCAGTGGGATGAGGCGGCGGCGAAATGCCGCCCGAGCGAATGGCGGCGAGGAGGGATTGGTGGTTGTCTGCCATCATTATTGTCTTAAAGGACTCCAATATCTGAGCTAAGGTAGGGCTGCCCTCATTTTCGTCGTCCATGACGGAAGAAGCCCGCAGAGGAGGTGATGAAGGCGGAGGAACCAACCCGGTTGAGGCCGCGAGGAGGTAAGTTCCGGTGGGTGAAGAGCTGAGAAGAATAACCCGCGATGAACTGTGGTCGGGCAGCGGACGATGCGGTGGAAGTTGCTGGAGGGCACAGTCAAGTCCGAACGGGGCTGGCTTGCTCAAAAAGGAAGAGCAGTTGGGCTGGGCGGAGGGTGACGGCGCTGGGATGACCGGGTCGGCTTCAGCAAGGGCGGAAATCTCCAGATCTGGGGCGTCGGCAGTGGGGAGGAAAGTTTCCTCTGATACCAAGTTGTTGCGTGCCCGTGATTGAGAGCGCGTGTTACGTGGAAGAGGAGGGAAGTCCTCAAGGGAAGAGGAGGAAGCCTTCTGGGACCTCCGGGAATCTATGGAGGCAGCGAGGGGTTTAGGCGGCAGTGGGAGGAGCGGTAACGGGCTGTGCGGCGCGCGGGTTCTGTGCAGCTAGGGTTTCCGTTGGGTATCCGATTGAGACAAGGAGAGAGAGAGAACAAATTTTACTAATAACTTTTTGCTTTCCATCAACATAACCGCAATCCTCTATGGACTGGGATGAGATATGATGTCTGTGATACTGGTAGGACATTGTTTTCACATGGTTGTTTGAAGAATAGATTGTTGAGCCTTGTTCTTCACATTAACTAAAATAACCACAATCCTCTATGGACTGTTCTTTAATAAACCATATGAAGACATTTGTGTATGTTTTGGATTGTTACAGATCATGTAAGAACTGTGATGTGACTATGGACTCCTTATTATGTAACCTAATTTTGTAACACAATTAAAGGAAATAAAACTTGCTTGTGACTATGACTACTTTCCTGACGAATGTTCAAATGTTGGTCGGAAATTCGTAGCGTTCATTAATTTAATTAGTTGATTAGCAAGAAAACTAGAGCAATAATATTTGCCTTCCTCCAGCGGATTGCACATAATAATCTGCAAGTAAAATAAAGAGAATAAAAGATAGCAAATAACGTCAATGAGAATGGCAAGATTTGCAAGACAACATTAATTTTGATCACTTAATTTTTTGAATAATAATATTGTATTTTGATCACGCTAATTTTGCATCATGTATTATTATTTTATGTAACTGATGTAAGGACTTCAAAATCTTGATGATGACAATGAATATTTAGTGTTGTCTCTTGTCAGATGGCTCTTTATATGTTCATGGAGATTGACAACACTACGTTGCTAACTTATCGTCAAGATTATAGATGTCTGATATCGGGCACACGTTGGTTTTAATACGTCGGGGATATTTCGTATATCTGGTTTTAATATTTAATTATTTGTGTAATTATTTAAAATTTAATCATTTTTTAATTTATATATATTAATATATTAATAATTTGATATTTATTGAACTTCTAAATTTATCAAACAAATGTACACATTTTGTGTTACACAATTAATAACTGTACAACGCGTGAAAAAAAAACAAGAGAAAGCAGAATGTGGAGAACTTGTCGATGACAATGAAAGATAAAAAATCTTTAGTTCATAATTCAAAAACCATGCATAATTGAAGTTGATGACGAACTTGTGCAAGAGAAAAAGTCAACTTAAACAATGAAATAATTTTGGTTTATTGCTTATTAGACCATATAGACATTAATTAAAATAAATTGAAAAAAATTAGTAGATAAAATGTCGGGATATATTGACTAATATATCACCGAATATATCGGACAATAGCAGACATATCGGAGGATAAATTCCAAAAAGGATATTTTGCAAAAAAAATATCAGAAACTTGTCGTTTTGTCTATAGAACCTGTATGTCGGTCTACATGTCGGCCATGTCGGAGGATATTCATAACACTGGTTACCGTTGCTTAACGTTGCACAATCGTTTATGCGTAGTCTTGTGGTTAGTTCCTGTAGGTTCTTATAGAAAGTTAGATGCACAATTCTTTCTCAGATTATTTGTGGATTGTTGTATTGACACCTCTATGTATATGCATAGGGGTATTAATCTTATTCAATTAAATGATTCATTTTTTCTCCTAACACAGGGAAACAATCCCTTGATGTGTGAGCGGCGATTAAAGATGAAAATAGATGGTGTGGGAGGGATAAGTGCTCATATATGGAGCTTGTCGACGATCAAAAAAATACAGTCGTATCCATTGAACTGGGCATCTTAGTGATCAAGTCCAAGGTGATGTCTTCTCAAATAAGTTTCGCCATTGCCAAGGTTTAGAAGCCCCTTGGAATGGTAGTCTCGTACTTGGTGAGTTGGCATGTGATGCTAGTGTAGAGACGTGGCGAGGCGATTAGGTTCGAAGGCACTCACCTCCATGGTTCATAAATGGCGTTGAATGGAACTTCATTATGGCTTTGGTATCCAAATGGAGGTAGCACATAGGTAGGGTCGTCCCTAGTAATGGAAACGTTGTCGGTTCAGGGAGGAGATAAGAATCCACTTCCACCTGGTGGATTAGTGATGCCGCCTCCCAAATAAGTCATGATATAGCTGGAAACGTTGTTGGCCCGGTTCTTCGTAACAACGTGTCGGCCTCTTTGTTGGTCTTCTCCACCATAAACTCCATGGTGAAGTCATAGTAGACAAGTTTGAACACCAAAACTTGCTGTAGTTGAGTGGATATCTTTTGGGTTGGGGAAAAGCAACAACTATGATGGTCTGTGTGTAAAATGTAAAGTGACACCCAAACAGGTAATTTTGTCGGGGTTGTATGACTAGAGATCTAGAGGGCAGCCTAATCCGTTGTTATAAGTTGGGTGGCGCCGAATGTGATTATAAAGGCTCTTCTTTAGTAGGCTGGTGATGGTTTTGCGTAAGAGTCACCCTAATGCTGGAGCCAAATGAGTCACACTCGATGATGAAGGGCCTAAAAAAGTTTGGCATAGCACAAAAATCACGAACAAGGCCTGCTGTAGTCCCAGTAAGTCCCTCATTCCCTTAGTGGTAGAGGGGTCAACGTTCGTCCTGAGAAGATATATGAGTGGTCAGGCCAACTTGCGAAGGATTGGATAAACTATTGGCAGTATCCTATAATCCATAGGAAACCACAGAAGATGTGTAGCGATTGCAGAGTTTGCTAATGGATCACTATGATGACATTCACACGGTCTGATGGAAATGCCGTTGGCTGAAATATTGTGGGAAAGGTAGTTGATCTTTGACTGATCAAAAGTGCATTTTTTCATTTAAACTGTGAGGCAATGTCGCCAAAGGGGGGTGGACTAATGTGCAAAATGTTGTGAATCTTCAACATGTTGGGCCAAAGATTCTCGCATGGAAAGTGTGGAAGGTCAAGACGGTGGAGGCGGCCCATCGAGTCCTGGATGGGTGGATTACCCTCGATTTTTAATGCCTCGAAACTTGCAATGCCCAATTCTCCCTCATCTTCACCAATCAGAGTGCTCAACTACTTAACAGGACATTCATGTGTGGAGTAGTGTGGAGATTTGATTGTTGTGCAAATCATGGTACTCTTGGTTAGATAGGTGATAGGTTGGGGTTTGCATTGGGCCCGAGGTGAAGTTGTGGGTATGGTTGGTGTCCGTTAAAAGGTGGGTGGTGAAGAGGGTGGCGTTATGGGGAATTAAGGTTTTTTGGTGAGATTAGAGTTGACTTTATATGGGGGGTAGGAGGTGCGTGGAGGGAAGGCACACAAGGTGGATCTACGTGTTTTAACGGATTTGATAGAGAAATAGACCTCAACAAGTTAAGGGATGTCCATGGACAAGGTTATGGTGGTAGAATAGTGAGTATGGAGGCTGGTGGGGATGTGGATTGCAACTTGTGCATGAAGTAGCCACAAGCAGTGATCCGACAGATTGTCGGGGATGTGGGTGGCGATTTTGATAAACTCATTCATGCATAGTCAATGAACTAAGTTTAATGCACCTTACATAGGTGTCCCACCACATTACCCTAATATGGGTTTTCATACTGTTGGATCAACAGTTGGGTGAGAATAATTCATGTGAGCGATGTCATCATTTTGTGGAGCCACTAGACCCAATAAGATGGCTGAGGTATCCATTCCTAAGAGAGAAATGGAGATTTTGTGCATGTCAATGGTGCGTTGGATGTCGAAAAAATACTCTTCCCTTGCGATCCATAACATCGGATCAGTGTCATTGAAGGTGGATACTTCAAGTCCTCGGAGAAAGTGAAGGGCAGCCTCAGAGGATGTAGAGTGCCTGCGTAATACTTCAGGCAGGAGGCCCAGGAGCTGGAGAGTTGATGGTGGAGAGCGGGATGGCGGATGGAAGATTAAAGCATAGGCGATCAGTGTTGTTCTAACTCTGAACATGGTTATGTGTTTAGCTGGCAATAAATTATCATGGGAATTTATTGCGCAGGATTGGTTTTCACTTTTTAAGGCTTCAAGACATACCTTTGAAATAGTATCTGTGAGAGGAATACTCTTTGACGAGGAAGAGAGAGAGAGAGGAGTGGCTTCCACGATGCCAAGTAGAATTTTAGCAATCAAGATCGTAATATTGTCTACAATATTGTAAATGTCGGCCGACATAAAGGTTTTGGGGGTAAAACGCCTCGACCTTGATATTTTAAACAAATATGTCGTTTTTGAAATTATCACCTGTTAGGGAGGAGATAGAGATCTTGAGGGAGAAGAGATAGAGATCTAGATGAAGAAGAGATAGAAATTAGGGTTTAAAGGAGGGAGGAGAAGAATACCTTGTACTTGCCTGATGAACCAAGAGAATCACCCTGGGAATATTTATACCCGGGGCCAAGAGGGGGCCGGCCCCCCCCCCCCCCCCCCCCCCACACACACACACACACACTTGGGGCTAAACCGGGTGGTTCAGCCCCAAACCGTTGGCCTTAGTGAGAGGGGGCTGAACCGATTGGATCTTCCCCGTTTTCGCTTGTCTCCTCTTTCCGCCTGCGCGCATATCGATGCCCAAATAGCCAGACACCATCCAGGGGCGTAACATTCCCTTCCCCATCAAGAACCAGCTTGTCCCCAAGGTGGTAGTCCGGGTGGAGTTCCCGGAACTCCATCAAATCCACCAAGTATTGTGAGCTACGGTAAGATG
Source organism: Platanthera zijinensis (assembly GCA_039513925.1). Classification (NCBI taxonomy): domain Eukaryota; kingdom Viridiplantae; phylum Streptophyta; class Magnoliopsida; order Asparagales; family Orchidaceae; genus Platanthera; species Platanthera zijinensis. The sequence goes on from CM077092.1 coordinate 136,673,609, forward strand.
CTTCCATTTGACAAGTATCTCAGGACGGTACTCTGCGCCACAATATTTCCACTTGATCATCAGGATGTCCTCGGGGAGTGGCCGTAGTTCGCCTGCGATCGTTGCCTCGGGTAGGAAAGGACTCTCCTGAACTGTGTTGTCAATCTTCCGCTTCAATAATGATACATGAAATGTCGGGTGTATCCGCGATCCTTCCGACAATTCCAAGGTGTAAGCGACAGGGCCCACACGATGGAGGATACAGAAGGGACCATAATAACGCGGTGCCCACTTCTGGTTTGTTCGGCGGACAACTGACAACTGCTTGTAGGAGCGGAGCTTGAGATACACTTAATCGCCAACGACGAACTCCCGGTCCTTGCGATGTTTATCCGCCTGAGTCTTCATGCGATCTTGTGCTATCCGGAGATTCTCCCGCAAAGTGGCGAGGGTGCGGTCTCTATCACGAAGCGCCCGATCAACTGCTGGCAACGCTGTACTGCCCGGTTCATAATTGCTCAACGAGGGCGGGGGGCGGTCGTACACGACCTCGAATGGGGTCATCTTGCTGACTGAATGGTAAGAAGTGTTATAGCAGTATTCGGCCCAATGCAGCCAACTCGTCCAAGTCCGCAGCTCGTCCATCACAAAACAACGAAGGTATGTCTCGAGGCCCCGATTGAGAACCTCTGTTTGACCATCTGTCTGGGGATGATGGGCGGTGCTGAAACGTAAGCAGGTCCCCTGTAAGCGAAAGAGCTCCTTCCAAAAAGTCCCCACAAACGTCGTGTCTCAGTCGGAAATGATGGCACGCGGATTGCCATGAAGGGAGGAGATTTCTCATGCGAAGAGATCGACGACTGACTCGCCGGTGTACGGATGACTCAGAGCCAAGAAATGTCCGTATTTGGACAACTTGTCCACCACTACCAGGATAACAGACATGCCCTGAGATTTAGGCAGGTCGTCGATGAAGTCCATGGAGACGGTGTTCCAGATGTGGTGTGGGATTTCCAATGGTGTGAGTAGGCCGACGGGGGAAGTAGTCTCATATTTTTGTCGCTGACATATGTCACACTGCTGCACAAGCTGCTTTATATCACGCCGTAGCCCTTTCCAGAAAACATTTGCCCGTGCCCGCTGGAGGGTGCGGAGAATGCCCGCATGACCGCCGGTCGGTGAAGAGTGGAACTCATGCATCATGACTGTCTTCCAAGCAGACTGGGCGGGGATGACCACCCTGCCCTGATAGTATAGCTTGTCATTCTGGAGGTGATAGCCGGGTGCAGTGTCATGTCCCAATCAAAGGGCTTCCACGACGGTACGCAACTCTGAGTCACACATGACCTCCTATTGTATATCGTTGAGGGAGTCAAGCAAGGGGATCGATATTTGAGCAACGATGCCCTCCGATAAGCGAGATAAGGTGTCGGCAACCAGGTTCTCCTTGCCCTACCTGTAGAGGATCTCATAATCATAGCCCAATAATTTCGTTACCCACTTTCGTTGGAGAGGAGAGACTCGTTGCTCCAAAAGATGCTTCAGGCTCTGGTGGTTGTTGCGGATCTTGAAGTGTCGCCCCAACAGGTATGACCTCCACTGCGCCACCGCATGAATGATGACCAACATTTCTTTTTCATACGTGGAGAGTCCCAACGTGCAGGCTATGTTGTCAAAGGCGCAAGGGGCATCGAGTCGCAAAAGTGCCCTGGAGCCTTGGCGCAGACGCGCGTCTGAGGCATGTGAGGCACAATAATAGGGGAAAAAGGAAATTAAGCGAATTGGGCGCCCAATGCGCTGAAATTGAGCGGATTGGGCGCCCAATGCGCTGAAATTGAGCGGATTGGGCGCCCAATGCGCTGAAATTCAGCGCATTGGGCGCCCAATCCGCTGAAATTGAGCGGATTGGGCGCCCAATGCGCTGAAATTGAGCGGATTGGGCGCCCAATGCGCTGAAATTGAGCGGATTGGGCGCCCAATGCGCTGAAATTGAGCGGATTGGGCGCCCAATGCGCTGAAATTGAGCGGATTGGGCGCCCAATGCGCTGAAATTGAGCGGATTGGGCGCCCAATTCGCTGAAATTGAGCGGATTGGGCGCCCAATTCGCTGAAATTGAGCGGATTGGGAGCCCAATTCGCTGAAAGTGAGCCTAATTCACTTCAATTCGCCCAATTGGCTGAAATTGAGCCAATTGTACGCCCAATTCGCACGTGTTCTTCCTATTTTTGTTTTTTATATCAAATTTAGAACATAAACTGAACTAACTCACCCACCAATTTAGGCCAACATCTAGATTACCTCCTTATGAAATTATAATGTTATTTCAAAACGTGACTTCAGTAAGACAACATGAACAAAACACCGTTATTATAGAAAAAGAAATACCACATCACATCAAAACTTATATTGAGCAAAGCGAGAGTAAATGACTAACATGAAAAATCACAACAAAAGGAAGGTCAATGTAATAAGCACACCAAAGTTCAATAACATAAATAAAACTTGAATCAAATATGCAACATCAAATAGTCCAGCCAGAAGATCAAAGTGTCAATCAAATAGCGACATCAAGTGGTCTGGTCAGAAGATCGAGAGGCACCATTTGAAAATTAGTCATGAAAAATATTATTATTTGTGTAATCAGAAAATATCTATTAATGTATAATTTAAATAAAATAAGGTGCAAAAACAATAATGCCATAAACTAAAAATACATGGAGCCCATCCCATCTGAAATTGATTCTATGATCCAGGAACACTCATCTGCCACAATAAGATCCGAATAAATTAAAGAATCACTCTTACTGTATCACATCAATTTTTATTAATCATTCTTGATTTTGTGAAGCATGCATTTGGCATATTGTTGTTTCTTTGGAAAATAAGAATTTTGAAACTGTCTAGATTCAAGAATACAATGTCTTAACACATATGTCACACCTATTACTAATTTCCATACATATACTGAGAATTAGTACTTTGTTTATTTCTGTTCTTGTGGGACAATAATTAATAACAATCATGAACTATATTACCATGCTGACATATTTTATCATCTGCCATTTTCTTCTTGACATGCTACGCTGATATTTTTTTGCTCTCCTTGAACTTTATTGTATAGAATGTTGAAGTGTTCATAAGTTTTACTTTTAACCTGCATTTTATGCATTCCCTATATTTTGCCAATGGTTTTTATTTGTTCTAACTTAGTGCTACCACACCATTTGTTTGGTCATAGTACTTTGTAGGTTTTTGTTTTCCAGAACATACTGATTATTTTTTCTACCTATTTATATCTAGCTCTTCCAATCCTTTCTGATGCAGGGCAGGAGTCGCACCTGCCTGCCTCCCTAGAGTCCCACCAGGGGGCCCACCTTGAAGTCCACCAAGGTGGCTTTATCAAGGCTGCAACCCATATACCCCCACCCGTCTCCTGTCCCATCACAGGGCACAACGGGTTGTTTAGGCCGGGGATCTAACACCCGACCTCTTGATAAAGGGTCTTTTCAGGCAAACTCTCATCACCAGTTCAATGATGATGAGAGTCTGTGTTATGGACCCAACGCCGTTGGTTAGTTTTATTATATCAACTTGTATTTTTTCGTCTTTAATGTATTAGTCGAGTCGTATTTTATGTTTTTATGCAGCTTGTTACGGGATTACCCCCGGGGCTTGATATATATATGCCCTTAGCCCTTGTTTGAAGATTTAAGCAATGAAATATGAATTTCTTTTTATCTCTCTAAAAATCCTCTCCCTGTCTCTCTAACCTTCTTCTCCTTCTCTAGGGTTTTCCTCTCATCTTCTTCTCCAAGCTTCTTTTAACATCTCCTCTACCACCATTCTAGGGCTTGCCCTTATATCCCCGATCTCCAATGACTCAAACGAAACATCCATAACATATTTGGTATCAGAGACATCCTTCCTCAGTTCGATGCTTCCGCCGCTCTACGCTTCCGCCGTTCTACGACTCCACCACTCGGCTTACTCCTTGTCGCCGACCGCCGCTTCTTCACCGAATCCAACAACCGCTTCTTCCCTCCTGCTCCGCACGCTCCATTGGCACGTCTAGCGCCCCCCTCTTCCCCGCCAGCCATCCCCTCCTCCCCCTACCGCACATTCCTCTGCGTCCTACAACCGCTTCTCCCTCCTTAGTTCCCGGGCGGTTTCCACGTTCGTCTCTTCCTCATGGAGACTCTCTCCCAGCTCTGTTCGACGACAACTACCTCCAACCACCCTTCGATCCTTTTGTTCGCAGGCTTCGACTCGCTCCTTGACGCCAGAATCGCCGCGTCGCTGCTTCAGCTACCAGTCTGATGCGCCCTGCGACGCATCATAGCCTTTATGCATTTATTTTATTATTATTTCATGTACTTTGTTTCCTGCATTTCTGTGTTACTTTCCGGCTCATCGGCTTGACCGACCGTTGGGACTTCAATAAAAAGGTCTGGTATTATTAGTAGTAGAACTATAGAGGCAAGTCCAAAATTAATTACATAAGCATAAATTTCAAATTCAAATTTCAAATCTCATTATTTATTGGGAAAGTTCATTTAGAAGAGAATATTTTCAAAAGGAATCAAATTTATGAGATTTCATGTGCTATAGATGGAAAGAAATAGAGGAAATTTAGTCTATTTAAAACACCGTTTAGTTGAGACAAGGGAGACCAGACAAAACGAGAACGAGATATTTCTCGTTCCCTGTTCATTGCCGGCGAATCCCGCAAGCCCGACACCGAGCCCTCCTTCCAGCAGCGGCGTCACCTCCAGCCTCGCGCAACGTTCCGCTCCGTCCAAAGAACTGACCGCTAACCCTCGCGTGGAAGCCCGCTTCGTCTGACACGCCACCTGAAGGCGTAGCCCGGCCGCCGTCGACTTCAGAGCCCTATTCCGGCGATCGGGAGTGGACATCAGGTCGTCGACTTCGACCCCACTTTCGGTCGTGTCCTATTCGCCCGTTCGAACCTGTCCGCAAGCCCTCAGCCCGATCGCGGAAGGAAACGGGAAAACCATTCCCTGTGCTTTGATTTGGGTAAACTCGATCCCTCTCCTTGTATTAGTATTAAATTTATGCTTCTCTTAATTAATTTATGGGCTTGCCGTTATGTTCGCACTGCTAATAATATCGTTATTCCATAAGTTATTTAAATTCAGATATTTCTTGTGGCCGTGTGGATTTCGTGAAAGGTTCGACTCGTGAACGCGTGAGAGAACCACTCAAGCGAGGTTAACAAACTTCTCAAAGCTCAGAGCGTCATCGTTGAATTGTGCGCGCGAAAGTCGATTTGGCCGCTCGGCCCTCGTTTTTCTTAAATTCCAACCCTTTTTTTCTACTTTCATTTAAAAGTAATGTTTTAAAAAATCAAAGTCAAGTAAATTTTCTAAACCTTAAATTTGAGATTACATCAATTTGGTATCATAGGGTTCGATTCACTTTTACCGTGGATCGGTCGATCCGGCGAATTTTAAATTTTTTTTGAAAAAGAAATTTTAAAATTTTTACTTTTATTTATTGTCTTTCAAAAAAAAAGAGGAATTTGTTTTTCTTAAATATTTTTTTTCTCCCACTCGGAAAAGCTCTCTAAAAAAATTAAAAATTTATTCAAATCTATTTTCAAATTTTTCGATGGAAAAACGGGTCGATCAGTTAGAAAACAGCGTAAGAGATCTAGCTCGACGCATGAGTGATTTAATGAAAACAGTCGAGACGCTCACCACCGATATGGGTAGTGTCACACATATTATGAACGGACTACACACTTCGGTTAATAATATCGAAGCGACCTTGCACGTCAACCGAACACCTGCCCCAGTGGTTGAAATCGACCATGACCATAGACCTCGGGAACTTGCAGACCCCGATCCGAAAGCACACAATGAACCACGTCACCAACCCCGTTGGGACGTGGTTGATTTCGAAGGACGAATAGAGCCCGAGAGTTGCCTAGAATGGTGTGAACGGATGGATCGTTTCTTGGCTTGGAAGCAATTGCCTCAAACTAGGCAAGTTGAGTATGCTACGCTTAGACTTAAAAGATCCGCGTTAGTTTGGTGGGGACAATTAGAACGGTCTAAGTTCAATTTCGGTATGCCCCCGATCACAACATGGAGCGATTTCAAAACTCAACTGCGTAAGAGATACGTTCCGTCTGATTACATGCAAACCCTGTATCGTAGGTTCCATAATCTACGTCAGGACAAATTATCCGTCGATGAGTACACAAACGAGTTCCTAGTCCTGCAGTATCGTCTCGAACTCCGAGAGGACGATGACATGACCATTTCCCGTTATCTGAACGGGTTATGCTACTCCATTCGAGATCAATTGGAATTCCTTGATTATAAGGATTTAGGAGAGGTTACGAGTCGCGCACGTAGAGTAGAGGCACTGCAGAAACGAACATGTGGAAATAAGACTACTGATAAGTCCCACCCGAGTCACACCCTCACCCCTGCCGGGTCCTTTTGACCGATAGCATCCACGAGCACCCCAACACTTCCCGCCCCTCCCAACAAGGGCAAGGAGATTGTAGGCACTGACCTCAGCCTGGGACGTTTAGATGTTTTAAATGTATGGAGCCGGGTCATAAGTCTTCTGAGTCTCCGCGACGCCACTTCGTCGCCATCGTCGATTCCGAGAGTGGATCAGAACCCGAGTATAGTGTCTTTCTTAGTGACTCCCAGACTGACCCGACCCTTGAGGCTGAGTTAGAGAGTGAGTATGAAGTTGAGGGAGAACAACCTGAGCAGTTAGTGTGTGTTCTCCAACATAGTCTCCTAACTCCCAAAACCCCTATTGACGACGAGTGTTTGAGAAACAACATCTTTCGTACCACCGCATGCATACAGGGACAGTTCTGCTCCATCATTATAGACAGCGGTAGTATGAAGAATTTTGTTTCTCAACGCATGGTGGATAAACTGAAATTAAAAATGCAGCCCTTAGGAAAACCCTATAGTCTGTCATGGGTCACTAGTAGCACTACCATTCCTATCACGCACCAGTGTCTCATAGAGTTTTCCATAGGCAATACGTATCAGGGCGCTGTTTTTTGTCATGTAGCTACTATCGAGGTATGTCACATCCTGCTAGGACGACCTTGGCAGTACGATAGACACGTAGTTCATGATGGTGTGAAGAACTCTCACTCCTTCGAGCGCAATAGTCGCAAGATCGTTCTTCTCCCCCAGAAGAATGGCCTTGTCCCCAAAGCCCCAAAGAGGACTTCACGCCCTTCTATCATTGTCTCCGCGATATCTTTCCCCTTCGCCACCATGTTACTGACTGGATCCCAATTCCAGGAGGAGATGAGGGATAGCGAGGTCGTCTATATGTTATCCGGTATCGATACCACCCCCGCTACATTAGACATTCCTAGTATGGTGCGTCCCCTCATAGATGAGTTCTCTGAGATCTTGCCGGAGGAGCTTCCCAATCAGCTACCCCCGATGAGAGACATACAACACTGCATAGACCTCATCCCAGGAGTTAGCGTACCTCATTTACCCCACTATCGCATGAGCTCGAAAGAGCATGAGGAGCTTCATAGGCAGGTGACCGACATGATTTCGAAGGGTCACGTTTGGGAGAGTATTAGTCCGTGCGCCGTTCCCGCACTCCTAGTTCCTAAGAAAGATGAGACATAACATATGTGTGTGGACAGTCGAGCGATAAATAAAATTACAATCAAATATCGTTTTCCGATTCCCCGGTTGGATGACATGCTAAATATGCTTAGTGGATCCCGAGTATTTTCAAAAATTGATTTAAAAAGTGATACCACCAGATTAGAATTTGACCTGGGGACGAATGGAAGACTGCGTTTAAAATTAAGGAAGGATTGTATGAGTGGCTAGTGATGCCTTTTGGGATATCCAATGCTCCCAGTATGTTTATGGTGTGATGAATCAAGTGTTTAGACCACTCATAGGAATTTGCGTAGTGGTATACTTTGACGATATTTTGATTTATAGCACTGATCAGGATCAACACATGATTCATCTTAGACAGGTCTTGGATATACTACGTGAAAATAAATTATATATACATTTGAAGAAATGCACGTTTTTGACTGACAGTCTGACCTTCTTAGGTTATATCGTTTCTTCTGAGGGCATTAGAGTTGATAGAGAGAAGGTTGAGGCGATAGAGTCCTGGCCTAGTCCTATGATGATTACTGAGGCTCGAGGATTTCATGGGCTAGCCTCTTTTTATCGACGATTTCTTCGAAACTTTAGTACCTTGATATCACCTGTGACTGATTATCTGAAAAAGGGATTGTTTATTTGGACTGAGGAAGCCGAGTGAACATTTCTTTTGGTTAAAGAGAGACTCACGAGTGCACCTGTATTAGCATTGCCTGATTTTTAGAAAATTTTTGAGGTTGATTGTGACGCATCGATCGTAGGCATTGGCGCAGTTTTGAGTCAGAAGGGTCGCCCCATCGCATTCTTTAGTGAGAAGTTGAACGAGGCGAAGACTAAATATTCTACCTACGACTTAGAGTTCTACGCTATCGTTCAGGCTCTCCGACATTGGAGATACTACCTGATTCAGCGCGAGTTTGTGCTTAACACTGATCATGAGGCTCTGAAACATCTGAACTCCCAGAAGGAGATCAGACGTCATGCCAAGTGGGCTGCTTACCTGCAGGAGTTCACGTTTCACTTGAAGCACAAATCCGGAATCACGAACCGCGTAGCCGACGCACTTAGTCGTCGCACACATTTATTAGTCACCCTGCAATCGTGCGTTATTGATTTAGATTCACAGCGCGACCTATACGCCACTGATCCGTTCTTTCACGATATTTGGAGCTCATGTCAGCACAGTGGGGCTGATCCCACCACACAGTACGTCGTCAGTGAGGGTTATATGTTTAGGGGCACATACCTTTGCATCTGCGAAGGACCACTTCGAGAGACATTACTTAGGGAGCTCCACTCGTCTGGGTTAGGTGGACATGTAGGCCAGTCTAAATTATACGATCTCGCCAGCGCACGTTATTATTGGCCAAATATGAAGCGTGATGTCACTGAATTCATTAGGCACTGCACCACCTGTCAGCTGTATAAGGGACACACACAAAACACTGGCTTATACACCCCCTTACCGATACCTGAGCGACCATGGGATGACATCTCGATGGACTTCGTGGTAGGACTTCCTCGCACTCAGAGGAAGGTCGATTCTATCTTTGTCGTCGTAGACCGATTTTCGAAGATGACACATTTCATTCAGTGTAGGAAAACTTCTAGTGCTGTACACGTCGCCAAGCTTTTTTTTAAAGAAATCGTTAGACTGCACGAAATTCCTAGGTCGATCACTTCTGATAGGGACACTCGTTTTATGGGATATTTTTGGAAGTCGATGTGGGCCCGATTAGGTACCAAACTCGAATTTAGCAGCGCATATCACTCTCAGACCGATGAGACGACTGAGGTCGTTAATAGGAGCTTGGGGGACCTTCTTAGGTGTTTGACCAAAGAGAATCCAAAACAATGAGATCTTATACTGTCACAGGCTGAATTTGCATTCAATAACTCTACTAATCGCTCAACTACTAAATCTTCTTTCAAGATTGTTTACGGATTCCCTATATCCACATTTACTTGATCGTCACTCCCTCCCGAATCATGAACGTATTTCCTTTGATGCGCAAGCCCATGTTGATTATTTAAAGGAATTGCATAAGTCTATTACTAATATATTGCGAGCGACCTCTGAAAAATATAAATCCTTGGCCGATCGACATCGCCGGGAGTTATACTTTTCAGAGGGAGATTGAGTTTTTGCTTATTTCAGGAAGCAAAGATTCACTCCGGGTACATACCACAAGTTACAACAGAGGAAGTTTTGTTCCTTTCCGAATCCGGAAGCGCATCGGGGAGAATGCCTATCTTCTAGATTTGCCCGCTGAATTCGGTACTTCTCCAATATTTAACGTGGCAGATCTGACACCTTTCTATGGAGATCCACCTAGTTCCAGCCCAAGTCCACCAACGACAGCTCCAGAGTTTCCACCAGACTTAGCTTCAGTGCAGACACCCATTACTGAGGAGATAGACTAGGTTCTTGATGTACGAGAGTTTCACACTCGTCACGGGACATACCAACGTTATTTGGTCTCATGGCGAGGACGAGACATCACAGATAGTTCTTGGATCAACACTGATGAGCTGCGCCGACGCTGTCCAGATCTTTTTATCGCTAGCTTTTGCGAAGTCTCGCTGGGGTCGAGTCCTTTCAACCCCGGGGGAATTGATGCGCCCTGCGACGCATCATAGCCTTTATGCATTTATTTTATTATTATTTCATGCACTCTATTTCCTGCATTTCTTTGTGTTGTTTTCCGACTCATCGGCTTGACCGACCGTTGTGACTTCAATAAAGAGGTCCGGTATTATTAGTAGTAGAACTATATCGACAAACCCAAAATTAATTACATAAGCATAAATTTCAAATTCAAATTTGAAATTTCAAATCTCATCATTTATTGGGAAAGTTCATTTAGAAGAGAATATTTTCAAAAGGAATCAAATTTGCTAGATTTCATGTGCTATAGAGGGAAAGAAATAGAGGAAATTTAGTCTATTTAGCCGTTTAGTGGAGACAAGGGAGACCAGAAAGAACAAGAACGAGACATTTCTCGTTCCCTGTTCATTGCCGGCGAATCCCGCAAGCCCGACACCGAGCCCTCCTTCCAGCAGCGACGTCACCTCCAGCCTTGCGCAACGTTCCGCTCCGTCGAAAGTGCTGGCCGTTTACCCTCGCGCGGAAGCCCGCTTCGTCCGACACGCCACCTGGAGGCGTAGCTCGGCCGCCGTCGACTTCAGAGCCCTATTTCGGCGATCAGGGAGTGGACATCAGGCCGTCGACTTCGACCCCACTTCCGGCCGTGTCCTATTCGCCCGTTCGAACCCGTCCGCAAGCCCTCAGCCCGATCACGGAAGGAAACGGGAAAACCATTCTCTGTGCTTTGATTTGGGTAAACTCGATCCCTCTCCTTGTATTAATATTAAATTTATGCTTCTCTTAATTAATTTATAGGCTTGCCGTTACGTTCACACTGCTAATAATATCGTTATTCCATAAGTTATTTAAATTCAGATTTTGCTTGTGGCCGTGTGGATTCCGTGAAAGGTTCGACTCGTGAACGCGTGAGAGAACCACTCAAGCGAGGTTAACGAACTTCCCAAAGCTCAGAGCGTCGTCGTTTTATTGCGCGCGCAAAAGTCGATTTGGCCGCTCGGCCCTCGTGTTTCTTAAATTCCAACCCTTTTTTTTCTACTTTCATTTAAAAGTAATGTTTTAAAAAATCAAAGTCATGTAAATTTTCTAAACCTTAAATTTGAGATTACATCACAGTCACTGCTTCGCAAGCTTCCCCATCGGTAGCTTGCAAGCCCCGTGCCAACTCCGCTCGATCCGTCCCGCATGCACCTTCTGCTGCGATATAGAGAGCCACAACGATCTTCCTCGAGCCCCATCCGCACTTACCTATCCTTTCCCCCATCCCATCTCTGTTTTTTTTTCTTTCTTTAAAACTTCCACACCCTCACGCTTACCTCTCCTGAACACCTCTTTTTTTTTATTTTTTTTATTTAATTCTCCTGCTCCTCATATCCTACCCGCCCCTCTTTCTATCTATTTTGTTCATTTATTTTAATCTCCCCGGCCCCACTACCACCTTTTCGTGGTTTCCCCCTTCTGACAAACGCAGCCTGATCTTTTTCCTCATGTTTTCTACGTCATTGTTTAATAAATTAATTCATCTTGGATTGATTAATTAATCAATTAATCTGATGAACATTAATATTTGTGTTGCGGATGCGGCCTTCCTCCACTTGATGCTGGTGAATGGTCGACGTCATTTCAGGACTTCATGTCTCGCTTCGATTCCAAGCTTGACCAACTGGAGAAGTCGGGACACTTTGCAGTTCTATTCCTTTCGGTGGAGTCGACATCCCCGTCAGCTCACCTTGACACCCCTTCCATAACAGCTTGACCAGTTCTACCCCACCTCCTGCCGGTCCTCCTGCGCCCTCGGCCCCTGTCTTGCCGGATCCTCCAACCACGTTGTCTTCCGCTCTGTCGCCCCCCGCTCTGCTGGTTTCCGCTCTGCCACTTCCGGCCACATCGCTGCCTCTGCTTTCTACTTCGACAGCTTTGTCGTTGCTGTCCCGCACCGCACCGCCGTCTTTGCAGGACCCGTTCCCTTCGCCGATTTGCGTTTCTTCGGCCACCTTCCAGCCGCTGTTCTCCGCCGGATGGCCGGTCTCGCCGGACCCCTTCATTCTGCCGGCCGCTCTTCACTCGGCCATCTTGCCATTTCCGCCTCCTGCCGCTCCGCCGGACCAGCCGACCCCATTGCTTCAGCCGCTCGTCCTTTCGACGCCGACGCCGCCACACCTCACCGCCAACGCCACCGCGACGCGCTACCAAGCGCTATTTTGGCGCGAAATCAAGGAGCCAGACGAGTCGATCCCGAGCTTGAGGACAAGCTCGATTTGAAGGACGAGTGGAGTGTTATGGACCCCATGCCGTTTGCTATCTAGTATTAGGAGTCTTATTATCTCAATTCGTATTGTATCAGCTTTATTGTATTAGTCAAGGTCGTATTTTATGTTTTTATGTAGCTTGTTGTAATTACGGGATTACCCTTGAGGGCTTGATATATATACGCGCTTAGCCCTTGTATGAAGATTTAAGCAATGAAATATGAACTTTTATCTCTCTAAAATTTCTGTCCCTCTCTAACTCTCTCTACTCTAGGGTTTTCCTCTCATCTTCTTCTCCAAGCTTCTTCTAACATCTCCTCCTCTACCACCATTCTAGGGCTTGCTCTAGTGAAGTACTTTTCTTTTCGTATTATAGCTATTTGCAAATGTTCATAATTTGAGTTATGCCTTGTTTTTTTAAATAATTCTAATACAAGGGATCAAATGTGTCATTGTTCATTTATAGTAACTGTTCTAATTAATAATAACAATGGCAGATCTTAATGGAGAGCTATGAACGTTTTATGAAATTTGTTACTCGGAGCAATGCCGTAAGCCCAACTGTTACTATGGAAACAGCAACTGCTTTGCAGGTACCTAGTTTTGTAGTTAATTTATTCATGATTAATATTTGTCTCTTATTCTCTACTTTTTCCCTTCCAGTTGTTTTTCTTTTTGCTAGATTGATCCTCTTTAACCTTAATAATGTTACTGCGAGCAGATGAAGATTGAGAGAGTGACACGGAAAGCTCAGGAACAGCTTCAAATGGTATTGGAAGAGAAGTGCAGGTTTTGATATTGTGTACTTATTTCTTTGCTTATAGTATTCAACCTTTACTATAATGGGTTACAGTTTTCACTACTACTGAGCCTGAATTATTGCTTCAAATGGTCATTCACCTTGCATGGATATTGCATCAAAGTCGGCTCACATGTCTCATATTCCCCTCGAATTTGCAAGTCAATTATTTTGAATCGATATGAACTTGTAGAGTGGTTACACATAGACCTTGAGCAAGGTGTAGGCCTACAATGATAGCTTCATATTCATACTGGTTGTTGGTGATCTGAAAAGGCGATGACAATGCTTTGCTCTAGGTGAACGACAATTGAACTGCGGAGGAAAAATATCTAGGTCAACTTGAGCACAAAAAGCTCAATCATTAAAAGTTCCAAGGGAGTGGCAGTTGGGAGAGGTTTATTCGCACCCGTGAAGTCGGTTATGATGTCAACAAGCACACGAGCTTTACTATCCGTTCTGGGGATTAAGGTGATGTCAAATTCTCCTAACTCAATAACCCACTTGGCATGCCTGCCTGAACATTCAACCTTCTGGAGGATAGACTTGAGGGGTTGATCGGTGACAATGTGGATCAAATGCGCTCTGAAGTACAAACGAAGCTTTCTCGTGGGGATAAGCATGGTCAAGGAGAGCTTTTCTTGAATTGGATATTTCAACCCCGCTCCCTTCATGGTAACATAAAGAACATGGAAATGTTTGTTATGTTCCTCACGAATAAGAATAGAACAGAACTAACCACTTCGTCCCCGACCTCGAGATAAAGGTAGAGTGACTCCCTTCATGGTCCAGCTAACATAGAAAACATGAGAATATTTGTTTTGTTCCTCACGAATAAGAATAGAACTAGCCACTTCGTCCCCAACCTCGAAATAAAGGTATAGGGACTCCCCTTTGCTATGGCTTTGTAGTAGTGTGGTAGCAAAAAATTGTTTCTTCAATTCCTACAGGGCCTTCTCACATTCGACCGTCCTTTCGAACTGAGTTGATGCCTTTAAACCTTTGAAGAAGTGCAAACAAATTTCGCCACCTTTTGAAGGAAAACTGCTGAAGTTGACAATTTGACTTGCCAACCATTATAGATCTCTGAGGTTGCGGGGGACTTCATCTGGAGAAGGGCGTTGACTTTGTGTGGATTTGGCTCGATTCCTCGCGGAGCAAGTAAATGACTTATGAATTTTCCTCGGTTCACCCCAAAAGTGCATTGAGGTGGTCCAACTTCATGCAATGCTTGCGCAGGGTGACAAATGTTTCTTACAAATCGACATTGTGGTCTTGGACTGTTTTTCTTTTGATGAGTAGATCATCCACATATATTTCAACATTCCTTCCTTTCTGTGGCTTGAAGATGACATCCATAACACGTTGATAGATAACACCGACATTTTGAGACTGAATGATGCCACCGTATAGCAAAAACAACCTTCGTTGGTGATAAACACACTCTTGTGCTGGTCCGGGGGATGCAACTTGTTATGATGATATTCAAAGATTGTGTCGAGGGTTCTCAGGAAAGAATTGCCAAATGCAGAATGGACCACAACATCAATTGGGGGTAGGAATCTTTGGGGGTGGCTTCATTCAGTTTGCGAAAGTTGATACACATGTACCATTACCCGTTGGACTTCTTGACCATAACTACATTAAAGATCCATTCAGGGTATTGGGCTTCTCGCATGAATCCAAGAACTTCTCCACGTCATCCCGTATAAGGACCACCAACTTATCTGTAACCTTCTACTTCATCTGTTTCACCGGACACACACTAGGATGGGTGGTCATTCTATAGCACACTACACGGGGTCAATTCTGATAATGTCGCTAGGTGACAAGGCGAAGACATATTCTCGTGCATGCACTTACTAAGGTCCTCTTTCACCTCCGAGAGCTTTTCATTGATGGCAAAACTCATTTTCCTTCTCCACCTCTTTCTTTCTCTACACGAGCTTGTTGGGCTGGATAAGTCGGTATGAGACGAGACACTTCCTCCTCATAGAATTATTCGTCCACCACATTCACCACTTCAATATAACATATCTGGGACACGACGGGATCTCCCACCATCACATTCTCTTTGTTGGTCGACAAAAAATCATCATCAAGTGACCGGTAGATAAGATAGTGCCAAACGCATTTAGTAATTGTCTGCCGAAGGACGTTGTATGTATCCGGGCCATTGATGATGATGAAGGTGACCAACCTCTCCGTTCTGGCCATGGTAACTTGGAGTTGAATGCATCCCTCTACCTTTGTACGATCTCCAACGAAGTCGACCAACGGTCCGTCACATGCCTTCAGAGTGTGAAGCTCCAGTTCGGCATCCACAAAAGCCATCTTGAACAAGATATTGACTGCACTCCCAATATCTACTATAATGCGTCAAACGCTGGTGTTTGATGATTTCCATGATTATGATGACAACATGGAACAGTTCTTAGACGAGTTCCATATCTGTTGGGAGAATGAGATAGTTCCCATTGACACATGCTGCGTTACAAGGGTGGTGAGGGTGACTTTTTGTTCGTATTTGCTTCATGCTGGCTCCACTTCTCCTCTCCAAGCCGAGATCTCCATTGATGGTGTCGACATCGACATTCGGCTCTTCCGGGGCGACCTGGGAAGGTCCGGTCTCATCACCAATCACCTTTTCCTAAGTCGAAGCGTGTTTCAACTGAAATTCTTACGATTTTTGTTCCTGGATCAACCAATGTTGAAATTTTTGTAGCTGCAGACACTCGTTTGTTGTTTGGTCTGTCTCCCCATGGTATTCGCAATACAATGCCTTGTTCTGCGGACAAAATGGAGGTGGCATAGGAGGAGGGGGTCAGAAGAAATTGGAAGGACTAACAATCTGTGTCATGGGCTAATTAAATGGGGGAAGGATGACTTCTCGAGGAGGAAGGAATGACAAAAAGTTCAATGGTGGAGGTGCTTGTCATGGTGCCGGTGGTGCATCTTTACCACCACATTTAACCTTTCAGGGGATCTGAGGACGGACACTATGTTCTCCATCTTCTCGTCTCGACGACATGGGTCGAGGGGTTGCGTGAGGATCGAGTCGATGCAATGGAACAACCATACTCTCTTATGCATCTATGTGTCTATTGGCAAGCTCCAAAGCTTGTAAATAAGTTATTGTGGGGGGGGGGGATTTAACTGATACTTGAAGAAGACGTCACCGTAGCCCTCTGATCAGAGCGACTTGAGAGATGTTATTGTTTGCTGATTGTACTTTATCCTTCGTTCTCTAAAATTGAGTTACATAGTCCCTCAATATCTCATGCTTGCCGTGCTTCAAGTCTAACATATGACCTGGTCCGTGTTTTAGTCTTTTCAAACTGGCAAAATTTGATGTTAAAAAAAATTGAAATCTCCATAACTCGTAACACTTCTGGTTGGCAAACTGAGGAACCAATCGATCACTGATCCTTTCAAGGAGGCAAAGATGAGTCGACATTTCAGACTTCCAGACAAGCTTCTCACGGCTAGAGCAAATTTAAAGCGCCGCAAATGTGTATTTGGGTTATCATTCTCGTTGTACATTGGTAATTTTGGTTGTTGGAAATCCGTGGGAAAAATCAACTTTAATTTTAGTTGAGAAAGGGGCAAAAAACGCATGGTCTTCCTCCTCTTCAGAATCGTCCTCCACACAAGGAGGTGGAGGTGGTGTGCCGGCTGGTGCAATATGAAGAACAACTGATGGATGGCTTGAGGGATATGATGTTCTAGAAGTAGAAGCAAATGCATTGGGATGTGGTAAAGCAGTATGAAATGTTTACTGAGACTGTTGTGGGATTGGCGGTGGAGTAGATCGAGTGAAGGAACGGAGGAGTTCTGTGATTACTCCAACATATTGAGAAAGAGCCTCGACAGAATGTTGTATTGTGACCAAATATTGTCTTGTGGCGAACTCTGGGGAAGATCAGAGGAATGATTATTTTGATCGGCCATTGTGAAGGAAAGGAAGACCTTCAGATCAGACACTCGTGTCCACACTCACTGTACCCTAGGAAGCACCGGTACGGGTACGAGTTCCGGGTACGATACGTATCTGGTACGGCGGCACGACAAAATTTGAAAACCAAGAATACGGGTACGACATGATACGTTATAACAAATATATATATATATATATCACGAGTGCAATAAATAGTTCTCAAAACATCGAAACATCAAACATAAATCATAACTTAGAAGTACAAGTTCACAAATCAGTGCAACATAACATGAAATTTTCAAACATTAAGCATTCGTAAATATTACAAAATTTAATATCTTATATGTTTAACCAAAAGAGATAAAATTAAACTTAAGTTTACTCATCAATCTATTTTTTCTTCTTCATTGTTGGAGATCAGCATCTTCAATCTCCGGTTAGTCTAGAGAGAATTTAGCCATTTTGTAAATAACTTGCATCGTACCAACACATTCAATACACGTACTTGTAATATAAATGTACTAGTACCAAAAACATACTCGGTATAGATACACAACTTAATTGGACGTACCAAGGCTTCCTAGCATAGAACCAACTTTTGTTTACTCTAGAAAAACAAGCTCCTATCACAATATGCAGAATGATGTGCTAAGTCCAAGTGTGTCCACATATGTATATCCGTCGAGTACCGGGTACGTACCAGTACCAGATACGTATCCGGTACGGGTGCGCTACCTTCGGGGAAGTATCCGTGCTTCATAGACTGTACCAAAAGGCGTTGGACCTCGAATTGCCTGCGAATGGGTCCAACCTTTCTGATTTCTGATGACTATGAATAACAAAAGTGGCTGATGATCTCCAGAGATGCCACCTCATGCCCTAAAGCTTGTTGGCTGAGCTCCCACTCCAGAATTGCCTCATGGTATTCTTTTTCCAAGTGGCGTTGGAAGGAAGAGGGCCACTAGATACGAAGAAAAAAATTCGGTGCTTTTTTGTTCTTAAATCAAGGTATTTATATGCTAATATATTGAGTCGAAGTAAGTGGGATTTTCCACTAGTGAAGGCTCATTTATTGGGTTGTTCTTCCAATCACGATTGACAAAGACAACTTTACCATGTTAGGGTTTGATTTGACATTCAACCCGCTATATGGATGGGCAGATTGTGAGAAAATTTGGTTAGGGGAGGAAGGGCGGGCATGTCTAGGAAAATGGAAAATTGTCTCTAAAATGATGCAAGTAGTGCTTTTATTCTTGGGGTGGAGTGATAGATTCTTGAGAATGAAGAGACAATGGCTTAAAATAAGTTCCACTAGGCGGTTTATCTTCTATATGGCGGAAGTCGAGGCTTCTCACTGAGGTATGGAGCACCCAGATATGGTGGCGGGCATCTCAGAGTGATAAGGAGTATCTCGGTGTGCGTTGTGTGCCATCGTAGAAAGAAGTGGGGGGGGGGGAGGTCACACGACGGTTGTCGAGAAATAGGAAAGCAAGATGGATGAATTCCCGGGCGAGAGGCACATCTCAGTTAACTTGTCATATCAGAAGCGTCCCAAGAAGCCGTCTGTGCATGAAGCTTTTAGTGTGCAAAAAAGTGGTATGTTGTGGAAAGTGGGCTAACAGATTGTGGTGTAGCGGATATCGAGCTACCGTGTCGCGAATGTGTACTTCGGTCCCGTCACCGTAGTGCTTTAGATCTGTAGCAGTGATTTAATGACGATGTGTAAGGACATAAAAAGATAAGGGGTTCTAGTACTTAATACCAAATCTACTTTTGACTAACATCTATCATCATTAATCTTGTGATTTTTCTTAATGGGGGTGTCCACTAAAGTGCATCTAAGCATATCCTTATTTCCTTCAGAAGATTCACAACGTATTTCCTTTGAGAAATTAATATACCTTTATTGGATCTAGCAACTTCAATCCCAAGATAGTACTCGAGTTTCCCTTGTTCTTTTATCTTGAATTTCTTGAAAAACCAAGATTTGAACGCCTCAATCTCATCATTGTCATCTATGTATCCGCAAAGTTATTCAGATAAACCAAGCTTTGAGATTTTTTTTACCCCATCCCTTTGCGTATGATCAGATTATCCCTACTTATAGACAACTGGATCATATCTTTCAGGAATTATCCAAACCAGGTCCAAAGATACTGCTTCGCCATTTAAAGACATTCTCAAACGATACCCCATCTCTTTTTGTTCCTTCCTTATGAACCCAGGAGGGAATTTGACACATGATAAATCTGTAGGTGACTGACACACGTTGCTCGCACCCCATATGAATGCGAGTTATTACAACAAATGCAAAAGATCTACGACCAACCCTAAAATGAATATGTAAGTGCAAGCACACAACATCACACAATCCAAAGAATTTGAAGCCCACAACATAAACCTCAACTATAATGCAAATGCAACACTTTTCAGTCATGCAGTTTGTTCCGACGCACAATTAATTAAAGAACATTAGTTTTAAAGTACCTGCGTATTTAACCTCAATTAAGCACAAACATTCAAAATTAAATAATTAATATGGAACTGAAATTAAAATGCACCAAAATAAATAGTAATTTAATGGTTACTAGTTGGTGTAGGTGTAATTGGTCAAGAGGGCAGTTGTTTTGGGGCTGGGGTGGCTAGCTAGGGAAACAAATGTTAAGAAATTAGGACTAAAAGAGTTGGAAACAGAGGATAGAGACCTCAGTTTGAAACATCCCTATGGTGGCAGAGCAAGAGCATAAGGGGAGATCTTTGCCAGCGAACCTTTGAATAGCGTTTTTCTGAGTGCATGGGTTGGGTGATAGGGAGGGTCCTACCGATCGAAGCCTTGAGCGTAGAACCCCTGATGCATCCTTGAGCCTATCATTCCTCTTTCAAACAATCAGTATGCCGATCCGTACTCTTTGCTCTTCCACGCTCCTGCCAATTTGAGATCATTCGCCCCTTCTGGCGATTAAACTCAATCCACGTTTTAGCCTTGAGCAGAGAAAGCCTAATATAGCCTTGAGCCTATTTGTTTTAGGGGAGTAGGCTTGGGCGGAGAAGGTCTGGGCGGTGGAGTGAGAATGAAGTTGAGGAGCCTTGAGACAGTATGTTGCAATTTAGATTTTATCCCCTCAGGAGATCGTGGAGAATGAGGGAAGGATGCACGATTTTGAATGTCCTGAGGGAAGGATGCGCTGGATTATGTATGGCTGCCAAATATTTGAATTAATAATTTAATGATCTGGATTTATGAGTTTGAAAGTATGACGTTTGCACTGGAATATACATATTATCTTTTAATATACTATATATATTCCCATGTTTTCTTGAGATTCGTAGCCCTACATACCATTGTATGGTTCTAATAACAACGCTATGGAGTTTGTGGTATGTCTAACCAAGATGAATAGAGTTTCTTACATCTACGTTGCGACGTTCATAGACACGTGGTGACATGATTCCTCTAGGTTATTCTGAAATAACCAAGTGTTCACACCACAAAAGCCCTTCTTTTCCTTTTGCCAATAATCTGAAACCCTAAAAAGAAATAAAATAATAACTCATAAAGATCAAGGGAATTGCATTCTTCCTCGTAGGATTAGTTGAAACCCTAAGAAAACTTCTAAAATCTAAGAGGGAAAGGAAGAGAGAGAGGAATCCTTATCCTCTTCACAGAAACGTAAGCCAGGAGATAATCTGATGGTCACAGGAGGAAGAAAAGCAGATCCATGTTCACTGCTTCAAAACAGTCAACGAAACTTTAGGAACATCGTCCAACTTCCATAACTTGAAGAAGAAGTGTGTCGAAGGCGTCCGGTGAGTGGAAAATGGTCTGCATCTCCAATTAAAAGGAGAAGGGACCTAGGTTGTGCTTCTCTCTCCCTCGACCTGTTGTCAATTTCAACTGTCAATGGTTAGATGAGATCTCGAGATAGAGGGGCTTTTACAAAATCAGGATCAGGATCGTAGGATCCTATGATCGGTGTGCTGATTTCAACTGTGGTTCTCGAGGAGGGGCTTACTCGGTGTGCTGGCAGGTTACTAAAGCCGCATAAGATACATACTTGAGATGCAAATAATGTTATCTTTGAGTTCAAATGCTCCAACTAACCTCTAAATCTTGCCAAAATAAATCTCGTAAAGTTTCCCACTAACTTAAATCATATAATTTATTAATTATCTCGTAAAACTAGTAGTAACATGCTAGATACCTCGATCACATTACAACATTGACCATGCTAAATATGATCGGATTGCGAAATTAAAATGTCCACCATACGTAAATTTCGGGTGTTAGAGTTTTAAGTTTTCCATCACTGGGAATTCGCCAGTACTGCATAAAAATATGAATAATCAAATGCTATTAATACAATTTGAAAGTAAATAACATGAAATAAAATGCCAATATCAACATGGTAATGCTTACTGTATATTTTTTATTTGCCCATCCATTACTTATTTTCATAGATCGAGAAGTGGAAACCTATGGATCTAATCTTTATTACCTTAATCCTGAGAGACGTAGACATAATTTAGCCATGAGTTTACAGCGGTAAAGTTGATTTCAGATATCCAACTCATTTCGTTGATGTCATCAAGTAAAACATCGATTTGTTGCCAACACATACATCTTTTAAGGTCATTCTTCTAACAACAATTCTGCTATTTACTGAATTTTCTTTAGAATATGCAAAAAATTTTAGCTTATATATTTTAGTCTCCTGACAAATTTCAATTACAGATTTTCCCTTGATGTTGATTTTGATGCACCAAAAGTTAGAATTCCAATGAGGTCATACCAATCTTCATCTTGGAGCAGCCAGTTTCTTCTGGATTTTGGTCATTTCACTTTGCATACTCGGGTAACTCCTTTCATCAAAGCTTTTAGCAGTGTTTTTGTTTTGAGCTATACCTTTGTTTTGGATTGAAATCAAATGAGAGTTCAGTTTTAAATGGTTTTTGTTTGTATAAGAATCTGCTGATATTTTTTAGATTGTAAATTGCAGTTTTTGTCTCTATAGTATCTCCCGAGTCAATTTGATCATCCAGTTTTCCGTCACTACGGTCACTGAGTTACTCCATTTCTCAGAAAAATCTTTTCATCCTTTGTCAAATCTGTCAAATTTTTCTTGACATAGGGGAATTTTTTTTGTCAAAAATATTTAGGAAATATTGTTTAAAAGCGCGTGTGCCTGCTACGCTGTGTGTGCAATGTACGGCTCCTGCACTGTATTTATCAGTGTTGCAAACAGTATCCTCAATTTTAGTGGCAGGTTGCATGCAAAGAGTGGTTGTGATTTAAAGGACCTATTATAACAACGTTATCATGATTTTAGTCTTTTTTTTATTCAGATTATGACGGCCAAACGACCATGTTTTTGACTACATGCACACAGTAGAAATTTTGGCACAAATGGAATCAAGTCTCTTATTATTGGTGCTGAATGCTGATGTTTGGGGGCACTTAATGTAGATGAATTTCAGTATCGCCTTCCAAATAACAAATATAAACTTGATGGTGAAAGAACTGTATGCTATTGGAAGGAAGCTTACAAATATTTGAGTACAAGAGGCAAGAATGAGACGGCAGGTGCATGAGGGAGAGAGGGGAAGAGGTGAGAGTTGGTGGTTATTATAAATTAGTAATGACAAAGGGAGAGGAAGAGATGAGCTTGATGAGGGAGTGATGGAGGAGGTCACATGAGCTAAAGCTTTCTTTTTCATAAAAAAGTCATCATCCTTCATTAGTACATGACAGCCTCTCTTTATAGGAAGAGGGTAAAGACGTCTTAACTAGCTTATCTACATCTAGAAATGCCTAAAGTATCTCAAATGACATGAAATGGAACATAAATGGCAGGAAATAAAAACATAATGGTACACTCTAAAAGAAACTCAACCTCAACCCTTAAAATTGAGTGTGGAAGTGGCAATATTGTTGCCTATGAGTTTGATCTGCATCCGGGAAATTTCTTTGTAGAATTTTAGTTTGAATCTTTTTCTTATTCTGTTGAAGTGATTTCTATTGATCATGCATATTGGTTTTTGTTACAGTATGTATTTTTCCTATTTTTATTTATGTTCTTTATTTGTATTATTTCCTGTATTATTCATTTGTCCGCCTCCATATATAGAGGGGACTAGTTCTCTTTAAAAAGTCATCATCCTTCATTAGTACATGACAGCCTCTCTTTATAGGAAGAGGGTAAAGACGTCTTAACTAGCTTATCTACATCTAGAAATGCCTAAAGTATCTCAAATGACATGAAAAGGAACATAAATGGCAGGAAATAAAAACATAATGGTACACTCTAAAAGAAACTCAACCTCAACCCTTAAAATTGAGTGTGGAAGTGGCAATATTGTTGCCTATGAGTTTGATCTGCATCCGGGAAATTTCTTTGAAGAATTTTAGTTTGAATCTTTTTCTTATTCTGTTGAAGTGATTTCTATTGATCATGCATATTGGTTTTTGTTACAATATGTATTATTCCTGTTTTTATTTATGTTCTTTATTTGTATTATTTCCTGTATTATTCATTTGTCCGCCTCCATATATAGAGAGGACTAGTTCTCTTTGGAATAATTATTATTATTTTTGATTCTCTCCAACATGGTATCAGAGCATCGACTCCTGGTGCCCTAGCCGCTGTTTCTTCGCACAATTTTTTTCCCGCCTGTCGCTTGGTCGGTCGTCAAGCGCCATACACCCGCTCGCGCCCTCTCCTCTCCGCGTGTCACCTGGTCGCGGTCTTCCAGTGTCGTCCGCCCGCGTCTCAGCCTTCCAGCGCCGTCCGCATCTCGTCCTTCCAGCGTCGACGCCGTCTCGATTTTTTCCGCCGCTCCTCTAGGTCGTATCGGTCTTCCAGGCTTCGCAAGCCATCCAACCAGCTTCTTTTTTTCCGGCTAGCCTCCTTGGGTTTATAGCCCCTCTCCTTCCGGCGCTGGACATGCTGTGAAGCCTTTGCTTCTTTCCGGCGCCGCTTGCCTTTCCAGTCATCTGATGGAGTTGATTTCTATTTCTCTCCTCTTCTACTTCGATCTTTGTTCGGCATAATTGGTCGCCCTTTACTACCTTGCGTGGCGTGTGGTCTCCAGATTTCTATTCTTGGGCCACTATGTCTTCTCTCAGTGATTCCTCCGCACCGATTCCTCCTCCTGTAAGTTCTCTGTGTGGGAGTCATGATCATAATACTTCGTAGATTACTGTTATCATATTGGATAATTCTAATTATCTTTCCTGGTCTCGCTCTATCACACTTGCTCTTAAGAGCCGTCGCCTCTTTGGTTATGTCACTGGGCAAACCAAGGAACCAAAAAAGACTGCCCCTGATTGGCCTCAATGGGATTCCGAAAATTCTGTAGTCATGTCTTGGCTAACGAAGTCCATGCAGGAATCCATCGCTCGCAACTACTTATTTCTGAATACTGCTGTTGATATTTGGTGGCGTGTAGAGACTACTTATTCTCGAAAAGGCAATGCTGCCCAGATCTTCCAGTTGAGATGAAATATATCCTTACTCCGCCAGGGTGATCGTCCTCCATCTGCTTACTATTTGGAATTCACTCAATTATATCAGGAATACGATTATTTCGATTCCATCACCTTTGTTAGCCCTGTTGATGAGGCTATGGTCCGTGCTCGGGAGGATCGCAACTGGACATTTGTGTTCCTTCATGGTCTTCATCGGGACTTAGATCAGATTAGTGTTCAAATTTTAGGCCGTTTGCTGTTACCATCCCTTCCAGAGGATTATAGCATTGTTTAATAGGAGTTTGATCGTCGTCAGACGTTGCTTCCTGACCCAACTCTTGAGAGATTTGCCCTTGCTGCCGATACACCTTCTTTGCGGGGGTCTCGTCCAACCCGTGATTTTAAGCTGAAGGATACTGATAAAGGTCACCACCTCTGTGATTATTGTGGGAAGAACCGTCATACCAGAGACACCTCCATGGTTTTGCTTCCCCGAGAGGTGGTGCTCCTCCTCGTGGTGGCCGTGGTTTCGGGCGCCCCCCTGGTCGGCATACTCCTCTTTCTTCCCATCTTATTGATGTTGCTATGGATATTCCTCCTACTCTACCTGGTGCTGATCCTTCTGCCCTCCCTGATGTTTTCTTGGCTGATGAAGTCCCTGCCCTTTGCCGCATGATGCAAGGTCTTTCTACGGAGTCTTCTGCCTTGTCTTCGTATGCCCATACTGGGACTCCAGGAGTTCACTCTGCTGCTGCCCACTCTTCCACTCTGTTGATCATTGACTCCGGAGCCACCGATCATATAACTGGCTCCGCTTCAAGTTTTATCTCCTATACTCCTCTCTTGGTCATGATAAGGTGAACATTACTGATGGTTCCCTTTCCTCTATTGCTGGGAAGGGCTCCATCTCCTGTTCCTCTCTCACGCTATCGTCGATTTTGAATGTTCCAAATTTCACACGTAATTTGATCTCTATTAGCCATTTGACTAATTCCATGAACTTTTTTGTAACCTTTCATCCTTCCTCTTGTGTGTTTCAGGACCTGAAGACGGGGACGGTGATTTACTTTGGTAGTCTGGTCAATGGTCTGTACGTGCTCGACTCCAGCCCAGTGACACCTCCTCTGGCCCTTCACTCCAGCACATCCGACCTATATTCCTAGCATTGTCGCTTAGGATACCCGTCTATCCCTGCATGAAGCTATTGTGACCTACTATGCCTGCTGCTGTTTTTTCTTCCTTTGTTTGTGATGTCTGTACTGTTAACAAACATTGTCGTACCACATTTAATCATGTTTCGTTGCCAAGTTCAGTTCCTTTTACTGTGATTCACTCTGATGTTTGGGGACTTTATCCCATATCTTCTATTTCTGGCTGTGCTTGATTTGTCCCTTTTATTGACTGTTTTTCTCGCACTACCTCGTTATATTTATTGTGAAAAAAAGATGTATTTCTCACCTTCAAAACATTTTATAACATGATCTCCATCTAGTTTAATGTTAAAATTTAGATCCTCTGCAGTGATAATGGTCGTGAATATCTGGATTCACATTTTGCTGAATATCTGGCTGATTATGACATTGTACACCAAACCACTTGTGTTTATTTTCCTGCTCAAAATGGGTTGCAGAGCTTAAGAATCGTCACCTTTTGGAAGTGGCTCGCTGTCTCTTAGCCACAATGCATCTTCCCAATTATTACTGGGGCGATGCTGTCCTTACGGCCGCGTATCTTATTAATCGCATGCCCTCTCGTATTCTTGGGAATGTCACTCCCCTCGGGACTCTACGGGTGCCTTCCTCTCAGCTCTCTCCTATGGTGTTTGGTTGTGTCTGCTTTGTTCACATCCATCACCCTCCTCCTACCAAACTTGATCCACTAGCTCTCCGGTCTGTGTTTATTGGCTACTCTCTTACTCAAAAGGGGTACAAATGTTTTCATCCTCCTACTAAGAGGGTTTTCGTTACCATGGATGTCACGTTTCGTGAAACTGAGGCCTATTATCCTTCCCCGGGTGACTCTCCTTCTTTGCCCTCTTCGTCTTTGCTCTCCCCATCTGTACCTCTGGCCGTTCCTCCTTTGTATCCCTCACTTCAGGGGGAGTTTCTACCGTCGGAAGTGAGTGATACTCCTGCCCATACTAACAAAGCCATGTCCTATGTGGACAGTTTTGAAAGCTAATTTTTTGACTTTTGAAATGGCATGCTGTTACTGATTGTCTTAACCACTTGTACTTTCTCATAACATATTAGTTCATGCTGATTTAATTTATGAGTGCAGGAAGGTCAACATGATGAGCAGAAGCAAAGTTTGTACACTCGTTTTTATATTTCTGGAAGGGACATGTCTGCTATCTTCATAGATGGTGAATACAGTGGGAAGTCCATGGTTAGTACTGCACTTGAGAGCCATGTGTCTATGGAAAATATAGAAAATGGTAGCCAGCTGTATTCTCTTCTTGATCGTTGTGGCATGTCAGTTATTGTTGATCAGGTATACTTTTGGTAGCACTATGCTATGTGCTGATTTCTCAATTTTTTCGGAGTCAACATTTAGTACATATGTAGCTTTCAATATTTTTTAATCATCATATATAAACATCAAATTGTTCCTATCCCATCCTTTTGTGTATGCTGAACATCTCATTTCCTTGATTGAAGATTAAAATACCCCATCCAAGGTACCCTTCCACAAGGATTTCTGTTCAAGTGCCAAATCTTGGTGTGCACTTTTCCCCAGAAAGATATAGTAGAATTTTGACATTGCTTGATATATTCTATGGCTCAACTGAAACCATCAATGAGAATAGCAGTGATGGTCTCCAAACTGGTCATTTTCCTTGGCTTCCACCAGATCTAGCGACCGAGGCTAGAATTTTAGTCTGGAAGGTATGCCATTATTTGTCTCAGTTATATTATGCTTGATTCTAATACTTACTTTGTGTTTTTTGGAGGGAATTGGCCATTCATTAGCTGAGTGGAAGCCATGTTATGTTGTGTTATCCGGTCTATATCTATATGTGCTGGAGACTGAGTTTTCTCAGACATATCAACGATATTGCAGGTGCATTTGAGTATCATGTCTTTTTTAAATTTTTCCCTTTCATTTAAGCTAGTCCCTTTCATCTTCTTGTACAGGTTTTAGTTCATTTGATATCCTTGTGTTGGTGATTTCATTTGGAAATTTTTACAGTGTATCTGGTCGACAAGTACTAGAAGTTTCTCCATCAAGTATTGGTGGTTTGCTCTTTGTCATAGCTGTTAGTTCAAGAGGGGTTGATGTTCAAAAGGTACACAGACCTTTACCCTAAATTTGTATATCTCTGCCTGATACTTTGTATTACATGCTGTAGTTTTTTATTCCATTTCTAATTGCACTTTGTATGTATCAATTTTGACTATCATGTATTCTATGACGCCGAAGTATTAAATCCCATGACAATTTATTTTTCAATACAGGCTTTAGAATCTGTAAACACGCTGATTATTGAATTTCGAGATAGTGATGAAAAGAGTTCTTGGTATAAAGAACTCGTGCAAGCGACGTATAGAGCTTCGGTATTTTACTCTTTTTTTAATAGTCAAAATTACAGTGACAAGCAACTTATGTTTTTTTCCACTTTCTTTTGTTCATTTTTTATAGACTCCTCCTGCTATGAATATATTGGGAGATCAAATCACTAACTTGTCAGAATCTGTTACACCTCGACATGGTAGCACGGGTCAGGCTGACCTTGTGATTAGTGGCACTCTTGTTGAAATAAAATTGTCAATATATGGACAAGTATGCCAATTTTATTCTGCTCTCATATGATAGTTTTTTCTAAATGTGTATTATTAGCAATGGACAACGATATAATCTGACTGATTTCATTTTTCCCTGTTTAAATTTTTGGCAGTATGATGGAAATTGTGGAACTTCAAAAGAAGATTTAATTTTAGAAGTCCTTGGTAGTGGAGGAAAGGTTTGTTTCTTTGACAGAGTATTTATATGTATTTGTTTCCAGTGAATTTCAATTTATATATATTTATATAGAAATTTATAAACTTATAAATTCGGAATTTCATTTCAATTTAGGGTATATTAAAGCGAAGTGGCAGAAACCTGTTAATAATTGTGCCATGAACAGCATGTTATAGGAAAATATTACTAATAATTATCATAAATTTGTAAGTATAGGGAATGCGTAAACTAATATAATACTTGTTAGTTGAATAATTATGTCCTCCTTTCTCCTCTCAACTGCCTCCGCAGAATTCCCCTTGGATCATGCCTATTAGGTTTCAGCAGCATGAATATGAGTATATTAGGATTTTCCCGATTACCAAATTATACTTGATTTAGTATGATTACCTAAATTAGGACGTACTTTGTTCCGTTCTTAGATATAAGTGTTTCAAACGTGCACTACTTATGGTAAATAGATGTACAAGATAGCAACCAGGAGCAACATAAGTTGCGGAGATTAATTAGCAACTTAACTTCTCTTTAATGACATGCTAGCCAATATGTGTTTCGTTCCATCATGTCATTCCGCAAAATTTTCTGTGATGTTGCTTTCAAATTTGTTATCACAATCTAGCCCATTTTGACTATCTCGTGATCTTTAAGTCTTCTAGATTGATCTTCAATCATAGTACAAATATTCATTAAGTTATTAATTGAATTTTTACCTCAACACTTGATCTTGCCCAACATTTTTTTTTACTGTTTTGTTCTCCACATGATATAATTTCCTTCAAGAAAGGTACAACACCCGTAAGTCAATCTTCTGTCTACCTCCACAATGTAGTCGACATATGCAGTATAACTCAAGAATAGCCCCATATTCTTTCTGAGATAAACCCTTGAGTCCTTTTAAGATTCTGCAACAATTGGTTTAATGTTTGCATGTGAACTTCAAGTATCACTCTAGTATCTTAAGCCATACAGTCTTGTATGAAATTGATAGATGAATCTTACTATGCGCTGATACATATCTCTAACTACAGTTTTATCCTCCGCCTCCTCGGATTATGATATGATCTATGCGGGTGCATCATTGCCTTCGCTCTTACTTTCCCATGATTTCAAGTGATAATGGAAGGTGAAGGTTGCAATTTACTTCAACCCGAAAGCTTGAATTTCGTCAATTTAACCTTCGGCAGACTTTATGTTATCATTCAATCATATCTAAACACTCAGTGACTCTAAGTTTTAAATTGACATACTTTTATTGAGATGTTGTTGTCTCTTTGCTGCAGTGTTTATTATGGCGATTGACAACACTCGCATGTTTATTCCCGCAGGAGGGGGTGATCAATGACCCATTTGGGCGATCCGAGTCCGCGGATGGTCCTTGATGGCCATTTCGAGTCTTTTCTATATATTATTTTATGTATTTTATGATATATTTGACAGCCGATCGACCCGATCATTATTAGCCGTTCGATCAGGGTACCCTAGCTCTTATTCCCCCCCATATATTCTAGCATGTACGACAAATTTAGGATCGGTGGATTGTGGTTTTGCGATCCCGTCGGCTCTCGGTGGACTTTGAGTGGTTCTCTCCCTTACGTGCGTGACTTCCGACGCCTCCCTGCTCATCCCAAGCCTCGGTAAGCCCTCTCCCAGCGCTCCTGCTCTTCCCCAGCCCCGTCCGCCACCGTCTAGCCCTACCTCCGCCCCTCCTCTTCCCCAACCCGTCAGTCCCCTACCAGCCCTACCGACGTCCCTCCCTTCTCGTCTCCCTGCTCCATCAGCCCCCTCCAACCCTTCCACCGCCACCCAGCTCTTCCCTTACCCCGGTATACCATCCCACCTCCCCTAGATTTCAGTCTCCCACTACCTGCAGCCCCCCCATCACGATAACCCCCAATCTTCCCTGTCCAGCCACTGCAACCCCTCCCATGGAGTCGTCCGACGCCCCAAGCCCCAAGTGTTAAAACTGAGTACCAATTTCTGTGGAGTTCGGACCCTTAGAAAAGGGGTGACCGCACACTTACTTCTCCTAACGAGCTTGAATGACTGAAGACTTAGAACTCAAAACTGATCCAAGGCTCCAACACGGAGGTCCCACCACACACCCGGAAGATCTTAGAGCGTTTCCCCTCCTTAGCCAGTGCTGAGCTAAAGGCACCTCAAAAAGCGCTAGAAAACCAGAGAATGAGAAACTTGAAAGCGTGCCTTTTGAGGTACCCCCTTGGATCTATTTATAGATTTTTAGGCCTTTCCTGCAAACAGCGCAACTCCGCTGTTCTAAACGGCTATATGCATCCCAAAAAATGTCTGTCAACAGCGGAACTCCGCTGTTCAATGAGAATATTAACAGACCAAATCATATTAATCATAAGATATCTGCACCCCACTCATGGGGAGGATGCGAGCCAGCTTGCCAGTCACCCGGACGGGTGCGGACCGCCTCCCGCAGCTCGTCTGTCTCTTAGGCGAATCCTGATTCCTGCGGCTCGCCCCGCCTCTCATATGGAGGTGGGCCGGTTTCCCCGGCTTGCACGCCCGCTTGGCGGATGCGGTGCCGTCTTTGTTCGCCCGGAAGGAGAATAACTTGCGGAAGACCGCAAGAATGAACTCGATCCGCTCTTCCCGCAAGAAGCAGGCGAACGCGACCACAACGGCTACAGAGTTGGGGGTCAGCTGGCCATGGACGACCCCAAAGTACTTCAATATCTGTCGAACCTCGGGCCATAGGGGAAGCCGGAGGCCCGCATCAAAGTGGGCGATGGGGATGGCGAGCTCAGCGTCGGAAAGGTCGTTGGCCTTCTCCTCCTCTCCTGGACGCCTCGCCTCAAACCCGGGCGGAATGAAATTGGCGACCACCGAGACGAGCTCGTTCTCGGTGAGGGTGGCAGATAAGAAGGGATAATCGGAGAAAGTCCATGCGCATTTGCTTCTCCCCTCAGCGTCACCACCACCTCCTCCCATCTCGCGATCCGATAAGCGGGTTGGACGCTGGAGTTCTCGCGGAAAGCGGCGAGCTGAGAATCAAGTGCAGGAGCGAAGGAGGTTCGGAGTTGAGTTAATGCTGTAGGTAAAGGTAGAAAGGGGGGGGGGGGTATTTATAGAGAGGAAAAAGGTGGGAAAGCTCCTTTTTGGCGGGAGGTGTGCGGATAGCAAAAATATGGTTCGACGCTTCGATATCCCAGCCCGTCCCCCTTTATTCCTTCTACTTACTCACCGCGGTCCTATGAGAGCTATGCGACAACGGGATAAGAGGCGAGCGAGGCACGCTGGCTCGCATTCGCCTGAGAGGCGAGCGAGGCACGCTGGCTCGCATTCGCCTGAGAGGCGAGCGAGCCACGCTGGCTCGCATTCTCCCGAGAGGCGAGCGAGCCACGCTGGCTCTTATTTGCCCGAGAGGCGAGCGAGCCACGTTGTCTCGTGTCCTCCCGAGAAGATAGACAAGCACGGTAGCTCGCCCACACCCGCCTTAGAAAATCTAACCCTTAGCAAGCAGTAAATGAAAAGAATTAATATACATAGGCCCATTAGCGGGCGAGCAGTTCCAAATAATAACAGAGGAAGTTCAGCACTCCGAGAGAGAGGGAAAGTAATAAATAACAAGGTTCTTAATTAGGTTTTTGCGAGCTGCAAAACAGGTGCGACCCAGGCCTGCGGGCCGACAGCGGGGAGGCGGAGGGATCTGTATTGAATCCACTTTCATTTGCCCTGCCTTCGCACCCCGGAATAAGGCGGTAGGCGAGGATAGAAGTATTCGCGAACCGCCAGCAGTTCCCGCTGGGCCAGGTCAACCTGATCCGTGGCATGCCTGAGTCGCTCCTCTGCCCGCGTGATGTGTGCTTCTGGTGAAGTCATCCCGTCGCCGTCTTCCGGGCACCTCACGCCCTCCAGGACCGCGAATCGCTCCTCCGCCTTCTCCTTGTCGTTGTCCACCTTGCCGCAAACCTCACGCAGCATCAGGGAATGCTTGTTGAACAACCGGGTCACCCTCCTCTTCATTTCCTCAGCATCCTGAGGGTCGCCCAAGCATTCAGTGATGCGGTCTGAGGAAGGAGGAGGCGAGTACCCCTCGCTGATGTCAACATCAGATGACGAGATTACATTGAAACCTGTAGAAACAAAGGAAAGGTCGCAAAAGGCAGGTGGACAGTCATAAGCGAGCGAACACATAAACTCACCCGGGGTCGGCACGCCCCTCGCGCTGGTATGCAGGCAGGAAGGACTTAGCTGGCCCTGGAAGTGCTCGCCTTCAAGAGTCGAGAAGGATTTCCCCAACCCAGGGCAGATCGACAATTGAGGAACCTGCGGGGGCAGGTCGGCGGCCCCTGGAGTGGAAGCAACAAAAACAAATGATACGTAAAGTGTGAATGAACAAGGAAGCAGAAAAGGAGTCGAAGACTCACCTGTAGTCGTAAGAGGAATGGTCAGGACCGCGAGAAGGGCGGATCCATAGCCGAAGGGCTGGCGACCCTCTCGAATGCACGCGGGGAAGAGCGTCTCGACTCCATTCCCCCAACTCCTTCCTCGCGAGGCACCTCCTATGGGAGAAGTGTCAGAATCAGAGTGACATAAAATCAAATAAAGCGGAGGCACCCCGACCGAGGATGACCTTATTCGGCGCCTTCGTATTGATGCACCATCCTTCGACAGTCACGTGGATCCAAATGCTTTTAGCGACTGGCTCATGGGCATGGATCATTTCTTCGATTGGTACAAGATGAGCGATGAGCGGCGAATCCGGTTCGCCAAAATGAAGTTGTTGGGACAAGCGAAGATGTTTTGGACTAGCGTTGAGAGATCGTTAGAGAGAGACAGATACTATCCTATCACTCGATGGGCTGAGATGAAATAGTGGCTGAAGGACAAATACCTTCCCGCATCGTATCGAGATTCGCTCCTCGACCAACTCTACGCACTGTGACAGGGAACACTTTCTGTAGCCGATTACATGTCACGATTCGACGAGTTGATAGTGAGGAGTGATATACTCGAGGAGCCTATTGCGACAACTTCTAGATTTAGTGTTGGACTTAAGGTCAAAATTCAGAGAGAGTTCATTCCTCACTGTGTAGAGACGGTCGAGCAAGTGTTCCAGCTTGCACTTGAGTATGAGAACTATTTACGCCTGCAGGTCCGAGACAGGCTACACATCGGCCTGACACACCTCCCCACATCCCAACGGATGCAAAGGGCAAAGCAATTGTTCCGGGAGCCCTCAGACCTGGACCCGACCAGTGTTATCGGTGCTCGGGTCGAGGACACATTGCTGCTCAGTGTCCCACTAGGAATCTGTTGATCGGGGATGAGGTAGATGACACGGTAGTGGAGGAGATCACCGTCGAGGTTGAGGACGGTAGGGAGAGCGACGTTGAACGATCGTTAGTGTTGGGAGTTATCCGACGCCTCCTTTACACCCCTCGTGCGGAGGAGGAGAAGAAGAAGACAGGGAGCGGAAGCCGAGGCAACGAAAATAACATCAGGTTAGGTCCATATTTCTGGTGTCAAACAAAGGAAAAAAAATCAGTAAGAAGAAGAAGACAGGGAGCGGAAGCCGACATGGCGTGGAAGCCGACCTGGGAGCGGAGGCTAGGTCGAACCCGGGATGATCGACGGGTGCTGCAGAACGCGATGTAGAGACGGGATGCGTAACACGATGATCGACGGGATGTAGAGACGGGATGCAGAAGTGGAACGATGTGGAGGTGGACACCGAAGTCCTAATCGTCTAAGGCTCTGATACCATTGTTGCGAGAAAATTAAATGACTTGAATTAAACGAGGAGACCCTAATCCCCTCTATATATGGAGGCAGACTAGGAAAAACAAGAAAAAAAATACAATAATAATAATGCGCATCTCAACACTTACATAATGGATATAAGAAGATGAAGTTCTTGCTAACCTGAGAGGAAATACCTCAATAAATCACTGCTAAAAGATTTTTGTTGGAAAGGAGTTTCACTAGATAGGATCTATGATGGAAATGCATCACATGAGGGGTCTATGATGACATGAGGAAGAAGATGCTGACTAAGAATTACATCACCGACATCAAATAAATTGTTGAAGGAAAGAAACTGGCTAAAAAACCATGTCTGGAAGGCAACATGGCCACAAAACTATATTTTTTTCAAAGTTGGATGGCAACAAAACCACAATAATAATAATAATCTTAGGTAAATAAAATCAATAATATGAAATTTTGGGAAAGACAACATATTGAAATGAGTGCAAGGACAAACACTTTGTTTTGCAATAAACGGTGGTAACACGCCGTGTTGTTAGAGGTGCAAGTACACACGATGGGAGTCACAATTCTGCTTATTTATAGGGTAACCTGTAGCAAAAGAAAACTCAATTTGATTGTTATGGGCAGCGGAGATACAAGGGCGTTGAAACCCTAAAGCTTGTGAAAGGAGAAGAAGTTGAGGGAAGGGAGAAGAGGAAACCCTAGAGGGAGAAGAGTGGTTAGAGAGAGAGAGAGAGGATTTTAGAAAGAGAAAGAAACTTTCATATTTTCATTGCTTAATTCCAATACAAGGCAAGCCCCCCTTAAATAAGGCGTCAAGGGCATGTGTGAAAATACCTGATACAACTCAATACACGAAATATTAAACTAATACAAAAGGCTACATACGACTCGATACACATAATTCTAATATAATAAGATAAGTGACGGAGGACCCGTAACACTCCATCCGTCCTTCAAAATGAGCTTGTCCTCAAGCTCGTGCTCCATGCGGGTGCTTGATCATCTAGTACCTTGACCTCCCTCCAGAACAACGCGCGGTAACGCGTAGCGGCAGCAGTGGCGTCGGTGAGGAGCGTCGGCGCCATCAGGAAAGTGGGCGGCATATGGAATGGCTGCGTCGGGGCTAGTAACAGCAGCCACACGGAGGTCGGAGGGCCGACATGCAGTGGCAGGAATGGATCCGTCGGTGGAGCAGGTACCGACCAAAGAGGTGGTAAGGCGGCCGATGGGAGCGGTATGACAGGGGTCGGCGGAGCAAGAGCCGACGGAAGCGGCGATGAGTCGGCCAGAAGAATCGGTGATGAATACGTTTGAATGGAGGCAACTGTGACAGGCGAAGGCGGCTCAGCTGGTGGTTGTGGCGGCACATGATACGGTGGTGATGGTGGCACAAGTCGCGACGATGGTGGAGGCACAAGCTGTGCTGGCTGGGGGGGGGGGGGGGTTCGACACAAGAAGAGGTGGAACGCCGAAGTGTTTCGAAGTTATCAATTTGTCGAGTGTGATGTTGAGGCGAGATCTAAATGTATGAAATGCCTCAGACATCTTCCACAATATCGAACAAAGGGCGGCTTCGTCCGCGACACTTATTTTTAAGTCGCAAAGTTGTATGTCCAATGTGATTAATTGAAGGAGGAATTTATTAAGAGATTTCTGAGTTGGGGAAACTCTGCTGGCTGTGCAGGGGAGAGTTATGATGGTGGGTCCTAAAGGAAATAAGAAGGGAAATAAAAGGGAGGAGAGAGAGAGCTGGGAGTAAGACAATTAAAAATAAAATAACAAAGGCAGCTTGTATAGAAGAAAAAAAAAGAAAAAAAATAGTGGAAACTGGAAAGACTTGGGGATGTGGGACCGGTCTGCAGGTGATTGCAAATGGCAGAAAGGGTAATGATGAAAGTGATGCTACGGGCGTAGGGCTCGAGCACTGTGCGGCTCGAAGAGGAACATGCGCGGGAGGAAGAAGAGAAGTGGAGGACTGTACGGCTCACGGAACTGGAACGAACTTCCCTTCCGGTGAGGAGGAAGCAGTACCCGTTGATGAAGCCGTGTCTAGGAGGTTGCGTCTGCTCTGGATGACGGAGAGCTAGCGGTTGCCCGCGGCGGGGCTTGCAAATGCGTTTGTTGATCTGGTGCGGAACTTTTTTGGCGGCGCTGGTCAAGGTGGAGCAGAGTGATCTGGTGCAGAAGCTGCGGACGGGTCGGCTGGGCGGACGACAGTGGCTCGAGGGGGAATCGGTCTCGGCGGATGGGAGGACGGTACCCTCTGATACCAAGTTGTTATGGGCAGCGAAGATACAAGGGCGTTGAAACCCTAAAGCTTGTGAAAGGAGAAGTTGAGGGAAGGGGGAAGAGGAAACCCTAGAGGAGAAGAAGGGTTAGAGAGAGAGATGATTTTAGAAAGAGAAAGAAACTTTCATATTTTTATTACTTAATTCCAATACAAGGCAAACCCCCCTTAAATAAGGCGTCAAGGGCATGTGTGAAAATACCTGATACAACTCAATACACAAAATATTAAACTAATACAAAAGGCTACATACGACTCGATACACATAATACTAATATAATAAGATAAGTGACGGAGGACCCGTAACATTGACACCATTAAAAAATCAGGTATACATTTTCTATATGAGCTCCACTAATTCATCGTATCTTGATGTGTTCGTCATGTTTGTGCTAACTACTCATCACTGTCATGTACTTGAGAAATTAAAATTTACATGTACCCAAGTTTATACCATTCATATTTGATTTATTTTTATTTGGATATAAGTATTTTTCCCCAAGTTGTTCCCTAAGCCTTATTTTCCCCTATAAATATGGTCATTGACCTCTTCAAACCTCATTTTTTATATTGAATAAATGTTTTCTTAGAGAACTCAACCATGAGTTTGAAATTGTGGATTTGACAATACATTTAACGACAACTATTGCACACTATTTATATCTTTTCGATCCTACATTGTTCCATCAACGAGCTAGCAACATAACCACGAGTTTTGACCACAAACCATTTCATTCCTGTTCCGTCATAATATGCAAGTACACATATCACCATCATCACATTCAAGAATTCACATACACACACAATGTTGACCTAGATTTATCATGCACCGTGTCGAGAAGCTCGCACCCGATCATAATCGAGTGTCAACTAATTATGTAGCTAATCTCGATTTCGTGATTCTCCTTTGAATAACACAACGTAGTCCTTGTTGCTCAACTTCCGTACCTTTTAAGAAATAGATACTCCTTTTTTGTGACTTATTAACGACACGATCCTTCATTCTTTTGTCGCGCTCGACCACGATTTCTTTATCTTTGATGTCAACAATGCAACAACTTCTTTCAATGCCTCCCTTCGATGATGATGTCCTATGCCATCGTCATCTTTCACACACCACAAAAGTCTTCTGATGTGTGTTACATACACTAGCAAGTGCCTTGGTTGTAACGACTGATAAAGTAGATAGGTAGATGCCAAATTCATGAGGATTAATTAAATTTTGATGAATACTTGAATTTTACTTAATATGAAAAAAACTAAGATTAATTGAGTGGTGAATTGATTTAATTTTTAAAATAATTTAAAAATAAAACTATGTAATTGTTAGAAAAAATACTCATTCAATTGCTAGTCACCATATAGAGAAACGATATATAAAGGAATTGCATGGTCCACACTAGAGCTGTCACGGTTCAAGTTCGGTTCCGGTTTTATTAAAATCGTGATCCGAACCGCTAAGGTAACGATTTTTCAAATT
Organism: Platanthera zijinensis; assembly: GCA_039513925.1. Lineage (NCBI taxonomy): Eukaryota > Viridiplantae > Streptophyta > Magnoliopsida > Asparagales > Orchidaceae > Platanthera > Platanthera zijinensis. The sequence continues at coordinate 136,711,768 of CM077092.1, forward strand.
AGAACCAAAACCTTATTTGGTTTGACCAGTTCCGGTTCTGATTCCAGCTTAATTTTTGGAACCGCCGTATCAACGGTTCCGGTTACGGTTCAACAAGAACCAAAACCAAACCGACTACTAGCGGTTCAGTTCTATGCGGTTCGGTCTGGTTCCAATCGGTTCCAACTAGAACCAAAATCAAACTTGACAGAATGAATGAGGGAGGTCAAAAATAAAATACTTGAGGGAAAAAATAAACTCGTTAGAATTTTTGCAAGAGGGAATTCGAAGTATGAGACCCGGACACAAGAATTTCGCGTTATATCAAGGGGAAGTACTTTTTTGTGTAATATAACACGTAGAATTGAAAGTTAAAAATTGAAATTGCAAAATCACAAAACTGCACCTGACCGTATTGATTTTAAACTGCAACAAACGGTTTGGTTGTGGAGCGGTTTCATTCGTTACAAAACTACATAGTTTGCAGTGTGGTTTTTGGCGATGCAAAATCTATAAAATTGCGTCACACTGTTGTCATCATTCGTACCGACTTCTTCTAGTGAGCCTGACATTCTAATTATCGCCAATGAGTATAGGTTATCTTCACTTTTTCGTAGCTTTGTCGTCTCCTCTTTGGCTAATGGTTCCTTCCTCTTCGATTATTACTAGACATCAATTGCAGGTATTCATGTTATAAATCATTTTGATATTATTTTTCCTTTTTGCCTCTTACTTGACATATATTAAATAATATTCAGAATTTGAATTCCTGACTCCCGAGAGCAGAAATGAACCGTGAACCTCCAATATACATTCAAAAATTCAAAGATCACGATCTTGTAACGTTGATGCATTGTTCAAATCGCACCACACTCCTTTGGTGTTGTATGATTTTGTTCAGTTCAAAACCGACCCCCTTTGGTACAATGGTAATTTGAGTTCAAACCGGTGCAGTTTTATCTTAAAAGTAAGTATAGATATTATAGAGAGATTATAATAAATAACAATATTATAATATTATTGATTCTAATAAAATATTAATTATAATAAAGATATCTTTAAAAAAATAAAATAAACGGGTCGCTGTTCGGTTCTGCTTCGGTCCGGTTCGGATCTAAAATTCTTGAAATCGCTTGAGTCTTGTATGTTGCGGTTCCGGTTCCGGTTCCGGTTTCGGTTTGGATAATAAAATGAAAGAACCATATCCGGACCAATGTTATTCACGGTTCCAAAATTCAAACCGAAACCCGGATAATTAGCGAACGGTTTGGTCCGGTTCTTTGCGGTTTTGGTTCGATTCCGGTTCGGTTTACGGTTTTCGGTTTTAAGAGGCAGCTCTAGTCCACACACAACTATATACAACATGAGACTATTATAAATAAACTTAAATTACTAAAACATTAACACTCCCCTTCAAGCTAGATCATATATATCAATTATGGACAACTTGATACATATGTCTGAGAAGGTAGGCGAAATAACCTTGATGATGTAAACTATAACAAAATTCAAAATTAGGACTTACTATCATTTTTTGTTCTAGTGGTACGCATTCGCTCGTCGATTAATCAATATGAAAAGTGTTAATCTAAAATTTTTGTTGACTTAACTATATGGTTTTAAAGTTTCGAGACAAGTAATTTAGTTGCCCAAAATTAATTTTCCTCCATAGTAATATGGAAAAGATGATAATAAAAAATGGAACAAATATTTTGAGCAAGCCCAGTTGTTTTGATTACATAGAACACAAACAATAATACACTAATTCAAATGAGCATAAATTATACGATCAAGTTTTGTGATTACATGGTTCTCTACTTCAGTGAGAGATCAGGTCCGATGAGGTATGAGAGTATCTTTTGAAGACTAGGTTGTATTACCTGGGTTCTCTGGTTGCGATGAGTTTACAAATCGAGAGTGTTGCGTGCAATTCAATTGTGTGGTTGGCTAAGGAGTACTGAGGGTTTCAAAATATTGTATGTGTAAGCTTGGTGGAATGTTGGACGGAGACTATAGGGGCACTCAGTGAATGATTGCGAGCTAGGAGGGTTACCGATAGGGGTGAAACTCGCGCGGTTTGGTGCGGTTTTAGCTAAAACCGCAACCGCACCGAAGAGGGTCGGTTTTGGACTTTACAAAACCGCACCGCATCCAAACCGTGTAGTGCAGTTTGCCATTGATGCAGTTTGGAGTCAGTTTTTGCGGTGCGGTTTTAGTTTTTGCACATTTTCAAAACTTATCAAAGAGCGATAATAAAAAAATTAAAAATGGAAATGACCCATAACCGTCTTTAGTAAGATAAATAACAACAATCTCTCGTAAGATTATGTGGATGATAGCAGACTGACTAAACATATGCCAAAAAATTTAATATGGAAATGACCCATAATAGTAAAAATTATTAAATGGATTGTTCACATGCGGATAGATTACAAAAATCTATAGACCCTCGTCACAAACTGATATACTTAATTGACTACAGTTAAGAAAAGTATAACACAAAATATATAAACTTTATTAAATAAGATAAACATTATATCGTCAACTACAACTCAACATCAATAAAAACAGTGCAAGAAATAAAAATTATAAGATAAATAAAATCATTTACCTCATGTTAAATAGTCAACTATAACTCAACATTTACCACTTCAAGATGATCTCATAGGAGTAGGTGGCTAAGTCTCTGCAACACTAGGAAGCAATGGTGAGGATTACCTTGAACCTTGAAGTCGTCGCATGTCGCTCGCGTCGCCGTTGCTCGCGTCGCCGTCACCCGTCTTCCCTAGGGAAGAAATTCAGAAATGACTCAAATGAGATGGCGTGCGGTGCAAATCGGGAGAAAGCACGGGATAGGGTTGAGTGTTATTAATATATCATAACATCATATATAATATATTAATATGTAGAGTATTATACATATATCATATAAAAAATGGAAATGACCCATAATATTTTTGTCGGTAGTGTTAACTATTGCAGTTTGTAACTTTGTATAAGAATTAATATAGGTTAGAATTATATATATTAATTAATATAAGATATATAAATAATAAATTAATTTATTACATATTTATAAGATATAAAAAAAATTATTATAATCAATGCGGTGCAATGCGGTTTATGCGGGTTTGTCAAGGCAAAAACCGAACTGCACTGCAAACTATGCGATTTTCCAATAACCAAAATCGCAACACAACCACACTGTTCAGTGCGGTGCGGTGCTGCGGTTTTTTGCGGTTTCGGTTTTTTATTTTCAGGCCCAGTTACCGACACCTATACATAACTAGGGGTTCTAGTAGTTTGATGGGTTGAGGAGGTCTAGATAGGCAGCCCTTAGTGCTGGAGTGGAGGCTGGATTGTTGGGGGTTTTACTAGATGACACAACACTTGTGCACGCAGCGGAAATAGAGAATAAGAAAACCCAAAGCGTTCAGATCGGTCATATTCATGAATCAAGAAGTAAAACTTGCTGTAAAATAGAATTACCTTTATGGGATTGAGTCAATGCTCAACCTAGATGCTCCAGAAAAATCAGCCGGCTTCACAACGACTCGAGTCCTAAGCGCAGAAAGAATCCTCTACAGGAAATCCACATGATCGGGAGAACCCACAGCAGCTTTTCACACAAGTGCTAGGTCGGGAGAGGACACTCAGCGTCTCCACAGACTGCTAGATTTGTTAGAGGAGAGGCGGTAGCGACACTCGCCGGGATCGGGATCGGCGAAGGCGGAACGACATCCGTCGGCTTTCTAGGGTTATCGGTCTTTCACACAGTAACGGCTCGTGTGCTTAGACAGAATGATTAATCGCATACTCATACTATAGAAACCCTAAAACATCTATTTATACTTCAAGAGATAAATAGAACAGCTCCGCCGCTATCCGCAGACCAAAGGCTAAGAATCCAGAATTTCGGCTAGACAACCCTTGTCTCGACGAATCGTCGAGTATCCATGGCATATACGATGAATCGTCGAGTATCATCTTATACTCGACGAATCGTCGAGTATCCATAAGATACACGACGAACTCAACGCCTACCTTCAGTCGAATCAACACTTGACATCGCCGTAGGGCGTTGAATGGACACAACGCTGTCAACGCTTTCTGCGCCATGACGTTGAGTGCACTCAACGCCCAAGGCCAGATTCGTCGAATGACGTTGAGTGAACTCAAAGCACTCAACACCTAAGGCCAAATTCGTCAAATGGCGTTGAGTGTGCTCAATGCACTCAACGCCTAAGACTCAGATCCGTCAAGTCAACACTTTGACTCGACGAATCGTTGAATGGACCCAACACACTCAACACTTAAGTGCAATATTTGACGAATCAACTCTTTGACTCGACAAATCGTTGAATACACTCAACTCACTCAACGCCGCCATTCGACGAGTCAACTCTTAACTCGATGAAGACGTTGAGTGGTCTCGACACTTTTGCCTTCGAATATTTTAAGCCCTTTTCAACTCATCATATGAGCTATACCATACAGATCCAATCTCCCAATTTCTCCACAATCTTATGTGCGACTCTGATAGGCTCATACTGAGTTGGCAGTGAGACTACATGTTTAATCACTTCTAGTTCACAATGGGAACACCAACATCCTCCCACTTGATCTTGAAAGTATCAAACAAAAGTTTCACAAACAATGAGCGACATCTAGAAATACATCATTGCTCCCCAAATATTAAGAGTTTATAAACTCAAAAGCCATTGCGATCGATGTTACAGCGTTGTCATGTCCCTTCGTCCCTTACATCCGGAAAGAACTAGAGGTATAGACCGTGTCACCCTCATAATCATTCAATCACAGTTTCCTGATCTAGAATGAATTTCCAAAATTGGTGTGCCCAATATTACATATTGACTCAACCATGCATGACCATGCATTTTGCAGTCCCATTCCATCAATGGGCCCTTGGATGCAACTCCTATCATAAAGGATGATAAATCTCATCTCTGCTCACACGCAAACACCCAAATGATTCGCAACGTACCCAATACCCACCTTTATCATCCAACTTTCTCAAGACTGGACTTTTGATGACATCAAAACACACTCTTCCTCACTCGATGAAAGTTGTAACTTCAGATCAAAGGATCACAAACACCATTGCCACTTGAGTCATACTTGTGACACGTTCATATAACAATCCACAAAGTATTCTCACGGTGGGTCTGTATAGTACAACTTGTTCATAACAAGTACCCATGTGATGACTTGATTCCTCAATATCATGACCTGTGAGGACGAGTCATCAGTCAACACACATGCTAGTCTTAAAGGTATCATCATCGCCCATAGCTTCTAAGATGATACAGCGACCAGAGACCTTCAAGAATGGAGCTTCTAATAACATAGGTTCTCACATTCAAGCTACTACTTGACCTATGAAAACAAACATTTTAAGGACATTTATACAGTTAACTACTCTATCACAAGACTTTAACTAGAGTTGATCATTCATGTATCGTATACCCATAGATCTAATATGACTATCATGCTTTCTCTGTGCGAGAGGCTTTGTCAGTGGATACGTAATGTTCTTCTCAGTCGGCACTCTGCTAATGCTTACATCTCCTCGATCACAATCTATCGAATTAGATGGAACTGCCGAAGTATGTGCTTGGAACGCTAATGAGATTTAGGTTCCGAAGCAAGTGCAATTACACCGTTGTTCTCACATTAGAGATCTACAGGACGAACAATGCTAGGAACTACATCTAACTCGCCGATAAATTTTCTAATCCATACAGCCTCCTTCGCTGCATTTGCAGCGGCGATATACTCAGTCTCAGTTGTAGAATCGTCAACTGTCTCTTGCTTGGAACTCTTTCAGCTAACAATACCTTTATTTAGACAAAATATAAACCCTGACTGAGACTTTGGGTCGTCCCTATCAGTTTGGAAGCTAGCATTCGTGTAAACCCTTACAACGAGCTCTTCCTCTCCACCAAACACCAAGAACGTATCCTTAGTCCTTCTCAAGTACTTTATGATATTCTTGACTGTTATCCAGTAACTTTCACCGGGATCAGACTGATACCTACTAGTCATGCTCAAAGCATAAGAGACATCGGGTCTAATACATATCATTACATACCTGATTGACCAAATTGCCGAAGCATATGGAATCAAATTCATGCGGTCCTTATCTTCACCAAACTTAGGACACTGGTCCTTATAGAGACTCACACCATATGACATGGGTAAGAATCCTTTTTTGGACTCAAGCATGCTGAACCGTTTCAACACCTTGTCAATGTACGTACTTTGGGTCAAACCCAATAATTTTTTTGATCTATCTTTATAAATCTTAATACCAAGTATATAAGTTTCTTCACCCAAGTCCTTCATAGAAAAGCAGTCCCCTAGGTTGTTTTTAACAACTTGCATGGTCGGTTTGTCATTCCCGATCAACAGTATGTCATCTACATACAAAATCAGAAAGATAACTATACTCTTATTAATTCTCTTGTAAACACACGGTTCATCCTCGTTCTTGATAAAACCAAACTCTTTGATCTTTTCATCGAAACGAAGATTCCAACTTCGAGAAGTCTTTTTTAATCCATAAATGGATATCTGCATCTTGCATATTTTAGTGGCTTCACCTGGAAATGCAAAACCCTCGGGTTGTGTCATAAACACTTCCACAAAGAGGTTTCCATTTAGAAAAGCCGTTTTGACATCCATCTACCGTATCTCGTAGTCATAATACACAGCAATAACAAAAAAATTCTGATGAAGTTGACCATGAAAATATAGGAAAAAGTCTCATCATAGTCAATACCATTAATTTGCTTGAAACCCTTAGCCACCAGTCGCCCTTTGAATGTCTGTACATTCCCATCAATATCGGTCTTCTTCTTGAAGACCCACTTGCACCCTATGGGTCTTACCCCTTCAGGTGGTTGCACCAAATTCAATAGTTGGTTTTCATACATGGAGTCCATTTAGATTTCATGGCCTCAAGCCACTTCTCGGAGTCTGTTTCACTCATAGCCTCTTGATAGGTTGCAGACTCATCACTATGATCCATAAACAACACATTACCTATTTGAGACAGAAGAAATCCATATCTCTCAGACTCAAACCTTGGTCTACCAGATCTACGTGAAACGTGTATTTCCTGAGCAGGTTCTCCAGCTATAACAACTTGTAGTCCTGCCTCAGGTTCCAATTCCAGTTCATTCATAGTTTGTGGTTCTTGAACTTCTTCAAGTTCTACCTTAGCTGTCTTTCTACTTAAGAACTCTTTCTTAAGAAAGACATCAGTTTTTGCGACAAACACTTTGCCCTCAGACGGTAGGTATAAGTAGTACCATTTAGTTTCCTTAGGATACCCCACAGGATAATACTTATCTGATTTGGGTTTCCATGTTATCAGGCATTTGACGTCTTACGTAAGCCTCACATTCCTAAACCTTAATGAACGACATAGTAGGACGCTTCTCAGTCCATATCTCATATGGTGTCTTTAGAACCGCCTTCGTTGGAGCATGATTTATTGTTAAAGCAACAGTTTCTAGAGCAAAATCCCAAAAGGAAACATGCAGATCTGGATGACTTATCATCGACCGTACCATGTCTAACAGAGTACGATTCTTTCGCTCAGACACACCATTATGCTGTGGCTAGGTGGAGTGAGTTGTGATACAATACTACATTTTTTCAGATGATCACAGAACTCATGACTTAGGTATTCGCCACCTCGATCAGATCAGAGTGCTTTAACCTTTTTATCCAGCTGGTTCTCTACTTCGTTCTTAAACTTTTTGAACTTTTCAATGGTTTTGGATTTGCACTTCATAATATACACGTATCCGTATCTACTGAAATCATCAGTAAATGTAACAAAATAAAGAAACCCGGGTCCACATATATTACTATGTACTATACCCAAGAGATCACTAGCCCTCTCATCGTTTCCAGTGAAACGGACCTTAGTCACTTTGTCTTAACAAACAAGATTCACATCTCTCAAATGATTCATAATCAAATGAGTCCAATAGTCAATCTCTATGGAGCTTGGATATACGTTTCTCATTTATATGACCCAAACGATAATGTCAAAGATATGTAGGGTTTGAGACATTCGTTCTTAGTCTTAATAGTATTTTCTATGCTATAAATCTGATGGTGTAAGTTCAAAACATATAAACCATTAAACATTTGAGCTACACTATAACAAACATCATTCTTAAATATTGAACAACAATGATTCTTAATAATAAAAGAAAAACTCACTATGTTTAAACATGAAATGAATATAATGTTTCTAGTTATGGAAGGAACAAAATAACAGTTATCTAGTTCTATTACAAGCCCACTGGGCAAAGAAAGACGGTAAACATCCACGACGACAACAACAACTCTTTCTCCATTGCCAACATGCAAGTCCACCTCTCCTTTACTCAGCATTCTTCTCCTTCCCAGTTCCTGCACATTTATACAAATGTGAGAACCACATCCGGTATCCAATACCCAGGATGAAGTAGCATAAAGGCTTATCTCTATAACATATATAACTGAAACGAAAGTCATACCCCCTCTCATCTTTTGCAGACCCTCAATATAGGAAGGACAATTCCTTCTCCAATGACCAGCCTTGCCACAATGGTGACACTTTCCCTCTTTTCCTGAACCTTTCTTTTTCAGTGCAGAAAATTTGGGCTCCAGAGCAGACTTAGGTCTCACCTTCGTCTTCTTGAAGCCCTTGGCCTTGCCCTTGCCTTTATGCACCATCAGTATGGGGCTTGCAGACTTGATCTTTTTTATGTTGATTTCGGTAGTTCGCAACATACCCAGGAGCTCGGCAGTGTCTTGTCTATTTCATTCATGTTATAGTTCAAGACGAACTGCTCATGACTAGTCGACAACGATTACAGGATCAGGTCTGTGACCAACTCTTGACTCAGAGGGAACCCTAGTTTTTCAAGGTTCTCGATATGCTCAATCATCTTGAGTACGTGAGTCCCTATTAGGTCCTGAGCTCCCATCTTACACTGGAAAAACGCCTTAGTAACATCGAATCTCTCTTGACGAGCTTGCTCTTGAAATATTTTCTTGAGATGCTCATCAATTTCCTTGCAACCCATGTTCTCGTGTTGCTTTTGGAGCTCAGAGTTTATGGTCGCAAGCATGAGACATTCGGCGTCTAAGGAGTCGTCGAGATACTTTTTGTAAGCATCTTTATCAGCACGAGACGCATTCCCGACAGGCTCATCAGGGGATATCTCTTCCAAAACATAGAGCTTGCGCTCTTGCCTGAGAACAATTCTCAAGCTCCTGTACCAGTTCAAATAATTTGTCTTGCTCAGCTTTTCCTTCTAAAGGATCGCTCGGAGGGACATGATGGAGTGTGAACCATTTGCCATGAAAATTCTACAAGGATCAATGCAAAGTAAAATTAATACTACATTTCAAAATATAAATTTTTATTTCGATTAGGACTTTATTCAAAATAATTCCCACTATTTTTATCAAACTGATAACCCTCGATATCAATTCGAAGAGTTTAACGAGTAACCCTCTTAGTGGACAAGATCCATATTTCACTAACACTATGAGTCAACTTTGACTTTTCTCTCACAATACAGCTATTTAGGTAGGCAACGCTTGTCAATTGCATCACAATGTAATTCCTGTATGACTAGTGAATAACTCTTTATTCGCATCCATCATATGAATATATGATGCATGCCAACCCTATGCCTCTGGGCACTCAACCTTTGAGATCACCCAGTTAAGTTTGACCCGATGTCGACAGTGAGATATCACAATTATCCGCTCGCACCCTTACCAAGATAGATTAATGCACCTTGCTTTGGCAATCCCACACTTCATCGATCGAGGCAAGAAGAGTGTCATCCATCGAAAGGCATCCGAATACTTAATATTACTTAAGGGATTTTAGATACTTGATTAACACTTTAATCATGGTTAACAATTAACCAGTGCGCACTTACACAAAATAAAATTCAGCAACATAATCCAAATGCATCACTGATGTGCACAAGAACATCATCAACACTTGATGAGCCGGGCTAAATCTGAACATCTAGAACACTTCTAAATCTTCATATCTACATGCACTGGACATGAGCAACACAAACTCCACTTACACAATAGACAAGCTTGTCACTCTATGTGTGAGATCCAAAATCTGCCACATGCTTGACCTCACAAACCAACAAGAGTGACGGTTACTATTAAGGAGTAGCAACAAAGAAATCACATGCGTTCTTGGTGGAGTCCAAGAATAGATTTAGACATTTTAGAACACTTCTAAAATTTCCAAATCTACACGCCATGGATTTAGCATTTTCTGAAACAATGAATATTGCCGACAACCTGGCTTCTGATACCACTGCTGGGTTTTATTAGATGACACAACACTTGTGCACGCAACGAAATTAGAGAACAAAAAAACCTAAAGTGTTCGGATCGGCCATATTCACGAATCAAGAAGTAAAACTTGCTGTAAAATAAAATTACCTTTGTGAGATTGAGTCAATACTAACCCTAAATGCTCCAAAAAAATCAGCCGGCCACACAGCGGCTCGAGTCCTAAGTGCAGAAAGAATATCCGCGCCTCTACAGGAAATCCACACGATTGAGAGAACCCGCAATAGCTTGTCGCACAAGTGCTAGGTCGGGAGAGGACACTCAGCGTCTCCACAGACTGCCAGATCTGTTAGAGGAAAGGCGGCGACGACACTCGCCGGGATCGAGTTCAAGATCGGCGAAGGCGGAACGGCTTCCGTCGGCTTTTTAGGGTTATCGGCCTTTCACACAGTAACGACTCGTGTGCTTAGACATAATGATTAATCGCATACCTATACTGTAGAAACCCTAAAACATCTATTTATACTCCAAGAGATAAATAGAACAGCTCCGCCGCTATCCGCAAACCCAAGACTTAGAATCCAGAATTTCTGCTAGACAACCCTTTTCTCGACGAATCGTCGAGTATCTATGGCATATACGATGAATCGTCGAGTATCCATAAAATACACGACGAACTCAACCCCTACCTTCAGCCGAATCAACACTTGACATCGACGAAGGCGTTGAATGGACTCAACGCTGTCAGCGCTTTCTGCGCCATGACGTTGAGTGCACTCAACGCACTCAACGCCTAAGGCCAGATTCGTCGAATGGCGTTGAATGAACTCAAAGCACTCAACGCCTAAGGCCAAATTCGTCGAATGTCGTTGAGTGAGCTCAATGCACTCAACGCCTAAGACTTGGATCCGTCAAGTCAATACTTTGACTCGACGAATCGTTGAATGGACCCAACACACTAAACGCTTAAGTGCAATACTCGACGAATCAACTCTTTGACTCGACGAATCATTGAATATACTCAACTCACTCAACACCACCATTCAACGAGTCAACTCTTAACTCGACGAAGGTATTGAGTGGTCTCGACGCTTTTACCTTAGAATATTTTAAGCCCTTTTCAACTCATCATATGAGCTATACCATACAGATCCAATCTCCCAATTTTTCCACAATCTTATGTGCGATCCTGATAGACTCATACTGAGTTGGCAGTGATGCTACATGTTTGTTCACTTCCAGATCACAATGGTAACACCAATATGGACAACAAGGAGTGGGTGGCAAGGTAACAACTAATGGATAGAGACTTGTAGCTAACCGACGATTAGAGCAGAGCCCACAACTTGCAGAAACGGCGGGTAGCCTAGATTGGATACCAAAATCCTGGGGCCGACTAGGACTGAGGATATTTCCTCCTTTTCAAGTTCCTTTTTCAACCTCCCTTATATTTTATTATTCCTCGTAAAGATTTCGTAATCACCCAATATAGAGTTGGATTCCTAGATTTTATTGCTCGCCTCTTTTTCTCTTCAAAAGTATAACAATCAAAGCTTATCGTAATATTTAATCCTTGTTAATTATAAGGTCTTTTTTGAGAATCTGTCTGATGTGACACATGTTTCATCAATTCCCCCTGGCTTCGGATGCCTAACCTAAAGCTTTGTTGCAATGATCCATGTTATTTTTGATAAACCTAATCTTTCGCCATTGGAAATACATTCTTATGTCGTATAGGAAATGGGTCAGTGTTCAATGACTCAAACCATTATCTATAAACCTAATTTTTCGATTGTCCCTTGGAAATACATTCTTTTCCTTCGTGGATCTTTCCTTTTTCTTAGCCTACATGGTATTAACAACTATTTGCATTTATTATTCTCCTCTCATGGTCAATTCTTGCACATTACCTAATCTTTCGCCATTGGAAATACCACATCTCGAACCGTCTAGGTTAGAAATCTTCCACAAAGATTTCTATTTCTGCCAGCCAATTTTTTTTAAAGGTCGAGTTGACCAAACAAAGGCATAGAGCTAATTTTATGATCTCCTTGTGGAAATACTATGTACACAGGGACCTATATGCCAAAATGATGTGTTCAACCTGACAAAAAGAAAAGTTTTTCTATTTCAATGTGGACCCTCGATGAAAGTAGGAGATTGAGGGAAGTCATACTGCAAAGTAGTATGAATTGGTTGAGATTGAATTTTTCTAGTTTTGATTCTGGATCTCTAGAAGCATGCTTTTCGCTTGAACCTACCCAAAAGTAGAAAGAATTCAATGAAATCTTTTTTGTTTACAAAAGTAATGCATCCCAAGAAGGTACAAATATGATAAAAGACGGTATCAATGCTTCATTCTTGATTTCAACTTCTAGTTATGACTTTTGGCACGACATCGATTGTGCAAGTGTTTGAGAATCAATAATAGTACTAGGATGATAGGGAAAGAATTTGAGCTTTCTGGTTAGGAACGAGAACTTTAGGTGAATGGAAGAAGTGTTTCTGTTATATGAACTGCTTAGTGAAATCCTTGGGCTCGAGCTATGTGATCTGTGATATTTTTGAGATAGTGACTTATCATCCATCAATTTTTTAGACTCACGAGTTACCTTTTTGATGCCACAACAAGATTTTCTTTTTAACACATGTTTTACTGACTTGTTAATTACTCACATTTTCTTCATGAAATGGGTTAGATTGGTATTTGTAGAAAAAGATGTAAGGAACCTTGTAAACTGTATTTCTTGTATAAACAATAAGTATGAATACACTTATATAGGAGGAGAGGAGGAAAATCCCAAGACTAACAATGTGAGACTAAACCTAAGACAAATGTGGGCTCATAAATGAGCCACAATTACAATGGACTTTTACACAGTTTTTCACTATCTTCTAACACTCCACCACAAGCTGGAGCATACAAATCGTAAGCACCAAACTTGGATAGAAATTGCTGGTACAATGGCCGAGGTAGAGCCTTGGTAAAGATGTCAGCAACTTGCCCGAAAGCTGGAACATTTTTCAATTCAAGTTTCTTCAGTTGCACCTTTTCCCGAACAAAGTGACAGTCAACCTCAATGTGTTTTGTTCGCTCGTGGAACACAAGATTCCTTGTAATATGTATAGTTGCCTGACTGTCGCAGAATAGAGTAGCAGGTGAGGAGAGTTTGACACCCAAGTCACAAAGAAGGCTTTCTAATCAGGTAAGTTCAGACACGACAGCAGCCATAACACGATACTCTGCTTCAACAGAAGAGCGAGCAACAACCAATTGCTTCTTGCTGCGCCATGTGATGAGATTTCCTCCATAATAGGTACAGAAACCAGTGGTGGATCGTCGATCGTCAAGAGAGCCCGCATAATCAGCATCAGTGTATGCAACAAGGGATAAAGTGAAGGATGGCTTGTATACCAGCCCTCGCCCCGGGGCAGCTTTCAAGTACCTGAGGATGCGTTCGACAGCCTATAGATGAGATGTTCTTGGTGAATGCATAAAGAGACTTAGCACTCCAACAACAAATGAGATATCGGGCCTGGTGATAGTTAGGTATATCAGTTTTCCCACAAGGTGCCGATAATATTCATGATTTATAAGTAGAGAATCTGATTCGGCTCTATGGGCACTCTGCTTGTGGTTGACATCCATAGGAGTTTCTGCGGCTTTACATCCGGAATAACCAGCATCCTGAAGAAGTTCAAGACAATATTTCCGTATAGATAGAACCAGGCCATCCGATCTTTGAGCAACCTCAAGTCCAAGGAAGTACCGAAGGTTTCCCAGATCTTTTGTTTTGAAGGCAGAGTTTCAGTGCTGTTTGATCTGTTGTATCCCGGTCGAGTCATCGCCAGTTATCAGAATATCATTCACATAGACTAGAAGAATTACCGTCCCTATTGTTCGATGACGTGTAAAAAGAGAGAAGTCAGCAGAGCTCCGCTGAAATCCAATATCACAAACAACCTTGCTAAAATTTTCAAACCAAGCTCGAGGGGATTGTTTGAGACCTTAAATAGCTTTTCGCAGTCGGCACACCCTCGACTCCCCCGTGGTCTCAAACCCGGGAGGTTGGTTCATGTAGACCGTCTCTTGAAGATCACCATTAAGAAAGACATTTTTAATGTCCAGTTGATGTAGAGGCCAACACCGGTGAACAACAAGAGAGATAAGAACCCAGACAGAATTTAGTTTGGAGACCAGGGAGAGTCTTCTCATAGTCCAAGCCTTGTTGCTGAGTGAATCCACGAGCCACAAGACGGGCTTTGAGGCGAACGATAGACCCATCCGGAGCATGTTTAATGACAAAGATCCATTTACAGCTAACACAAGACTGGGCAGACGGAAGAGGTACCAAATCCCAAGTATGATTAGCCCACAGGGCTGACATCTCAGCTTCCATGGCCGCACGCCACCCAGGGTGTTGATGAGCCTCCTGCACAGTGTTAGGTAGAGAAATAGAAGAAAGAGCAAGAGAAAATTTCCGCAAAGGAGGAGAGAGCCGATGTAGGGAAATATAGTTGGCCATTAGATGAGCCGTTGAGGCGGGGGCAGGGTCAGCTGGACGCGAGATCGCACTGGTAGACGGTAGCAGTGGCTGGGCTCCGGAGTTCGGAGTTCAGCGAGTCTAGACACGGATGAGAGGTGGTTTGGTGGCTGGCGGATTGGTTGATGGTGTGGGAGCTGGTGGGTCCACGTGGGGCGTCAGAAGAAGAGGAGGTAAAAAAGTCGTGACCGGAATAGCAGGACGAGGCACATGTTTTTCACAAGAAGGTATCAAAGTGGAGGATAGAAAGGGTTGGTCTTCTAAAAAAGTAACATCAGCGGACACAACCACTTTTCGGTCGTTAGGAGAGTAACGCACATACCCTTTTTGGGTCTGAGAGTACCCTACGAATATACACTTCATTGCACGGGAGACAAATTTGTCCGTAGGTGGACCAAGGTTATGGACATAGCAAGCACATCCGAACACCCGAGGTGGGAGAGGAAACATAAATGGAGAAGGAAATAAGATGCTAAATGGAGTGAAGAAGTGGAGAACGGAGGAAGGTAGACGATTGATGAGGTGACAGACAGTCGGCGCTGCAATGTTCCAGTATTCGATGGGTACCGTTATCTGGAGCATTAAGGAGCGGGCAACGTCAATGAGATGTCGATTTTTACGCTAAGCAACACCATTTTGCTGAGGAGTGTAAACACAAGATGTTTGATGTATAATGCCACAATTCAGCACAAATAGCGGCGAACGTTCGGCTCATAGATTCCCGCGCATTGTCAGTGCAGATAATTTTAAGCGGGGAAGAGAACTGGGCTCGAAGTTCAGTAACGAACGTTCGGAATATAGAGGGGAGTTCGGTACGATCCCGTAGTTAATAGAGTCATGTCACCCAAGAGTAATCGTCAATGAAGGTTACAAAGTAGCGATACCCAAATACACTAGGGACTTTATAAGGGTCCCAAATATCAGAATGAACAATGGATAAAGGAGTACTACTCCGATTACAGACAGGACTGAAAGAGACGCGATGTTGTTTACCAAAGATACATGACTCACACGAAAACTCATGCAAGGAGACATCCGGAAGAGCTTGCTTCAAAATCTGTAGGGGAGCATGTCCAAGCCGACGATGCCACTCAACTGAGGATACGACAGACATGGTAGTAGGAAGGACATCAAGAAGATAAAGACCATGTGACAGCCGGCCGCTACCAATAATATTCCGCATTTGCCGATCCGGCACAACAAAAGAAGATGGTGAGAATGTAACATGACAATCAAGGTCCTGAGTAAGTTGGCTAATAGAAAGCAAGTTGAACGGAGAGTCCGGAACATGAAAAACCGTGGTTAAGGAGAGGGTGAGTGTGAGTTGGATATCAGCAGCTCCAGAAACAGGTGTGGAGTCACCATTGACAACATTAATGGACTTGGGATGAGGAGTAGCCAGGTATTGCAGCGGCTTCTGGCAAGTAATGTGGTGGGTGGCACCAGAGTCCACAATCCAGTGGGAGCTTTGAGATAGACAGGTTATACCTTCATTTGCAATGGATGACACGGAGCCCGAGGAGCGGGCAATTACACCTTGGAGTTGTTGGAGCTGGGTGCGGATAACATCAATATCGAACTGAGCGCTTGAAGACGTCGAAGGAGTAGGCATGGACGGAGACTCATCCTTTGTAGAAGAAGCAAGGTGGTGTGGCAGACCATGCTTACGATAGCAGGTAGCCTCCAAATGATTCTCCCGACCGCAGAGAGTGCATTTAAGGGGGGGGGGGTCCAGTACGTCCTCGGTCCCGAGACGAATGACGACCCCCGCGGGTCGAGGTACCACGGGTGGAGGGATGTGATGAAGGTAACTGGAGCAGAGCTGGAGTGGGAGGCAGAGGAGTCTCGAGTGGTGGAGTGACCTTCAGAAGCATGGAGCAAACATCAGAGAAAGACATAGTAGTGGCAGAGGAGAGTATCTGAGCTCAAATACTGTGCAGATTCGGAGGAACCCGTGTCATCATCATGACAATCCCAACCGCTTCTTTCTGTGCCCGTTGGGCAACCAAATCAGTAGTAGGTGGCTTGTGTTGTATCCATGCCTCAACATGTGTCTTGTCCTTCGCATCGAAGGAAGTCATTTCGCCAGGTATCCCGGGATCAAGGGATTTAAGATCAGTGATGTTGTCGAACAAATGTTGGAGGCTGTTTTGGCCAGAATAGGAGTGAAGTTCCTCCCACATGGACTTAGCCGTGTCATGATACATGACCATCCTGTATGGCTCAGTATCCATGGAGTTGAGGAGCCAGGATTGCACACGGCCGTCATCACGAAGCCATTCGTCAGTTGGAACGGTAGGAGTAGCCCGGGTCAAGTGGTGGAGCAAGCCTTTGGTCTGGAGCACACGACGAACTGAATGGACCCATTCTAGAAAGTTCTTTTTTCCAGAGAGAGATATAGTGGTAATCCCGAGTTCATCTCGAGATTCCGTTGCAGAGGAAGTAGCTCGAGATGGTAGAGAAGTA
The DNA here is from genome assembly GCA_039513925.1 of Platanthera zijinensis. NCBI lineage: Eukaryota > Viridiplantae > Streptophyta > Magnoliopsida > Asparagales > Orchidaceae > Platanthera > Platanthera zijinensis. The sequence continues at coordinate 136,729,116 of CM077092.1, forward strand.
CACCAGCGGACTCGCCGGAAGCAGTGGTTGAATCCATGAAGCCGCAGCGGACAGAGAGCACATGCGGACACGACTGTCTGAACTAGCCGAACGGTCTCGGACAGCAGAAGAGGGAAGCCCGCAGCGGAGAAATGCGAAAGCGGAACAAAAACTATGCCGCACTGTCTCGGTGATACAACACCAGCAGCAAGTGGCTGCGACCAAGATGCGAAGCCTACAACGGGTTGAGAGACCGCAATGAGCGGAGAGGCCGCAGCGGATTGAGAGGCCGCATCGGATTGAGAGGCCGCAGCGGATTGAGAGAGAACCTGTAGCCGGATGAAACCGGGCGAAGAGAAAGCGAAGCCGCACGGTCTCGGTGTGGACACACCAGCGGCATACAGAAAGGTGCCACGACCAAGATGCGGTGGGTGCAACAGGACGGAAAGCCACAACGAGAAGAGGAAGAGGTCGCCCGCGAGATATAATCAGCAGGTAAGGAGGCAGCGGTTAGGGAAGAGCCCGCAGCAGGAAGCGAGAACAACTTGCAGCAGGTAGCGAGAACAGCCCACGGAGGGTCGCGAGAACAGCCCGCAGCGGGTAGCGAGAACAAGCCGCAGCGGGTAGAGAGAACATGACGCAACTGGTAGCAAGAACAGGCAGCAGCGTGTAGCGAGAACAAGCCGCAACGGGTAGCGAGAACAAGCCGCAACGGGTAGCAAGAGCACGGGTAGGGTTGCGGCGGGTAGAGAGAAGAAGCAGGAAGGGTCCGCAGAGCAAACCGCAAGAGGATTGAAGGAGACCGCCCGGTCAGGGAAAAAGAGGGCCCACAAGCCGAGAGGTGTATAAAAGGGAGTGGGGTTGGGGAACAGAGAAGGGAAGATAGAGAGAGCAATAGGAGCAGAAAGAGGCACAAACCGCGCGGGAAGCCGCGGTTTGAGACCAGAAGCGGCCGCCCGGTTAAACCGAAGAACCCAACGGACAGAAACGGACAGGTCGGACCGCTCACTCTGATACCATGTAGAAAACGATGCGAGTAATCTTGTAGGCTGTATTTCTTGTATAAACAGTAAGTATGAATACACTTATATAGGAGGAGAGGAGGAGAAAAATCCCAAGACTAACAATGTGAGACTAAACCTAAGACAAATGTGGGCTCATAAATGGGCCACAATTACATTGGGTTTTTACACAGTTTTTCACTATCTTCTAACAATATTATTTGGATACAACCACTCTCAAGCCTTTATCCCACCTTAGTGGGGTCGGCTATTTGGATCCTTTGTCGCCATTGTGCCCTATCTTTAGTCGTAATCTCACTAATGCCTAATTACATCATGTCTTTCCTTATAGTTTCATTCAAAGTCTTTTTTGGTCTACCCCTTCCTCTTTTAACTTTCCTAGTGACTAGACTCTCACAACTAGGGGTGCAAGTTGAGTTGCCGGTTCGAGAGCTCGACGAGCCGGCTCGAAAAAAACTCGACTCGAGCTCGAGCTCGAGATTGCTTTCGAGCCGAGCTCGAGCCCGGTAAGTCTTGTTCATGGGCTCGCGAGCTTTTTATTTATATTTTAAATAATATAATATATTAATATTATTAAATATATATTTAATATATTAATATACCTCCGCTGGTCGACGGTGTGAGCTGCCAGCCCGTCACAGCGGGTTCCGAGGTATTGACTTATGAGGGACTGAGTCACTGAGCTTTGATATAATATATTAATATTTTAAATAATATATTAATTAAGTTCCGATTCATTTAGGGTTTTCGCCGTCAGCCATCTGCCTATCTTTCGTTTTATTTCTCCTCCTCGTGGTGCTCGACTGTTCCTACTCGAGTCTCCATCGCTAATTTAGGTTTTCGCCGCTCCGTGCCTCCTCGCTGCTCCTGACATCCTCGCCGCTCCGTGCCTCCTCGCTGCTCCTCGCCTCCGCCGCTCCTTAACGTTCTCACAGAACTTTTGATTTGTAAGCTTTCTTTTTGTATTATTTTTTCTTCCTATTCATTTCGAACTTTTGATCGATTTTTTTTGGGGGGTTTTGATCTTCGGAAGTCGGAACTGATCTTCACAGAACTGAAGATATATTGTCGAGCTCATTGAACTCGTCGAGCTCATTGAGCTTGGCGAGCTCGCCGAGCTTGAGTCGAGCTAGTACCGAGCTAGACGAGCTCGAGCCTTCTAAAACGAGCTCGTCGAGCTCGAGCTCAAAAAAACAGCTCGAGCTCAAGCTCGAGCCAGCTCTTTTTGAAGAGCTCGACTCGAGCTCGACTCATTTCCAGGCCTACTCACAATGCCTAACAGGCGCCTTTATTGGTCTGCTTTGTACGTGTCCAAACCATCTTAGTCGAGCTTCTCGCATCTTCTCTGCAATTGGTGCTACTCCTGTCTTATCCCTGATACATTCATTCCTAATTTTATCCAGTCTAGTGTGTCCACACATCCACCTAAGCATTCTCATATCCGCAACTCTCATTTTTTGCTCATGTACATAATTCACTGCCCAACACTCAAAACCATAAAGCATCGTTGATCTAATTGCAGTACAGTTAAACTTGCCTTTAAGTTTTCATGGTATTTTACGATCAAATAAGATCTTTGACGGGCCTCTCCACTTCAACCAACCCGCTTGGATTCTATGTGTCACATCTTTATCAATACCTCCATAAATAAAGATTGGACACAGAATCCAAGCGGTTTGGTTGAAGTGGAGAGGCGCGCCAGAGATTTTTGTGACCGTAAAGTACCATTAAAACTTAAAGGCAAGTTTTATCCATACTGCAATTAGACCAACAATGCTCCGTGGTTCTGAGTGGTTTGCAGTGAATTGTGTATATGAGCAAAAAAATGGGAGTTGCGAATATGTGAAAAAGCCCTATTTGATGTAGTAAGTCTTTTGCGGTAGAATTGATGAATTTTGTGATTCGAATCTTTGGTATTTTCTTATTTATCACTCGGGACTACTACTTGGGCAGATTTTTCGTCGCATGTTGCCACTAAGAAGGCCAAAGAAACCTTAAAAACGTAAGAAATGGAGTGGAAAAAAGCGATGTAGAAACAGCTTAAGAAATGGGGGAGGTTGTATAGGAACAAAAACGATTCTGTGAAGAAAGCCCTTCCCTTTGTTCGGAAGAAGATGAGGATTTGGGCAGATGAATTGCAACTTTAAAGAGGCATGCTTTTAAGGTAACCCAGTTTACAAAGTTTTTTATTTTGAGACCCAAGTCATGAGTTTTTTGAAAACTTGAAGGACATAAAGAATAGGAAAGAATAAAAACATTTCTGTCTGGGTTAAAATATTTATATATATATTTTTTCAGTTTTAAACAATCGAATTGTCTATTTCAATATATAGAAATCATTGAGTTGGAAAATGCGTTACTCAATGAAAGCCCTTACTTTTGGACCAACTGCTAAGCTCACCTTTGCTTGAGAATGCTTTGTATTAAGTAGTTGTGGGCTTGCTTATTTTTTTTTCTATTATTATTTTAGCCATTATTTTGAGTTTCCTTTATTTATATCTTTTCTGAATTCTTAACCTAGTTCTTTGGAGGACGCACTAAGTACAGAGTAAATATAATTCCAGATTTTGTCCTTTAGGTTAAGAATGTTTAATGTGAGCTTTTTACTGAAAAGAAGAACGGTATCTTTAATTGACGAATCACTGTATTCTCTGTTGGTTTTGAATTATTTGTGATAAATTTATTTGAATATGAAATATATTTAACTTTCTTTGGTGCAGGTGAATCTTTTTAGATCAAGTAGTAACCTAGCGGTCAAAACCAAGCTTCATGCCTTAAAAATTATAGATGAGCTTCAAGGTCGATTTTCTACAGGGCCTTGGTATTTGGCACGGTCAGTACTGAAAGAACATAATGTTCCCGTGGAAGAGTCAGCGATGCACACCTTTTTCTTAGAAGAGGATGATTGTTTTACAGATGCATTGCCTGATTTCATGAGTACTCCTGATCAAATATTCCATAATTCATTGTGTACACCCGATTCCTTTAATCAGTACTCTGGTAACGATTTTGACAATGGTTTAAATAATGGGCATGCTAAAGAGCAGGGAGGTGAGGTTTTCTATGAAGCTTGGGACAGTAATATATCCGATTTTGTGGTTGTAACATTTGTTTCTAGAAGCCCGGATTCACCTCTATATGATGGTATTGATACACAGGTATTTATACTGGATGAATAGTTCTTATAAAGGACTTTAGTGATGGAAGTCATTTGTTTGCATGTCAATTTGTCAAGCCGTAATCATGTGTTATATAATTGAGCAGATGAGCATCCGGATGTCGGCACTGGAGTTCTTTTGCAACAGACCTATTCTTGTTGCTTTGATTGGATTTGGCTTTGATCTCAGCCTGGTGAATTCAGCAACAACAATCGATGAAATTAATACGAATAGTGACGTTGATTTGCAGAAAACAGATGAAGATGGTCGTGCTTTGGTCAAAGGCCTGCTGGGATATGGAAAAGGTCGTGTAGTTTTTAATTTGATAATGGATGTTGATAGCGTTTGCATTTTTCTCAACAAGGAAGATGGCTCTCAACTTGCAATGTTCGTTCAAGAAAGTTTCATTTTGAACCTAAAGGTTAGTCCAAGTTTTTTCATATACTGATTAATTACAAACTTCAAACACTAAGCTTTTATTCTTAACGTTCTTTTGGGGTGGCGGTGGTGGCTGGAACCGGCGGCTGCGGCTGGAAGGGAGGTCTGGGACAGGAGGTGGGGGCGGGAATTGGAGACGATGCGTTTGGGGGCATTTTTCGCTTCGCTGCTGGAGCAAACGTCGCCGCCCGACGTTTGTTTTTCCGTCTTGCGGCGGTGGTTTCTCTCGCACCGGCGTGAAAACGCCGCCCCAAACGAACCCTAAGTAGTTGTAGTATTTTACAATATCTTGCATTTAACATGATGAGGATGTTTATACTGAAATTTTGTCTGGTAGTTAGATTTATTTGCTTTGGGATGCAGAATGTGGACAAAGAACGCACTAGAAGGGTAGAAAGTTGAGTGTGAAAACGTGCTCAGTATTTTTTTGAAAGAATTGAAATCACACAAATTATCTATTTAATGTTGAAGCTCATTTATAATAAGCTCCAAAAGGGAGCCCATTGTATTGCTTTTCTCTTTCTTGTATTTGGTCCCACATTTCCAAATGTATTTTCTCCCCCCTCCTCCACTCTATAAAAAAATGGGAGTTCTTGTTTAATAAGTTGGTACTTTTTGGAATAATAGTTATATTATATTTCAAATTGTCTCATTGTATCAAAGCATGATTAATTTTTCTGCTGCTCTCTCTCAATTACTCTTCCTAATTTCTCCTGATCTTGCCTGAACCCCTCCGGTTTCGCGTGAAACTCCTGGCCTTACACGTGAGGTATGCACTCCCTACGAGAAATCGTGGCCTTCTCCAACGAACTCACAAGATTTTTCTCACCCGAACTTGTGAATGACGTATTTGCGCTATTCTTCCCTTGACTTCCAAGCACGCTTCTGTGACTTTTCCATTCAACCACATGAATTCGGTCCTCATCAAGCTCCAATGGTCCACCTTTTATAAGGTGTCGACTGTCTGCCCTGTTGCCCTTTCCGTCGAACACCCGCTACCAACGAATTCCAACCCTCATCAAACAGCCAGGCCAACAATCAACAAGTTCCCACTTCAGTGATCAACGAGTTCTCACCAAGCAGCGATCAACGAGTTCCCCGTCCAGCGTCTGTGACCTCTCGTCGTGCGTCGAGCGTATGTCAAATCCCGCGATATCTTTCGACCTTTCCCAGTCACAGTCATGTGTCACTTTTCTAACATCTAGATCTTCTACGCATCCTGTAAGCTCTTTTCATCGCTCTCTTGCTCTAGTACTCGCGCTATCAACGTAGGGGGCTTGTATGTCCGTCTCTTGCGTATTTATCTTGTGTAGTTCTCACATACACATGACCGTCACGCACAGGTCCCCTGCGTACAGGAAGCTCGCGCACAAGACAGTAAAATTCCTTGTTTTTTTATCACAACCGCTTCTTCGTTTAACCATCACGGAGGTCTTCCTCTCACTGATCTCCAAATTTGCGCTCCCTTCAATCCGAGTTCTAGCACTTGACGAACTTCAGTAGTTTCCAAGCTCTTACTCTTGCCGAGCTTGAGTTCTCATCTAGACTAGCTACTTTAAACCCACGGGGATCAGTTATATTGAACTATGGTCACACCTCATGCTACAATAATCATTTCCATTACCTCTGGAAATCTCAGGATAGCTTCAAATTTAATTTGATCAAACTATTTTGATTGGAGTATCTCCTTCACTTTCCTTCTACGCTCTCAATGCAAAAGACATCTTTTCACTGATACTCCTCCCAACCTTATATCTCCCATATATGTTGACTGGGACGTCTGAAATGCTCTTGTTCGTGCGCGACATGCATGAATGTTTGTCTATCATCCATGTTATTGGACGCATTTACATTAGTCCCTCATTATGTACCACTACGGTTATGCTACTCCATTTTGGTATAAATAAAGGGTGAGACCTCAGTATGAGGTACTCAGTTTTTCCTCCCAAATCCCGTAACATGGTATCAGAGCGAAACTAGGGTTTCCTTTTTTTTTTCTCTGTCGCTCGATCCCGCACGCCGTTCCGCTCGATCCCGCACGCCGCTCCGCTCGCTCTTGCTCGAGATCGCACGCCGCTCCCGAGCGGTCGACCTCTACTGATCGTCTCACGTACACGACGGCGGCATGCCTCCGGCGAGGTGATGTCGTCCGTCTACCCTGGATGCGCCGGAACTACCTGCCGCTGCTGCTGCCTCCCTTAGCTCCTACCAGCGCCGCTTCCTGCGGCTTCTACTGTTGCTGCCGACCGTAGCTTCTACTCCTTTGCTCTTGGTCATGGATTCCTCCGTAACAAGTACCGCCCCACCGCCGGTTCCCTCGGGGATTCCCCTAACTCCTTTCCTCCAAACGCGAGGATTGCAACTACGATCCTTACCTACTCCAATTTTTAGTTATGGAAGAAGGGGGTTACTATGTCTCTTGCAGGCATCCGCCGTACACACCATCTTACTCGTCTCCCAACCCATGCAGTGGGGAGTACCGAACATGACGACTAGTATAATGATGATTGTCGCATCTTTGCTCTTCTCCTGAGTTCTATGGATCCCTCCGTCCAGCAAATGTGCAAGAACTGCGACAATACCAAAGAACTATGAGATACTCTTCACATGATGTTCTCTCAGGCGAACAACCTCTCTCGTCTTGGTGAACTCTTCCCCAAGATCGCTGAACTACGCCAAGGCGCACGTCCTGTTACCGAGTACTTTGCCGAATGGAAGGTTCTCGCCGATGAGATCTTGGATCCTTGGGAGATTCCCTCTACCAGGGAAGGGCATCAGGCTCAACGTGAACACCTTGTGCTCCTATGGATATTGAATGGATTGGATCCTCACTTCTCCACAACGAAGACTGAAATGCTCGTCAGTCCTACTACACTTCAGACCGCTAGTGTGTACCATCGGCTTACTAAGGCTTGCTCTATAGGTACCTCATCATCTGCTCTGCATACGTCCTTCCGGCGAGCCGATGGCTCTTTCCTCACGAGGAGGAGGTGGGGGAGCTAGTCGAGGGGGCCTCTCTGGCCGTGGTCGTGACTCGGACACGAGACATTGTGCCCATTGCGGGCGTCGGGGACATACAAAGGATACATGTTGGCTGATTCATGGGAAGCCAGAATGGGCCTCCGAACCTCCTCCACCTCAGTCGGCGCACCTGGCTGACTCTACTGCTATACCTCTGGGATCGCGCACTGTTGAAATATCTGAAGATGAGTATCGGCGCCTGCAGGCTCTACACGTTGAACTCACCGACTCCTAGTGCGGTTGTGACTCAAACCATTCAGCCTGTTTGTACCTCACAACGGCCGGTCCAGTGGCTAGCTGATTCTGGCACTTCTGATCACATGACTAGTTCCTCAGGTATCTTACACTCATACAAACCTCATAGTGGAATCTCAATTACTGTTACAGATGACTCCACTGTACCTATTGTTGGGTTTGGTAGTTGCAATGTGACACCTGACATACCACTCTCCTCAGTGGCGCTTGTCCCTGAATCTGACTACAATCTCTTGTCTATTAGTAAGCTTACAACTGATTTGAATTGTATTGCTATATTCACCTCTTCTGGTTGCATTTTTCAGGAACAATCGACGAGCCGTATTATTGGTAGAGGGAAGCTGCGTGGTGGTGTCTATGTCCTGGATGAAGTCTCCCACCTTGCTTGCTTTGCGGCCTCCACCGAATTCCTGGATCTTCATTATCGTCATGGTCATCCGTCTATACAGGTCATGCGTCATCTGTATCCGGAGCTTGGGAAAGTTTCCCATCTCAATTGTGAGTCTTGTTTGTTTGCTAAACTCCACAGAGTTAGCTATAGTCCTCATCTTGATGTTCGTGCTTCTGCACCTTTTAATTTACTTCATTCAGATATTTGGGGACCGTGCCCTGTTCCTACGTTGTTAGGGCACAAGTATTATGTCACTTTCATTGATGATTTTTCTCGTACAACCTGGGTGTATCTGATGAAAAATCGTTCTGAGCTACCTTCTATTTTTCAGCATTTATGGAATGAAATATTTACTCAATTTTCTGTCCGTATTCAGTGTCTCCATACTGATAATGGTCGGGAATTCCTGTCTCGGTTCATGTCTCTCTTTCTTTCTGACAAAGACATCATCCACCAAACTAGTTGTCCGGCTACCCTCAACAGAATGGTGTTGTCAAACGCAAGAATCGGCTTCTCCTTGAAGTCACCTGGGCATTCCTTCACCACAGACACATACCAAACCACTTCTAGGGTGATGTCGTACTCACTGCTGCCTATCTTATTAATCATCTTCCCACTCACATCCTTCAGGGGGAGACACCCTACCACACTCTTTATCCTGACCATCACGGTCACCCCCTTCCCTTGAAGGTCTTTGAGTGTGTTTGCTATGTTCGGGATGCTCTTCCCTCTGTCTTGAAACTTGATTCCCGTGCCCTGAAATGCATCTTCCTCAGCTACTCTCGGACCACTAAAGGATATCGGTGTTACTCTCCTGATCTCCGCCGATACATTCTTTCCTCTGATGTCGTCTTCTGGGAGACCGACCCATATCCCTTTCCTGGATCCTCCCTTCCTAATCCCTATCTTGATACTCTCTTGGTCCCTAGGCACGACCCTGCTCTCATTTCACCGACTGATCTGTTTTCCCCTCTGTGGGGGTAGGTTTACTCACGTCGCTCTTCTGATAGTACAGTGGTGCCACCACCTCAGCCTACCTCGGTTACCGATGATACGACGACTGTTCCTCCGGAAGACCTTGCTACTTTCCCTCCTACTATTACGCCAGCCAGCCCAGAGGTTCCTATTGCATTCCGAAAAGGAGTTCGGGCGTGTCAGGAGCAGCCACTCTATGTTAACTCGTACCAGGGCTTGTCTGCATCTCATATAGCGCTGCACTCGACTCTCGATCGATATCGTCTACCCTCTACCGTGGCGGAGGCTAACGCTCATCTTGGTTGGGTGGGAGCTATGCATGATGAATTGAACGCTCTCCAACAGAATCATACATGGGATCTGGTTCCCTTACCTTCCGGCAAGAAGGCAATTGGATGCAAATGGATCTACTCTGTCAAGGTGCATGCGGACGGTTCTCTGGACCGCCCGAAAGCCTGATTGGTCGCCAAAGGTTATGCTCAGACTTATGGCGTGGACTATGATGAAACATTCGCTCTTGTTGCGAAGATGTCCTCTCTTCGTATCCTACTTTCTCTCGCCGCCTTCCACTAGTGGACATTACACCAGTTGGATATCAAGAATGCTTTTCTTTATGGGCTCCTAGATGAAGAAGTGTATATGGAGAAACCATTTGGGTTCGTTACTGAGGGGGAGCATACCAAGGTGTACCGTCTCCTCGCCTCCTTATATGGATTGAAGCAATCCCCTCAGGCTTTGTTTGCTCGGTTCCGAGCCGTTGTTACCCAGTTCAGGCTTACCAAGAGTACTAAAGACTCGTTTCTCTTCTATCTGAACTCCTCGGCTGGTACTATTCTACTACTGGTATATGTTGATGATATTGTTATCACAGGCAGCAACTCTGAAGGAATATCAAATCTCAAAGCATTCTTACACTCTAATTTCCAAACAAAAGATCTGGGCACATTGTGGTATTTCCTTGGGATTGAGGTGACTCAAGATGACCACTCTCTCTTAATTTGCCAACACAAATATGCTCTTGATCTTCTATCTGACCTTGGGATGACTAACTGTGGCCATATGGATTCCCCACTGGAACCAGGAGAAAAGAGTCTTCATGCCAAAAGCAAACTGTTTGATTCACCAGAGAAATACCGTCGAATAGTTGGAAAATTAAACTACCTTACCATGACTCGTCCAGACATTGCTTGCGCAGTAAGTAAGATCAGTCAGTTCATGGCGGCCCCAACTATGTCTCAGTGGGATTCTGTTCTTCGGATTGTCAGATATGTGAAGAAGGGTCCTGGGTTGGGAATTGCATACAAGAGTCGAGGTCATTCTAATCTAGTGGGATACAGTGATTCTGACTGGGCAGGATGCTTAGCCACTCGAAAGTCAACCACGGGATTCATTGTCTTTATGGGTGGTAATCTCATCTCCTGGAAGAGCAAGAAACAAACCACAGTTGCCAGATCTAGTGCAGAGGCAGAATATCGTGCTATGTCCCACACTGTTGCTGAGATCATGTGGGTGAGGCAGATTCTCTTTTAAATTGGGTATCCCGTTCAAGATCCCACTCCTCTGTGGTGTGACAATCAAGCTGCAATCCAGATAGCCACTAATCCCGTGTTTCATGAGCGCACGAATCACGTAGAGGTCGACTGCCACTTTGTTAGAGAGAAGTATGAAGAAGACCTTATTTCTCTAAAGCATGTGAAGACCGGTGACCAAGTTGCAGACATTCTTATGAAAGGGGTTATGAGGACTAGAATGAACTATATATGTAACAAGTTGGGTCTAGGAAGTTCTCACGATCCAACTTGAGGGGGAGTTTTATTAGACACATTTACATTAGTCTCTCATTATATACCGCTACTGTTATGTTACTCCATTTTGATATAAATAAAGTGTGAGACCTCAATATGAGGTACTCAGTTTTTCCTCCCAAATCCCGTAACAATCCATCATGATAAAATTTTGACGGCTACTTGAGATCATCTTGCAGTTTTTCACTCTAAAGGTGCCAAAATCTCTCACATTTACACAATCTATTCAGATCTCTTTGCTCGACCAACTCGCTCTCCCGATGTTGTGTATCAGGAAGTTTAGTATCTCGACGCAAAGCTTGATCAATATCATCCTTTCTTTGCTGAACTTGCAACTCAGTAGAATCAATTTCAGGAACTACTTATTGTTTTTTACCTTCCATTCCTTTCTTATTCCTATGCGATGATACATCAACGGGTCTCGAGAGAACCTGACACTCCTACCTTGAATGTTAGTGCTACTCATATCTTTGCTGTAACCAACATTCTGCGACGTTTCCAATAGTATCATCTCCATCTAAAAGTTATGCTTGTGCTAGGTCGTAGAGCACAACGTTGCCGTGGGGGCCGTACTAGATGTTGTGGGGGGGGGGGGATTACCGTACTTACACTGTGGGAGACTCGGTCATTTTGTCGAACCGTGCTTTATGAAACACCCCCATCTCTTACCTCTGGCTCATGTCAATGCTATTGAGTCTGAGCCTTCTGCTTAACCTACCTCCACTCCGCCATTCGAATTTGGCTGATGGTTCCCTTCAACAAATTTTTAAGACCTTATCAGTGTTTCCAAGCAACCCGTCTCCATTGCAACTTCAGGTAGCACGTATGTTGCTACTCATGGTAGGTGGCTTATTGACTTCAGTGCCACAAATCATATGACTGAAATTCTCTTGTCTTTTGTAACCTCGAGAAGTATAGCTGGTTACTACCGGTGTTTGCAGTTTATGGCTCTTTGACTCCAGTTTGCCAAACTAGAATTGTTACTACCACCTCCTTTTTTCAATCGAACGACACTCTATACATTCTAAATTTTCATTGGAATCTATTATCTGTCAGTGCAATTTTCAAACAATTACACATCTTTATCTCATTCTTTCCTAATTATTTTTCAGTGCCTTCAATTGAAGAGGACAGTTGCTACTAGGACTGAACGAAAGGGCCTCTACTATCTGCACGATCTTCTCACTTTTTGGCATCTACCATCTCAACTTTTTTTCTTCAGTGGCATCACTATCTTTATCCTCCTCCTTTTTGTCTCTTCCACCAACTCCTGCCATCTTTTCGGTCTGAGTCTATTTCAAAATGCGAAGCTTGCCATTATAACAAACATAATTGATGTGATTTAAAATCGAGGGGCTGTAGTTTTTAAATTAAAATATTGCGATCTTTTAAAATTAATGGCGCGGGAGACTTTGGCGGCTATTTCTAACGACTAAAACGACCAAAGCGTCACAAACACTCGTAAAACAATCGCACGATTATAGTGACGTCATTAGACTTAATTCCACAGGCACAGAAAACAGTGGCAGACATTCATGGATATAAAAGACGATAACGAGGAGATGGAATTAACTAGGGCAAGCTCTAATAATAGCTATTCATTTTAATTTTAGGCACAAAATGTAATTGGAGGATGGAGCTAGGGAGGAAGAGGTATACCATGGGCGGAGATGGCAGCCACAGCAAGGGCTCGGGGTTTCTTGGAGAGCTCTGGAAGCGAGTGTGTCTGGCAGGGGAACATTGGCTGGAAGCAGGTATGACGTGGGCTGGGCAACCGGTTCTGGAACAGGAGCAGGGCTGACGGGAAGCAGGGGAAACACGCTGGAGTTGCGCTGGAACCGCTGGCGGCCGGTGCAGGAGTCGCTGGAGCCCAGGAAAGGCTCTGGTGAGTTCGTCGGTGACGGAAGAGTGGTGCGCTGGAGGCGGCGATGAGCTTCTGTGGGATTTCCGTTGGGAGAGTTGTCGATCCACTAGGAGACGGCCTGAGGAGGGATCGTCGGGCCTTGGTGGAGCTTCTGGAGACGACGGCGCGGCTTCGTCGGGCTTGAAGAGGGGCGGCAGGAGAACGATAACAGGAAAGGAAATTTCCTGTTCGTTCTAATCCAGCCAGCGATGAATAGTGGGAAGGGGGAGGTTTTATAAGGGGGAGTTAGGTTTTGGAGGAGGAAAATGGGCTTTGGTGTTGGGCTTTTAGGAGTGGGCTGGTTTTGAAAACAAAATAATGGTTTGAAAATGTATAGATAATTATTATAAGCTTGCCCTAAGCTAATCTACCTCCCAACTACCGGACCTATGCATTTAGGGTCACGTTGGCTGGTCACACCAACGCGCCAAACCAAAACTTGCGCGAACGCGTGCGCGATACAAAATTACATCAAAATGCGCTAATAGCGTGCGCGATACAACTCAACACAACAAAACAACCCAAAAATGCGCGAAAGCGTGCGCTACAATAATAAACGACATGTGCGATAAAAATAATAAAAATGAGGCAACACAGGTTGCATCAATTCTCCCGGGGTTGAAAGAGCTCGACCCCGACGAGACTCGATGTAACCTGCAAGTAGAAAATCCAAGCGTCGATCGGAGAGATACTGCATACTGTCCTGCTGATGTCATGACTGCGACCCAAAACCTGCAGGTAACCTCTCATCCCCAAAGCTCGCAATCCATTAGTCAAAATTTCATGCCGAATATTTAAATAAACAATAATTATTAGAGCTTTCAGAAGATGACAGGTTTGTGGGGAAAACATGTGGCAGTAGGGAGAGCATGAAGCAAGTGAAAACAGCCCGTGAAATCAGTAACTCATAACGCAACATACTCTCGTCCGATAGACACCTACGAATGTCCGCTAGATCCAGATCGAATATCGTTCTAGTTTCACCTGCTAACGTCTCACTCGAGTCACAAAATTTTAAGAAGGCCCCAATTAGACCGTGAAAAATTTTCCATAGAAAACCTTTGAAGCGGGAGTCCCGATGAGGAGAAAAAAATCTAAGTATTGTCTCAACTCTCTCGAGACTTCTAAACTTATAAGCATCAGAACGCAGACGGTAGTGACGTGGTGGTGCAACATGTTGTCCTATATCTAAAGAGAAGTGATGTAGACCAAATGCGTGCTCGCCAAAAACAAAATCAATATGGGGTGGCAACTCGAGGGACACTGGTGAGGGACCACCAAACACAATGTCTGTGGCCGCAAGGGTTTGTGGCGGTAGTGTGCTAAGAACGTCAGGACCAAAGACGCACGAGTTTGTGTCACCCAAGATGAGGGTCTCATCACTAACCAACTCCGCTTGGAGAAGAGAAAGCGTTGAAATGTCAACCGAGGTGAGTGACACATCACTAGTAAGTCCTCCCTGGAGTGAGGACTCAGGAAACAACTCGGCAACTGAAGGATGTGAGTCAGTGGGGGAAAGTGGACACACCATGTCAATCGGGGGGAAGGAATAAGATGGAAAGAACTCATCTTCCTGGAGCAGGTGCTCGGGAAGAACCTCCTCGATCGAAGGGGGTGCTAAAACGGAGACAAGTGGAGACACGACTTCAGTCAAGGTGGTAAAAATAGGAAGAAGCTCTTCTTCCTGGAGCATGGGCTCAAGAAGAACATCCTCGACTGAAGGGAGAGCTGTAGCGGAGACACGTGGAGTCGTGACATCAGTTGGGGTAACAAAGATAGGAGGAAAGTTTTCTTCCTGGAGCAGGGGCTCCGGAAGAAACTCCTCGACTGAAGTAAGCGTCACAGCGGGAGTGGGTGGAGCTAAAGTGCTCGTCGTGCAACTGACGAGATGTGGGGGACTAACGAGACACCGAACCTCGGGTTCCACTATGTGATAGGATGTGTGGAGGTATGCAGGAGCAACATAATGCGTGTGCATTGTCGCCTCCAGGTTGTGAACAGAGGTGCACAACCCATGCAAATTCTGTCGAACGTCAGCAGTGACGCACTCAACATCTTTCATCAAAGCGTTAATGCGCACATCTAAATTACTCGTCATTTTTTTTAAATGAAAACAAAAATCTAAACCTAGAATTTGAAAACGATCGGCGCTCGGCTATCCCACGATAGGAGTGAGATATCCCAGCAGCCACACCAAACTGATGTGATTTAAAATCGAGGGGCTGTAGTTTTGAAATTAAAATATTGCGATCTTTTAAAATTAATGGCGCGGGAGACTTTGGAGGCTATTTCTAACGACTAAAATGACCAAAGCGTCACAAACACTCGTAAAACAATCGTACGATTATAGTGACGTCATTAGACCTTAAGTGTCCACAACCCGTCTCCATTGCACAGGTAGCAAACTCATGGTAGGTGGCGGTGCCACATCATCTGAAAATTCTCTTGTCTTTTGTAACCTCGAGAAGTATAAAAGTTTATGGCGACTCCAAAACGAGTTACTACCACCTCCTTTTTTCAATCGAACGATCTATACATTCTAAATTTTCATTGGAATCTATTATCTGTCAGTGCAATTTTCAAACAATTACACATCTTTATCTCATTCTTTCCTAATTATTTTTCAGTGCCTTCAATTGAAGAGGACAACTAGCTCTACTATACGATACTTTTTGGCATCTACCATCTCAACTTTTTTTCTTCAGTGGCATCACTATCATCCTCCTCCTTTTTGTCTCTTCCACCAACTCCTGCCATCTTTTCGGTCTGAGTCTATTTCAAAATGCGAAGCTTGCCATTATAACAAACATAATTGATGTGATTTAAAATCGAGGGGCAGTTTTTAAATTAAAATATTGCGATCTTTTAAAATTAATGGCGCGGGAGACTTTGGCGGCTATTTCTAACGACTAAAACGACCAAAGCGTCACAAACACTCGTAAAACAATCGCACGATTATAGTGACGTCATTAGACTTAATTCCACAGGCACAGAAAACAGTGGCAGACATTCATGGATATAAAAGACGATAACGAGGAGATGGAATTAACTAGGGCAAGCTCTAATAATAGCTATTCATTTTAATTTTAGGCACAAAATGTAACTGGAGGATGGAGCTAGGGAGGAAGAGGTATACCATGGGCGGAGATGGCAGCCACAGCAAGGGCTCGGGTTTCTTGGAGAGCTCTGGAAGCGAGTGTGTCTGGCAGGGGAACATATGCTGGAAGCAGGTATGACGTGGGCTGGGCAATCGGTTCTGGAACAGGAGCAGGGCAGACGGGAAGCAGGGGAAACACGCTGGAGTTGCGCTGGAACCGCTGGCGGCCGGTGCAGAAGGAGTCGCTGGAGCCCAGGAAAGGCTCAGGTGAGTTCGTCGGTGACGGAAGAGTGGTGCGTTGGAGGCGGCGATGAGCTTCTGTGGGATTTCCGTTGGGAGAGTTGTCGATCCACTAGGAGACGGCCTGAGGAGGGATCGTCGGGCCTTGGTGGAGCTTCTGGAGACGGCGGCGCGGCTTCGTCGGGCTTGAAGAGGGGCGGCGGGAGAACGATAACAGGAAAGGAAATTTCCTTGTTCGTTCTAATCCAGCCAACGATGAATATTGGGAAGGGGGAGGTTTTATAAGGGGGAGTTAGGTTTTGGAGGAGGAAAATGGGCTTTGGTGTTGGGCTTTTAGGAGTGGGCTTGTTTTGAAAACAAAATAATGGTTTGAAATGCATAGATAATTATTATAAGCTTGCCCTAAGCTAATCTACCTCCCAACTACCGGACCTATGCATTTAGGGTCACGTTGGCCGGTCACACCAACACGCCAAACCAAAATTTGCGCGAACGCGTGCGCGATACAAAATTACATCAAAATGCGCTAATAGCGTGCGCGATACAACTCAACACAACAAAACAACCCAAAAATGCGCGAAAGCGTGCACTACAATAATAAATGACATGTGCGATAAAATTTATAAAAATGAGGCGACGCAGGTTGCATCAATAATCATACTAATTTTCTTAGAAAACTTTGTAAGAGTTCTATACGTCCTTTTAACTTTTTCTGCTCGACATTTGGTGTCTTAATCCCACCAAGTCTGTTGGTGGAGAGTGTCTTTATTTTATCAATTTTATTGATGATTACTCTGGATGTAATTTGTTGTATATTTTAAAAGACCAATTTGAACTCTTCTATGTTTTTTTATTAACTTTCTAATGAAATTCACACTCTATTTGGCCTTGCCCTAAAAATTCTACAGACAAATAATACGATGGAATATATGAGCCATCAATTCCACTCTTCTGTACCTCTAATGACATTATTCATCAGACCAATTGTGTGCATATATCCCAAGAAAATTGGCTTGCTGGATAAAATCATCTTCTTGATGTTGCCCGAACGGTCCTATGTTAAATGAATGTGCCCTAATCCTACTAGGGTTATGCGATTCTCATTTCTTGCTTTCTCATTAATCGCATGCCTACTACTTTTCAGGTTAAGACACTTTTCTCTCTTGTTCATCCAGATAATATTCTCTTTTCCCTCACTCCTAGTGTGTTTGCCTCTACAACCTTTGCCATCTCTTCTGCGTCCGGTCAAGGCAAATTCTTCGCTCGCGCCACCAAATTTATTTTTGTAGATTATTTTACTAAAAAGGGACGCCATTGCTTTGACCCGATCTCCAAACGTCATTATATCTCTGCTAATATCACTTTTTTGAACCCCATATTTCTGCATGGATGAACTGCTGCTAGACCGTCACAATTTAAATGCTCTTCATTCATTATCAGAGGTAACACTTTTTTTTGCATTTTAAGTCATCACATCGGAAACTCGTAAAGAAAAATATGCAGAATACCAAAAGGCTTCAGGTATGTAGAGCAATTTGCAACATAACACACACACACACGTATATTTATATGGTTGTATAATGTACATGAATTTTTTTACAAGATATCTAACACCAAAAGTACGATTTAGTAAGTCATATTGTGCTATTAAAAAATACGGGTTGGATTTATGTTTGGATATACAGTTGTAATTAATGGTCTTTCAAGTCGTCCGTATTGTTTGTGTAACCCCGGTATGGGGTAGTTTAGTCTTTTAACCTTTTTCCCTCACTCATGTATATGTATGAGCAAGGGGGTTCTCTTTCAATGTATGAAACCTATTATTCGTTTGACTTGGTATCTGAGGCCGACGCCCTAATCGCGCGACTTGGTACGCAGATCAACAACCGCCTTTCTCACGGCAGATCCCGCCACCGCCGATTCTTCCCGCTCACGCCTGCACGCTCACCGGACACAACGGGCGGCCTCCAACGCACCGCTGACTGCTGAGAGGAACGCAGCCGCTGTTCCTCCATGACGCAGTCTGCCTGTTTCTTCTGCCGCTGTTTTCCGCTCGTCTTCCCCCGCTAATTTCTGCTCGCTGGTTATTTCTCCGGACTCGCTGGCGCAGATCTCGCCGCCGCTGGCTTCCTCTTCTTCTTCCTGGCGCAGCTTCCGCCGCAGGCTTCTCCAGCCTCCGACTACTGTTTCTTGGCCCAGATTTCGCCGTTGGCTTCTTAGCACTTGTTTTTTTTTTTCTGCAGTACTTGCTTCTTGTCCGATCTGTTGGTCTTGTCCGAATCTCTCCTCTAGTACGCACTATGTTGACAATATTGCTGTAGGCTGCTGTTTCTTTTCGTCTTTCTCGTCAATATGGGTGACCCTGATTCTTCGGTATCTTCTCCGAGTGTGATCCAGCCTCAGATGAGTGACCCTCAGCGGCCTCATGGCCACTCCAGCTATTTGAAGATTACCACGATACCTTTGGATGACACAAACTACCTTGAATGGTCACGCGCGGCCCAGCATGTCATCCGTAGCCAACAGATGTTTGGATATATCAATGGGACGATTAAGGAGCCCAATGTATCTGATCTTTCTTGGAAGCGCTGGGATTCAGATAACTCTCTGGTTGTTTCCTCCCTCCTGCATTCGATGTCACCCAAGGTTTATCGGAATTATATGTTGATGAACTCAGCATTTGAGATCTGGACTCATGCTCGTGAAACATACTCTCAGATTGGGAGCTCCACTCAGGTGTATGAGCTCACTCGCTGCATTTTGGAGTTGCGCCAAGGCTCGATGACTGTTTCGTCATTCTTCTCTGTGTTTGAGCGGTTGTATCAAGAATTGGACTACTTTGCGCATTTCACTCCAGCATGTACTGATGATGTCGTCCAGTTAAAGCAAAGGGAGGACCGTTTCCGCCTTCATGTCTTCTTCATGGGATTGAATATGGACTTTGATATAGTTCAAACACATGTTCTCCATCGCTCTCCTCTCCCCTCCCATCGGGAGGCGTTCAGTATGGTTCTCGGAGATGAAGACCTCCGCAAGTCTCTCAGTGTCATGGTTCCTCCTGATCGCTCTGCCCTAACTGGTATTGGCCGTGGTCTCATTCCCACTCCTGGCTCCTCTGTGTCTATCTGTGATTACTGTGGTCGAAGGGGACATTCTCGGGAGGCATGTTTCAAACTTCATCCGCATCTCGCACCCTCTGGACATGGTCGTGGCCGGGGTCGTGGACCAGGCCGCGGAGGACATAGACACAGTGGATACCGTTCTCTTGATGTTGTGTACACTACTTATATCTATGATGAGTCCCAGTCTCAGTCTCCATCCCTTACAGCCCAGGAATTGGATGCTTTCCGCCGCCTGCTTCACTCCCAGCCTGATCCTCTCATCGGAGGTTCTACGTCTCTTGCTGCCATTGCTACGCTTAGTGCTCATGCTGCCACCACCTCACCTTCTGAATGGGTGCTCGACTCTGGGGCTACACACCACATGACTGGGTCTTCCTCAGATTTCTTCTCTTATACCCCTTTGTCTGGTAAGGAGAAAGTTATTTTTGCTAATGGCTCGCTGTCCTCTATTGCGAGAAAAGGCAATATCTTTTGTTCTCCGTCCATCTCTCTGCCATCTGTGCTTCATGTTCCCTCTTTCCCTCGAATTTTACTTTCCATCAGCAATATTACAAAATCACTTAACTGCTTGGTAACTTTTTTTTCCCGATTCTTGTGTTTTTCAAGAATTGGGCATGAAGCATAGGGGTGTGCATGAAAAACCGAAAACCGACCAAACCGCCCAAACCGAACCGATTTTACACCGAACCAAACGACTCGGTTCGGTTTTGGTTTTTCTCTCTGAAAAACCGAACCGCACCGACTAATAATACATGTAAAAATATTACTAATAATGATCTTTTAACTATTTTCATTAACTAAATAATGTACACAAATTTTATCAACTTAATAATTTTTATATCATTTGAGCCAAAATAAATTTTTGTAATGCTTATTTTATGCATCAAGAAGAATTAAACATTTTGTTTAACTGATTTTATTTATATCTTTTTATATTTATTACTCGATTTTGCAATAAAAATATTCAATCATAATTTTTTTATGTAATATGAGCTATTAGTTGTAATATATCATATGTAAATAAAGTTTGATGATATTTATTTTTAATTATCATATCTTTTTTTAAATTTTCTTGAGGTATTTAAGTACACAATTATTTTAAATAGTATAACCAAAAACCGAACCGAGTAAACCGACCAAAAAACCGAACCGAACCGATAAACATCGGTTCGGTTTCGGTTTGGGTCCAAACCGACCCAAACCGAACCGCTTGCACCCCTATTGAAGCGAAACATTGGCAGTGGTAGGAACCTCGGCGACTTGTACTACCCGGACACTCCTCTCTCTCAGGCTCTCTCCGGTTCCGCTGTTACTACAGAGGATGTTCTCCGTTGACATCGGCGTCTTGGCCATCCCTCTTCTGTTTATCTACGAACATTATTTTCTATTTTTTCCCCTTTTCTTCGGAACTTTGTTTGTGATGTATGTGATGAATTTTAACATGTGCGACATACTACTTCTCATCTTTCTGTTCCCAATACTATTCCTTTTGATGTTATCCACTATTTTGTTTGGGGATCATCCCCCATTGTTTCTATCACTGGTTTTCGATGGTTTGTCACATTTATTGATTGTTTTTAGCGTACTACGTGGGTTTATTTGTTAAAAAATAAAAGTGAAGTGTTTTCTTGTTTTCAAATTTTCCATAAAATGGTGCAAACACAATTTAATGCCTTTATTTGCGTCCTTTGGAGTGATAATGAAGGGAGTATGATGATCGGGGTGCCTTTGGCTCTTACCTCACCTCTCACGGTATCATCCACCAGAAAACCTGTGCTTATACATCTACTCAGAATGGAGTGGTCAAATGGAAAAATCGCCACCTCCTTGAGGTTGCTCGCTGCCTCCTTCACACTATGCACCTTCCTAAACCCTATTGGGGTGATGCGGTTCTTACCGCTGCTCACCTTATCAACCGTCTCCCTTCTTGTGTTCTTTCCTTTACCACTCCTCTCGCTCGTCTCTCCACCTCGGGTGTGGTTCATACTTCTCATTTGCCACCCCGTGTTTTTTGGTTATATATGTTTCGTGCATGTGCACCAACCTCATCGTGACAAGCTTGACCCTCAGGCTCAGCGATGTGTCTTTCTTGGTTATTCTTCTACGACCAAAGGTTATCGCTGTTATTACCCTCCTTCAAGGCGTCTGTTCTGTACCATGCATGTCACCTTCCGTGAAGGGGAGCCCTATTTTCTGCCTTCGACTCACCTCTTTCGTCAGGGGGAGAACCGTGATGATGTGGATGTTACTCATGTTCCTCTTCCTCTTCTTCCTACCATTCCCTCTACTCATTCTACTGTGGTGCCCATAGCCCCCATCCAGGTACCTGACTCTTCTACTATGATTTCCCCCTTTCCTCATGTTTACCATCGCCGCATTTTAGGTACTCAGGTTACCACAGCTCGACCTCTGCCAGTGTCATCTTCGGACTCAGATCCTGATGAAGCTGATCTGCATATTCCGATTGCTTTCCTCAAGAAAGGTAAAGCTCCTTGTACGCAGCATCCTATCTCTAATCACGTGGCTTACCACCATCTTACTCTGAGCCATCAGGCGTTTATTTCATCTCCTTCCTAGTTGTTATTCCTAAGACATGACAGGAAGCTTTGGAGATACCGGCCTGGACTCCAGCTATGCACGATGAGATGTCTGTCTTGGACAAGAATCACACGTGGGATGTTTCTGCTCTCCCTTTCGGGAAGAAAGCTGTAGGTTTCCGGTGGGTCTTCTCTTTTAAGCAGAACCAAGATGGCAGAGTGGAACGGTACAAAGCACGTCTAGTTGCTCAAGGGTACACCCAGACACAAGGAGTTGACTATGAAGAGACGTTTGCTCATGTTGCCAAGATGGATTCTATTCGGGTGTTGCTATCGTGTGTTGCGTGCCTGGACTGGGAGCTCCATCAACTGGATGTTAAAATGCGTTCTTCCATGGTGAGCTCGAGGAGGAGGTGTACATGAAGTTTCCTCCTGGTTTTGTAAAGAAAGGAGCTGAAGGCCTTGTCTGTCGCCTCAAAAAATCTTTATATGGCTTGAAGCAATCACCTAGGGCCTGGTTTGGGAGATTTCTTACGACAATGCTCAAGTTTGGGTACAAGCAAGCCCACTCAGATCATACCATGTTCATCCGGAGACATGAACAGCGTGTTGTGACCCTCATTGTCTACGTGGATGATATTGTGATTACAGGAAATGACACAGAGGAGATTGTCAATCTTAAGACCCTCCTGCTTGCTGAATTTGAAGTGAAAGACTTGGGAAGATTACGGTACTTCCTGGGTATCGAAGTGATCAGATCCGAGCAGGGTATCTTTATATGCCAACGTAAATGCATATTAGATCTCTTAAAAGAAACATGTATGCTTGGGTGTGTTCCTGCGAACACCCCGATTGAGGAAAATCACAAGATTGATGAAGGTGGTGATGTTGATCACATAGATGTATCACGTTATCAAAAATTGGTCGGCAAACTTATATACCTATCCCATAGGACCCATACATGCCCCGACATTACGTATGTTGTTGGTATCCTATGTCGTTATATGCATTCTCCTCGAATCAGACATCAAGAAGCTGCGTATCGTTTGCTGTGATATTTTAAGAAAGCACCTGGTCGTGGTCTCTTATTCTCCAGGAACAACACTTTGAAGATTGAAGTCTTTATTGATACTGATTGGGTTGGCTGCCATGATGACAGAAAATCCACAACAGGATACTGCTCTTTTGTTGGTGGAAGCCTCGTGACGTAGCGCAGCATGAAGCAAAATATTGTGGCTCGGTCTAGTGCGGAGGCAGAATATCGTGCCATTTCCCAAGGTTTATGTGAGGGACTATGGCTTGCGCACTGTGTTACAAAATCTGAGATTCCCAATATCGGACCCCTTTTCCTTGTTCTGTGACAATAAGGCGTCCATTAACATTGCCCATGACCCGGTCCAACATGACAGGACAAAGCATGTTGAGGTTGATCGGCATTTATTAAAGATCACTTGGATAAAAAGACAGTTGTCACTCCGTTCGTCCATTCCAAAGATCAGTTGGCCGATGTGTTTACCAAGAGCTTGCCGTGTGACGTGTTTATCGACGACATTCAAAGGCTTGGGATGACGGATGTCTTCTGTCCGACTTGAGGGGGAGAGTTGTAATTTATGGTCTCTCAAGTCGTCCGTATTGTTTATGTTTAACCCCGGTATGGGGTAGTTTAGTCTTTTAACCTTTTTCCCTTACTCATGTATATGTATGAGCAAGGGGGTTCTCTTTCAATGTATGAAACCTATTATTCGTTCGACTTATACATGACTCTGTGATTATAAATTTGTTATGCTAATTTTTAATTTTTATAACATATAATTATAGTTAGTATATACATTAAAGTATTTCTTTATTTAGGAGATGAAAATCCAATATTTTAAAATATCACCGACATGTCTCCGACTTCCGATATTTGACATTAAAAAACTCAATCCGACATTTTACCGACATCCGATATTTACAACTTTGGTGGCAAGACACTTTTGTAGAAGAGGTGTATCCTACTGATTTCGGCTCCATTGAATCTGTCAGGTGCTCACCCTGAAATGTACGACCTCCGAAGATGCATGGCAAATTGGCTATCTGTGCTTTGTCTATGATCTCCAACAAAATGGATTGAAGTGAATTATAATCACTGTTCAGCAGACAAGTGATCATATTCAATCCATCTTTGTAGAAGAGGATGAACCACGAGTCTGCTTTAATACCATGAACATGCAGAAGAAGTTAAACAACATTTATCAATTTATTTTTTCAATTCATTTAGGTTGTTTTGTATAGGAAGAGTGAGAAAAAGGTAGCCCTAAGTTTAGGCGAATCATAATAATAGAAAGGATTTTTTCAATCTCGGAGAATTAATACTAAGTTATTGAGCAATGCTGGCCAAGGAATAGTACTCTCTTTATCCTAATAGAGGTGATATTTTTATTCCTACATGTTCAACAATTTATAGTTTGAAACTGTTTAAAAACTAAGTTAACATCCAATGTTTATCTTATTAAATTCCATGTTCAACTGTTTACATATTTATAAACTATTCAAAGAATAATCATTAGCATCAAATGTTTTCCTTTGTTAATGAAAACATATTAAACATTGTGTTTTAATATAGTTCAACTTGGAATTGTTTTTTTTGTCGACATGATCGGTGACATTCAAATATAGATATACAATCTTCTTTTATATTGTTAAGCAACTTGCTGTTTTCATTTTTAATGCATAAGTCTAATAACGATGGTGATGTTTTTTTTTGATGTTTTACTCCCCACATATGTATATGTTTTATAGTTTGCTTTGCTGCTTTGATTGCAATTTTTCACTACGTTCTTAATTTCAGTTCCATCCGTGTTCTACCACTATAGAAGGAACTCTTGGAAACATGAGGCTTTGTGATATGTCCCTTGGACCAGATGACCGTTGGGGCTGGCTATGCGATATACGCAACCAAGGGATTGAATCTCTAATCAGGGTATTGCTATAATTTATGCACCCTATGTTTCTTGTTATAGTTTTCCGATCTTCCATATGGCAGATTATTAGGGTTGGCTTGGGTTCTGTGCCATTTTATATCTGCATTGCGGTCTGTTGTAGACAATTGATTTTGTATTAGATCAGTTTATGATATTTTCTTGGACAGTCCTAAAGGTTAATTGTGCACACGCTACGTATATTTATTTGAATCATTCTTTAGTTTTCTGAAACATTGAATTCTTTTCTAGTTTATTAATACCATCTTATGGCTTTTCCTAGTTTTCCTCCATTAATTAGAAACTTTCCGTAAACATTTTTGTTGTTAAAAACACGCGTTCTATTGGGAATATGCCCACATCTGGAAAATAACATGACCTTATGCATTTAATATAGATCTCAGGCCTTCCACCTCCAACAAATTAGTTTTAGTTTGTATACTTGGATTCCAACATGATATAAGAACAAGCCAAGCTTAACGGCCCATTCTACGCCACCTTGTTAAAAATGTAATTCACATGCTTGCTTCCAAAGACCATACGTGTGGAGACGTGTTGAGAATAGTCCTACATTGCGAAGTGATGTACACCGAGAGATCAAATTCAAGTTTTGCTCACTTAATCACATTCGACGTTTGAAAATTCATGAGGTCATTATTTGTTATTTGAGAGTAAACTTCTTGAATGTTTACGAATCGAACCGAGGCAACATCATTACTTTCACAAGCTTAATCGACATCACATAGAATAATTTATGACTAATTACGACAATTGAGAGACGAGAGCGTTCAAGGCAAGGTCTTTGATAATTGAAAGAAGGCTTCACAAGAGTGTTGTTTGATAGATCAGGTTGTCAGAATATAGGGCCAAAGTCTAGGACAACCTGAGGAAAGCAGACGATAGCAGATTCGGTTGTCAGAATAGAGGTCCGAAGTCGATGATATGAGGAAAGCAGGCGATCCCGACATGGCTGATCGACGGTGGAGTAAGGAGCATCGAGCGACCCGGACATCGACGAATATGGTTGACTCTGTCGACAGATGTTCGATCGGGTGTGATTGGCAGGGGAACGAGCGGCCTTCGAATCGGAGATTCTAAAATCCTCTATTGAGAATGATGGGGAAGACAAATAATAGAGGTACACAAGACTTGATAGGGGCAACTGTGAGGCTTCCGACTTTAATGGAGAGAAAAACTAGGTTTCATCTCTCTATCTTTTTCAGGTTCCTTTCTCTTTCAAGTTGGGGTCCTGTTATGCAAAGCCCCAAATTTATCAAATAATTTGTTTCCAAAGCTATTAAATAATATATTTCATATGTCTTCCTCCAATTGTTTCTTTTTAATTGAGAATAAAATATGGAATCTCTTAAATGAATTTATTTTCTACTTAGCATTATGCGTCCTTAATTATTTAAAGCTCGCGAGCTTGTCTTTTCCATCCTAGCTATTCAAAATTGTCAGACCATTTGTTTATGGTCTCATCGGGTGGTGTAAATGATAACTAATGCACAGGAAAATAAAAATACATAATGTGAAACTACGAAATAAAGTAATTGATGGATGAGGATGCCATTCTTTCATCAGGTGCTATAAATGGTGCATTAATTCGCCCGGGGTTGACAGAGCTCGAGCCTAGTGAGAACTCGCAAAAACTGACAATGGGAAAATTTGAGCCCCGTCGTTGCAACAATGATGCTAATCCAAGAACTATCAGTAATGCCTCATCCTTGCCAAGAAACAAAATTTGGTACATTCCATGGTGAGTGTGGAACTTTGGTACATCCAGAATTTGTGTTATCTCCTCAGCGGTAGGCGTCAATAATGGTATTTAGTTGGGTAGTATGTGTGGGGCTGCATTAGGTGGGATTGAGGCTGAAACTAGGCGGCTCTTCATAGAACGAAGTCATATCAGCCACGTTAAATATCGACGAAGTACCAAATTTAACGGGTATATCTAGAGGGTAGACGTTTTCACCGAACACTTCTGAACTTTAAATGGACCGAAATTTCTCTACTGTAGTTATGGGATGCGCCAAGGAGTAAATATTTGCTTCCTGAAATAAACAAACATCCAATTTCTTTCTGAAAATTATAACTCGCGACAATAACGATCAACCATGGATTTATATTTGTTAGAAATGTCCATTTAAAAAGGCCCATGTTTGTGGCTCATTTAGTCTGTTTTTGTTTCTCTTTATTCATTAGTCCCACATCTTGTATAGGGGACTCATCTCTTTTTCTCTCTCCTATATATATGTATTCATACATTGTATTTGACAATGAAGAAGTATAGATAAGGTTCAGCTTTTCTCTACATGGTATCAGAGAAACCGGTCCTACCTACGGTTTCGGGCGGACAAGTCAATTTCTAACCGCCCAGCTTCTGCGGTTACCCCTTGAAATCCACCCTCATCTTTCTAACCGTCCACCCTTCTGCATGTACTCCCTTGTTATCAGCTCCTTCAGTCTACTCGGCCTCTCCTCTCCTCTCGTGGAATCGCATTCCGCTTTTATAGCTTTCCTACCATAGACCCACCCCCACCCTTCTCGTACGGTCTTCCCTTCTTAGCTGCGTCTCTCCGCTGTTGTAGTCACGACCAGCCTTGCCGCTCTCTCTTCTAGTCGCGGCGATCTCTTCTCTTCTTCTCGCGGCGACCTTGTCGCTGGCTTCTCTGCCACGGATTCCTTGCCGCTGCGATCTCCTCTGTCCTACACCACGACCTTCTCTGGTGCGGGCTCTTCTTCTAGCCGGTGTTGCCTTGTCGCGTGCTCTGTCCTCTTCTAACCACGCGGTTTGTCGCGCGGCTTGCCTTTGCCGCTGTTCTTGCCGATGCGGATTCTCCGTAGTCGCTGCGCTCTTCCTTGCTTCCTACCACTCAAGACGCACGAGTTCACCTCGGCTTGTCGCCGCATACTTTTCTTGTCGCCGCGATTTCTGCAAGTCGCCTTTACCTTGCCGACTATCTTTCCGCGCGGACTGTCTTGTCGACCATCAAGCCGCACGAATTCTCCTTCGGTTACTCCTTGCTGGACTATCTTGTCGTGCGGTCTCAAGGCTTTCTGCTCTTCCCCTTGTCTCTCTCTAGCCGCGCAATCTGGGCACATAGTGCGGTTAGTGCGGTGCTCCTGCTTTGTCGCGCGGTCTGTCCGATTCTCTTGCTTTGCCACTATGATCTTGCCGCTGTGGCCTTGCCGTTGTGACCTTGACCGCTATCACCTTGCCGCTGTAACCTTGCCGCCGGTCTAGCAACTGTCTTACCAGTCTTGTCGTTGTGACTTCATGGGATCCTCAATTGATTCTTCAGAGAAACCCACACCTCCTCTAAACCGATTGCTCCCTGCTCCGGAGTTGCGTGATGAGTTGAGAATCACCACTATTTTCCTCACTGGGAAGAACTTCATTGAATGGGTGCATTCTTTCTGGTGCGCTCTTCAATCCAAGGGCCTACTGCGGCATCTCACTACGGATCCTCCCTCTCCACCCACTGAAGACTGGCTTCGCCATGATGGACGTGTTCAAACGTGGATCCTCAACTCCCTTACTGATGAACCATACTGCATGACCATGTATCATAAGACGGCCAAGGCGATATGGGACGAACTCCATTCTCTATACTTTGGCAAGGACAGTCTTCAACACATATATGACATTATCACAGATCTTCAGACTCTAGACACGGGTGGTGCTGCTGACTTGACCTCCTTTGTGGCTCAGGCCAAAACACTGGCTGAGGCCTGGATCCTTCATCAGTCCCCCCACCATGGATCTAGCTGCCCAGCGTGCTCAGAAGGAAGCCGTCTGTATTTCCATGATGATGGCTCGTGTCCCACCTCATCTTCACAACGTTCGGGCTCAGATCTTCTCAGCTGCTATCCCCTCTCTCTCTGATGTGTGCTCAATGCTGCTCAAAGTATCACCACCTCCTGATACTACTGGACCCCCCTCGCCTGCTCTCCTTCAGCGAGCTGCTGCCCCCTTACTATCACTCCCTCCTCTTGCCCGTGGAGGGCGTTTAGGCTTTCGAGGAAGGGGTCCTTGTGGTCGACCACGTCCGAAGTGTTCCTTCTGCGGAAGGGACAGACACGTTGAGGCGACCTGCTACCATAAAAATGGTCTTCTCGTCCGACTGCATCTGTTGCGGTCTACAACACCTCTTCCACCCGTGCCGACCTTAAAGAAGTCCGCCTTCAACTCCTGCAACTTCACGACATGATCAGCCGCCCGCTGCCTCTGTTGCCTATACTGCCTCTATCTCTAATGCAGGTATCACTTGTCTATCCACTAGTCCGCGATGGATAGTGGATTCAGGTGCTACTCACCATATCACCTCGTTAAAGCCATCTCAATACTTGGATTCTCCGCATCCTAAGTATATTACAGTAGGCAATGGTGACACCGTTCCTACTCCTCAATTCATCGCTCACTCTCCGCTCGGTTCTTCATGTCCTGGGCTGCCCGTTTAATTTACTTTCTGTCAAGTCGCCTTACTACTGATTTGAATTGTTCTGTCACATTCACACCTTTTTTGATCGACAAACGCAAAATATCATTGGTAAAGAACCAAGGTTGTAGATGTCAGATATCGGGGACACGTCGGTTTAGGTTTTTGATGTCGGTTTTAATATGTCGGGGGATATATCGGGGATATTTCACATAACGGGTTTTAGTATTTAATTATTTATATGTGTAATTATTTATAAATTTAATTTTTAAAAAATTATATATATTAATATATTTATTATTTGATATTTATTAAACTCCTAAATTTATCAAACTAATATAAACATTTTGTATTACACAAGTAATAACGGTATAACACGTGAAATAAAATAAGAGAAAACAGAATGTCGAGAAGTGTCGATGACAATGGAAGTTAAGAAACATTTAGTTCATAATTCAAAGAGCATGCATAATTGAAATCGGTGACGAACTTGAGCAAGGAAGAAAGTCAGAGAAAGGGGAAAAACAACCTAAATACTGAAACAATTTTGGTCTATTGTCTATTAGATCATAGACATTAATTAAAATAAATTGAAAAAACCAGTCGATAAAATGTCGGGATATATCGGCCGATATATCAGTGAATATATCGGTCAATAGCAGACATATCGGAGGATATATTCCAAAAGGATATTTTGCAAAAAATATCGGAAACGTGTCGTTTGGTCCATGAAACCTTTATGTCGGCCAACATATCGGCCATGTCGGAGGATATCCACAACAGTATAAAAGAACGACTGCAAAATATGCTCTACCTTCTTGATGTCCCTCCTACCATTCTCTCATCCATCACCTCCGTTGATTGACATCAGCGTCTTGGGCATGCTCCTCTTCTCGTACTCCAAAAGGCTCTTTTGGAGATCTATCTACCGGTGTTTAAGTGTGATTCATGTATTTTGGGCAAACAACACCGTTCTTCGTTTCCTCCTCATTGTACTCGGAGCTCTGCTCCTTTTGTTTTGGTACATTCTGATGTTTGGGGCCCGTTCAAAATTACTAGTGTATCTGGTTATCGATATTTTATCACCTTCATTGATGATTACTCTCGCATGACATGACTATATTTACTTCGTGATCGCTCCAAGCTTTCCAGTGTGTTACGGGCTTTCATTCTTGAAACTCGCACATAATTTTCAACACCAATCAAAACTGTCCGAACGGATAATGCTCTCAAGTACACGATCCATGAATTTGTCACTCTATGCTCTGAATTTGGCATTATTCACCAGACGTCGTGTGCATATCCCCCCAACAAAATTGCGTAGTTGAATGTAAAAATCGGCATCTTCTCGAAATTGCTCGCTCCCTCATGCTTTACATGCAGGTCCCCAAGGCTTACTGGAACTTTGCGATGTCGATGCCATGCTATCTCATTAACTGTCTCTCTTCCTCCGTCCTTCAAAATGCTACTCCGTTCAGTCTTCTCTTCCCCTCTATCCCACCATTTTCCCTCACCCCTTGCATCTTTGGTTGTACCTGTTATGTTCACAGTTCACCTACTTGGACCGTCTACGGACAAGTTGGATCCTCGATCGGCCAAATACATGTTCGTAGGCTATTTTTCGTACTCAGAAAGAGTATGTCTGCTATTCTCCTACTACCCGCAAAGTGACGGTTTCTGCAGATGTGACCTTTTGGGAGGATCAACCGTTCTTCTGCCCCCCAAACCCACCTATTCCACCAGAATCCGTCTCAAGACCTGTCATTCCCGTTACCTCTCCTCCACCACATCTCCTCCCTGACCCGACTCCCGTTCTCCACAGGCCTCCTCTTATCAGTGTCTATACACGTCGCCCTCCTCGCTCTGCCGCCCCGATGTAGTCAGCTTCAACCTTGTACACTCTGCGACCTGCTGATCCGACGCCAGCCTCTACCGCTCATCCAATGACGAACTATGTATCGTTACATTGCTTGTCCCCGCCACTTCACACCTTCACAACTTCTTTATCATCTATTTCTATTCCTAACTCTGTGTAGGAGGCTCTACCACATCCGGGCTGGCATGCTGCCATGGATGAAGAAATGACGGCCCTCTAGGCAAACCAGACATGGGATCTGGTTCCCCTTCCTCCAGGTCACACGACTGTTGGGTGTAAATGAGTCTTTGTCATCAAGCATGCTGCTAATGGTACAATTGGCCGTCTTAAAGCCCTACTGGTGGCTCGTGACTTTACTCAACAACAAAGTCTCGATTATGAGGAAACATTCTCTCCAGTGGCCAAGCTCAACACAGTTTGTGTCCTTTCTGTGGTTGTACTTCGCCACTGGCCATTACATCAGCTGAAGATCAAGAATGTGTTTCTAAATTTTGACCTACAAGGAACGGTTTACATTCAAAAGTCACCCGGGTTTGAGACCATGGGGGAGTCCCGAGTTTGTCACCTTAAGAAGTCTATTTATGGTCTCAAACAATCCCCTCGGGCGTGGTTTGACAAGTTTAGTAAGGCAGTTCGGGAAGTTGGTTTTACTCAGGAGCTCGGCAGACTTCTCTCTGTTCACTCGACATCGGACTACAGGGATGGTTCTTCTTTTGGTATATGTCGATGACATTCTAATTACAGGAGACGATTTAAAGGGAATACAAGCGGTCAAACAACATCTTAGTTCGGTTTTTCAAACAAAAGATCTGGAGAACTTTCGATGCTTCCTTGTTCTTGAGATCGTAAGACGTCCTGATGAACTCGTCCTCTCTCAACAGAAATACTATCTCGACCTTCTTCAGGATGCTGGCTATTCTAGATGCAAGCCGATTAACACCCCGATGAATGTCAATCACAAGCTGTGCGCACATGCTTCTGATGCAGGTCTTCTTCTTCCAAATCCAGAATACTATCGTCGACTAGTTGAAAAACTTATTTATCTAATGGTCATGAGACCGGACATATCCTTTGTTGTTGGGGTGGTCAGCAGGTTTATGCATGCTCCTCGGATGTCTCATCTACAGGCCGTCGAGCGCATCTTGAGATATCTAAAATCAGTCCCTGGTCAAGGGTTGGTATACAAAACTTCTTCTACTCCCACATTAGTAGCATATTCAGACGCAGATTATGCTGGTTCCCTGGACGATCGATGGTCCACCAGTGGATTATGTACCTACTTTGGAGGTCACCTTGTGACCTGGCGCAGTAAGAAACAAGTTGTGGTTGCTAGATCTTCAGCTGAAGCTGAATACCAATCGATGACATCAGTTGTCTCTGATCTTACGTGGCTTAAAAGTCTTCTTGAGGATCTAGGAGTAAAACTCCCTTCACCTGCTACCTTACTATGTGACAGTCAAGCTGCTATACACAGCGAAAAATCCAGTTTTCCATGAAAGAACAAAACACATTGAAGTGGACTGCCACTTTGTTAGGGAGAAAGTTCAAATGAAGAAGCTAGAATTGAAGCATGTTCCGGGCACTGAACAAGTTGCTGATCTTCTCACGAAAGCTCTACCGATTACCCTATTCTTCCAGTTCCTATCCAAGCTGGGTGCCTCTGACTTGTGCGCTCCAGCTTGCGGGGGAGTGTTAGAAAAGTCCATGTAAAAATGCCCATTTTGTCTGTTTTTGTTTCTCTTTATTCATTAGTCTCACACCTTGTATAGGGGTCTCGTCTCTCTTTCTCTCTCCTATATACATTGTATTTGACAACGAAAAAGTATAGACATGGTTCATCTTTTCTCTACAATATTTTTCTGAAGTTACTCGTAATTTATTAGTCACATTGTTATGCAATTCATTTAAAAAATCAATATGAGTTTACACATTGAAGGAAATGCTTTCATGTGATGACATAAAATGATAGTCAAACAAGTGTGGTATGGAAAAGCCTTAGACAATCTTGAAAGGAGATTTATAAGTAGAGCGATTTTTCAATTATTGAATGCGAATTCAGCTTGTGGAAGTGTAAAATCTCATTGCTTTAGATTTTCCCCAATTAGATACATGAGAAGGTCCCCCTAACTCTTATTAACTACCTCAGTCTATTCATCGATCTGAGGGTGATTAGCACTTTAAACTCAAGTTTGGTCTCTAGTTGTCTCCACGGTGTTTTTTCAAAAAT
The DNA here is from genome assembly GCA_039513925.1 of Platanthera zijinensis. Classification (NCBI taxonomy): domain Eukaryota; kingdom Viridiplantae; phylum Streptophyta; class Magnoliopsida; order Asparagales; family Orchidaceae; genus Platanthera; species Platanthera zijinensis. The sequence goes on from CM077092.1 coordinate 136,762,564, forward strand.
AACTCATAAAGCGTGTGTATTTTTCTGATACGATCAACTTAAGGATCCCATGCAACCCGACAAACTTTCTAAAAAACAGCTAAACGACATGCAAGGCATTGGAGGTCTTTTTACAGGGTATGAAATGTGGTCATTTTAGAAAATTTATCTACCATGAAAACAATAAATTTGGCTTTCCTTTTAGTGCGAGGAAGCCTTTCAATGAAGTCCATCAAAATATCATTATCCCAAGGCTCTCATGAGTCGGTAAGAGGGTATATAAATCTAGTGCTTTGGGCGTACCCCATTAATCAATAAAAAGATGCTAGTTCATTAAATCCTCGAGCCCTATTAATCTTCCTAAGGCTAGGATGCGATTCAATCTCCTTTCCCTTCTCCATCAACTTTAATATCCTCAAATGAGATAATATATTCTAGTAAGGTCAGTTTATCAATCATAAATGTGCATTTCTTCAAATTAGCATATAATTTATTAGCATGCAAAAATTGAAAAATTATCTAAGATGAATCTAAGTGTTGACCATGATCAATACTATAAATCAAAATATCATCAAAATAAACCACTATGCCGGCTCTAATAAATGATCTAAGCACATGATTCGTCACTCTCATAAATGTGTTGGGTGTGTTGGAGAAACCCAAAAGCATCACCAACGATTTGTATAAACCATCTTTTATTTTAAATGCATATTCTACTCATCCCCGGGTCGGATCCGGATTTGGTGGTATCCAATATTGCAAATGTCGGATGTCGGGGACACATCGGTTTGGGTTTTCATGCCGGTTTTTTATATATCGGGGGATATATCAGAGATATTTCATATATCGGATTTTAATATTTAATTTATTATATATGTAATTAAGGCTCCATTTGGTTTGGCGGTGGCGGGTCGATCCGACGGGTGGAAACAGAGTATTCGAACCGGAGGGGGGAGGTGGTTGCTCTAAACGGAGTTTTTTGGGGCGTTTCTCAAGGCGGGCGGGTTAAAACGGAGTAAACGCCGTCGGAGGTTCATTTGTTTACCCTCTTTCCGGCGGCGTTTGCCCAAAACGGAGCAGCGAAACGCCCAAACAAATAGAACCTAAATGTTATTTTTTATACATGTCACAGTACTACCTATTCTTACAACCTATTGAACTTTTAAATATTAAAAGCTATATGTAACATTTAACATACAACACTTTAAAGATGAATATTTGTAAAACTAGTGATTTTAAGATCAAAATTCTAAAAATCAAATTTCAAACTTACCTCATTCTTCATCACTTAAAGACTCATCTATAGTCGGCAGAGTAGATAGAATATGTTTTTCATCTGATGAACCCTCTAGATCTTCATCGTCCACCTCAGATGCTTTTCTCTTTCCCCTTCTTTGATAATTAATTGCCACTTGCTTGGAGCTAATCTTTGAGGCCTCATTTCATCATGATCAGCGTCGATTATATTGTCAATTTGCGCCCATATCAGCCCCTCTCCTAGAAAGACTTCATCATCGCCATCTTCATTTTCTTCCTCCTCCGGATCAACATTCACCATCCACTCTTGTGTCATTCCAGAATCAACATTCTTAGTTGTCAATGGATCTCGAGATGTCTCTAAATAATTTCGACTTTAACAAAGCATTGAACTTTATAAATACTAAACCGTTCAATCTTTTGCTATCAAGTTTATTCTTTTTTTTATAATGTATCTACAATTTTTTTAAAAAAAAGTTAAATAATGCATACCATCATATAATAAGATATTAATGTTTAATTAAATAACTAAATTAATGCATATCATCTCGAAGGTGCTCCAGTTCCTATCACAGCCAGAGGATGAAGTAGTATACTTATAATTTTCATAGTCATAGTTTTAAGGTACGGTGTATCAGAACCGTTAAGTCTCCACCAATGTACTGTGAAAATTAAAATGACAACACAATGTATTAATTATTAATTTATTATACATAAATACATCATTATTGTTAATCAATATATATATTAAAATTTACTTGGATTTAAGTTTGGATTTTGTAGTTGTCTCTTTGCCATCTCTTTACCAAATAACCCTTGTTGGTATTGGTCAACATCAAGCTCAACACTGATGTGATCCTGTGTAGAAGGATCTTTCCTATATATCCTTGAGTGACACTCAACAAAACCACTCATAAACCTTTCGTCAGCCTCAATCTCCACTCGACGGGAATAATAAAAATATGGGTTTAAGTAATAACCTGCAAAGTGTAAAGGACTGTTTAATCTCCACTCGACAAAAATAATAAAAATTTGGGTTTAAGTAATAAATTGCAAGGTGCACAGGGCTGCTCATCTTCTTCTCCCATCTGCTATCAATCAACTTCCATATAGGAAGATATTTGTTCTCTTGGTGATCGAGAACTGCAACCTCTTCCCTAGTTTTTTTGATATCCCCATATAACCATTTCACGGATGGTGTATCCCCGTCGACTCTTCTCAAAATTTTCACAAATTGTGTGAATATACCAACAACCAGCTCGACATTTGCCAAAAACCTGCGTTCATCACTATCATTGCAGCCTACCATATGCAAAATAAAATATTATAAAAGGCAACTTTCAAAACATATATTTTAAATAAAATGAATAAAGAGGCAATAGTTTTACCTGCTTTTCCCCGACACTACTGACCAACTTTTTTGCAGCCCACTTTGCAGATGTTAATAGACCCCTCAATTGATTCTTCTTCTCTATGATGCTCTCTAAAGATAGAAACGTTGTAGCGAATCTAGTCACACCTGGTCGAATAAGCTCATGAGAGTCCAAGTCCTTTGTTGACTCTCTAAACATGTCGAACGAGATGGTGTGACCATAGATGAATATAAAGAATTGGCGGCCCAAGGAGATAACACTCTTTATTGGCTTCAATTTTACTATATCTTGTAACAGTAGATTAATAGTGTGAGGCGCACAACAAATCCAAAAAATCGTAGGTCTTTTCAAAGTCATAAGCTTTGTAGCAGCCATATTATTTGACGCGCTATCCGTCACAATCTGCAAGATACTGTGCTCTCCTGGGCTCTCAAGGCTATCAATCGCCTTATCCAAGAAGTAAAATATGAACTTTCCATCGTGTGTGGGGTAGGAGACATTCTTCGAAAGACAGAATGTCACTCCGGAACTACAATGTATCATGATATTCATCACGCTCCTACCCTTCCGATATGTCTATGCATTGGTCATGATAGTGCAACCATTCAATTTGCAGGTCTGCGTGAATATGCCCAACATCTCCTTCGTCCTCTCCACCCCCTCGCAAAGTTTTGTCTCTCAACTCATAAAATATTGGGATCTTCATCTTAGGTCCGCATAACCCAATGACATGAGCCATCTGCTGAAAGGATGAATTACATATGGCGTTAAACAGGATCCCGTTTTCATATGCTCATCTACCTATGTACACGACAACATCATCTCTGGCTTTTTTTTGTACTTACTCTCTATCGTGCTCTGTTGGGAATCTTTTCCCTTGGTAGACTCGACAACTGAATGAACAAACCATTGGACCCTTTGATCCTGTGCTCCTACGTATGCTTGTGTCCTCTTCTTGATCATCATTGACTAATCCAACAACCACCTCATTCAAGATTGCTTGAAACTTAGCACTTTTAGCTCTCTTACTCTCTAAATTTGTGTTTAAGGCCGAATCCTCCTTAGCCTTAACGTCAGTGGGAACCTGAGGGCATGGCTTAACATTACCCTTCCACCCAGCCAAGTGATGCTTGAAACGTGTAATTCCACCATTCAATGTCTTCTTGCAGTAATTGCATTTGATTCGGTTGGTATCGTTTGCAACCAATTTCTCACCAAATGCCCAGAACGGATCTCTACCGGTTGGTACCAGTGATACGGGAACCTCACTTAATCCAGCAGAAGAAGCCATTCTAATAGGGGAAGAAATGAAATCAATATTAGTTAGATGGAATGAAAAAAATATTTTACATGACTACATCACGAGAAAAATTACTAGTTGAAAAAAATCAACATCAAAAAACTTTCATAACTTCATTAGATCATTAGATCTTCAAATATCTTTTATATTATCCACGCAATATTTTATTTATCCAACAATATTTTGCATCCTCAGTAGTATACTAGTATACAAAGTTAAAACTATCATTCAAACTTTCAAAGTATCTAATAAAATGAATAAAACATTCAAGTATCATTCAAACTTTCAAAACATCTCACATTTTATTTATTAAAAGGCACAAAGTAGAAAGACAACTAAAAATGTAATTGGATATACATGCATCATTGATTGCAAAATGAAGTTGAATAAATAACTATTAATAGAGGTATTTCAATTCATTTGTTGATTAATCAACATATCAAATAAAAATAAGGCAACAACTAATATGACAAATAATGCAACAACTAGTAAGACAAATAAGGCAACATGGCAGCCATCATGCTACAACCAGCAAGTCAGCCACAAGAAAACCACCATGCCTTGCTGAACTAATACAGCAATAGGGCAGCCACCAACAACTAAATGGGTCATTGACTGCAACAACCCACAAGGCAGCCACCATGCTACAACTGATAGCTAGCACAACAACCAACACAAAAAAAAACCAAAATGCAGAGCGATAAAATTAGAGGGGGAGGTAAGGAGAAGAATGCACCAGCCGAGAGAGTGTCGAGATCAAAAGCACCGGCGAGATAGAGAGGGAGAGAACCAGAGAGCTAGAAAGCATCAGCGAGCAGGGAGAAGAAAGAACCAGAGAACCAACGCGCTATAGAGGGAGAGCACCAGAGAACCAGAGTGCACCAACGAGAAGGGAGAAGAAAGAACCAGCGAGATAAATTGCCGACAACGCGCGAGAGAGGGAGAGCACCGGCGAGCTAGAGAGCACCAAAGAACCAGAGAACCAGAGAGCACCAGCGAGCAAGGAGAAGAAATAACCAAATAAATAAAGTGTTGATAGCACGCGAGAGAGGAAGAACACCAACGAGCTAGAGAGCATCAGAGAACCAGAGAGCACCAGCGAGCAGGGAGAAGAAAGAACCAAAGAGATAGAGTGTCGACAACGCGCGAGGGAGACCTAGGGCAGGAGAGACAGGGAGAGATAAGGCAGGAGCGACTGGGTGAAATGAAAATAACGGCGTCGGGGTAGTTAAAACAGCGGGTGTTAAATAAAATAATAAATAAAAAAGTTAATTCAAAAAAACAACCGACATTTCCGTTTTTTGGGCCCGGAATGTCGGTTAAAACCGACATATCAGCCCGTTATTTTCAAAACGCCACAACCCAATTTTAAAACGGTTTCGTGGCGTTTAACCTCCCAAACCTTCATGTTGGCCGACATGTCAGACATGTCGGCCGATATCCACAACACTGGTGATATCCACTCTTCAAGCCCACTTTGGAAAAGATACGATCCATTAAGAATATCAAGCATGTCGTCCAATCGGGAAATCAAAAAATAATATTTAATAGTGAATTTAATAATCGCTCGACTATCGACACACATGCGCCATGTCTCGTCTTTTTTGAAAACTAATAAATAATAATGCGACTACTGGCTTGGACCGTCTACCTGGCATACCTATTGTTGGTGCCAAAAAGTGCACCCCCACGAGACTCACACATGGGGGGGGGGGGAGAAAAACATAGATTAGTCTTTTACTTCACGGTCAAGATGGGTCTAAGGAGAAGAAAGGTGTCGCGAATGGCAAGGACGATTTCGCAACGAGCTGTCACTTGCTCTGGCTGAATTCATATCAGAATGAGGATCCTTTTCAGGTACTATTCACCCCTATTTATACTAGTGTGAGTTGCTAAGAAAAATACCGGCTACCCGAGTTATAAGAGAGCCGGGCAGGGAGGAGAGGTTATATGGTGTGAAAAAATTAAAAGTAACTGGGCGCGCAGTCGTTGCAGGAATGGCCGCACGGACTCCAGACGTTGAACTTTGTTGCAGACATAACAGGCTTGAGAAGGCGGAGCAGACTATACTAGGCTTCCCGCTCAATCTATTAAACTGTAGATCACTCGACTGGAGGATGCCTTTAGATTCTAAGCTGGGCGGACACTGGTAATTGTGACCGCGCTAACTACTGAAAGAGTCATCTGGTTCGCGAACAACTAGTACGAGGAGCAGGGCTGTCACAGAGAGGCTGATCTCCTCTCTATTGCTGAGGAGAAGACTTCATGACTTGCAGATAACTGGAGCCAGAGGTTGTGCGGACACAGGGAGGGTGCCGCACGAACTGTTGTAGTGTTTTTTTTTGGCGAACACTAGCTTCCTGACCACACTGGCGAACTTTTCTTGACTTGAGATTTTACCAATCATCATGACCGTAGAATCCTAGGAAAACATCTATCCCCGCCTCTGGTGTATGCAGCCTCATGCAGACTATTATAAGTGTCGGCCTTGCACATGATCCGTGTTCCCCATCGGCTTTTCTTCCAGAAGGCTTAAATACTTCATAAGAATCCTAAGCCTCAAACCTTCATAAAAACCAAGGACCATTGATCTGTATTCTTCCTTTCCACTAGAACCGACCACTATTTTTATTTATTAGCATCTTCATGTAGCAATATTATCACCTACAAAGGACATTGTTGGAGGTTGATTGTTTGCTTGAAGCTTATCCTACCCAATCAACCATGTACTTACCTCTGGCTCAAGTTTGTTGTAAGTGGTAGAATCAGTGTGAAATTCAATCCTCATCTTCCCCTGGGAAGAGAATAATATCCCTTTTTCAGGTAGATGCACTTAATATATTGAAGGACATTATAGGCTATCATCTACTGATGCCATGATATTTGGAACATGCATTAACGTGCTAAAAAGTCCTTTTTGCATGAGAGCTATTATGCGAGGCATATTGAGTTGTAATTTTGTGTTTTTCTTGAGTCGGAGTGTTCGATCAATCATAGCCGTTTATTGCTCCTTAGAAAATTATAAACAAAGGGTGAGGGCTCTCATTTTAGGCATTGAAGGATTGACGCATAGAAGTCATCCTTTTGTCATCTCGGTGCTAAAGCCAAACCCTGGGTGCGAAGAATGGGTCTATCTCTTCCCTACCATATCCCATTGGCCGTCCCTCCCTCTTGCCATACCTCCTTGGCCGGCCACTCCATTTCTCCTCCTCCATTGCAACAACCCCAACAATCCTCCTCCACTCCACCTTGATGCATCCAAATCCACCCTTACATCTCCCTCATCAAGTGTATTAACCGGCCACTTCACCCTCTTCAAAATCCACCCCAACACCCCCTCCAGCAGACATAATATTCCCCTCTCCCACCCACTGCTCCACTCTCCTAAATTAAAGGAAGCATTTCCTAAATTGAAGCTCAACTCCTCACCCACTTCTCCCACGAAAGCTGCCAGCCCTCCCCTTAATTCCCAACCAGCCTTCACGTGGAACCATTTTATTTCCCTTGCCCTCCATGAGCACCTCACTATTTCCTTGTGACACACACACATTCTTTTCCCTACCTGCAAAGGTTGTTTTAGCAGCCTTCCGTGAGCACCTCCAGCCCTCCCCTCTTTATATCCGTGGCCTCCAAGATTTGATTGTTGATTTCTTTACCGTTGAATCGTGTGTTTGTTCTCTAGTTGAGAGATAGTGTCTTATAGATTTTATTTTCAATTGTTTTGGTTTGTGTAATCTCTCATTTAAATATCTATGTGATTATTTTGCCACTCTTGCATTTGTACCATCACATGTGTTTCCGTATTTGATAGTTTTACTTTTGTGGTCAACTAAATTAATATTGTTTTATAAATATCAATTGTTGCAAGTAAACCGTCAGATTCATGCATTGTTGCACGTAAGAGTGTCACTCACTATTTCCTTGTCATATGAGATCGCCCTGCGTCACATATGTCAATCAATTTGTCATCATTAAAAGCTCGATACTTATTCCATAAGTTCACCCTTATCACAACTAATATGATGATTGACCTCTTTGGATGAACTGGTGTGCATGTTGGAAGTCATATGACTTAGAAATCCACATGAGTTGAGATAAGAGCTCCGGGTGCTTGGAATCCTTAGAGCAACATGAACGTTCTCCATAAAGAATGTCTTTGCTATTAATGGAGGGCTAGAAGTGTGAATTGGATTATTGGAAAACATCCTCAATAGGGCTCAACTCTATGATTTAGGGGTTAGACTTGTGACAAGAAGTGAAGATGTGCATGTGAGGAATTGTGGCAATGAATCTGTGTAGAAGCTTATTGCAATCCACAAAGGACGATGTGTCGGCATCAACTGTAACTCAGCAACAATAATCGAAGGCTACAAATGTTTTCACACAGTGAGGGAGGGAAGTCAGCCGTCTTGCTGGGTGAAAGGAAGCGCGCAAGCGGTGAGGTGTGAGATCGCATAGAGGCAATACGAAGAAAAATCTGCTCTTCTTTACTCCCGTTCTTTTGAGCTGGTTAATCTATGATAACATTTATTCTTAATGAGGTGGGAGTTCACGAACTCTTGCTAATTATGAATATTTGTTAGCATATTTCATCTGCACTTTGTCTGTTTCCTGCTCTGAAGTATGATGATGGTTTGGGAATTTGTTCTTGCTCAGAGTTGAATGCTATGTGGCTGAATTATTTTGTTATTATATATGATGTATATTTGTTGAAACTTTCAAATGAGAAAAAATCATGGATTAATTTACCTTGAGCACTGTTAAGATCTATGTTCTTGCTTTATATATGGAGCTTCGGTAAGGATGCCTTATTTGAGCTCACATGGACGTGTAGCACTCTAAATGGTGTTGAAGTAAACATGATGTATCACTACACGCTAGTTCATTTATAAAGCTTGGTATACATCACTTTATATATAGCGATGCCAATTTAATGACTTGCTTCCATAATTTATTCTTTTATTTATTCACTTATCTGTTCACATCTCTTCTTATTTAAAGTATCTTCTTCTTTCAGTTCAAGTTTCAGTCGTATAGTGTTGAAGATGATGACTATGATGGATATGATTACAGCTTGAGTGGTCGACTTTCAGCAGTGCGTATCGTATTTATTTATCGGTTCGTTTTGGAGGTACGTTGGATGTTGATGTTAATAATCACATTTCTAGATTACTTTATATGTTGTATATAAAGTATGAAGTCATGATAGTAATTGTATGTCTGTTGAATGGTGATGAATGGTAGTATATCTCATGATTGTGAATTTTCACGCAGGAAGAACAACTACAGTTAGAATTTAGAAAGGTAACCATTCAAGGGATTCATGATTTTTTTCATTAAAGAGTTCTAATGTGAAATATTAAATGTATCTCTAATCATCTTAGTTGTAAAATACTTTATAATTAAATTCATGGTGTGTTTGAAAATTTGACAAAATTTGGTCACATAACAGTACATTGTGCTATCCATGATTTTTTTTGTCTGATTTATTCATATGCTTTGGCATTAGTGAGATTATGACTAAAGATAATGCACAAGGGCGATAAAGGATCTATATAGCCGACCTCATTATGGTGGGATAAAGGCTCGAGTGTTGTTGTTATGTATTCATATACTTGATTATGCTTTGCACATGCGCCAAATTGTAAAGGCACATACGGATACATCTGCTTCAATATATGCATTTGTTGGATTTTAGAAGTGTTGTCAAAGCTACATGTAAGGTGCCTTGATTTTTAATGCCCCCATTCGAGATCCTTTAACCCTGTTTATGAATATGTCATTATTTCATCTTTTAGCATATATCTTGTTTAATTAATTGAATGTTGTGTTTATGTGTAGTTGGTTAGGGTTTGAGTAGAAGTATCCTTTTATTTCATGTATGAGTAAGTTTGCAATTAGTCCAATTGTTGAGGAATTGTTTACACAAAATATCTTTCCTAACTTTATTCAAAGTGCCTTAGGGCTGCGGAATGAACATGGAAGAATTGACATCTTATTTCTTTCTCTAGCCTTTAGCTCATCTCTCTCTCCTAGAGTTTAGGCTTTTCTTCTTTCCTCAACCTCTTCTCCTTTAGTAGTTATGGTTTATGGTCAAAGGATCATAACAAGTATCAGAGCCCCAGGACCTTCTCCATGTAACCGTTGTATGCTATCACAACTCATAATTCTATTCTCCTCACTCGCTCTTGATGACATTAAGTTTCGCTCCAGGTAGACGTTCCACTCGATCATCTTCCGAACCACTCCTAATCGACGAATCCATCATCCTTAATACTCTGACCGACTCATCTGCTGCACCCAACTTAACATCCCAAGCGCGTAAGCATTGTTCCCGCAAAGATTTAATTTCTTTTGTGACTAATACAACAAAACTCAAAAACAAGAATCAAAAACACCAATAAGCGGTGTGAGACTAAACACATTAACTCGCTACTAGAGGACTCTAATACATAGACTGAAATATTAATTACTTGATGCGTAATCTCTAACACTCCCTATCAAGCTGAAGGGGACCCTTCAGCTTGGACACAACACATAACGATAATGAAGGTAAATGATGAGGGACAAAACATCAGACGAGCCACCGGGAAAAAATTCCAAATCGGGGAATCAAGCAGGGGACATAGCCACACACGATGCAGACCCACACACAGCATGGGCTATCTGGAAACCGGTCAACCAACATCACCTACACACACAACATGCGAAAGGGAACCAAAGATGTGGAGCACATAATCAAACGGGCAACTCGGGATAATCCTTCGAGGATAATCTGTTTGGGATAATCCGCACAAAGGACGGTCCCCCATGACACGGTCCCACGGGACACAACCCGCTGAGATTAAAGCAACCAACATCAGTCGTGTCCCAACACACGACCAATCGAAGGAAAACATGGGGAGACACATATGACATAAGCCTAGAGGTCGTGTGGAACGAAAGCGAAAAAGTCGGGAATCGACTGAGGGAAGCTTGAGCAATGTCTGGAGGAGCGGAGGGTTCATCCGCGGGATCAATAACAGCAGCTGTGTTCGTCAATGGCAGCAAGCGACAAGAAGCACAACAATAGGAAAGGAAACCATACAACGACAGCCGGCTGGGTCGCCGTCCAGATCTAAAACTGTGGAAAGGGGCTGGAATAGGAGAGGAAGCCATTGATGCTGAGCAGGAAAGGAGATATTACAGTATCCTGCTGTGGATGCCGCCAAATCAGCAGAAGAATGACTGGAACGAAGAAGCAGAAGCAGGAAGCATCGAGGATGAACTTCGATGGTAGGACTCAACGAGATCGGGAAGCAGTGGGTGGACAAGGAAACTTGCCGTCGAAGATTATGAACGCATCAGTCGGGCTAACGAGGAAGAAGCCAGTGATGGGATTTGCGATAGGAAGCAGTGGTAACAACGATGGAGTCTGCAATGTCGAGTGAGTTGGAAGTCGAGAGAAAAGCACCAGGAGTGGCACGACGCCGGAAGCGGCAGATACAAGCGAACCCGACAATAAGATCTAATGAAGAAAAACCCTTTGCCTCACCGGATCGAGCAAGCCTGATCAACGATGGTTTTTTACTTTTGACGGTGAGAAGCCAAATGCGAGAAACAGACGGAGAGGAGAGATCCGGAGTAATCGTGAGAGGAAGCCACACTGAAATGTACGTTTCCCTAATTAGGGCAACCAAATTTCTGGGAGGAGTCAATTCCGCCTCTGATACCATGTTGAAAGTAAGAGGAAAATATCAAGTGCAATATATTCATCCATATAGGGGACAATTTATAACATTACAACAAGATTCAAAAACATCAATAAGTGGTGTGAGACTACACACATAACTCACTCCTAGAGGACTCTAATACATAGACCGAAATATAAAATACTTGATGCGTAATCTCCAACAATTCTTCATTAGAATAGAGAGATGACTCCATCTGCATGTTTCCTTTCTTAAGGCGCTTCTCCCTTAAAACATCAACAAATGCCTCTCCTCTGCAGCTTGCACTCCTCTATAGAACACTTCTCTTTTTCCAAGTGTGACCTCAATTCCCCATCAAATTCGCAGCCTGCATCTCAATGCTTTTGCCTTGAGGTTGACGCATCTAGTCACGTTAGCTCCCAGGGTGCTTAGTTTACACAAAAACCTTAGAAAACCTCTCAAGTGTTATTCTGTTCTCCTGTCCAGTGCAGCTTCTTTACCGAACCCGACATGCAGTTTTCATCTTCGTACAGACTAGTAGCTCCTATTTTCAGCCTTGATACTTTTTCCCACCAACCTTTCAGAGATCGATTACGGAAGGCCTTCATGGATCGCTTCTGGGTGCCCCATTCTCCCTCCAATAGTTATTGCGCCTTCGTTGATCCTTGTTGTCTCAATCCAACATGCCACTTTGCATCTGTCACCCCTTATTGTCCCTGCATAGCATGATTTTCAATAGCTCCACTGCTCATCTAGTGAACCTTATCGTTGTCAAATCTCATTGATCTCATCTAGTAATCCCCTTCCACCATCCTTGAAGGCCCCCTATTTTAATGGCTCTGATCAACATAGTCAAATTGACCAATTAAACCAATTCGGAGTCAATTGAACTAAATTTTAACTCAGATATACGATAATTATACTATAGTCAGTGTTGTAGATATCCTCCGACATGTCCGACATGTCGGCCGATATAAAGGTTTTATGAACAAAACGACACGTTTCCGATATTATTTTGCAAAATATCCTTTTGAAATATATCCTCCGACATGTCTATTATTGACCGATATATTCTATATCCTGATATTTTATCGATTGATTTTTTTCTTATTTTAATTAGTGTCTATGGTCTATAGATAATGTTTCATTGTTTAAGCCCAAGTGATCATCGATGTCAATTATGCATGGTCTTTGAATTATGGACTACTTTTCTTTCATTGTTACGGACAACTTCCCGACATTCTACTTTCTCTTGTTTTATTTTATGCATTATACCGCTTGTATAACACAAAATGTTTATATTAGTTTAATAAATTTAGAAGTTCAATAAATATCAAATTATTAATATATATAAATGAAAAAATGATTAAATTTATAAATAATTACACATATAAATAATTAAATATTAAAACCCGATATATGAAATATGGACATAGTCATATGGACGTGTCCCCGACTGATATCTACAACATTGACTATAGTGACCCTAAGTAAATCAAATTGAACTCCTATGGACTTTGATATTTGGAAGTGAATCCTATTTGATACTACAATGCTTGTGTTGGCCTCATTGACCCAAAATTGGGTCAATGGGACCCATAATAGGTTGGTTGACTAAAAAAGGCAAGTCAACCCTAGTTTGTCAATTTAAGAGTGCATGCATGTGTGGGCCCATCACGAGGATCACCAAAATGGGGAATTCTCTAACATTTATCCCACAAAGAAACCAAAAAATGTGTTGATCACACTCCTCATGATGGAGGGATTCACACTTAATTTGTTGTGATGGCTTCACATGACCATTCCTGACTTCACATGGGGAGAACTGAAGCTGACTCTCATAAAGCGATACAATCGTTGCTACTCGGGAAACGCCGTGGACTGTCTATATGGACTGTGACATACAAACACGATTGACAATTACACTGGCAAGTTCATGGAGCTCGCCAACCATGTGTCAGAGTTTCCTGTGACTATTACCTTGAGTTCTTCATGCAAGGGTTGCAACAACACATCCGCTGCAATATTCTTACCCATGACCCCCTGAACATTTCAAATGCCATGGAAATCACTTTGGTGGTCAGAATGAATTTTACTGCCAAACCCCCGCCATTCACCCAACAATCGTCCTATCACCACCCATACATCCAACCCGCCCACCATCGACCCAAATTCCACCCCCACCCCCCCCCACCCAAACTCCCATTCCCAAGTTAGCCTCCTCGTCTACTGCTTCCCTCCCTCCTCTCCAACCAAGAATGTATTGAGCCTCATAGCAAGGGGCTCTGCTTTCGTTGTAAATAGCCATACTTTGTCAATCATGGTGTCCTAATGATAGGGATATGCACGATTATTGGGGATGACAAACCGAACGTCACCTTCATGACTTTGAGGTCTAGGAATTGATCCCACCACTGGATCGAGAACACAATTTATCGCCACTACCTTGAATGCATCTCTCTCGTTGTACTCTTGAAACCTGACCTATGCACTTGAAAGGAGAAATTTTTGGTCACTCCATCCTAATTCTAATAGTTATCAGAGCAAGTTATAATTCTCTCTCTTAAAATTTGGAGGCTTAGTTGTGCCTTCTCATTGAAAAGTCCTCTGGTTTCACTATTCTCTTGGGAGAGGACCACCGCACATCCACAATCATTCTTTATCGTCACCTTCAACTCAATTTGGTCACTAGTCAGATCACAACGTATTTTTATGCCCTTGCACTAGTGGTATTGCTACTATTTTGGGCTTCACATGACTATGTACACTTGGGGACATCCACATATATTGGGCCCGCTTGATGATGTCCTTTCGACTAGGAAAGAAAACTACAGACACTCACCGAGGACAACCTTATACAATGGCCTTCCACATTGTCTCATCCCTGTCCAAAATCTTCGTTCATGGATTTCTTTTGTGGTTTCTTGTGTTGCAATGAACACTAAGCTCAGATTTTCGCTTACTATGGTCTTCCTTGTATGAGACATTGTTACGGAGGATGAAGTCAGTGTCGACCACCATTAGAGTGAGGCAAACACCAACAAGTCTTTTAATTTTCACTTTTTCTTTGCAATTAAAAACTAATTTGCCATCGGGGCCTATTTAGGTGAACTCCTCTTTGTACAATGGTATCTTTTGGCTAAATTGAAGAAAGAGCCTTAGGCTAGCCAAGGTGTTCCTTGAATTTTTCTCATTCTATTCTTCCTCTTTTCCTCATGATCTTTCTCTTCTTCCTCTCCTCCTCATTTTCCTCTCCTCTTCATCTTCCCCTCTCTTTCCCCGGATGCCCAGGAAATACTTGAGGGTAAGATATTAAGTGAAACATTATCATTCCAAAGGTGTGAACCTTTATACAACTTCCAAAAAGAGTAAACAGGAACTGCTGAAAACATATGAATGACGAAAAGTCATATGAAGAAGATCAAGTTTTCCATATAAGGCAATGAAAAGTTGCCTTTTAAAATAAAAGCTCATCGCACTTGCGGAAGATCAAGTGATAAGAGAAGTTTTCTCTTGGTCAACTCCTCTTTAGTCACACGAGGAGGACAACGACTTCACTTAACATAAAATACATGATATCACGAGTACTCACACTCAAGTGATACTTAAATAAAAAAGAAGAATAAAATCCCAAAAATGTGGGTCCTGCCTATTTAAGTTACAACATAGAGGAAATTGAAAAGAATTGTGAAACGACTTTCAAAACAACCTTCATTCTAGCGATGTGAAACAAAGAAGGATGGCCAAGAACTCTATTGTGATTCCACGTTGTGGCATCACATAGCAACGTCCCGCACAACCGTGCAAGGAATGATTTCCACATTATTAGTCTTTTCATGTTGCATAGTTTTAATTTTGGGTCGGATTGTTTTTAGACCTCATTTGTGTTAAGCTCAATATGGGGGCAGTTTGGGGAAAGGACATTATGTGGTTTGCTTTGTGCCCACCAATTATATGGTGGAGGATTTGGCTATGTGAAGGGTGTGAAAGAATTAATCTAATCCCTCTTCTCTCTCTCTCTTCCTCTTTTCTTTCTATCAAACTAACCTCCCGCTCATTTCCCCAGGCACGATTGCTCTCCGTAGCCTCCGTATCCCCCTCCTTGTTTGTCATCCTCCGTCATCGAGTCGGGTTCTTGTGGGTCCAAGAAGGGAAACTCCAACATCCTCTAAGATTTCTATGTCGGCCCACAACAATTTCGGACTCTTCCCCCCCCCCCCCCCCCCCCCCCCCCCCCCCCGCTACTCACTTCTGCTTCCGGCTGCTCCTCTCATTGACGTAGGTGGTCCGATATTGTCACAGTTCTTGAAGTCCTTTTAGAATGATGACGACTCACAATGCATCCTTGAAGCAATCAACAACCGGCTTGACGCCACGCCACCGCGAACTGCTTCTAGCTCTTTCACGATGGCCCAGCCGTCCCACCCTGATTGGAGTTCACACTACCCCATTCTGAAGGCAATGACGTCACCACTATGTGAAGATGGACATCCCCTCTTTGATAGACTCGAGGACCCCTAGCTCACGTACTGCGAGTAATTTTATGCCAACCAACTCGCCCCTTCAGAGGATTGGATCAATGTTATTTTCTTTCACCTCATGGGATCGATCCAACTCTGGTTTTTCCAACTACCACGGGAGAAGCCTCATTTGACATGGTAGGATTTCTTGGTCCATTGCACAACCTTCGTTTCAGGCCGCCACTTCACAACGACCCCCTCGACGTCCTCATCTCCCTACGTTAGATAGATGATGTGATCTCGAACCTAGGGCTGTAGTTTTGTGAGATAGTAATTGTGATCTTTTAAAATAAATGCGGCGCGAGCCAACTTCGCGGGCTATTTCTAACAAATAAAAAATCTAAGTGTCGCAAACTAACGAAAGTCTACCGCGCCAACCTAATAGTGTCAAAGTCATAATTTCACAGACACCGAAATACAGTGGCGGACACACATGACAGTGGAAAATAAACGATAATCTGGAGATAGGACTAGCCTGGCAAGCTCCAATAATTAACTATTCATTTGAAATTTGAGCATAAAAATTTTAAACCTCAAGATTGAGCTAGGAGGGAGGCAAGGGTTTACCAACAAAGCTCGGGCGCAAGCATTCCAGTCAGAGGCTGAAGGGTAGCAAAAATTGGGCTGTAGGCAGCAAGCTGGAGGCTCTCTGGGAAGCTCGGGGAATGGAGGAATGCGGCACTGGAAGGGGGAGCTCGTCGGAGGCTTGCTGAAACCGTTGGGAGAAAATGCAGAGGAGGTCACCGGATACTTAGGGTGGCACTGGAGTACTCAACGACGACTGGTGGGCCTTTAGGAGGTGGATTCGTCGAAGAATGTGCGCTGGAAGGGGCGGAGCAGCTGGAAGTACCCATCGGGATTCACCGTCGACGCAAGGCACGAAAGGAGCGGTGGCTTCAGGAGATTGCTTGACAGGAGGAGATGAATGCGGGAGGTGGCTTCGACGGAGGGGAGAGGCGCTGGCAGGCGCGGCTCAGAGCCTTCCGATGCGGGAAGGAGAACAGTAGCTCCGACTGTGCTGGGGGAAAACCGACCGAAAACGACAAAAGGGTTTTGATCGATTTAATTCCCAGCCGGTCCAAACGGGAAGGAGGCAGATTTTATAAGGGAGGGGAATTAGGGTTTCACTTTTGAAGGGCTTTGGCTATGGGCACACATATGAACCTCAATAAGGTTGAAAAATTAATGGAAAATGTGGGGGTTTTCAAGGTGGGGCCGACGATGAGCTTGGGGGACATTTTTATTAAAATAAAATAGTTAATTATATATACTTGCCCGAACTTACCCTATCTCCTAAACTTTCGGACCTATGCATTTAGGGTTTTGTTGGCCGGTCACACTAACGAGCCAAACAAAAAGGCGCGAACATCATGCTCGATACAAAATATAATACCCAAGCGCTCATAACATGCGCGATGCAACTTGACGCTACCAAACAAACCAAAAAAATGCGCGAAATCATGCGCTACAAAAATAAAGAAAACATGTGCGATAATAGTAATAAAAACGAAGCGACGCAGGTTGCATCTATAGACTCCATTGAATATTTTATGGAGTTCGAGGTGTTGCTCGCCCGCAAATTGTCCATCCCATTGACACATCAGGTTCCCATCTTCATGACGAGCCTCCATGAGCGTCTTCATCTGGATGCGAAGTTCGAGAATCTGTAAGACCTCACTACTTCCATGAGCCTCACATGTGTCTATGAGAGGCGTATTTTGATGGATCAGCCACACCTCAGATGTCGTAGCGGTGACAGACCTTCCCTGGGTTTCAGTGCTTCCTCGACCAAATTTAGTAGTACACCAAATAAGGGTAATGACGGTGATCGCCCGACCACAATCCACCGCATGTTGACCTAAGAAGAAGTTGATCGTCGAGCAAGGGTCTTTGTTACAATTGCGACAACACTTATAGTCACGATCACTGGTGCAAGCGCCTCTTCTGTCTTGAGTTTGAGGACCCCCAATAGAGTGGAGGAGAAGGATGATGATCTGGGGTGAACCCACACTTTCTCTACATGCTATTGACGGCCACCGCGCGGGGAAATGATTCAGATGCGGATTGTGGTGGCCGTATAGATGTTGGTTCCCCTCACGAACTCAAGATGTACCCATCGTTTCATCAATGAACACACTGCCAACCATCTTCAGCTCTCTGTGACTCCCCAGAGCCACCTCAGCGTCGTCATGTCTGACGACAGTGCGATTATTTGCTCTGACATTTGTCAAATTGTGTCGATTGTTGTGGTGGAGCACCATTCACACGTGGATTTCTTGGTGATATCACTTCGGGGATTTGAGGCCGTCTTTGGGGTTTGACGGCTACACACCTTGGGGACACTACTTTGGGATTTTGACTGCATCACTTGGAGTCGTGGCTTCCACCAGGCAAAATGGTAGAGTTTCCCCGCGGCCACTTCACGACTATCATTATTATGCTAGGTAGACGACACATATCACACTTGTATCGATGCTCTTTTGCAGGAGTTCAGTGACACCGTGGCCTCCCCCACGGGCCTCCCTCGACATGATCACCGCACTTGCCTTTTGCCGAACATTGCCCTCGTGGTCGTTTTCTCCTACCGCTATCCTTTTTTGTATAAGGACGAAATCGAATGGCAGAGCACTGCCATGCTGCAATAAGGTCTCTTCCGTTACAGTGTCTCCCCTTTTTTGTCCCCGGTTCTCTTGGAGGTTTTGTGTGGACTACTGTGCACTGAACACGCATAAAGTGTAGGGCAAAATTCCTGTTCCAATTGTTGAGAAATTGCTTAACGAATTGTATGGCACCCACTACTTCTCCAAGATTGACTTATTCTCGGGGTACCCCCTTGTGTGCTTGGCCCAGCCTGATGTGGAGAAAAGCGCTCTCCGTACCAATCATGACCACTTTAAGTTCCTCATGATGTCTTTCAGGCTCACCAACGTGTCGTCCACCTTCCAAGCTCTCATTAATGAGATATTCCATGACCTGTAGCATCGTGTGTACTTGTTTTCTTTGACCACATTCTTGTGTATATTAAGACATGACATGACCCATTTGCGCATCGTCCATAAGCTCATTCACGACCATAAGCTATTCTTGAAGATGGCCAAATGTTGTTTTGCGACTGACAAGGTCGCCTACTTGAGGCACATCGTCGACAACATTGGAGTCTCCACCGACCCCACCAAAATCCAGGGGGTGACCGACTGGCCGGTCCCCCTGAGCTTCGAAGCTTTCTCGGCCTCATATGCTACTATCGACGTTTCATTCTGGTGTACAATGTGATTGCGGTGCCCTTGTTGTCCTTATTAAAGCAAAAATATTTTTCTTGGGGAGACACTACTACGACGACCTTCAAGACCTTTTAACAGGCGTTGTTCACCACATCGGTGCTTCATCTGCTGGATTTCACCCATGAATTTCAGGTTGAATGTGATGCCTCAGGACAAGGGTGTGAAGTTGTGCTAAAGCATAGGGTGCATCCCATTACCTTTTACAGACAAAAGACAACTATCCATCATCATAGACTCTCCGCTTACGGACATTAGTTGATTGGATTGGTTAAGGCCGCCCAACACAGGTGGTCGTACTTATGGTCCCGGGAAATTTTAATTTTGTACCGACCATTTCTATCTAAAGTACCTTCTTAAGCAGCACTTAAGTACAATACCACAACAACTATGTCAGCAAGTTGTTCAGATATGATTTTCTAGTCGAGCGGGCGATGCTCTTTCGCGCCACGACTTGTAGGGCATCACTATCCTCGCCATCTCCCGGCCTATGTTGATTGTTCTCACTCGCCTTCGATAAGAGGTGCATGATTCCCTAGCTCTCTTAGAGCTCCTCCACCGCATCAAAGAGGGGAGGCTTCCCTCTTTGGGCTGCCAGAGATGATCTCATAGTGGACAAGGACATGATCTACCTACCAGCAGCTTCAACACTGATTTCAGCCATCCTTGTCAGTACTCATGGAGCAACTTATGAATGGCCCACAAGACTCTGTAACACATTCAGGTGGAATTCTTTTGGCACGGCCGCAAGCGTAGTGTGCATGATTTCATTGATGCATGTTCAGTATGCCAACATAGTAAGACAGATCATCTCCTCCCAGCAGGCCTTCTACCTCTTCCAGTGCCAAAAAAAATATGATTAGATATATCTATGCAGTTCATCGAGGGTTTGCCCACCTTGCTGGGACATTCCTTATTCTTTGTGGTGGTGGATGTGTTTTCCAAGGGGGGCCATTTCATCTCCATGAGACGTCCCATTACCGCAGACGGGGTCGCTCGTATCTTCTTCGATCAGGTGTTCCGCCTACATTAACTCCCTAAGAGCATTGTGTCTGACCGCGACAAGGTCTTAACTTTGCAGTTCTGGCAAAAGATGTTCGCGTTGTATGGCACCAAGCCTGTTCTTTCCTCGGCCTATCTCCCGCAGTTAGACCGGCAGATCCGATGCGGTCAATTAGACCGTTGATATGTACCTCCGTTGTAGCATCAGTGATCTTAAGGATTGGGAATGTTGGATTTCGTGGGTGGAGTACTGTTACATTACATCGTATCATTGCCCTCTAGAATACTCCCTTTCGTCTCATCTACGGCCGGGACCCCCCCCCCCCCCCCCCCCCCCGCTTACTCACAAGCGTAGCTGGATCAGCGAGTTCGACAAACATGGACTGGGAATTACAGCCCCGCAACCAAATTCTCAGCCTCGTCCGCGAGAGTCTTCTCCAATCCTAGTCCCACATGGAGACTGCCAAGCTACGAGTTCTTCGGACCCGGGGAATGGGTATAACCGAAACGCTCACCTTACCGTCAGACCTCCTTCTCCAGGAGCACCTACCGTAAGTTGGGCCCCAAATTCTATGACCAGTTTGAGGTTTTGGAGCGAATTTACGACTTCGCATATGGCCTCCAACTTCCCCTGGATGCACAGATTCACAACGTTTTTCATATCTCGCAATTGAAGCCGTTCATTGGAGCGCTCCTCCCTGGTCCAATTCCCACCACAACTACATGACAAGCTTGATGGAGATGTGGGCAGAGATGTTGTAGATCCACATTGAGGCGTCATACACCAATGACCCCACAAGGAATGATATCCACATTGCTATTCCTTTCATGTTTGTGTCGTTTTAATTTCAGGATGGATTATTTTTAGGCCTCATTTGGGTTAAGCTCAGTAAGGAGGCATTTTGGGGGACATTATGTTTTTTTGTATTGTGCCCACCAATTATACGGTGGAGGATTTAGTAATGTGAAGAATATGAAAGAATTTCTCTAATTTTCTCTCCCTATTTCTCTTCTCTCTCTTCCTCTTTTCTTTCAACCGAACCCGCTATCCACTCGTTGCCCGCAAGCCGCACGCGACTGCTCTTCGGAGCTTCCGCCCCCTCCTCTCCGGTCATCGTCTGTCGTCTAGGTAGGTTTTGGTGGGTCCAAAAGGGGAACTCCAACCTCCTCCAGGATTTCTATGTTGCCCGACCGCGCGGGAAATCTCAAATAGGGATGCCTATCAAACTCTTGTTTGGCGCATTGAACTTAGGCGCTGGTATGCAGAAGTGTCAGAGATGTTAGGTCGACGAATCTACTCCAGATGTTTGGAAATGAGTTGTCGAGGACTCCTACACTATAATAATTGATGTGATGAGTGGGTTGGAGAATTGACAAACGATAAGGGAAAAACTCCACTTTAGATTGCATGTTTTTACATATTGTAATGCCTCAAACGCTTCTTCTTGAAAATGGTTTGTCCTCAAATCAGTTATGCATTCAATCGTCTTCAGCAAAGCTCTTTCACGGACATCTAAGTCACATCTCTCAATTAACATTGGTTCCATGCCATAAGCCACTTATTCAGTAGTAGGTCAATAGTCAACTGCAACAGTCATTGGGATGAACAAAACCTTTACCCTTTTCATTCATTAGTCTTCAAACCTTCATCAGTTGCTAGAGGTCCCCACAAGGACGGGGCCAAGAGTTCAATACTAAAACATCTTGCCCCATCTCATAGTTTTATGTAGTATCATCCGCATACATATTCCTCCAAACTTTCTCTCCAATATGTAATATTAGGTGTCTTAGTTATTGGTGCTTGCACCTTTCTCAGAATATGACTCCTATGAATAGCCTTCTTACCTTCACCCCATGGTTTTGTTTTGTGTATAATGGAGCTGATGTAATCTTCTTTCCATCCTTATAGAAGGAATGTGTGTTCAATAACCCATCATGATGTCCCTTCTATCATATTTCCATGGGTTGCAATTTGGACGTTGCAAACATTCGTAGGAACCGCATCACAAAGTGCCTCATCTTTGTGGGTAGTTAGGTGGGTGAAATGCTGTTGGTACCTTGCTTATTCACAGTTTGTGTGGAAACCACATTGGTAAAATTGCCACCATCAATGATCATGTCACAGAACTTCCCCTAAATAATACCTCAGGTTTAATAGAAGTTATACCTCTGCTCTTCATTAGCTTAAACCTACATAGTCATGATCCTCTTAATCATCAAAAAAATCCTCTAATCAACACACTCAACAATAGTGTCATGTCTCGAATTGTTACAGACTTACACGACACCGATGCCGAGACTCCATGGCGGGTCCTATACCCGCCGGGCGCGAATGACGTGTGCTCCGATCGAGTCCACAGAGTATATCGCTGCTTAGTGATTTTATTTTAACATTTTCAACATTGTTGTATTTTTCTATTTTATGGACGGCTAGTCGAACCCCACTAGTATATAGAGGGAGTTGTATGTTTTGTTTGGGTATGCTGGATGAATGCTAGTTCTATTTTGCCCTAACCCTAATTTATCCTCTCTCTTCCCGCTCTCTTTTTCTCTTATCTGTTCCGTTGGCACCCTCCTCCCCAGTCGGATTCCCTTGTGCGTAACATTTTGGTCCGACTCTGTCGTCCCGACCGTCGCAGGCCGCCTGTTCTTCTCATCCATTGTCGATCCAGCCCGTCTGCACGTTCGGCTCTGCCCGATCACGCTCGCGCTAGCGCACGTCGGAGCCGCTGTCCCGCCCCGTCCTGCGTTCCGCACTGCCGGGTCTGCGCTCGCCAACACTCGTCGCGCACAACCGTGCCGCTGCCGCTTTCCACCGTCCGTGATGGTCCCTACTACCCGCTCCTCCGCTGATCCGCCGCAGGAGGGCTCCGTCGAGGCCCTCCTCCGCCGCGTCGATGCCCAAGAATCCCTTGTAGTCTCCATGCACGCCTCCATCCTCGCCTTTCACGCCAAGATCGACGCCCTCCAACCCTCCACCGCCTCATCTGCGAACGGCTCTGCATGTCCGCCCGCCGTCGCGTCCATTCTGGGGGCAGCACCTCTCCTTTACACCAGGGACTTCTCGACCCCGCCCCTTGCTGGTCACTCTGCCCTCGCTTTGGATCTCCCTGCTTTTTCCGGTGTTGCCTCGATTAGGTGGATCGCCAAAGCATAACAGTATTTCGACCTCCACCACACTCCCGAGCAGGATAAAGTCTCCACTGCTGTTGTGGGACTCAACGGCTCCCGGTGGCTTCGGCAGTCCAACCCAGCCATCTCTTGATCAGAGATCAAATAGAAGATGATCCACCTCTATGGCAGCCGCTTTTCCGGGTCCGCAATTGAAAAATTTCTACGGCAGATCTCCTCAAGATAAACTATTGTATCCACTTGCTATCGAAAATACAATTATTTTGGCTGAACAAAAACTAAATTGAAGACTTAATTTAAGGCGATTGATAATTATAGAATTTTTTTTGTCTATTTGTAACTCACCAGTATTTATAGATCATAGAATTATAACTGAGACCCTACAGTGATATTCGTACTTAGTTTAAAATTTTATAAATCTTTTTTATAAATAGAACTAAATTGATCTTCGTACTTAGTTTAAAATTGTGGGGTCCGCAATTGAATGCCTTTGTGGGGTCCACAATTGAATGCCTTTGTGGGGTCCGCAATTGAATGCCTTTGTGGGGTCCACAATTGAATGCCTTTGTGGGGTCCTAGGCAATGAGCTGGTGCACTTGACGATTACATTGATGAGTTTGTCGCCCTCATCACTCATGTCCCCGACTTACCGTCGGATCATTACCTCGGCTTCTTAATGCAGGGCTTTTTGCCCCACATCCGCTCCCAGTTCCGCACACCATCAACAGACGGTTTCAGACTCCCTCAACATGGCCCGTTTGGTGGAGGCTGACTTGTCTCCTTGGACGCCACCTCCGGGAGGCGGCATTTCGGAGGGGGGGACCGCGACTGCAAAAATCCCACCCCCTCGGGCCCCTCTGGCAACTCGGTCCGGCTGACCGACTCCTCCACAACGCTTCTCCAACCGCGAGTTTGACGACCTCCATCGGAAGAAGTAATGTTTTCGCTTTCGTCAGCCCTATTCTCCCACCCACGTGTGCGCGGTCAAGGAGTTCCGCGCCATCATCGACGACTTTAAGCCAAAGGATACTTTAGCGGATTTCGAGAATCTCGAAATCTCCGAGGACACTGCGGATGCTTCCGCCCACCATTTGGAACTTCCTTGTTTTTTCGTGGGCGGCATTTCCGGGCCTCAATCCATCAAATTGGCAGGCAGGCTCGGCGACCGCCACATTGTTGTTATGGTGGACAGCGAGGTGAGCTAATTTCCTCTCCTCCCACTTGGCCCAACAGATCCACCTTCCGATGGATCCATCATCGGATTTCACTGTCAGTTTGGTCGATGGTCGCCGCCGCTCGATCCATGGTTGTTGTCCGTCCGTCTCCCTCTCAGTTGGTACATTCAGTGACGATGGATTTCTACGTCTTCGGCCTTGGTGGTATCGACGCCATCTTGGGTGTCGCGTGGCTCAGCACGCTGGGGGACGTGCGGGTCGACTGGGCGACCATGACGATGCAGTTTCTCCAAGACGGTCGGGAGTGCCTCCTTGTGGGTGATGCCTCTTTACTTCGGGCTCCCGTCCCATTCCGCACGATTTAGCAGACGTTGGACTTCGATTTCTCCGTGTGGCTTTGGTCCATCTACGATGCGGCGTCGCCTGCCACGTCACCGCCACCAGCCCTTCAGGCACTCCTCTCTGAGTTTTCGGAACTTTTTGCTGCTCCGTCTGTCTTACCTCCGTCTCGTCTGCATGACCATGTCATTCCTCTCCAGCCCGGTGTGTCGGCGGTCTCTGTCCGGCCGTATCACTATGGGAACGTGCAAAAGTCGTGATCGAGCGGCTTGTCTGCGACATGTTGATGGGAGGCCTCATTCGTCCCAGTGCAAGCCCTTTCTCCAGCCCGATCTTCCTGGTAGGAAGAAGGACGACTGTTGGCATTTCTGCGTGGATTATCGGGAGCTCAACAAAGCCACCGTTCCAGACAACTACTTGATTCCCGTGATCCAGGAGCTTTTGGATGAGCTTCCCGACGCCACCGTCTTCACCAAGTTGTACCTCCGTGCCGGCTATCATTAGATTCGCGTTCGGCCAACCGACGTCGCTAAAACAGCTTTCCGGACTTATGATGGCCATTACGAGTTCCCGGTTATGCCCTTCGGCCTGAACAATGCTCCGACCACCTTCCAGGCCACGATGAATGATATCTTCTGCTCGGTACTTCGCCATCATATACTTTTTTATGACATTTTTGTTTACAGTTTTTCTTGGCAAGAGCACCTTCTGCATGTCCGTCAGACTTTGGCCACCCTGCGGCGTCACCACATTAAGCTCCACCCGACGAAGTGTTCCTTTGGGGCTTCTGAGGTGTACTACCTTGGCCACACCATCTCTGCCGCGAGGGTGGCGATGGACCACGACAAGATCACGATAGTCCTCCATTGGCCGACACCTTCTTCCCTGCACGATGTTCGTTGGTTCCTCGGACTGACATGTTACTATCGGCGGTTCAACCAGGGGTACGACACGATGGCCCATCCCCTCACCCAGCTCTAGAAGAAATCCGCCAAGGGCCCCTTCGAGCGGTCGGCGACGACCTCCGCTGCTTTTTGTTTCTCTTCAGCAAGCCTTAGTACGTGCCCCGGTGTTAGCCATGCCAGATTTCTCTCAGCCTTTCCTTCTATCTTACCTATGAAACGTTTATTTCCTTCTTTATCGTCTGTATTATTTGATAATTTCCATTGTGATGCTTGTGAACTTGATAAACATTTTCATGCTTCTTTTAATCATGTTTCATCTCATATATCTGCACCATTTCATCTCACACAGTGATATTTGGGGGCCTTGCCCCATTGCTTCTATTTCTGAACTTTTTTGGTTTGTAACTTTTATTAACTGTTTTTCCCGCACAACTTGGATATACCCCCATGAAAGCAAAAAATGAAGTTTTTTTCTTTTTTTCAGTGATTTTACAAAATGGTTTCTACCCAGTTTGAAACATTTATTAAAATTCTTTGAACTGACAATGATCGCGAGTTCATTGACTCTCAATTCGAACATTATCTTGCTGCTCATTCCATTATCTATCAAATCTCGTGTTTAACCTCTGCAGGTATACTCTCGATCGCAAGAATCGTCATCTTTTGGAAGTTGCCCAATGTCTTCTTCTCCAAATGCACCTTCCCAAGTACTATTTTGGGGATGCTGTTCTTACTGCCGCCTACCTTATCAATCGTATGTCCTCCCGTATCCTCAGGTATAACACTCCTCTTCTCACTCTTTGTGTGTCTCCTACTAATCTGCAACCTCGTGTATTCGGTTATGTCTATTTTGTCCACATTCATCAAAAGACTAAACTCGATGCTTGTGTGCACGTGTGTTTTCATTGGTTATTTTCCTACCCAGAAAGGTTATAAATGTTTGACCCAGTTCACAAGAAGGTCTTTGTAAACATGGACGTCACCTTTTGTGAATCTGAAAGCTATTATGTGTCTCACTTCAGGGGGGCATGGGCGGGGAACTCTTCTATGTTTGAATTGAGCCCCTTATCTCACATTTATTCAGTGTCTACCACTTTTGTTGGGTACATTGGAAACAATGTAATTGATTTGAAGAAGCCTTTTCAACTCAATGATATACACAAACTTGTATTTGATGTATGTTTCAGTTCATGCATACAGGTTAGTCAATGTCATACTGATTAGACAGGTGGTCCAAGTGATATTGACAAATGAACTCAAAGAAGCTGATTGGAAAGGCAGGAAATTGCCTAAGTCCAAAAGCGTCGAGTGAAGCCAGTTCACTCAACGTCCATACAGCTAAAATTGCTGAGTGAAGTCAAGATAATTCAACACAGAGAAATGACTAAGTACAAAAGGCCGGATTGGCAAGATGGGCGTGCGAGATCCCTCGACTCTCCCAGCAGGGGGTGGCAGTCCCTTCAGCGAGCTGATTTCTTCCGCCCCAGTTCCAGAGGGGTTTCGGGAGCCGGAGATGTCCTACTATACCGGGAAGGATGACCTGGTCCAGCACATCCAGTGGTTCGAGGATGTGGTTTCGATAAGGCAGATGTCAGATGCCTTTAAATGCAGACTCTTCGTCATCACCCTCAAGGAGAAGGCAAGAGATTGGTTCCACCAGCTACCGGCCAGCTCTATCTACTGCTTCGAGGACCTACGTCGGGGGTTCATACTGAAGTTCACCAACTCCAAGAAGAGGAAGAGGGAGTCTGAGTCCCTGTTCCACATCAAGCAGGGGGTGAACGAGACCCTTGGAGCTATATACACCGGTTCCAGGAGGAGGTCACCCAGGTCCAGGAGAAGTCAGGGCACACCCTGATGATGGTCTTCACCTTGGGGCTACAACAAGGCTTCTTCAGGATTGAGCTGAAGAGGGTGCCTCCCCTCTCCTATGAAGAGTTGATGGAGAGGGCAGCAAGGGAGGTCGACGGGGAGGCATCGAACCCGGAGTTCGCCAGGAAGCTGGCCAAGTGGGCCACAGAGGAGAAGAAGGTGCCAGGAGATGGCAAAGGTCAGGAGGTGAGGAGAGCTGAACCCCGACAGAGGGAACAACAACAGCAGCAACAGCAGCCGTGGTCGGGCTCCAAGAGTCGAAAAATCGGCTCGGGTGGAGGCAGCTGGAGTGGCAGGACCAAGGCCTGCGGAGAGGTTTTCATGGAGGATACAACCGCTAGGGGGGGCCAGGTCAGTTCAACCCCCAGGGCTGGAGACAGGGCCAGAGGCCCCCTCTCCCCGATCAACGTCAGGCTATGGAAATAGCCCAGAGGAGGAGGGGTCAGCAGAGGAGAAGGCGAGAAGTCAGGGTGGAATTTCCCTATTGCGACTTCCAACAGGAGGAGGGTCATGCTACGACCACGTGCCCGGAGTTCCTCGAGATGAGGGGAAACAGGGAGCAGCAGCAGCAACCCCTCCAGGAGGTACAGATTGAGCAAGTCCTTCCCAGGAGGGAGGAGGACAGGTGCGAGGACCGGGCTGATGTCGGAGCCCGAGGAGAGATCAGAGTGATCTACGGGGGGGGGGGGGGGGGAGTTGAGGCTGCCTGGAAAAAAACGAGTCTCCATACTATGTATCGCCGGAGCATTGCCTCCACATCTCTAGCCCCACCCCCGGATGAGAAGATCACCTTCTCCAGGAAGGACATGCTGGATCATGAGGATCCTTTCTGCGATGCGTTGGTCATCCAGACCGCGGTCGAGAATTTTACTGTCTCCCGGATCCTCATCGACAACGGGAGTTCAGTCAACGTCATCTTCAAGAAGGCGTTCGACGCGATGAAGGTGGAGGCCCGGAGGGTGCTGGCCTCTGATGGACCTCTTTTCGGGTTCTCGGGAGAGAGGAAGGAGTGAGACTCCATGTTACCTTGGGGGGCAGTCCAGAAACTGCAGGTTCGTCATTGTGGACGCGCCTAGTAGTTACAATGCTATCTTCGGACGGCCCCTCATCAGTGTCTTTCCGCTGCGTGCTCTCATCTTTCCATCAGTGCTTGAAGCTCAACGCTGAGGGCATCCAGGTTAGGGTCCGGGGAGACCCCAAGGTGGCAAGAGAGTGTTATGTCACTGCGGTAAACTCCATCTCTTGGCAGGGAGGAGCTGATGAGATGGAGGGGAGGATGGAGGAGCTGTCCAGGCAGGAGGCCGAAGGAAAGGTGGAGGAGATGGAAGTGGAGGAAGAGGTCCGCACCTAGGTGGAGGTGGTGGAAGGAGTTCTGGAGGACCTGACCGAGGTGATGGCCGTGGAGGAAGTTGAGGAGGAGGTCCCGGTCCCATGTGAGGGAGCCGTTGGAGAATGGGGAGAGCAGTCCCGGCTGGAGGTTGCCAAGGAGGTGGTGGAGACAGAAGTTCTCTCCAATGGAGGCAGGGTGGAGAAGGTGCGGGTCAGCGGGGGGCTGAGACCGGAGGAACATGGGAGGATGCTGGAATGCATCCAGAAGAACGTGGACATCTTTGCGTGGAGCGCGACAGAAATATCGGGGATCGATGCGGATGTTGTCTGCCACCGCCTCAACCTGGATCCAGAAGCCCGTCCCATCCAGTAAAAGAAGAGGTCCATCGTGGACAAGTTTGTCGAGCCCATCAGGGAGGAGGTGGTCAAGCTCCTCAAGGCCGGGTTTGTATCCGAAATCCAATACCCCGGCTGGGTCTCCAACGTTGTAATGGTTAAAAAGGAGACGATCGGTGGAGGATGTGTGTTGATTTTTTTGTTAAATAAATCTTGTCCTAAGGATTGTTACCCTTGTCTCTGATCGACGCGCTGGTTGACTCAGCTGTCGGTTTTTCTGTGATGAGTTTTTTGAATGCATTTTCAGGTTATCATCAAATTAGGATGCACCCACCCGACATTAAGGATGTCTCCTTCATCACCGGAGATCGGTGCTACTGCTATAAGATGATTCCTTTTGGATGAAGAATGCGGGGGCGATGTACCAAAAAATGATGGACCAGGTGTTCCGAGAGCAAAAGGGGAGGAACCTGGAGGTGTACGTAGATGATCTTATGATCAAGAGTCGGGAGGTAGACTCCTACCTCCAGGGATCTGGAGGAGACCTTCAGTACCCTGCAGAGATACAAGATGAGGCTAAACCCCTTGAAGTGTGTATTCGGGGCAAGCAGGGGTAAGTTCCTAGGCCATCTCCTTACTCCTGCAGGTGTAGAGCCCAACCCTGATAAGGTGAGGGCGATCATGGAGTTGGGGTCGTCTCGAAACGCCAAGGAGGTCCAGAGGCTGATAAGAAAGTTGGCCGGGCTGAGCAGGTTCCTCTCTCGGGCAGGAGAGAAGTGTTCCCCCTTCTTCAAAGTGTACGAGTGGTTCAAGGAGTGCGATGAGACATTCCAAGCCTTAAAGAGACAGTTGACCCAGGCTCCGCTCCTCCAAGGGCCCAAGGAGGGGGAGAAATGACTAAGTACAAAAGTGTCGACACACTTCTCAACAATGTCGACACCTTTGTAGGAGCTGTGTCGAGACAAGTCAGTTATCTCGACACCTTGAAGATCAAGACAACTGTGTCGAGACAAGTCAGTTATCTCGACACCTTGAAGATCAAGTCAAAAATGTCGAGACAAGTCAGATATCTCGACACCCTAAAAATAAGGACAGTAGTGTCGAGACAATACAACAGTCTCGACACAATGAAGGTGGAGTGTCGAGACAATTCAACTGTCTCGAAACAGTGAAAAGTTAAAACAGAAGTCGACACCCAGCAGACTGAAGTGTCGAGACAATTCAACTGTCTCGACACAATGAAGATTTAAAGATGTCGACACAGCAGACAGTTGTGTCGAGGCAAATCAACTATTTCGACACTTTCAAGTTCAGACTAACAATTCTTATCAAGTACAGATGTGTCGAGACTGCTAAGATGTCTCGACACCTTATAAGAAGACTAAGTATTATAGTGTCGAGACATTTTGGACTTCTTGACACTTTGATCCTGAAGTTGAACAGAGTCAACACAGCTGTACGTCAAGTCAAGTCAGAAGTGTCATATCAGCAACAGTGACTTGACATATCATCAGAATCCGTTTGAAGGAAATTTTGAAGTATGATTACATATGATGATGTCATCTATCAGAAGCCAGCAATCAGTGAAGTCTATAAATAAAGGAGTCGTCTACACAGAATTAACAATTCAACTTTTAATTATTTTCTGATTTCTCTATAGTCAGAGGAGGGCGACAATTCCAAGAAGAAGAAGGAAGACGCGGGTCTTCAAGAAAGTCATCTGAGTCTTTCTACAAGTTGATCAGAGGATTAAGGTGGATCTATTCTACAAGTTCTTCAAAGAAATCAAGCCGATCATCATCAAGAACTTTGCAGATCCAGAGAAGAATCATTTCAGTTAGCTTGCTTATCAAGAATCAATCTTTTGCAGCTGAATTGAAGAATCTGAATTCTCAGATAAGTCAGATCACAGAGTTGCTATTTTCTGAGATTGATTTCATTCATATTTACTTCTTAATTTTGTAAGATCTCTTTGAGATCTGAGTGGGTAGGAGATAATTTCTCTGAGTTGTAAGCCTGTATTATAAAAGCTGAGGTAGGGTTCTTGAGAGACCTGAGGTAGGCGATTTGTGTGAGATCACTGAGGTGTAAGACTTGAATAGTCTGAGGTAGGGTTCTTGAGGGACCTGAGGTAGGAGATTGAGTGGATTTCTGAGGTAGGACCAGTGGGTCTGAGTTGTAGGTTTCTTAACAGAAACTGAGCCTGTAAGATCTTTTGATCTGAGTTAAAAAGGAGGAGATATAACCTTATCTAGCACATTGCTAGTGAGGAAAAAAAGGGAAAGTGGATGTACCCTAGATAGGGGAACCACTATAAATTTTCTGTGTACTCTGTGGAATGCTTGTCCTATGTACTTGTGGATGTTTATTTTCATGTATTTGATGAATCTATAGTATAAGTGACAAAGAAATTCAAAGGGCACCTATTCACCCCCCCCCCCCTCTAGGTGATTAACTACCCATAGATTTATCTTTCAAGTGGTATCAGAGGGAGGTTATTCAAAGAAAGACCTAACAGTCAGAAAAAGATTCTAAGGGTGGTTGATACATATCAGATTTAATGGCTTCAGATTCTCACAGAGAACTCAATGAATAATTTCCCTCTGATACCACTTGAAAGATAAATCTATGGGTAGTTAATCACCTAGAGAGGGGGGGGGGGATGAATAGGTGTCTTTTGAATTTCTTTGTCACTTATACTAGGTGATTAACTACTCATAGATTTATCTTTCAACTTTGTTATCCATTCCTCCGTTATGTCAATCTCATTTGCCTCCATCTCATATTGCTCTTTTGCCAACTGTTGCGGCTCTTATTGTTAAACCTCTGCAGGTTCACTTCCGTTGTCCTAAGGGAACAAACACATGGGATCCTATCAGAATTCTAGAGCAAATATCCGACCCTTCGCCAGGGTCCATTACTTTAAGGTAAGGTACTTCTACATATACCCCTTATCTCAGTTTGCCTCTTATTCGTCTCTAACGGCTTCCCATAGAGCTTTTGTCTCTTCTTTGTCTGCTACTTCTATCTCTACATCGTGGCAGGATGCCCTTTTTGATGATAGGTGGAAAACGGCTATACTTGAAAAAATGCATGCCCTTGACAAAAATCACACATGAGACCTAGTACAACTGCCTAAAGGGAAGACGGTTGTATGATGCAAGTAGGTGTTCTCTGTCAAACAGAACACCCTTGGTGTCGTGAAGAGATACAAGGCAAGGTTGATTGTAAGAGGATACACTCAAACGACAGGAATTGATTACCAAGAATCGTTCGCCCTGGTCGCTAAGATGAATTCTATAAGGGTTCTCATGTCGTGTGTTACCTATAAGGGATGAGATCTCTGCGAACTTGGATGTGAAGAATGTGTTTCTTCATGGTGATCTGGAAGAAGCGGTATACATTGCTCTACCTCCTGGCCTTTCTCATAGTGGATCAGAAGGGAAGGTGTGCAAGCTGAAGAAGGCTTTATATTGCGTGAAACAATCTCTTAGAGCTTGGTTTTTAAGATTCCACAAGGTTATGTCATGCTTCAGGTACTTTCATAGCAATACAGATCACACCCTTTTCATCAAAAACATTAAAGACAAGTTAACAACTCTGATAGTTTATGTTGATGACCTCATTATAACAGGAGACAATCAGGATGAGATCCAGACACTTAAAGAGAGATTGGCGAAAGAATTTGAAGTGAGATTTTGGGAACCTCAAATATTTTTTTTGTATTGTAAGGTCAAAAACATTGGATTTTCATATCACAGAGGAAATATATACTTGACCTCCTTGAATCCTCAGGGATGAGTGGGTGTAGATTGGCTGACACACTAGTTGAAGCTAACCACAGACTTGGAAGAGATGATGGTGAAACGATTGAAGACACCGCCATCTTGCAAAGGCTTGTAGGAAACTCTATCTGCTTGTCGTATAATCGCCCAGATATCTCCTATGTCGTGGGAGTGCTTAGCCAATATATGCAATATGCAAAGACTCATCATATTGATGTTGCTCATCGTATCCTCATATACCTCAAGTCCTCGCTTAGGAGGGGCGTCCTTTTTTCACCAAATAATGAGTTGACTTTTGAGGCTTACACTGATTCAGACTGGGCTGGATCACCTTCTGATCGGCGGTACACGTCAGGATATTGCACTATGGCGGGTGTAAACTTAGTTACCTGAAGGAGCAAAAAACATCATGTGGTCGCTAGATCTAGTGCTGAGACAAAGTTCAGGGCTATGACTCATGTGGTCTGTGAAGGGCTATGGATCCTAACCATTCTAAAAAATCTTCGTCTTAAAAGAAGCGAGCCTATCAAACTATATTGTGATAACAAGGCTTCCATCATCATTGCTCACAATATAGTGCAACACGATCGTACAAAACACATTGAGATCAACAGACACTTCATCAAAGAGAATATAGATCGAGGTATTGTGGTTACTCCGTTTGTTCCATCAGAACAACAATTGATAGACATCCTCGTAAAGGGATTGTGTACGAGTGTCTTTAAAGAGCTTTTTGGCAAGTTGGGCATGACTTACATCACTTGTCCAACTTGAGGGAGGGGGTGTTGAGTTATCCGTAATTTCATATTCATGTTTTAGTCCCACATTGTCTATCCGCCTCTGTTTCCTGTTGTAATAATTTAAATATATGGATGAATAAATATACAGGTTTTCCTTTCAACAAAATTGTATCTGAGCGCTGGCAGGGATTTGAGGAGTTTCTGCTTATTTGCAAATTTATAGCATTATTTTCGCATTTTGGGTCTTGCATTCCGATATTTTTTTGTATTACAACTTTTTTGAGGGCAATGCTAATGATACGCTAGCTACAAATTATGTGTAAAGGAAGAACTTGTTCGTAGAAAGATAAATTTTTATGGCTTAAATGATAGATTAAATACTTAGTTTTGTCCAGATGAATTGTTGCACAAGGTGCGCTGCCTTTTCCTCAAATAACCTGTTATTCTTTTGCACTGGATAGTAATGTTTAATTTTTTGTTTTAGTATTTTTGCTGAGCAGGGATAAGATTGGATAAAATTAGGAATGAAAGTATCAGGGATAAGACATGAGTAGCACCAAATGCAGAGAAGATGCGAGAAGCTCGTCTAAGATTGTTTGGACACGTACAAAGGAGACCATTAGAGGCACCTGTTAAGCGTTGTGAGGGTCTAGTCACTAGGCATGTTAAACGAGGGAGGGGTAGACCAATAAAAACTTGGAATGAAACTGTATGGAAAGACATGATGTACTTAGGCATTAGTGAGATTATGACAAAAGATAGGGCACAATGGCAACAAAGGATCCCTATAGCTGACCCCACTATAGTGGGATAAAGGCTTGAATGTTGTAGTGTTTTTGCTGAACTTGTATCATGATGATATTTAGCACATGCACTTTATTTTTTCATTATCTTATGACTAAGCACTAATTCATATGCTTCATTTCAATACTGATTTATTTTCTTATATTAAATTGTAGATCACTTCTTATTTTATGGGGCTAGCCAGCCCACACTCCGACGAAGTAATAAAGTTGGTGGACAAAGTTGGTGGCATCGAATGGCTGATTCAGAAATATGAGATGGATGGGGATGTGTCGCTAAAATTAGATTTATCATTGGATACTCCAATTATCATCGTTCCTAAGAATTCTATGAGTGAGGAGTATGTACTTATTCTTCATGCTTTTCTTTATTCTTATACTTTCAATCTATGGTATATTTGAGCATTTTTCTGTTCAATATAGACATCTTTTAACAGATTGGTGTTTCAAAACGTAAACAGTTTGTTTTAGTTATTTTTATGGTCTGAAGTAGAGTGCTATCTTACTAAGCGTCACTTCATTTTATGACTAGTTTTTATCGCCTTATATGATCTTTATTGAAGTTTTGTTGGTGCAAGGGAAGGCATAAGAACTTTCTATTAGAAAATTTCCTTCCTGGTCACTCTTCAAGATGCATATTTTACTTTATTATATTTATAGTGTAGTTCATATATATTCATGTGAAGGTTTCTTCTTCTATGAGATCTTCTTGCTTACCTTCCTCTTTAATTCCAAGTTGTCTCTATTTCCTCCATTGAAATTTCCTTTTATTGATGACATTTTCCTCTAAAACGAATCAAGTGAAGGCTACGTCCTCCAACAACTTTCTTTGAATTTATTGAAATGCTCCAGTTGATGTCATCTTCATTTAAGTCGCTTTGAGCCGTGGATTTGCAGTGCCCGAAATTTTCTTAGTCAATATTGTCACCCGACTCTCCTTTAGTTGCCTATCACGTTGCTTGCTCTAACACTTTTTGAACATCGCCAGTCATCCTCATACTCAGTCATTCTCTACTTCACGACAAGGAAGAAGGTAGTTGCAAGCTTCGTCTCTATGACGAAAGAAACCACAGAAGCCATGAATTGCGATCAGGGGAGAGAGTGAGCGGACTTTTGCGTTCCAGAATAGGCATGCTCGAGATAGACCTACAACCATAGAGAGAGGATTTATGATAGTGAGGAGACCAGTACTGTAATTTTAAGGTGACGGAATTTGATGCAATCAGAGAGAAAGAAACAATGTGATCCGTGTTCTATGAAAAAGAAGCCACAACGAAGGTGTTTGAGAGCAATGGAAGAGCCACATCTAAGTGCACACTGATTTTTTTCCGGAGAAACTCTTTATTCAATGTAAGTCCAAATGTGATGTCTGAATAACTTGTAATTCTTCCTATTGTTAAACAAATATATACATATACATACCCAACTTAAACATTTGTTACAATGAGTATAATTGTAACGGCCCAACCCTCACAATCTACGTTGTTAAAGGTGCGCCTAAAGCTCTTGTCTCACCTTTCTCTGATGATTGTGCATTTGCTCCTTCGTGCGCCTTTGGAGCATAAAAGGTGCACCTGAGTGAAATTCCCGCTATATATTTTTTTCACAATAAATAAAGAAATAATGTAAGAATTCAATAATTTTTTCATGATGGACAGATGGAGTAATGTTTGTTAAACATAATCGAGCGTCGAAGCTTAAATATGATCTAGTGATCACATTAATTTTATTTTTTAAAAGATATAAATGATAGTAATGAATGATTAATGAGTAGAATATATGTAAAATTTGATTAGAGGAGATGAACTGGTGTTTAATGATAATTATTTAAAAAGGATTTAATTGCGCTTTACCTTCGTCTGGCGCGCGTCTGCGTCTTGAGTCTTGCGTCTAGGATCCAAGACCCTTTTGCGCCTTGGTGCGACTTGCGCCTTTAATAACTATGCTCACAATAACAAAAGTACTGTCTGTTTTAATCATCCCAACTCATACCAAGCTTAACTGCACAATTTTGTCCTTTTCTATATGTGGTCGACGAGCACTTCTCCGGAATTCACCCATCCCAAGGACTACTCCCGTCGGAGCACTATTACCTATTGTGTTTCCATCATAACTCCACCAATTGTTCCAAAAAGACATCTCTAATATTTAGGGTTCTGAATTATTATTTTACCCAGTACACTTCCTTCCAATTGTGATGTACGATTTAGTTCATTCATGCATTTCCTTTCACGTAGATGCCTGTCATTCTAGAAGCCTGCCAGGAGTTACTTTGCCTGGGCTTCTCCAAAGCGCTCTTCACTCTCATTGGACCCCCCTATCATATTTGTAAAGAGAGGCCCAAAACCTTGTATATACTTGAGATAATAGTTACAAGTATGAATACTTTTATATAGGAAAGGAGAAAGAAGATACATCCCATTCTAACATGTGGGACTAATATAATGAGGAGAAAAAGAGGGAAAAAATGGGCCACTAGATGGGCCCTTAACAAAGCTTCTCTAACACTCCCCCGCAAGCTGGAGCGTACAAGTCGTAGGCACCAAGCTTGGATAAAAATTGATAGTATAGCGGTCAGGAGAGAGCTTTGGTCAAGATGTCAGCAACTTGGTTTGTAGCAGGGACATGCTCCAACTCTATCTTCTTTGACTGTACTTTTTCCCGGATAAAATGACAGTCAACTTCAATATGCTCCATGCGTTCGTGAAAGACCGGATTCTTGGCAATATGTATGGCGGCTTGGCTGTCACAAAATAGGGTCGCTGGTGATGAGAGACGAACACCTAAGTCACCCTGAAGGCCCTCAAGCCAAGTTAACTCAGAAACGACAGCAGTCATAACCCGGTACTCGGCTTCAGCAGAAGAGCGAGCAACCACGGTTTGTTTCTTGCTACGCCACGTTATGAGATGTCCTCCAAAGTAGGTACAGAAACTCGTTGTGGACCGCCTATCATCAATGGATCCATCATAGTCAGCGTCAGAGTACGCAATAAGAGATAGAGAGGTGGATGACTTGTACACCAGCCCTTGTCCTGGAGCGGTCTTGAGATATCTAAGAATGCGCTCCACAGCCTGAAGATGAGATGTTCGGGGAGCATGCATAAAGCGACTCACGACTCCTATAGTAAAAGAGATGTCTGGACGAGTAACCGTGAGATAGATCAGCTTCCCAACCAAGCGTCTATAGTATTCTGGATTTGTAAGCAGCTCATCGGAGTCAGAGCTGTGGGCCGAGAGCTTGTGATTAGCATCCATAGGTGTATCCGCAGGTTTGCATCCAGAATAGCCGGCATCATGAAGAAGATCCATACAGTACTTCCTTTGTAATAACACAAGACCATCAGGACGTCGAGCAACCTCAAGGCCAAGAAAGTATCGAAGGTTGCCAAGATCTTTGGTCTGAAAGGCAGAGTTTAACTGTGCCTTGATATGTTGTATCCATGTAGTATCATCGCCAGTAATGAGGATATCATCAACATAGACAAGAAGGATCACAGTTCCGGTTGCCCGATGTCGGGTGAAGAGAGAGAAATCAGTCGAGCTCCGAATAAAGCCAATATCACAGACAACCTTACTCAATTTTTCAAACCAAGCCCACGGGGACTGTTTGAGACCATAAATAGAATTCCGAAGAAGGCAGACCCGAGACTCCCCCGTGGTCTCGAACCAGGGGGGTTGGTGCATGTAAACAGTCTCCTGCAGATCGCCGTTGAGGAAGGCGTTCTTAACATCCAGCTAATAAAGGGGCCAATGGCGATGAACAACCAAGGAGAGAAGAACGCGGACGGTGTTCAATTTGGCCACTGGAGAGAAGGTTTCCTCATAATCCAAGCCATGTTGCTGAGTAAAACCCCGGGCCACGAGGCGGGCCTTGAGTCGCTCCACGGTGTCATCCACCGCATGTTTAACAACAAAGACCCACTTGCAGCTGACACAGTGCTGTCCTGCGGGAAGAGGAACTAGATCCCAAGTCCTGTTAGCCCAGAGGGCCCCATTTCATCGCCCAGGCCGCCCACCACCCCGGGTGTTGCAACGCCGCCTGCACAGTGTTAGGAATAGAGATAGAGGAAAGTGAAGTGGCAAAGGTGTAGAGAGGAGGAGTCAGCCGATGGAGAGACATAGTTGGCCAAGGGATGAGCTGTAGAAGCGGGAGCTGGATTTGCCGTTGCCGAGGTGTCGCTGGAGGGTGGTAGCTAGTGTAGGGAAGCATCCTTGAAGCGATGGGTGTAGATACAGATATGGGGTGGTGGAACCCGAGAGGGGGCATGGAGAGAGGTGGTTGGAGATGGCAGAGAAGAGGAGGTGACAGGTATAGCAAATCGGGGAAGAGGAGCAGAGGAAGTCGGAGTGGGTGAAGGTAAGTGGAAGGGTTGATCTTCGCAGAACGTGACATTCGCCGAGACGACCAACATGCCAGCAGAAGGAGAGTGCCAAACATACCCCTTCTGCGTACGAGAGTAACCAACAAACATATATTTGGTCGCCCGAGGAGCAAGTTTGTCAGAGGGGGGGCCAAGAATATGAACATAACAAATACAACCGAAGACTCGGGGGGTGAGAAAAGTGGGAGACGCGGAAGGATAAAGAAGTTGAATATATATGGCAAAGTCTAGAACAGAAGAGGGTAGACGGTTGATGAGATGACATGCTGTGGAGACCGTAAAATTTCAATATTCGGTCGGAACCTTCATTTGAAACATAATGGGACCGAGCAACATCAAGGAGGTGGTGATTTTTCCGTTCAACCACCCCATTTTGTTGAGGGGTGTACGCACACGAAGTTTGGTGGATGATGCCGAATTCGGTGCAAAGAGTGGAGAAGGTGCGACTATTATACTCGCGAGCGTTATGAGTGCAAATGACTTTGAGAGGAGTGGCAAACTGCGTACGCATTTCAGTTATGTTAGAATAGCTCATGTATTGGGCCCATCTTTTGGGCCCATTTTTTCTCTCCTCTTTAGTCCCACATCTTGTATAGGATTTATTCCCTCTCTTCCTCCTATATATTTGTGTTCTCTCCTGTATTTACATACACAAGCAATACATACAAGTTTTGAGCTTTCTCAACATGGTATCAGAGGCAGCGATCCTATAACTGCGGTTTCCCCTTTTCTAGCCGCCCAGCCCGCCCTTCTTCCTGTCCGCTGCTTGCTCTGCGACCTCCCTTCTCTTACCCGCTTATATCCGCGGGGTCCTCTCCTGCGGACTGTGTGTCTATCCGCTCCGGTCTCCTGCGGCCTGTTATCTTGTCTGCTCTTCCCTTATCCGTGTGGTTCTGCGGACTGCAACTCTGCATCCGCTTGTCTTCTCTCTCGTCGTGGTTCCACCCTCCTCAGGCTTCTTATAGCCATCTTCTGCTCTGACCAGTGGGGCCCACCTCTCTTGTCCGCTGCGGCCTCTCCTCTTGTCCGCTACGAGCTCATCTCCCTTGCTGTTTAAAATTCTTCAACTCGCGGTCTCTTCATCTGTCCGCTTGAGCTTCTCTACTCGCGGACTTCTCCTTCCCGCTGCGAACTCCTCCTTAACCGCTGTGGGCTCTCCCCTTCTTCCGGGCGCTTGAGTTCTACTCGCGCCACTCTCCTTGCGGACTGCGCCTCTCCTAACCGCTGCGGGCTCTCCTCTTGTTCGCTGTGGGCTCCTCTTTCTTGCGGATTGCTCCTGTCCTCCGCAGTCTCTCTCTCTCCCTTCTTGCCGCTCGAGTTCTCCTCGCGGCCTCCTGTGCTCTGACCGCTGTTGTGTTCACCTAGACCGTACAAACTCCTCTCTTTCCGCATTCTGGTCGCGATTTTACTAATCGTTAGTGCCCGGCGTGACCGTGCGGACTGGTGCCTTCCCGCATTTTGGTCGCGGTCTTCTCCAGTCCTTCCCGCTGCGGCCTTGTCATGTGGCCTCCTGCTCTTCTCGCGGCGGTCTCCCTCGGTGGTTTACTTCTGCGGTCTGCTCTATGGGTTCTTCTGGTAACTCAACTGGCTCGGCGGCCAGTCCGCTTGTTGACCGCCCGGCCTGTCCTACAGACCGCCCGGTTTGCTCTGCTGAAGTCCGTGATGAGCTGAGGATCACTACCATCTCTCTTTCTGGCAAGAAAAACTTTACCCCTTGGGTGCACTCAGTTAGACAGGTTTTCAGGCCAAGGGCCTTCTGCCTCACCTTACTCAGGCACCTCCGTCTCCTCCTACCAATGATTGGTTCCGCAATGATGGCCGCGTTCAGACGTGGATCCTGAATTCATTGGATGGTGAGCCTTATCAGATGGCTATGTACCACGACACCGCCAAGGCTATGTGGGATGAGCTGCATTCCTTATACTCTGGCCGCGACAACCTTCAATATCTCTACGACATACTCACTGACCTCTTTGCTCTCGACATTGGCGGGGCTTCGGATATGACCTCTTTTGTCGCTCGGGCTAAACTCTTGCTGAAGCCTGGATCCAACATCAACCGTTCACCAATGATCATGCTGCTCAGCGCGCTCAGAAGGAAGCCGCATGCATTGCCATCATAATGGCCCGTCTTTCATCTCACCTTTAGAGCATTCGTGCTCAGGTCCTGGCTTCTCCCACCACACCATCCTTCTCTTATGTATGCTTCATGATTCTCCGTGTATCACCTCCTCCGGATACTTCTGCTCCTTCTCCCCCGACCCTTCTTCAGCAGGCCCCTCCGCTCCTACCATCCCCTCCTCCTTATACTCGGGGGGGGGGGGGGGGGACGTTCGGGCTCTCGGGGCCATGGTGGCTGGGGTCGGCCGTGGTGGCCGGGGTCGGCCGAAGTGTTCCTTCTGCGGGAAAGATGGTCATCTTGAGGCGACCTGCTACAGGAAAATTGGTTATCCTCGTCGCTCCTAATCTTGAGATCGTCCGTCTTCAGCTCCAGCATCTCCAGGGCTTGCTCAACCCACCATCTGCCTCCATCGCCTCCGTTTCCAACACAGGTACTGCTTGTCTATCCACCAGCCTGGGCTGGATTGTGGACTCTGGTGCCACTTATCACATTACTTCGCAACGGCCTGCCCAGTACTCGGATTCTCCTTATCTTAAGTCTATCACTGTGGCCAATGGGGCGATGGTTCCCGTCTCCGGCTCGGCAGATCTTTCTCTCAACCCGTCAATCTCCCTTCGCTCGGCTCTTCATGTTTCGAGTTCACCGTTCAATTTACTCTCTATTGGACGTCTTACGACTGATCTTGATTGTTCTGTTATATTCACCTCCTCTTCCTTTGTTATACAGGATCGGCGGACGCAGACTACCATTGGTAAAGGCCGGCTGCGGAACGGACTCTACCTTCTCGACGACTCTCCCGCCATTCTGTCTTTTGTCTCTTCCACTGCGTGGCATCGTCTCCTTAGGCATGCCCCTCTGCCGGTCCTCCAGCGGGCTCTTCCAGATGTCTCTTTTACTCCTTTTCAGTGTGACTCATGTATCCTCGGCAAGCAGCCGCGTTTTTCTTTTCCTTCGCATTGTACTCGGAGCGTTGCTCCCTTTGATTTAGTACATTCTGATGTATGGGGCCCTTTTAAGATTACAAGTATTTCTGGTTTTCGTTATTTTATCACATTTATTGATGATCACTCTCGTACTACGTGGCTGTACTTCGTGATCGCTCCGAGCTTCCCCGTATTTTTCGGGCATTTGTCCTCGAGACCCGTACACAATTTCACACCACATTCAAAATACTTCGGACCGACAATGCTCGTGACTACACCAGTCACGAATTAACCGCTTTGTGTTCTGAACTCGGGATTCTTCATCAAACCTTCTCGTGCTTACACACCCCAGCAAAACGGTATTGCCGAACGGAAGAACCGTCACTTATTAGATGTAGCCCGCTCCCTCATGCTTCAAATGCATGTTCACAAGTCTTATTGGAACTTTGCAGTCTCGACTGTCTGCTTTCTCATCAACCGTCTCCCTTCCTCCGTCCTCAACTATGCTACTCCGTTTAGCCTATTGTTTCCCTCCACTCCGGCTTTTCCTCTCCCGCCTCGTGTCTTTGGCAGTGTCTGCTACGTCCACCGTCTGGGGCCATCCTCGGATAAGTTGGATCCCCGGGCGGCTAAACACATCTTTGTCGGCTATTCGCGCACCCAGAAGTGCTATGTTTGTTACTCTCCCACTACTCGAAAGATCTCTGTTTCTGCTGACGTTACCTTTCCGGGAAGAACAACCGTTTTTTCCTGCTCCTTTACCCGTTGAGTTACCACCACCTCCTCTCCCGCCATCCATCCCACGCCCAGTTATTCCCGCTACTACACCACCTTCGCCCGTTTCCCCTGCACCGTCTCCTGCTCCCTCCAAACCACCCGTTATCCGTGTCTACACTCGTCGCCCTCCCAGTTCCGTTGCCCCTCTGCAGACGACCTCTACCACAGATACTCCGCGTCCTGCTGATCAGGTACCGCCTTCCACTGCTCATCCTCTGGCCAACTACGTCTCTCTTCATCGCCTCTCTCCCCTTCTGCACACATTTGCTACTTCTCTCTCTTTGGTTGCTATTCCTAACTCTGTGCAGAGGCGCTTCAACATCCAGGCTGGCGGGCAGCCATGGAGGAAGAAATTTCTTCTCTCTGGGACATGGACCGTCGTCCCCCTTCCTCCGGGTCAGAAACCAGTTGGGTGTAAGTGGGTCTTCGTCATCAAACATACTACTGATGGGACAATTGATCGTCTAAAGGCTCGTCTGGTGGCTCGTGGCTTCACCCAGCAACAGGGACTCGACTATGAGGAAACTTTCTCTCCGGTCGCCAAGCTCAATACCGTTCGCGTCCTCATCTTTGTCATTGTTCATTGCCATTGGCCCCTATTTCAACTAGATATCAAGAATGCTTTCTTAAATGGGGATCTCCAGGAGACGGTATATATGCAACAACCACCCGGGTTTGAGATCACGGGGGAGTCTCACGTCTGCCATCTTCTAAAGGCTCTGTATGGTCTCAATCAATCTTCACGGGCATGGTTTGAAAAATTCAGTAAGGTCCTTCGTGATATCGGTTTTACTCGAAGCTCGACCAACTTCTCGTTGTTTACTCGTCACCGACCAACAGGGACGGTCCTTCCGTTAGTATACGTTGACGATATCATCATTACAGGAGATGACTCACAAGGGATACATGCAGTCAAAGTTCATCTAAACTTCGTCTTTCAGACAAAGGATCTGAGACCTCTACGATATTTTTTGGGTCTTGAGGTTGTCAGACGACCGGATGGGCT
This sequence comes from Platanthera zijinensis, assembly GCA_039513925.1. NCBI lineage: Eukaryota > Viridiplantae > Streptophyta > Magnoliopsida > Asparagales > Orchidaceae > Platanthera > Platanthera zijinensis. Next base: position 136,806,589 of record CM077092.1, read on the forward strand.
TACTCTATCTTAACTGAAGTACTATCTTGACCTTCTTCATGATGCTGGTCATTCAGGTTGTAAGCCAAGTGATACCCCTATGGATGTAAACCACAAGTTGTGCGCCCAGGAATCTGACTCGGATCTACTTCTCCAGAATCCTGAATATTATCGTCGACTCTTGGAAAATTGATCTATCTCACGGTTACCAGACCAGATATTTCTTTTGATGTTAGTCTTGTCAGTCGATACATGCACTCTCCTCGAAGATCTCATCTTCAGGTTGTTGAACGTATTCTCAGGTACCTTAAATCAGCTCCTGGTCAAGGACTTGTTTACCGAACCTCTTCTTCTGCTCCAACTTTGGTGGCATACTCAGATGCTGATTATGCTGGTTCTCTTGATGACCGGCGATCTACTAGTGGTTTTTACACCTACTTTGGAGGACATTTGGTTACATGGCGAAGCAAGAAACAAGCGGTCGTTGCTCGATCATCAGCTGAGGCAGAATACCGAGCAATGACATCTGTTGTATCAGAACTAACGTGGCTTGAGAGTCTTCTCACTGAACTGGGTGTAAAATTACCGTCACCGGCTTTTCTCCTTTGTGACAGCCAAGCTGTTATATATATCGCCAAAAACCCAGTCTTCCACGAAAGAACAAAGCACATCGAAGTCGATTGTCACTTCATTCGGGAAAAAGTTCAAATGAAGAAGCTCGAGCTAAAGCATGTCCTAGGGTCTGAACAAGTTGCGGATGTCCTCACAAAGGCTCTTTCCAGGGCTCTCTTCTATCAATGCTTGTCCAAGCTTGGCGCATACGATTTGTACGCTCCAGCTTGCGGGGGAGTGTTAGAATAGCCCATGTATTGGGCCCATCTTTTGGGCCCATTTTTGTTCTCTCCTCTTTAGTCCTACATCTTGTATAGGATTTATTCCCTCTCTTTCTCCTATATATTTGTATTCTCTCCTTGTATTTACATACACAAGCAATACATACAAGTTTTGAGCTTTCTCAACAAGTTAAAAAGGCACGAAACACAGAAGTAAGTTCAGTACGGTCATGCAGTAAATATAGCCATGTAACACGCGAGTAGTCATCAATAAACGTGATAAAATAGCGGAATTCAAAGATACTGTGGAGTTTATAGGGACCCCATACATCAGAATGAACTAAAGATAAAGGAGTACTACTCCTGGTACATGCAGGGGGGAAGGAAGAACGATGTTGTTTACCGTAGATACATGATTCACACGAGAACTCCCGTAGAGGAATATCGGGAGAGCTCGCTTGAGGATCGGAAGAGGAGCATGTCCAAGACGGCGATGTCAGTCGACAGTGGAGAAAATGGAGAGAAGAGTGGAGGGTATATCCAGGATGTAGAGCCCATTCACCAGCTGCCCCTCATCAATGATACTCCGGGTGTGGCGATCCTGCATAAGAAAAGAGGAGGGAAAAAAGGTTAGGCAACAATCAAGTTCGTGTGTCAGGCGACTAACAGAGAGTAAATTGAAGGGTGACCCCGGAACATGAAGAACCGAGGAGAGAGAAAGAGTCAGGGTGAGTTGGAGAGATGCGGCGCCAGAGACCGGAAAGGTGTCACCATTGGCCACAGTGATATGCGAAGGATGTGCCGTCTGGAGATACTGGGAAGGCTTCTGGGAGGTAATGTGGTGTGTAGCGCCAGAATCAACAATCCAGCGGGGGCTATGAGAGAGACAGGTTATACCTTCCGCGGAGAAAGACATAACCGAACCGGAGGAGCGGCCGAGGACACCCTGTAGCTGTTGGAGTTGGGTACGGAGCTCATCAATATGTTGGCGAGTAGTAGACGCTGAATCCTGAGTAGAAGCCCCAGTGGGAGCAGAAGCAGTAGAGGAAGTAGCCGCAAGGTGGGGAGGCAGACCATGCTTGCGGTAACATGTAGCCTCGAGATGACCATCCCGGCCACAGTAGGTGCATTTCATAGAAGAACGAGCCCCACGCCCGCGGCCCCGAGACGGAGGTCGGCCCCCGCGGGTGGAAGAGCCACAGGTAGGAGGGGTCGGAAGGAGAGGCTGCTGAAGGAGAGTGGGTGCAAATGCTGGAGGTGCCTCAGTAGGAGGCGTAACTTTAAGTAACATGGAGCAGACATCTGACAACGAAGGAGTCGTCGTAGAAGAGAGAATCTTGGCCCGAACACTATGCAGGTGGGGAGGAACTCGGGACATCATCATCGCGATGGTGATAACCTCTTTCTGGGCCCGTTGAGTAGCGAGATCAGTGGTGGGAGGCTGATGTTGAATCCAGGCCTCGGTCAGGGTCTTGGCTTGGGCAACAAAAGAGATCATATCACCTGGAGCATTTGGAGTGAGGTTCTGAAGATCGGAGAGTATATCATAGAGGTGCTGAAGACTGTTGTGCCCCGAGTAAAAAGAGTGGAGTTCCTCCCACATGGCCTTGGCCGTGTCATGATACATGGCCATCTTGTAAGGCTCAGTATCCATAGAATTTAGGAGCCAAGACTGGACCCGACCATCATCGCGAAGCCAGTCATTAGAGGGAGCAGCGGGGGTAGCTCGGGTCAAGTGGTGAAGAAGACCCTTGGTCTGCAGGACCCGACGAACCGAGTGAACCCATTCAATGAAGTTCCGTTTCCCGATCAGTGAAATGGTAGTAATCCGGAGCTCATCGCGGAGGTCGAAAGCTGTGGTAGCCGCATGGGCTGGAGGAGCAGAGGTGGCAGCGGAATCATCAGAAGCCGTGGCAGCCATGCGGTTAGCAGAAGAGACCAGGCGGCTAGCAGGGGGGAAGACTGGGCGGCGAGCAGGAGGCCTGGCGGCTAGCAGGAGGAGGTCGGGCGGCTAGCAGGAGGAGGCCGGGCGGCTAGCAGGAGATGACGGGTGGTTTGACGGAGAAGACCAAGCAGCCAAAGAACAGAAAGTCGGGCGGCTAGCAGGAGGAGGCCGGGTGGCTAGCAGGAGGCCGGGCTAGCAAGGAGAAGGCCGGGAGAGAGGGATAAGGCGCAGAAGAAACAGAAGCCGCACGGTCTCGGCGGACACACCAGCGACAAGAAGATTCATGACCAGGATGCGGCTACGGGAAGAGGAAAGAGACCACTAGCGACTAGACAGGTCGCAGCGACTAGTTGGAGATGAGGTTAGAGAGGAAGTCCGCACGGTCAAGGTGAGTCCACCAGCGACAAGGAAATGTTCACGACCTAGATGCGGACAGCAGAGAAAGAAGAGACCGCTAGTCGACAAGAGAAGTCGTAGCGGCTAGCTGAGGTGGAGGCAGGAAAGGGAGTCCGCACGGTCAAGGTGAGTCCACCATTGGCAAGTAGAGTTGCCACGACCTAGATGCGGGCACGCGGCTAGAGAAGAAATCACGACAACGCGAGAGCAGTCGCGGATAGGAGAGAACAACAGGCCGCGCGGATAGAGAGGAGGAATGCCCGGAGAGATAAGGGAAGGTGGGCCCTACGTGAGAGTTTATATCAAGAGAGGGAGGAGGAGGAGAAGTCGAAGCCACGAGGAGACAAAGAGGAGAGAGCGGTTAGAAGGAGACAGACCGCATGAGACGGCAGCAAAGAAGGTGGAGAGGCTGCGTGGTTTCCAGGGGACAGGCCGGACAACAAGTCCGTGCAGATAAGCAGGAGACCGCGAACAGCAGACTGAGAGCAAATACAAGGGGAGACCGGTGCCTCTGATACCATGTAAAGAGAGGCCCAAAACCTTGTATATGCTTCTTGAGATAATAGTTACAAGTATGAATACATTTATATAGGAAAGGAGAAAGAAGATACATCCCATTCTAACATGTCGGACTAATACAATGGGGAGAAAAAGAGGGGAAAATGGGCCACTAGATGGGCCCTTAACAAGGCTTCTCTAACAATATTCAAGATGTTACAAGCCTACCAGCTTTTGCATGGTTCGTCCCAGAATCAAACATCGTATTACGGAAGGTTTGTCTCTAATACCATTTGCAACGATCTAACCTTAACAATATAGAAGTTTTATTTTCTTTGATTCATTTCAACCCATACTAATTTAAACTGCACAGTTTTGTCCTTTTTCACAATCGGCCTACGAGCACTTCTCAGGTCAACAGTTCCAGGATTACTCCCACCGGACCACGATTGGATATGGAGTTTTCATCACAACTCCACTAGTTGCTCCAAAAGGGTGCCTCTGATCCTTAGGGTTCTAAATTATTACTTAAGCCCAACAACTTTTCCTCCACTTATAATGTGAGAAAAGTGTAAAACCCATTATCTATTCATTCCTTTATTGACAATGTTACATATGTATTATATTCCAAATATAAATTGTGATGGATGGACTCGGGACCATACTTTTGTTTGAAAAACTGCTGCATCCATTTTATAGCATGGCAACACTATTTCCTTAAACATCTTCTAACTCTTCTATAGGAAGTGAGTTTTTGATTTATCTGTTGTAGAAGCGTTGAAATTCATGAAGAACTTCCGTTTCTGCAGCTGGCCATGCATAAAATAAAACTTCTCTTCATTCCAGCCCGACTAAGCTGTCCATTTCTTATCAGTGTTTCTCTAGTTTCATTATATTTCACTTTACTTTTCATACCTTGAAAGATGATAATTAATCAATTGATCTCTTATCCCAATATTTTTTTTGTTTGAGATGCTCGTGTTCCTTTAATGCAGTTTTATTCAGCTTGATCTTGGGCAACTGCAAGTAAAGAACAATATCTTCTGGTTTGGTAACAAAGAAAAAGATCCATCAGCTGTGCATCTAGATATTCTTGATGCTGAGGTCTGATAGAATGTTTATTGCATCTTTTCCTTTAGAATGTGTTTCCCTCATTACCTTTTGTCATTATAATGTAATCCAATTGGTGATTTGTAGATACAGGGAGTCAACATGGCTGTAGGAGTGAATGGTCGTTTGGGGAAGCCTATGATACGGGAAGGTCAAGGCCTTCATATCCAAGTACGACGCAGCTTAAGAGATGTTTTCCGGAAAGTTCCTACTCTCTCTATTGATGTTCAGGTTTGATTACTTCTTTTTTTCTATATGAAACAATCATTACTGCATGTTGCAGCACCTTGGATACTTAGTTAAAGATTCTGTGATCTGAGCTATTTGTGCAGATAATGGTTATTTTTTTCATAAGTGCTTTTATTTTGATTCCTATGTTAAAATGTTGTTTGATTTATAGTCCGGAGGAATATTATTAGTTGATGTCATTTTCATTTAATCTCATCAAACTCTAATGTATGCTTTTCTTTTCTAGCAAATCCTTTTGAACTTAAGACCTTTGAAATGCTTCAAAAATTTTCCTTTTTGCCTGGTATGCTGCAACTCAATAGGATAAAAAAAAGACATGGAAGTTTAATCATATAAGGATGATGTTATCTCTTGGCAACCCAAGTAAACTTGATTAATTTCAAAATTGGCACTAACCATTTCCTATGTTGGAAGGAAATAGGAGACTTGATTATACCTGTTGAGTGAGCTCAAAACTTTTATGTATTGCTTGTGTGTCAAAATACAAGGAGAGAATACAAATATATAGGAGAGAAAAGGAGAGAAGAAATCTTATACAATGGTGTGGGACTAATAGGAGAAGAAGAAAATAAAATAGAACATGGGCCCAATAATGGGTCATTTACATGGGCTTTTCTAACACTCCCCCGCAAGCTGGAGCATACAAATCGTATGCGCCAAGCTTGGACAAGAACTGATAGAAGAGTGTACTGGGAAGAGCCTTAGTGAGCACATCCGCAACTTGTTCTGTCCCGGGAACATGCTTCAGGTCGATCTTCTTCATTTGAACCTTTTCTCTGATGAAGTGACAATCAACTTCAATATGTTTAGTTCTTTCATGGAATACCGGGTTCTTGGCAATATGTATAGCCGCTTGGCTATCACAAAGGAGAAGGGCTGGGGAAAGAAGTCTTATACCCAGATCGCTAAAAAGACTTTCCAGCCACGTTAGTTCAGAGACTACAGACGTCATTGCCCGGTATTCAGCCTCAGCAGATGATCGAGCCACAACAGCTTGTTTCTTGCTCCGCCACGTAATCAAATGTCCTCCAAAATATGTGCAAAACCCACTGGTTGACCGTCGATCATCAAGAGAACCAGCGTAATCAGCATCTGAGTAAGCTATCACTGTAGGAGCTGAAGATGAGGTCTTGTAGACCAATCCTTGACCAGGGGCCGTTTTGAGGTATCTGAGAATGCGTTCAACAGTGTGAAGATGGGATCTTCGCCGGGAATGCATATACTGGATGACAATACCAACTGCGAAAGAGATATCCGGTCTAGTTACCGTGAGGTAGATCAATTTTCCAACTAGACGGCGATAGTATTCAGGATTCTCGAGTAATAGATCTGAGTCGGAAGCCTGAGCACATAACTTGTGATTCACATCCATTGGGATATTGATCGGCTTACAACCAGAGTAACCCGCATCATTAAGAAGGTCGAGACAATACTTCCGCTGAGAAAGGACGAGACCATTTGGCCATCTAGCAATCTCAAGGCCCAAAAAATACCGAAGGGGTCCCAGATCCTTTGTTTGAAAAACTGTACCGAGATGTTGTTTGACCTCCTGTATTCCCCTTGAGTCATCTCCTGTAATGATTATGTCGTCAACATATACTAACACAAGAACCGTCCCTGTTGTTCGGTGACGAGTGAACATCGAGAAGTCTGTCGTGCTGCGAGTGAACCTGTCGAACCATGCCCGTGGTGATTGTTTGAGGCCATACAGAGCTTTCTTAAGGCGAAAAACCTGAGACTCCCCCGTGGTCTCAAACCCGGGAGGTTGCTGCATATAGACAGTTTCCTGCAAGTCGCCATTCAAAAAGGCATTCTTAATATCCAGTTGCAGTAGGGGCCACCGGCGATGGACAGCCACCGAGATAAGAACCCGAACGGTGTTGAGTTTGGCCACCGGAGAGAAAGTTTCCTCATAATACCATCCCTTGTTGTTGGGTGAAGCCTCGGGCGACCAGCCAAGCTTTCAAACGGTCAATCGTTCCATCAGCGGCATGTTTGACGACGAAGACCCACTTACACCCAACCGGTTTCTGACCCGGGGGAAGTGGTGCGAGAGTCCAGGTCTTGTTGGCCCAGAGAGCAGTCATTTCCTCCTCCATGGCAACCTTCCAGCCAGGATGTTGTAGCGCCTCCTGCACAGTGTTAGGAACCGAAATGGAGGAAATAGAAGTGGCAAATGTGTGTAGTTGGGGAGAGAGGCGATGCAGGAAGACATAATTTGCCAGAGGATGAGCGGTGGAGGGAGATACTTGATCAGCAGGACGCGGGGTAGCCGAGGATGAGGCCGACTGCAGAGGGGTAGCAGAACGAGGAGGAAGGCGGCGAGTGTAAACCTGGATAACTGGTGGCTTGGAGGGAGCAGGAGCAGGGTTAGAAGGACGTAGGGGAACAGGCGCAGTAGTGGGGATGACGGGTCGGGGTAGAGGCATTGGTGGAGATGTCGTCGGGGAGGAAGGAGCTAGAGGTGGGAAAAAGAAAGGTTGATCTTCCCAAAAAGTAACATCTGCGGAGACGATGACCTTTCGGGTTACCGGAGAGTAACATAGGTAGCCCTCTGAGTGCGAGAATAGCCGACGAAAATAGTTTTAGCTGAACGAGGATCCATCTTATCCGAGGAGGGACCCAGGAGGTGAACGAAGCAAGTGCAGCCAAAGACCCTTGGTGTGATAGGGAAGGCCGGAGTAGAGGGGAATAGGAGGCTGAATGGAGTGGCAGAGTTGAGAACCGAAGAAGGGAGTCGGTTGATGAGGAAACACGCAGTGGAGACCGTATAAGTTCCAGTAAATTTTGGGAACATGCATTTGAAGCATGAGGGAGCGGGCACGATATGCCGAGAGAAGAGGCCGCAAGTAGGACTACTCGAGCGTCAAGAAGAGGAGGTATCGAGCGAGAAGGAGCCCGTGCGGTAAGAAGAAGAAGAAAACTGGCAGCGGGAAGAGGGGCCCACGGGTTGAGAAGAGAGGCTATAAAAGGCAGAGAGGGGTGGATCCACGGGAGAGAGGGAGAGAAAGGAGAGCAGACAGCGGTTAGCAAGGGAGAAACCGCGGAGAGAGAGGGCGGGAAGAAGAGCCCGCTACCCGGTGCGAGTAGGACAGGCCGCAGAGGAATTGCGGACAGGAGAGGAAGACCGGCCGAGCGATTAGAGATAGTGAAACCGCAAGGACCGAACCGCTGCCTCTGATACCATGTTGAGTGAGCTCAAAACTTGTATGTATTGTTTGTGTGTCAAAATACAAGGAGAGAATACAAATATATAGGAGAGAAAAGGAGAGAAGAAATCTTATACAGTGGTGTGGGACTAATAGGAGAAAAAGGAAATAAAATAGAACATGGACCCAATAATTGGCAATTTACATGTTCTTTTCTAACAATACCAAGAGTAAACACCCTCTGCATACAAATAGATGGGCCTATACCTTGTGTGTGGGCATGGGTCTGGGCCTGGGCATGCGTGCAAAAGAGTTATACGCCATATACCCAAGTGTTATGGAAGTCGACCTCATACATCTAGATCATACCCTTAGCAGTAAACTAACCTTAATATCTGTCAACGTGTTCATCTAGCAAGAGCTTGACAACAAATACCCATCTACAATCAATAACCTTACCACGGTAAGGTGTAGGAATGAGAGTTCATGTCATGGAATAGGGGATAAACTTCTCATCCATAACCACATTAACTAGGATATTTATAGCTTCCTTGTACAATGAAGGCACAATATTAGCCTACAAAGATAATGCAAAATTGTTGCAAGAAGTCTCTAGACAGTCATAAAAAAACTATACTAGCAATGGGGTGCTAACTGCTAAGTACAAAATTTGACGTCCGGACAACGACATAAAGACTAATAATCATTTTCTTAATTTATATATATTGATATATTGACATTATGACATTATTGAACTTTTAAATCAACAAAACTAGTGTGAAATATTTATGTTGCACAGTATATTCCAGACACTTCTATTTCATTTTTTGTTTGATTAACATCTTTTTTTGTTTTGTGGGTTCGGAAATGGTGTCAAGCTTGTTGAATGCTATTGGCGGGTGAATCCTACCGCTGATCTCTGGAGGATCAATTGTTTGTCTTATCCAGTTGTGGATGAATGATTTGCCCTCGTTGCTTCGATCAAAGCTTACTTGCCATCACTTCAAGCTCGCTTGTTATCGACTGAAGTCCACCTATTATCGACCAAACCCGGTCAATCCCCCACTTCTGTGCTGCATCGATAGAAGCCAATTCTCTATCCAATCCAATCGATAGAAGTCGATATTCTTCATTCTCTCAGCCTGGCTCTGCCTAGTTTTTTTGTTCTATCCTCTCCATTCTGGTCGTTGCTCTAATGATTCAATGAGATCCAAATCTCGCTCAGATGGCCAGATTCACTGATTATTCTTTCGCTCTGTTTGACCTAGGGCGGTCGTTCTATTCCCACCAAGATGTGCCAGCATGGGTGACTCTTCCACCTCTTTTCACCAAATATAGGAACGGTGCAGCCGTCTGAGAGCATCTGATTCATTTGTTGTGAAGGTCTTTGATACGATCGTGGAGAGGAACCCGGCAAGGAGGAGCGCCGATGGAGGTGAGGGAGAAGAAGAGGATTAGAGTTGAGAGGAAATCTTTGGGAGCAGCCCTAATTTTCATTCATCCAAGCATAATCAAAAAAGAGTACAACTCCACCCAATGTTGTAAATATCGGATGTTGAAGACATATCAGATTGAGTTTTTAAATGTCGGATATCGGAAGTCGGAGACATGTCAGAGATATTTTAAAATATCGGATTTTCTTGTCTTATAAATAATTATATATATTATACTATAATTATATGTTATAAAAATAGAAAATATTATAATAAATAGATAAAAAAATAGTCATTGATATTACGAAATAAAATCAAATTGTATCTAAGATAAAATATTATTAATAAATACAAAATGATATGTTGTAAAAAAATATTAAATAGTATAAAATAATTTTATTTTGATAACAATAAGTTTATTGCTAATAAAGAAGATTTTAAAGTTAAAAATACGTGATTGATTATAAGTTTTTTCAAACTTATAAATTTTTATTAAAGACATGCAAACAATCAGCTAATAAATATATTAAATGTTATCATTTTTTTGTAATATGAAATTAAAATATTTTGAAATAAAGATACACAATTGTTTGTAAGAATAAAACGTTAAAAAATTCAAAATAATAAGTCTAATCAATTTAAACATACATAATATAGTATATATAGACGCTTTAAACATATTTTGTTAGTCTGCTAATATAGCATAAAATAGCGGGTGATATTTTTAAAAGTCGTGTCAGCTGATATATCGGAAAAAATCGAACATGTCGGCCTATATTTTGCAAAAGGACATAATATATTTTTTTAGAAAAATATATCGTTTTGCCCTTAAAAGTGACATGTCTGAGGAAATGTCGGACACAACATAGTATGAAATATAGTGTGTGAAATAAATAAAATAGTCACGCCGACGCCGCGTCTTCGGTCTCTCCTCCTCCAGATGGACCCTTCGTCGTCATCCTCCGCGTGTAGACCCTCCACGACGTCTCGTCATCGTGCAAGTCCGTAACAATACCACCATCTAGAAAATGTATCTTGTCCTCAAGGCAGTGGTCAGTGAAATGGCGACCGAAGTCCCCGGCGTGCCCTCCGGAGGGCGTAGCATGAAACTCGACAAGTAGGCTGGGAATGCTCGGAGAAGAGGGTGCTAGAGCAAGGCGACGCTTGAAGAACAGGCGGCCCCCTACAAGCAAGTATGGTGGGTGGGAAGAGGCATCTGCGATGAGCTCCGTCCGTATCCTGGATAAAATAGGGTCAACCTTGACCTCGTGTTGGATGGTCGCCGCGTCTTCCCACATCGACCAAGAGATAACGGTGAGCTTTCGCGAATAGCTCTGCCGAGAGAGGGAATCGACCGCCCGGTTTTCCCTTCTCAGGTGGAACTCGATGGTGAAGTCATATCCCAGGAGTTTGACCACCCACACCTATTGGGCAGGCGTTGTTATCTTCTGCTGGAGGAGGTAACGGAGGTTGTGGTGGTCGGTGGGAACCACGAAGGGGTGGCCCAACAGATATGGGAGCCAATGTTGAATGGAGAGAACGAGGCCCGTGAGCTCGTTCTCATACGCGAAGTGGTTGCGGACAGTGCTGGATAAAGCGCGGTTGAAGTAGGCTATCGACTGTCCGACCTGCATGAGTATGGCTCCCACCCCGGAGCCCAATGCGTCACACTCTACTAGGAATGACAGAGAGAAATCTGGCATGGCCAGCATCGGCCCACAGACTAGGGCCGGTTAAAGGGCGCCGAAGGAGGCGGCGGCGGCCGTCCACTGAAAAGGACCCTCCTCCGAGTTCTTCAGGAGTTGCTTAAGTGGCCGAGCTAAAGCCTCGTACCCTTGGATGAAGCGGCGGAAGTATCCCGTCAAGCCGAGGAATCCCCGGACGTATCGCAAGGATGTAGGAGTCGGCCAGTGAAGGGGCGTCCCAATCTTCTCCTCGTCCATGGCGACCCCCCGTGCCGAGATGGTGTGGCCGAGGTAGCTTACTTCTGACGCCCCAAAGGAGAACATCTTCGGATGGAGCTTAAGGCGATGGCGTCAGATGGTTTTCAGAGTGAGACAGACGTGCTGAAGGTGATCCTGCCAAGAAAAACTGTATACCAAAATGTCATCAAAAAACGAAAACGTGTCGATGAAGTACCGCCCGGAAAATATCGTTCTTCGTCGCCTGGAGGGTTGTTGGTGCGTTGGCCAGGCCGAAAGGCACGACCAAGAACTCGTAGTGACCGTCGTGTGTCCGGAAGGTAGTCTTGGGAATGTCCTCGGGTCGTACCCGGATCTGGTTATAGCCCGCTCAGAGGTCCAACTTGATGAACAATATGGTGTCGTGGAGCTCGTCCAGAAGCTCTTGAATAACTGGGATTGGGTACCTGTCCAGAATGGTGACCTTGTTGAGCTCTTGGTAGTCCACACTGAAATGCCAGCTACCTTCCTTCCGAATTTGGAGGATCGGGCTGGAGAAGGGGCTTGCACTAGGGCGGATGTGGTCCTCACATAAACATCTCATGGACCAGCCACTCGATCTCGTCCTTCTGCACATGGTCGTAGTGGTAAGGGCGGAATGACACTGTCGCAGTACCGGGATGGAGGGGAATGGCGTAATCCGTCGGCAGAGTCGGTGGCAGGCCGGTCAGGGCCTAAAAAATGTCGTCGAACTTGGTGAGTAATGCCTGAAGGTCGGCCGAGTGTGAAGGAGGCGGAGGTGTCGGAGCAACGAGCGGCAAAAGCCATGCAGAAAAGTCGACGTTGGTTGTCCGCTGTATTGCACGGCTTGAGACCCGGGAGCGAAGCAGAGCGGAGTTGCTTACCAGGCGGCACGTCTGACCCTCCTATAGAAACTGCATAGTCATACTCTCCTAGTTGAACCTCACTTTGCCCAGCGTGCCGAGCCAAGCCACGCATAGAATGACGTCAATACCGCCGAACTCGAAGACGTAGAAGTCGGCGGTCACCGGGCAGGACCCCACCGCAGGGACAGAATGGTGCAACACCCGTTGGCCGGCCAGCGGCGGCCATCGCCCTGACAGTCTGTAAAGTTAGGGGAGGGATCCAAAGGAATGTGAAGCTAGTGGGCCAAGTGGGCTGAGAAGAAGTGGTGGCTCGCACCACTGTCCACCATGACCACAATGGAACGATCACCCAACCTGCCCGCCAGCTTAATGGTCTGCGGCCCCGAAATGCCGCCCATCGAGAAACAAGGTAGCTCTAAGTAGTGAAAAGTAAGCTAGGCGGTGTCCACCGCGCCATCACCCTCAGATAGCTCTAGGGCCTCAAAGTCCTCCAAGTTGACCTCCGGGTTGAAGTCGCCGATGATGGCGTGGAACTCCTTGATGGAGCACACATGCGTAGGAGAGTAGGGTTGTCGGCACCGCTAACATAGGCCCTTACTGCGACATTCATTGTAGGTTCTGTTTGTGATGCGCTGGGGAACCACCGGCCAGCCGGGTCTGTCTCCCCCAGGAGGCGGCCGCTGCGGGGCTGTCGAAGGAGGGGGCCACCAGGGGGGCCGAGGCGGGTGGTGACTAGCTGCAGGCGTAGGCGCCTTCGGGGCTAGGTCAGCCTCCACCAGACGCGCGTCAAGGGCGTCGGAGACTGTGCGAGGATGGTGCGTGCGGAGCCGGGATCGGATGTGGGGAAGTATCCCCTGCATGATGAAGCCTAGATAATGGTCGGGTGGCAAGCCAGGGACATGAGTGACCAAGGATACAACTCGTCAATGTAGTCGTCCAGGCCGGCTGTCTGGCGGACGCTGCATAGCCGCTCGATAGAGGAAGATCCTTGAAGCGTGATAGAGGAAGATCCAGAGTAGCGGTTGTCGCACCGCCGAATCATCTCCTGTTTGAGCTTGGGCCAGGAGAGGCTCGAGTTGTATTGGCGAAGTCACCGAGCCCAGTGGATGGCCGAGCCGTCCAGCCCAACCATAGTCGTAGACACGTTGTCATGCTCTAGCGTGTAATTGACGTTGAAAAATTTCTCTATCTTGGCAATCCACCACATCGGGTTTATGCCGGTAAAAGAGGGAATATCGAGGGAGAGGACGGACCGGCCCTGAATGGCCGGAGGATGGTTTCTGAGGGAAACGGTCGGTGGCCCGACGCCGAAAAGGGAGCCGCCGTCCTTTGGCGAACCGGAGCCAGACACGGCGGTGGTTAACGCCTGGAGGGAGTCAATGTTAGAGTGGAGGGAAAGGAGAGAGGCATGCATGGAGGCGACGAGTTGCTCTTGAGCCTCAACGTGACGGGTAAGAGCTTCGGCGGTGCTATCCGGAGCGGAGTCGCTGGAGGAGCGAGTGGTGGGAGGCATGGACTGGAGACGTTGTACGGAGGCCGTAAGAGGCGGATCTGGTGAGGAATGGCGGAACCCAAAGTTTCTGCGGCCGATCGAAGGATCAGGAAGACCGGCCGACGCGGAACGGCGCTGTAGCAGGCAAATTCGGAGAATGGGGCGGATCGGGATCGGGAGAACAAGTCGAACGTTTTGTGGAAGCGGCCGTCTGGCGCGACAGCAGGCAGACGGTGCAACGCGTAAACTAGCGTGGAAACGGGTGGGGAAACGGCGCCGAAGCGGCAACCGAATCTAGTGCTGCAGTAGACGTGCTGAAACGACGTGTAATCGGTCGCAGAAACCTAGCTGCGGACGATTACGAGCATCGGCGGCGAGTTGGCGGGCGGTGACACAGGTCGAACCAAATTATACGATCCCAGAGAGTAACCCGGCGAGGGCCGGCGGAGGTGAGAGAGAAAGAGATTAGGGTTGAGAGGAAATCTTAGGGAGCATCCCTAATTTTCATTTTTTCAAACATAATCAAAAAGGAATACAACTCCACCCTTTATAGGCGTAGTGTGTGAATAGCAAGTGTGAGTAAAATAAATGTGTACACAATATAATATGAAATACAGATTGCGAAATAAATAAAATAGTTATGTCGGCGTCGCGTCTTCGGTCTCTCCTCCTCCAGACAGACCCGTCATCGTCTTCCTTTGTGTGTAGACCCTCCACGACTTCTCGTCGTCGTGCACGTCCGTAACAGTCTTGGAGGAGTGAGCATGTAAAGGACCCAACAGAAGGGCATACATAGGTGGCTCTTCATAAATCTCCATGGAATAAGCATCATGAGGTCTCGACCCCCCCCCCCCCCCCCGAGAAAGAACTCCCTCGGTTAGGAGCACGACCACACCCTTGACTACGATCGGGAGGTGCGAGATGAGGATGGAATTTGAACGACGCCTCTCTAACACGACTTTTGCGTCCGCAATAATCACATATAGGGATATAAGTGTTGATGAGTAAGGATATTCATGTTGAGAGATTTACGGCGGTCTTCGTCCCCCTGGATCATATTGAATTCCTTCTGAAGAGAAGGGAGAGGTGAGCGATGGAGTATGTCATGGATATCCATCACCTTTTATCTTCAAAAACTTTTTCCCTCGTTTATGTCTTATATTAAAACTTTATTTTGTGATACATGTGAGTTGTATAAACATGTTAGACATAACACTTCACATTTGTCTTCTCCTAGTTCTACTGCTTATGTTGTACATTTTGATATTTGGAGGTCATGTTCTCTCTTATCCTTAACTGGTTATTGATGATTTGTTATTTTTATCGACTGCTTTTCTCATGCTACTTAGGTTTATCTTCTAAAGAAAAAATTGAAGTATTTCTTGCTTTCAAGTTTTCATCGGTAGGTACAAAGCAGGACTATTTGTGTTCTTTGCAATGATAATTATGGAGAATACGATGATAATGGTTTATTTGATTCCTATTTCAATAATCATGGTATTGTATATCAAACCACATATGTTCATACTTCCACCCAAAACTGAGTTGTTGAACGAAAATACAGACACTTCCTTGATGTTGCTTGTTACCTTCTCACCATTATGCACCTTCTCAAATCTTATTGGGGTGTTGTCATTCTGACCGCTGCCCATCACATCAATCGTTTACCATCCCGAGTTTTAGACTCTGCTACACCTATCGCCTATCTCTCCACCAAATGTGTTGTTTAAACATCTTATCAGTCATCCCGTATCTTTGGGTGCATTTGTTTTCTCCACGTTCATCAGCCTCATAAGGACAAACTCGATCCTCGAGCTCAACATTATGTATTTATTGATTGTTCCTCCACCATGAAGGGGTATCAATGTTACCACCCCCATCCCGACGCACTTTTTACAATTTGGATGTTACCTTTCGTGAGGACGAATCTTAGTTTCCGGATCCAACTCACACCATTCGTCAGAGGGAGATTGGTGACAATGCTAATGGTATCTTTGTTCCTCTTTCTCATTCCTTCCACTCGTAGTGTACCTCCCATTTAAGGAACACGCCAAACCCTTACTCCTCATCTGTCTTTGATGTCTCCACTTCCCATTGTCTATCATCGCAGTCAAACGGGTACACATGCCACTACCATTCCACCCCTACCAGAGCCATCCTGAAAATCATATTCTAAAGATGATCTTCATCCTCCTCTTACTTTGCTGAAAGGTAAAGCGATCTGCACACAACTCCCCATATCCAACTATGTTTTTTATCATCTTATTCACGTGCATCCGACTTTTATTACATCGTTATCCTTGATTACGATTCCCTTGACGTGGCAGGAAGCAATACGTATCCATGACATGTAATGAAAGAGGAAATATCGGTGTTTGATAACTGTAGAAGGAAGTGGGAAAACAAGAGAAAATTTTATTAATCCAAAAATTATTTTATAACATGAGAGTGTGCACATATATATATAGGAAGAGAGAGAGAAGAAGAATCTCAATACAAGATGTGAGACTAAACAATATTACACTTAGGCTTCTAGATGGGCTTTACATAATGACCTTTTTCGTTTTCTTCTAACATCTTTTAACACTCCCCCGCAAGCTGGAGCATACAAGTCGTAGGTAGCAGGCTTGGACGAAAACTGATGATACAACAATCAAGGTAAGGCCTTGGTGAGATTGTCAGTGTTTGCCCATTAGCAGGAACATGCTCTAATTCCAGCTTCTTTGATTGAACCTTCTCCTGAATGAAATGACAGTCAACTTCAATGTGTTTAGTTCGTTCATGAAACACAAGATTTTTGTCAATATGTATCGCAACCTGACTGTCACAAAACAACGTTGTTGGGAAAGAAAGTTTGACTCCCAAATCTCCTAGGAGAGCCTCCAGTCAGGTGAGTTCAGACACAACAGCTGTCATTGCCCGGTACTCAGCTTCAGCAGACGAGCGAGCCACAACCGATTGTTTTTTGCTACGCCACGTAATAAGGTTTTCTCCAAAGTACGTGTAAAAGCCAGTTGTAGAATATTGATCATCAAGTGAGCCAACATAGTCTGCATCAGATTACACAATGAGAGAGAGAGAGGAGGACGGTTTGTACAACAGTCCTTGACCCGGGGCTATCTTCAAATATCTGAGGATGCGCTCCGGCTTGGAGATGAGAGGTCCGATGGAGAATGCATAAATCGATTGACAACTCCAACAACAAACGAGATATCAGGTCTTGTAACCGTAAGGTAGATCAACTTTCCTACAAGACGTCGATAGTATTCTGGATTTGCAAGCAGAGAATCAGAGTCAGATTCATGGGCACATAGCTTGTGGTTGACGTCCATAGCAGTGTCCGCCGATTTACACCCAAAGTAGCCAACATTTTGAAGAAGATCAATACAGTACTTCCGTTGTGACAGGACAAGGCCATCTGGTCGTCTTGCTGCCTCAAGCCCAAGAAAATACCAAAGGTTTCCAAGATCGTTAGTTTGAAAAACAGAGTTTAAGTGCTGCTTAATTTGTTGTATCCTCATCGAGTCATTGGCAGTAATCAGAATATCATCAACATAAACTAAGAGAATTACTATGTCGGTCGGTTGGTGGCGAGTAAAGAGAGAAGTCCGTCGAGCTTCGCATGAAACCAACTTCACGAACAACCTTACTGAATTTGTCAAATCAAGCTCGTGGAGACTGTTTGAGACCATAAATAGATTTTTGGAGATAACACACACAAGACTCCCCCGTGGTCTCAAACCCGGGAGGTTGATGCATATAGACAGTTTCAAGAAGGTCTCCATTGAGAAAAACGTTTTTAATATCCAACTGATGTAATGACCATTGACAGTGAACAACCATGGAGATCAAGACGCGAACGGTATTGAGCTTGACAACAGATGAGAAAGTTTCTTCATAATCAAGGCCTTGTTGTTTAATGAACCCTCAGGCCACCAGACGAGCTTTCAGGCGTTCAACGGTCCCGTCAGGAGCATGCTTGATAGCAAAGACCCACTTATAGCCGACACATGACTTGCCAGGAGGAAGAGCAACCAGATCCCAAGTCTAGTTTTCCCAAAGGGCAATCATTTCTTCTTCTATGGTTGCACACTACCCCGGATGTTGGAGAGTTTCCTGCAAAGAGTGAGGTAGAGAAATGGAAGAAAGTGAGAGAGACAACTTAAGAAGAGGTGGAGAAAGGCGATGTAGAGAGACTTAATTTTCCAAAGGATGAGCCGTAGTGGTTGATGTCGGATCAACAGGCCGCGAGATCACACTGGTAAAGGGAAGCTGCTGCAGGGCATTAGATTTAGAAGGGCGACAAGTGTATACATAAATGAGAGGTGGTTTGGATTGGATTTGCGTGGGAGTAGGTGTGGGAAGGAGAGGTGGAAGTGGAGATGTGACTGGAATCATAGGTCGAGGTAGGGAAGGAGGAACAAAAGGATCTGTATGGGGATGAGTGAAACGGGTTGTATTCAAGGAAGGTGACATCAGTAGAAACGACCATTTTACCGCCAGTAGGAGAGTAGCAGACAAACCCTTTCTTGGTACGAGAATATCCAACGAACATAAATTTTGTAGCTCGAGGAGCAAATTTGTCAGTGAGTGGTCTGAGGTTATGGGCATAACAAGTACATCCAAAAACGCAAAGCGTGAGTGAGAATGGAGCCTTTGAAGGGAAAAGTAGAGTATTAGGGCCCGCGAAGTTGAGAATGGACAAGGGCATTCGATTGATGTGATGGCAAGCAGTAGAAACAGCAAAGTTCCAGTTTAGTGGAAGAACCTGTATTTGAAACATGATAGATCTGACGACATCAAGAAGGTGACGATTTTTCCGCTTTCATACCATTTTTTGAGCAGTATATGCGCACGATGTCTGATGGATAATACCAAACTCGGTACACAGATTAGAGAAGGTACGGTGGTATACTCGCTCACATTATCAATGCGAATAACTTTTACGCAAGTGGAAAACTGAGTGCGGGTCACCGTAAGAAAGACATAGAAGATATAAGAGAATTCAGCACGATCACGAAGTAAGTACAACCATGTAACGCGTGAGTAGTCATCAATAAAAGTTACAAAATAACGATAATCATAAACACTAGGGATCTTATATGGTCCCCAAATATCCGAGTGCACAAGGAAAAAGGGGCATCCCTCCGAGTACTGGGAGAAGTGAAAGACAGACGATATTGTTTACCATAGATATAAGATTCACAAGTAAACTCATGAAGAGAAACATCTGGAAGGGCTTTCTGAAGAATTGGGAGAGGAGCATGCCCAAGACGACAATGTCAATAGACAAAAGAGACGGTGGATAGAGTTGTGGGAGGAACATCAAGAAGATATAGCCCATTGGACAGCCGCCCCTGCCCAAGTATATTCTATGTTTGTCGATCCTACACAACAAAAGAGAAACGTGAGAAGGTGACACAACAATCAAGGTCTTGAGTAAGACGGCTAACAAAAAGTAAGTTAAAGGGAGATCCTCGAACATGAAGAATTGAGGATAATGAGAGTGGAGTAAGAGGCACATGAGCAGATCCAGAAACTGGGGTGGTGTCACCGTTAGCCACTGTGATGAACTTGGGATAAGCGGAGACCAAATATTGAGGTGGTGTTTGCGGAGAGATGTCGTGCGTGGCTCCCGAGTTCACAATCCAGGAAGAGCCTTGGGAGATGCAAGATAAACCTCCATTGAATATTGATGCCACAAAACCAGAGTAGCGACTAACCACCCCCTATAACTATTGAAGTTGAGCACGCAGATCAACAATCTTATCACGGATGGAAAAAGGAGAATCAGTGGTAGCAGAATCGGTAAGGGGAGAAGATAGTAAGAGAGCCCGACCAGCATGACCTCGTCCCCGGCAATGGCGACCTGCACGAGCGGGAAGTGAGTCCATGGAAGCAGCAGCAGGAACTGGCGAACAGGTAGCTGGCGAGTAAGAGGACCAAGGCAGGCGGACTGAGCAAGCTGTCTTAGCGGGCGGTCACACAACAGGAGTATGGAGAGCAAGTCGCGCGACTAGAGAACAACCCGCACAAAAAAAAACAAGGAAGCGACGACAACAACCAGAAGCGAGCAGGACACGCTTGGAGAGCAGCGGACAGGAGAGCAGGAAGTCATGCGAGCTGAGAAGACCAGACGGCCAAGACCAGCGAACAGAGAGAAGACATCGGTCTGACGAGAAGCCGCAACGACAAGACCAAGCGGAAAAATCAGAATATACCTTGCAGCTAGGCGCGAAAAGATTAGCGGCAAGGAAAGAAAACGAGCAAGCAGAGAGTAGCTAAAGGACAGGTCGCAAGGAAAGAAGCCGCGAGCAAACAGGAATAGAGCTGAGCGGTCTGAGCAGAGAACACCGGCAAACACAACAACGCGCAAGTCGCGCGGGTAGAAGAGCACATGTAGCGATCTAGACCAAGAGACATGCAGACTAGGGATGGGCATATTATTCGAAACTCGAAAGTCGCTCGAAAATTGTTCTAAAATTGAGCCGAATCGGAATCGGTTAAAATTGATTCGACTCAATTTGACTTGAATCTGATTTCGAGTCGATTTCGAGTCAGCCCTGAATCGCTCGAAAAATGATTCGAATCAACTCGAATTAATTAAAAAAATTATGTATTTATTAATATATTCTTATTTTAAGATTAAAAAATAACAAAATTTAATACTAAATAAAAAAATGAAGATTTTAAGTGTTTCATTTGCTAAATTTATTGGTTGCCTAATTTAATTTTGAGCAAACTAGGAATAAAACGGAAAATTGCTCAATTTCGAGCCGACCCAATTCGATTTCGAGCCGACTCGATTTGATTTCGAGCAGACTCGGAATCGAGTCATTTCGAGTCGAGCCGACTCGACTCGAAATCAATTTCGATTTTGAGTCGATTTCGAGCCGAGTTCGAGTCGAAAATTTCGATTTCGAGCCGAGCCAAAATCGCTCTAACTCAACTCGATATCAGCCCTAATGCAGACAATAGCAAGCGGCAATGTCCAGGAGGGGCGGAAAAGCAAATCCCGACAAGCACTCACGCGTCAGACCGCAACACGCGACAAGAGAGGCTGTAAATCAGCAAGCAAGAGCTGCGACAAAGCAGGAACAAACGACATAGCAAATCGGCAGCGAAGAGCAACGGGCAAGAGAAGTTTAGCGCCAAGGGCATGCGAACTAAGAGGAACAAAGCCGAGCAAACTGATCAAGAACCAGTGCTAGACCGCAACAGAGAGAAGAGAGGCCGATACGACAAGCGAGCAGACCGTTGCGAGCAAACACGAGCAGATTTCTGCGACTAATAGCGGCGAGAGGAGAAACGAATAGATCGCGGTGGACAGCAATCAGACTGCTGCAAGAGCACAACAACGGCTAGCAAACCAGGCCACAAGCAAGGAAAGACAACGTGAGAGCGATCAACAGCGAGAGGGGCCCACCTGGCAGGAGAGCAAAGTGTATAAAAGGCAGGGCAGGGAGGGAGGGGAAGAAATGTGGAAGCCACAGGATTGCGGGACACGGTTAGAAATAAAACAGGTCGCTGCCCTGTGCGGGTTGAGAAAGGAAGGCCAGGTAGGCGGTTATAACCTAACCACATACCGCATGGAGAGATCGGTCGCTCTGATACCATGTAGAAGGAAGTGAAAAAATAAGAGGAAATTTTATTAATCCAAAAATTATTTAACAACATGAGTGTGTACACATATATATAGGAAGAGAGAGAGGAGAAGAATCTCAATACAAGATGTGGGACTAAACAATCTCACACTTGGGCTTCTAGATGGGCTTTACATAATGGGCTTTTTCTTTTTCTTATAACATCTTCTAACAATAAGAATCACATATAGGACATTCTCCTCTTCCCCTAAGGAAGAAAGCTATTTGTTTGTGGTGGGTGTTTTTTATTAAACAAAATTAGGATGACAATGTAGAACGTTATAAAGCAAGGCTGGTGGCTCAAGGATGTACCCAGA
Organism: Platanthera zijinensis; assembly: GCA_039513925.1. NCBI lineage: Eukaryota > Viridiplantae > Streptophyta > Magnoliopsida > Asparagales > Orchidaceae > Platanthera > Platanthera zijinensis. The sequence continues at coordinate 136,828,421 of CM077092.1, forward strand.
CTCAAAGAGTATACTACCAAGAGACCTTTGCACAATTATCCATAGAGTTCGAGGTAAATGATTTAGGAAGACTGCGATACTTGGAATTGAAGTGACTCGATAGAATCAAGGAATCTTCATATCTCAATGTAAGTATGTCTTAAACCTGTTAAAGGAAATTGGAATGCTCGATTGTGTCTAGCAAACACTCCCATGGAAGAGAATCTACGACATGAGAAGTCATCGGTGAACGAATATACCAATGACATCCTCATCCTTAGTATCGACTCGATCCTCATGACGACGATAATGTGATTATGTCCTGTTACCTAAATGGGTTACGTTATTCTATTCACGCCCAATTAGAGCTGCACAATTATCACGATTTAGGTAAAATCTCTAGTAGTGCCCGTAGAGTAGAATCCTTGCATAAGCGAATATATGTACATAGGTCTACTGATTGGCCTTTTGCATGTGTCACCACTAAACCTACAATTAGGATCTTAGATTCCCCTCTACCTCCCTTCATTGTTGGGACTCCGATCCCTCCCACTAACCCCTCCCTGGATAAGGAGATTGTTGTGTTTTAGCCCAACAGTGGAGTATTCCAATGTTTCAAGTGTATGGAGTTGGTGACAAGTCATCTGAGTGTATGTGATGCCACTTCGTCGCTATTATTGATTTTATTGATGGACGTGAGCCTGAATATGGAGTTTACATTAGTTACTCCACTCGAGACTAAGCCCTAGCCTGAGTTTGAGAATGTATTAGATGTAGGAGTGCATGATGATTACTTTGTCTGTGTCCTAAGTTATAGCTTGATCACTCGTAGCGAATCTACTGAGGATGATTATAAGAGACACGTATTTTTCTCACCACCTCACCCATCTAGGGACAGTTTTGTTCCACTATCATTGATAGCGATAGTATGATGAATTTTATTTCTCATCATACGATGGACAGTTTAGGGATTGAAACGCACCTGTTAGAACTACTCCGCAACTTTTCCAGAGTTAATAGTCATTTCACTATACCCATTACCCACAACTGACCTGTAGAGTATACTATAGGAAGCACATATCAAGATATAGTACTGTCATTTCGCCGCCATTTATGTTTATCACATCTTATTAGGGCGATCTTGGCAGTACGACCGACATGTCATGCATTATTGCACGAGGAACTCTCATTCTTTCGAGCACCATAGACGCAAGATTGTTCTTCTTTCTTAGAAGTACTGCCTTATTCTAAGGGAACACGAGAGGACCTGATGCAGGACGACGCGTAGGGTTTACGCGTCTGTCGGCTTTTTCTAGGAAACCCTAAATGCATGCGATGATTTAACTTACTTTTTGCAAAGTTTTGAGCGAAATTTGCACGAACTTAAAATGAGGCAACTAATTTTCTTATACGACACAAAATCGCTACTTTGTTTTAAAATTAACATTTCTTTAAAATGGTTCAGTTTAAATCCGGGGAAGGAAGTTTGCAACTTTCGTTCCTTTCCCCTTGTCATAGCAAAACGGAAATCGTGAACTCCAAATACGTTTCCGTTTGGAGTTTCGACGTAGCGTTTGCTGACTATATTCGGGCGAAAACCCAGCAATGAGTCTAATGATCCTAATGAGAAAACTTAGACACACACAAAGGAAGGAGAAAGAAACAATTACCCACGGAAGAGACGTCTTCCGTATTCCGAAGTCGATGGAGATCACGCGAGGAACTCCTCGTCACCTTCGTTCTTCGCTCCGAGGTCGGCCGCTATCGCACACGGGCACCAAGGAATTAATTCACTCCCTTACACCAGGTGGTTCCACGGAATCACTCAACCTATAAGGAAGCCACAAACTTAACACACCTAAAATTCAATCGTTCTTCGCACTCAAGGTGGATCCACGTAATCTCAAACACTCGCGGTGGCTCCACGAAATCTCCAAAGTAATTTTCTTACTCACTGTTATTGGCAGCACTACACTCCAAGATAGAACAACCAATCTCCAATTCTCAATGGGAAATAACAACACATTTTATCCCTAAAATGTTAAGGAAGCAAATCATCAATTTTCACTTCACAGAAGGGTTTCAGCAAGTCGAAATCTGCCAACAATAAACTGTAAAAAAATTACAGCACTCACTCCAATTGACTGGAAGCAAACTCTCAAACATATGCTCTCAAACAGAAAACTAAAGCTTACAACACTCATTCACTAACTGGAAGCAGCAAACAATTTTCAAAAACAGGAAAACAAAGCTATAACACTGTTCATCGTCCCTGTTGGCGGACGGAAATGAACTCGGCAGCACATACCCATTAGTTCCATCAGCATATTCATCAATCATCCTCCTATCTAACACGCCTAATTCTAACAATGCTCACACAGAGCTTCAATCGCGCCTAATCTCTAACAGGAAGCACACAGCAACCTCACAAGTGCCGGACGTCGCACTGTTCATCGTCTTCCTCGACGGGATTTGCACAACAGCAATCAACTTTAATATTTCATTCATCACCATTCCTTGATTCCTGTTCTTCTTCTTTTATAGGGCCGCAACTACCGGTGGAAGCGTTCGTTCAAGCCGATGAAGAATGCAGGTGTGGCGGAGCGGAAATGGCGGAAGGAGCTCGTGGATGTGGTCGAAACCGCCAGATTGGGTGTCGTGGAGGTAGACAGCTGGAACGTGGGCGGTTGTGGACGGCATCGTGCGGAAAACTCCAGCGGCAATGGCGGGGAAGGTGCCGTGAACCCTAAGAACCCGGAAGATGAACAGTGGCACCGCGTGGAACTGTGCTGAACCGGGCTTTACTCCTCCTGTTAACTTAAATTAACATATATACATATATAATAAGTATATATATGTATATATGTAATATATGTGTGCATTTATATATATATATATACATATATAGGTATAGTTATATTCATACCGCGATGAGTGTATATAAATCGATATTAGTTTTGAGAGAAAACCGCTAAAACTCTAAACATGGCAATACGCGCGCTTTAGGATGCCTAGTGCATCCTAAAGATAACATGGCGGGCTTTGGACCAACGGTGACGGTTGACACAGGCGTGCAACAACTAAAAATAACATGACAACATAAAACTTGCAAAAATAAAATGCAATAAACATAAACTGAAAATGCGAAGTCGGGCATTTTTTCGGCGCTCTGGCCTAGGTTTGTCTCCACCAACTCTCCCCCTCTCGAAATCACTCATCTCTGGTGAGTGGTCCGAGTGATAGTGTGGGAGAAAGCAACATCCATGTCAACGAACCAAAGATCTCTAAAAATCAACATCAATAGTGGGCACTGTCCAATATGTGCTTGGGAGCTGGAATAAAGAATTCTCCTGGTGTTCATGCCCAACCTGAACCTGGCAGTGAAATAGAAGGAACTACAATGGAAGTGTAAGTAGCAAAATGAATGTAGGTGTGTCCTGAATGTGGCTCCTCACTCTCATTCACCAACCGAGAAGAAACAAATGGAGGAGAAGGCAATGGAGATTCTAAAGACTCATGCGAGTAATCGTAGAATTAAGTCAGATTGGCTACGTTAAAACAGGATTTGCTCCCCAAACGGAAGGCATCTCAAGTTCATACGCATTTTCCCAATCTGATTTACTACTCGAGAGGGTCTAGTTCTACAGTAGCTAGCTTCTTAACGGTACCAGAAGGTAGCTGTTCCAGATTTAGCCGAACCATAATCAAGTCATTCATTTTAAAATTAGTAGCTCTTTTATGCTCTTTTTTTAAAATTAAGTTGCATAAAAAAAATCATAAACACTATGCAATTTTCCGCTCAAAAATATTTTTTATGCAAATCATGCAAATGCAATAAATGAACTACTATCACAACGACGACCACAAACCGATGGTTTTAGATACCCAAAGCAACTTCTGAAAGAGGTACATGATCAGGAGGCTCAGAGGGTGGATCATAAAAGAATTCATCGCGGGGGCGATGAACACTCCAGTGCAAATCAGAGACATCAGTGATCAAATGTGTCAACATAGTGTGTGAACTGTCTCTGAAAGTGCGGGTGACAAGATATAACATCAACGAATCAGTGAGTGCACCCTCAAACTCGACTGTCGCTAAAGATGGAAACATCCCAAATGTGTGGTGAACCCATAAGCTTTTCATCTGGGGGTTCACCAGGAGGGGTATAATAAAATTCGTCGCAAATGCGACGCGTGCAAACGTAGGCTCCAACAACAGACGGAGTGCTCTCAGATAAATGTGCACGAAGTGTGACAACCGAAATAAATGTGCTCAGGGAAAGTGAGGCATCAGGAGGCTCACCAGGTGGGACATATAAAAGCTCATCGTGAAGACGATGATCAACAGGTGGTACGTCACATAACTCATCTAGAGTGCGAGTCTCCAGATGGCTATGCCTAAGCACTATCAACATCAAGTGAGACAATGGAGCAGATATCCATGTCTTAAAATACGCAAGTGTACTATCCAGATAAAGCGCATCCATATAAGGACGAGGTGGCTCATCTGGAGGCTCAAGAGGAGGGTCGTCAAATGACCCATCAATCGAGTGATGGTCCTCCAGAAATGAACCATCAGAAGGGGTCATACTCTCTGATAGGGTAAGGGTGACTACCTCGAGATCACTACTAAGCTCTCGGCTCTCTAACGTAATGTCACTCGGTGCAACATCAGGTGTGGTGATGGGACTCGATGTGACATCGGGTGTAGTGATATGACTCGATGCGCCACTGGGTGAAGTGTGCACGGAATCTATACACAAAAGAGAGCTAGTAGATATGGAGTCAAGAGTGGGTTCACTAAGCGGAGCAGACTCACACGGGGTTTGACTCCACACATCCTGTACTAGAACATCAGATAAAGTGGGTGACGTCTCCCTGGTGTGGGCAGTGGAATGCTCTTTCTGACTCTTAACGTCTATCATCATGTTCACCTTTGGAACACTAGGAGGGTCACTAGGTGTGACATACCCGTGACGATAGTGGTCTCTATAGGTAGTTCGAGGGTAATCATGATGAGTGTCCCCAACATAATCATGACGTGCTCGTGGGTAATCGGAGTCCTACGAACGGGTGATGGTGGTCGAACATGTACAGACTCAGATTCCTCATATAAGGGTGACGTGTAGTATCGAGTGTCGTACTGAACTCTACCCTCATAGTATGGTGTCGAAGAACCAATATGATCCACTCAAGTACGAGGGTAAAATCGACGATAATCATCGTACTGATCGTCCCTAGCATAATGCGAACGTGTTGATGGGTCAACACGATCTCGGGAAGTGGTATATGGTGATCGAGTATAATCATCGAAGTGTCGTAACGATTTCCGCGACGGATCTCTATAGGAGTGAGTGTAAGTGTAATCGTGATCCTCATATAGTGGATTCCTCCTAAAGGTAGACATTTCCATATAGTGATGAGAAACATCGTAACGTGCACGGACAAAATGCTCATCTCGAATTTGAGGCGGCATTGACGCTCGAGGGGGTCTTTCTAAACTATTCACCCTACCTCTAAGATTTTCTAACCTTTCACGCATTTGGCAGGTACTTTCAGTTAATACAGTCATTTGGTGGGCGAATGGTAAAAACCACGGGGGTGGTTCATTCCCTTCGTTCCCACGACTCGGTTGATAAAGCTCAACTCGACGCATTCTATCACTACGCTGATGCATGCAAACACAAGTCAAATGCACAGATAATGCTAAAAAAATTCATTTTTTTTTTAAAAAATGATATGTGGGTTCCTATTCTACGCAGGGCGGATCCCAAAACTTAGAAAAATTTCGGAACCTCCCTCTGATACCAATTTGATGCTGGACGACGCGTAGGGTTTACGCGCCTGTCGGCTTTTTCTAGGAAACCCTAAATGCATGCGATGATTTAACTTACTTTTTGCAAAGTTTTGAGCGAAATTTGCACGAACTTAAAATGAGGCAACTAATTTTCTTTATACGACACAAAATCGCTACTTTGTTTTAAAATTAACATTTCTTTAAAATGGTTCAGTTTAAATCCGGGGAAGGAAGTTTGCAACTTTCGTTCCTTTCCCCTTGTCGTAGCAAAACGGAAATCGTGAACTCCAAATACGTTTCCGTTTGGAGTTTCGACGTAGCGTTTGCTGACAAAATTCGGGCGAAAACCCAGCAATGAGTCTAATGATCCTAATGAGAAAACTTAGACACACACAAAGGAAGGAGAAAGAAACAATTACCCACGGAAGAGACGTCTTCCGTATTCCGAAGTCGATGGCGATCACGCGAGGAACTCCTCGTCACCTTCGTTCTTTGCTCCGAGGTCGGCCGCTATCGCACACGGGCACCAAGGAATTAATTCACTCCCTTACACCAGGTGGTTCCACGGAATCACTCAACCTATAAGGAAGCCACAAACTTAACACACCTAAAATTCAATCGTTCTTCGCACTCAAGGTGGATCCACGTAATCTCAAACACTCGCGGTGGCTCCACGAAATCTCCAAAGTAATTTTCTTACTCACTGTTATTGGCAGCACTACACTCCAAGATAGAACAACCAATCTCCAATTCTCAATGGGAAATAACAACACATTTTATCCCTAAAATGTTAAGGAAGCAAATCATCAATTTTCACTTCACAGAAGGGTTTCAGCAAGTCGAAATCTGCCAACAATAAACTGTAAAAAAATTACAGCACTCACTCCAATTGACTGGAAGCAAACTCTCAAACATATGCTCTCAAACAGAAAACTAAAGCTTACAACACTCATTCACTAACTGGAAGCAGCAAACAATTTTCAAAAACAGGAAAACAAAGCTATAACACTGTTCATCGTCCCTGTTGGCGGACGGAAATGAACTCGGCAGCACATACCCATTAGTTCCATCAGCATATTCATCAATCATCCTCCTATCTAACGCGCCTAATTCTAACAATGCTCACACAGAGCTTCAATCGCGCCTAATCTCTAACAGGAAGCACACAACAACCTCACAAGTGCCGGACGTCGCATTGTTCATCGTCTTCCTCGACGGGATTTGCACAACAACAATCAACTTTAATATTTCATTCATCACCATTCCTTGATTCCTGTTCTTCTTCTTTTATAGGGCCACAACTACCGGTGGAAGCGTTCGTTCAAGCCGATGAAGAATGCAAGTGTGGCGGAGCGGAAATGGCGGAAGGAGCTCGTGGATGTGGTCGAAACCTCCGGATTGGGTGTCGTGGAGGTAGACAGCTGGAACGTGGGCGGTTGTGGACGGCATCGTGCGGAAAACTCCAGCGGCAATGGCGGGGAAGGTGCCGTGAACCCTAAGAACCTGGAAGATGAACAGTGGCACCGCTTGGAACTGTGCTGAACCGGGCTTTACTCCTCCTGTTAACTTAAATTAACATATATACATATATTAATAAGTATATATATGTATATATGTAATATATGTGTGCATTTATATATATATATATACATATATAGGTATAGTTATATATACATATGTGTATATATATATTAGTAGAGAAAATAAAACTCTAAACATGGCTACGCGCGCAGGCGTGCAATAACATGGCTACGCACACAGGCGTGCAACAACTAAAAATTGACAACATAAAACTTGCAAAAATAAAATGCAATAAACATAAACTGCAAATGCGACGTCGGGCATTTTTTCGGCGCTCTGGCCTAGGTTTGTCTCCACCAGGACCTCTCCAACATCTAGCTTACCTCCTTTTGACTCCACGGTATTTCTTACCACGCTCCTGCCTGAACCCCCACTACAGGAGGTAAGCGGTGATCTAGATGTGCCATTCACCCCACATAATCTGGACTCAGTCCCGCATTTATTGGTTTTTGTTGTGTCTTGTATTTCTCAGTTTTCCCACACTATATTTGATGACCACTTATCTCAAACACATCATTATATCGATTTTATAATTGGAGATCGCGCTTTTATTTCACCACATTATCATTTGGGTATAGACGGACATGTTGAGTTGCATCAATATATTAAACTTTGTATGGGATATTTCTGGAAAACCCTTTGGGAACAATTTGGAACCAAACTCGAGTTTAATTGTGCGTATCATTCCCATATGAATGAACATATTAAGGTTGTCGATCAGAATTTGGGAGTGTTTCTCAAGTGTTTGATCAGGGGAATTCGAAACGATGGGTTCTTATACTTCCACGGGTCGGATTTGCATTTAATAATTCTAAAATTCGATCTACCCTTAAAACTCCATTTGAAATTTTTTAAGGCTGGTGAGAAATCGCTGAGAGAGTCGACAAAGCCGAAAGGTTTTGCAGGCGAGGACAAGGCTTGATCACAAACAATGGATAAAGTGAGAGGCGAGTCAGCACCGGAAGGGATTAGGTTCACGTGCTCTAATACGAAGTTGTGAGGAGAGAAGGTAATTAGGTTCAAAATTAGGTCTACATAAAAGAGATCAAAGTCCTTATATATTCGGACGAACAATCCAACATGAGACACGTGATATACCACGGGATGATAATAGAATGAAAAATAAAATATTACGCATATTCAACTTAATAAAGATGAGAATCAAAAAATAATTATGGGCCTTTATATTTGGCTTTACACATACACTTTGTTCAAGTTGAAATTCATTATTTATTTAGAATCCTAGCTTTTATAGTTTTTCTATGAAATTATTTACCTTTAACTTTTCAATTTGCACGCCTTAAAAGGATAAATTTGATAGCTAAAAATTAGGATGAATAAATATTTTGCAAACAAGATGAGCCCATGCAGTCATCGTTAAAATTGGTTTTAACATTAAAAGTATACTTCTCAGATTTTCAATCAGAGAAGTTACTGTGAAAATTTCAGATCTTTTTAAATGGTTGTAGGTATCTTCTTATCTTGTATTTTTTGTAGGAGAACTACTTATTCTTGATAGTGCAATATATACCTGAGTGTTCTTATTCCTGGTGAATTCATATTTACGTGCATATTAATTGTATTTAGTATATAATTTCCATCTATGTGCAAAAATAATTTCCTTAAATTTTACAATACTAGTTTACCCAATTTTGTATTTAAAGTTAAGGCCCGCACGTAAGCATAAATAATTCTGATACTTTGTTTTATTTAAATTTATTTGAAGGTGGGTTTATTGCACTGTGTTATGTCTGACAAGGAATATGATGTCATAGTTAATTGTTTGAACATGAACCTATCTGAAACGCCAAATCTTCCTCCAAGTTTCCGTAACAATGGTACCGGAGCAAAGGAATCAATGCGAATGCTTGTTGACAGGGTCAATCTTAATGGTCAGAACTTACTTTCACTGTCTATTTTCGTTGTTACTGTTGAGGTTCATTATGCTTTACTAGAGCTCTACAATGGTCCTGATGAGGAATCTCCATTGGCTCAGATATCTGTAAGCATGAGTACTGTTTAATTTAATCATTGGTTTAGTTAGCTATAGTCTCATTTACATTGTTGGATTAAGTTGTTTTTGTTTGAATTCTATCACTTGGTCTATGTGAAGTGTTCATTACTTACATGGTATTTATCATTCTTCAGTTAGAAGGCCTTTGGGTGTCTTACCGGTCGACTTCTTTCTTTGAGATGGATCTCTATGTGACTATTCCCAAATTCTCTGTGCTTGATATACGTCCTGATACAAAGCCAGAAATGCGTCTGATGCTTGGTTCTTATACAGATGTTTCAAAGCCTGTTTGTAATAATTTAAGTTCATCTTCTAATCTCCTTACTTCTCAAGTGAACAGGCCTAGTAAGTTGGAAAATGTGACTGACATGGATGGTTCTAACTTGACCATGCTTATTTTGGACTACCGGTGGCGTTCTTCTTTCTGCTCTTTTGTTATAAGGATTCAGCAACCGCGGGTCCTTGTTGTTTTGGATTTTCTTCTTGAAGTTGCAGAGTTCTTTGTTCCCTCTTTGGGGACAATAACAGGCAGGGAAGATACTTTGCATCCAAATAAGGATATACTTACTTCTGCTGATGATATAATACTTTCAGAACCAGTATTTATGCAGCATGATGATGTTGTTCATCTTTCCCCTCAAAGACAGTTGATTGTGGATGGCTGCCAGTTCGATGAGTTTATATATGATGGTTGTGGACATATATTATCTTTGAGTGATGAATTTGAGACAAAGGGGCAACCCTATTCTGGGACAATTATTATACTTGGGCGAGGCAAGAAGCTGCGCTTCAAGAATGTAAAAATTGAGGTATGTAATTGAACCTGCAATCTAGTAATTTTAAACCGGTAGTCTGCGTTGGAGAATCCCATTTGTTATTATAAAGGAGTGCACCTTTGGGTAAGTAGAAAGAGCAAGATATATTTTGTGACGGCCCGCAAACTGCTAGAATTTACAGTAAGCATCATAAACATTGTTTCAGTTCAACAAAGTACAAACATATTCACATTGAGTACTAAAATGTACAAAAAATAATCATTAAAAGCATATTTATATATAGTCCCCGATCCCGAAATATAACAATATACGAGTACTACTACAGATGAGTTCAGATATAGATATGTAACTCTATTATACAAATATACATCATATCCTAGCCACCACTACATAATAATCTATTCTAATTTGTCCCGCACGCAGGACACTGTGGGTCCCAACACCATTTCTCGAGCTCATACACCACTTTTGTTATCCTCACAAATAACCTCGTCCATAGCTGATACTGGTCATCTCTTCTCTTCTTTAGACAATTTCTTACGCATGTCCTGTTTTATGCTTGGACCTTAAAAAATTAGAATATAAAAATGGTTTGCCATAAAAATGACGGTGAGAATTTTATCACTATCTGTTGTACATGCAAGCACAAAGGATTAGTAACAATATGCATATAAGATTTTAACATTTGCAATAATTAATAAGCAACAATAATTGATGCTAGTATAAAATTATATAAGCATGTATTGTAAGTAATTTTAGGTGGTAGTATAAAATCCCGAGTAGTATAATTAGTGTAAGCAGTGTAAAGCAATATGAATTAAAGATCTATAAGTTCTTACATTATGTTTTATCATTCTTTAGATGTATTGTTGAGGGTAGTCATATCTGTATCAATCATATATCTCTGGTCCTCATCGTCTGCCAATCTAACACGCTCAAACATGCTCAAACACGCTTTGGGCCGTTCGTCCGCCTGAGTTGGTCAAAAAATCTAATCCAGTGTGATCTAACACATCAGGCTTGCGGCCCAACTAGATTAGACATTATATGTACTCCAGCACGCACCCATGCGCTTCGGGCCTTTTGGCCCCTTGAAGCCCCCTATTCAATGTGATCTAACACGCTTAAGGACTTCCGGCCCAACCAAATTGGAAAAACAGTACACGGACAACCCCTAACACTATTTATGCATCGATACAGTTCCTTATTCTTAATTTATGTATGTGATTAGTTCTTATTTATACATAAGATGTTTATTACATAAATTTTCCCTCAGATATTAATGGCTTGTGAATCACATTTCAATCCATTTTTAGTGATTATAACTTGTCAGTGATTTAAAGCAACGAATTTTTCAATTTAAATGAAATGATGTGTATGAACATACAAAAAATATTATCAATACAAAAAAAAGATGTGCATGTAATAATTTAAATTATTCGAAAATAATGCATAAATAAAGAGGTAAAAACTCACCATCTTTTCTTTTCCCTTATCATTCCTCTGAACATCGTCTCGCCTATCTCTTGACGTCATTTTTTGTTGTATCTGTAATTAGGTCTCTAGTAATGTGGGTTGCGTCTTAAATAGCTTACTACGTTGATATTCATAAAGAAAATCAATGTCTCCCTTCACCGTACAACCTTCCTGAAATCAATCAAGATACCCTTATGAAATTTCCAAAGCTTAAGCTTTATCTAAAAACTTTATATTAGCTGAAGTGAACTCCCAAATTATCCAAAGGCCCAAAGCTGACAGTATTATCATTATTAATATATATAAGCCACAAGCCACAGAATATAAGCCACATATATTAACTGAAAGCTGTGTAAAATCTTCAAAGCTATGAATGCTACCAAGAAGCAAGATCCCCTTTTTTTAATAACTTTCATCAACACCCATTAACCAGAAATTCAAGCCCTAATTAAATTTTCACTAGAAAAAGCCTTAATAAGACCCTAATCAGCCTTTATAAAACCCTAATCAAATTTGAAGCCCCAAAATACCAAATGAATTATAAAAATAGCTTAACCAGACATATTAATTCAAATGCGAATTAGCATAAAATCCTTTCTCCAAATTACTTGAACAGTCCAGCCACATCTATAAAGAAATAATCCAACCTCAGCATACAAAGAAGAAAAAAAGAGGATAGGGAAGAAGAAGAGGAAGCTTATATTGAAGAGGGAACAGAGAAGAAGTTGCGTTGTGATCAATCCAAGAACCACATAGCAACATCGTGCGCCAGCGCCGGCACAGTTAACGAAGGGAGATCCCGTTGAGAGAGAGAGAGAGAGTTGTTTTGCCAAACAGTTCAAAAAATTCTCCATTTTGTACAACTCTACAAACCATGATCTTCCAGGTAGATCTCTATTTGCAACAGCCAGATTCCTACAGCTCCATTTGCAACAGTCAGATTCGTACAAAATCATTTGATTTTTGTTGAGCTTTGTCCTTTGCACTATATGTTTGTTATCTGTGATTTATGATAAACTCTATATTTGACGTCTGTGATGTAGTAATGTATGTCTGAGGAACTATTATTTATGTTTGTTATCTATGCAATTGTTGAAATTTAATTTATTTATGTTGAAGCATCTATATAGCCGGCCCCACTATAGTGGGATAAAGGCTTGAGTGTTGTGTTGTTATGTTGAAGCATCTATGTTATCTATAAAATCATTCGGAATATTATTCACTTTTGAATTATTTATGTATGCTATCTATGCTTCTGCTAGTTTTACAATATCATAATCAGATCACACAGATAGTTTTAATGAGGAGACTCAGTAGAGAATAACTAATTTGGTCAATCGTAATGGAGTCATTTGTAGTAAATAATATATTACATTGGTCGGTTGTCAGTTGCATGAGACTAGTTCATCGTCATCCACAAGTAATCCTTGCATGACATCACACCAAATTGGGGCTAGTTGGGTTGGAGAATTTCTCAATGAACATCATGTGCGATTATTCTGTGTTTTCACGATGCCGAAGATTGTATTTTTTGATTCATTTCAATTACTTGAACAACATTATTGGCTATGCGAATCTAGTAGAATTTCTCCACGAGAAGTACTTGCAGTTGCATTATATGTTTTAGCTCAAAACCAATCAATTAGAGTTGCAAGCGGACGATTCCAACACTCAACGAAAAGTGTATGGATATATTTTTTCAAGGGTATTATTGCGATAAAGAAAATATCTTCGGATGTTATAGCTCCTGCATATGAATATTTCATAGAGATTCCACAACAAATATTGAATGATGTGATATATGCCTTACTTCAAATGTTTTATTGGAGTGATTGATGGAACACTTGTGGACGCACGAGTTCCAGCTGAACATGTTTCGGATGTTGGCTGACATGGTACAACAACACAGAATGTTAGGGTGACTTGGGACTTTAATATGTGTTTCACTATTGTGATTGTTGGGTGGGAGGGTTTAACTCATGATAGTCGCATTTTTCAACATGCCCTTATGGATATGTTTTGCAATTTGTTGTATCCACCTTCTGGTAATTATTAATATTTTGGTTTCATAACTTTGTTCTTCCCATAGCATTATACTTACTATATTTTATCTAGTTAGCCTCATTCGAGCTTGAGGCAAGCTTTATTTGAAGGACAAGTGCAATGTTATGGACCCATGCTGCTAGTTATCCATTATCTATTATTATACATATTTATTTAATGTTGTTTTTAGCATTGTCAAGTTCTATGTTAGGCTTCAACGTTATGAGTCAGTATTGTGCGTGTTGTGTCTTTATTTGGAGACTTTGCCTCTTAATTTCTTTTAATATTTTGGGTAGTTGTATTTATTTACGGTTCATGTCATTGTGCAATGTTTTTATAGACGCTTAGGGTCATCAATGAAATCATGAAAGAATTAATCAAATTTCTATCATCCTTGCTCTAGTTCTTTCTTCCTCCCTCGTTATAGAATTAGGGTTGGGCGGGTTCCCCCTCTCTCTTATTTTTCCTTCTTTCCCTTCGGGTGAGCTTCGCTCCCTTGTATCTCTGAGCATTGCCACCTCCAATGAGATATTGATATGCTACGGGTTAGCCCGTAATAGATACACATTCAGATGCATTGATTCAGTTTGGAAGTGAGGATGTTCCGAGTATCGGGAGAAAAGTTCTTCCGAAATAAGCGTTCTCGGGTGTGATTTGGAGGGCACGGCAAGGCTGCGTTGGGCATCTAAGACGCCAAGTGTCATGGATTCAATGATGTTTTGACTGTTTAGGGCTTCAAATTCAGTTTTGAAGGTTTTAGGGACATTTCTATGAAGTTTATTTATTTATTACTATTTGATTTAAACTTTTCCGTGGGTTGCTTTGTGATGTTTTTATTATTATTTAGGTTTAAAACCTTGGGGAGTGCGATGTAAATAGGAAAATGTGTTTTTGATATAAGGGGACTGGTGGTACTGTATCTTTGGCACCTGCTAGTAGCCGACGAGCTTGCTTAAGTAAAACTTTTCCTTTTTCCCTCTTATCACTTGCATTCCATCCAAAATGTGGCGAGCACTCTTATCATTGGAGCAGCCAGAAACTATATATTCTTCTTGTGATTAGTTTGAATCCCGGTCTCTTGATCTATGATTCTCTTAGTTTTTGGTATGTTTGCTGTCCAGTTTTTAAGGCGCAGTTTTTAGAATTTATTAATGGTATTTCTTATCTTTCAGGAAACTATTGTTCCCTTTGAATGTATTTTGATATTTTAGATAATGAGCGGTGATTTTACATCATTTTGGGACAATTTCTGGAGTTTAATAGCTGTGAACGATTTCTAATGTGTTTTTTAGGTCTGTTTGTGATTTTTGTGTTCACGGACAGACCGGTTACACTGTTTTATGCTGAAAACCATCGTGTTCGAGGAGTTGAATTTTGTTGCAAAGTGATTGGGATGACGTTAGGGGTGTTTCAGGCTGTCTTTTTTTTTGAATTCCAGTTAGGGCTGAGGACCCATCTCTTATACTTAGCATGCCATAGACAAAAATTCGGTGCATTTTCTTGTTGTCTTCCGTAATCTGGTGCACATCAATAAGGTCTTTTTTTAGGTTAGAGTGTCAAGTGATCATCCAGTGTTTGCAACTAGCTAATAGCTAAAATTAATATTCTATTCAAGTTAACTATAACTTTCTTGGTTTGAGGTTTTATTTGTTTTATACATTTTCCTCATGGCCATCTTTTATTATTCTCTTTTATGGAATCACACATAATTGTCATTTTGTAACAACCTAGCATTAGTACACCCCTCATCTTTGATTGTTATATTGGATTTCATTATATTTTAATTTTTGAGTATCAGTTTTTTTACGTAAGAACAGATTATCTGTTATTAAAGTGAAAATGAACTTCCATCCACATGCTCTTTTGATAGAGGGTAAACACACGTACCTCAGGATTTCTGATGCGGCCTGCGACGCATCATAGCCTTTATGCTTTTATTTTATTTTATTTCATGACTCTGTTTCCTGCATTTTCTTTGTATTGCTTTCCGGCTCATCGGCTTGACCGACCGTTGGGACTTCAATAAAGAAGTCCGGTATTACTAGTAGTAGAACGATAGCGGCAAGTCCAAAATTAATTACATAAGCATAAATTTCAAATTCAAATTTTAAAATTCAAATCTCATCATTTATTGGGAAAGTCATTTAGAAGAGAATATTTTCAAAAGGAATCAAATTTATGAGTCATTGAGAATATTTTCAAAATGAATCAAATTTATGAGATTTCATGTGTTATAGAGGGAAAGAAATAGAGGAAATTTAGTCTATTTAAAGCCCCATTTTAGTGGAGGCAAGGCAGACCGGACAGAACAAGAACGAGACATTTCTCATTCCCTGTTCATTGCCGGCGAATCCTGCAAAGTCCGACATCGAGCCACCTTCCAACGGCGGCATCACCTTCGGCCTCGCGCAACACTCCGCCCGTCCACCTGGAGGCGTAGCCCGTCCGCCGCCGACTTCTGAACCTTATTCCGGCGACCGGTAGTGGATATCGGGCCGTCGACGTCGACCCCCCTTTCCGGTCGTGCCCTATTCGCCAGCTCGAATCCGTCTGCAAGCCTTCAGCCCGATCGCGGAAGAAAACGGGAAAACCATTCCTCGTGCTTTGATTTGGGTAAACTCGATCCCTCTCCTTGTATTAGTGTTAAATTTATGTTTCTCTTAATTAATTTATGGGTTTGCCGTTACGTTCGTACCGCTAATAATATCGTTATTTCATAAGTTATTTAAAATTCATATTTTTCTTATGGCCGTGTGGATTCCGTGGAAGGTTCGACTCGTGAACACATGAGAGAACCACTCAAGCGAGGTTAACGAACTTCTCAAAGCTCAGAGCGACGTCGTTGAGTTGTGCGCGCAAAAGTCGATTTGGTCGCTCGGCCCTCGCATTTCTTAAATTCCAACCCTAAAATTTTCTTTTGTCATTTAAAATTAATGTTTTCAAAAATAAAAAGATCAAAATAAGTAAATTTTCAAAACCTTAAACTTGAGATTACATCAGTTTGGTATGAGAGGTTTCGATTCACTTCTACCGTGGATCGATCGATCCGACGAATTAAAATATTTATTTTTATTTATATTTATATAGCAAAAAAAAAATAATTAAAAAATAATTTTTATTTATTGTCTTTCACAAAAAAAATTATTAATTAAAATTTCATTTAAATCTATTTTCAAAATTTTCAAAGGAAAAACGGGTCGATCAGTTAGAAAACAGCGTAGGAGATCTGGCTCGACGCATGTGTGAATTAATGAAAACGGTCGAGACGCTCACCATCGGTATGGGTAGTGTCACACATATCATGAACGGATTACGCACTTCGGTTAATAATATCGAAGCGACCTTGCATGTCAACCGAACACCTGCCCCATTGGTCGAAATCGACCCAGACCATAGACCTCAGGAACTCGCACACCCCGATCCAGAGGGCCATAACGAACCACGACACCAACCCCGTTGGGATGTGGGAATCAAGTTGGACATGGGTGATTTTGAAGGGCGAATAGAGCCCGAGAGTTGCCTTTGAATGGTGTGAACGGATGGATCGTTTCCTGTCTTGGAAGCAATTGCCCCTAGCTAGGCAAGTTGAGTATGTCACGCTTAGACTTAAAGGATCCACGTTAGTTTGGTGGGGACAATTAAAACGGTCTAGGTTCAATTTAGGTATGCCCCCGATCACAACATGGAACGACTTCAAAACTCAACTGCGTAAGAGATACGTTCCATCTGATTACATGCAAACCCTATATCGTAGGTTCCATAATCTACGTCAGGACAAATTATCTTTCGATGAGTACACAAACGAGTTTCTAGTCTTGCAGTCTCGCCTCGACCTCCGAGAGGATGATGACATGATCGTTTCCCGTTACCTGAACGGGTTACGTTACTCCATTCAAGATCAGTTGGAACTCCTTGATTACAAGGATTTAGGAGAGCTTACGAGTCGCGCACGTAGAGTAGTGGCACTGCAGAAACGAACATCTGGGAATAAGACTACTGACAAGTCCCACCCGACTCACACTTTCACCTCTGTCGGGTCCTCTCGACCGGTATCGTGCACGAGCACCCCAGCACTCCCTGCCCCTCCCAACAAGGGCAAGGAGATTGTAGGCACTAGACCTCATCCTGGGATGTTTAGATGTTTTAAGTGTATGGAGTCGGGTCAGAAGTCATCTGAGTGTCCGCAACGCTACTTCGTCGCTATCATCGATTCTGAGAGTGGGTCAGAATCTGAGTATGGAGTATTCCTTAGTGATTCCCAGACTGACCCGACCGCCGAGACTGAGTTAGAGAGTGAGTACAAAGTTGAGGGAGAATAACTTGAGCAGTTAGTATGTGTTCTCCAACATAGTCTCTTAACTCCCAAGACGCCTACTAACGACGACTGGTTGAGAAGCAATATTTTTCGCACCATTGGACGCATACAGGGGCTGTTCTGTTCCATCATTATAGACAGCAGTAGTATGGAGAACTTTGTTTCTCAACGCATGGTGGATAAACTTAAATTGAAAACGCAGCCCTTAGGAAAACCCTATTGTCTATCATGGGTCACTAGTAGCACTATCATTCCTATCACGCACCAGTGTTTCGTAGATTTTTCATAGGCAATACGTATCAGGATGTTGTATGGTGTCATGTTGCCACTATCGAGGTATGTCACATCCTGCTGGGACGACCTTGGCAATACGATAGACACGTAGTTCATGATGGTGTGAAGAGCTCTCACTCCTTCGAGCGCAATGGACGCTAGATCGTTCTTCTCCCCCAGAAGAATGACTTTGTTCCCAGAGCCCCAGAGAGGACTTCACCTCATTCTACCACTGTCTCCGCGATATCCTTCCCCTCCGCCAGTATGTTACTGACTGGGTCCCAATTCCGGGAGGAGATGAAGGATAGTGAGGTCGTCTATATGTTATCAGGTATCGACACCACCCCCGCTACATTAGAAATCCCTAGTACAGTGCGTCCCCTCATAGATGAGTTCTCTAAGATCATTTGTCGGTATAGGAGACTCAACTTTTGCAAATGAAAAGTGCTTGTATTAGGGAAAATTCACTTGTGTCATTTTGCTGCTATATGAGATAGATATGATTTGGCGGAAAGTCACGGAGATAGAGAAACCATTAATAATGGTTCTTTCCGCTAGGGGCGGGCGAGAGGCTTTCATGTTCAACGAATGGGTAAGGTGGGTATGAGCGTAGGCTTTCGATCCCACCCACTGATTTGTGCCGATTCTAGTGTTCGCGGCTTATGTAGTGGTCGGCTCCGACTTCTTCCCCGATGACGGGTCACCTTTGGAAACAGTCGTGACGCTTTGGTGACGAAGGTAACCGGGGGTTTGTTTATGGATGGATTCCGTCGTCTCCCTCCAACTCAATCAATATCAACACTGGACTAATATTCGTGACCATGACGGTTGACTTTCTCAGAAAAGAGAGTAGAGGGGCTTCATTTATTAGTAAACCTACGG
The DNA here is from genome assembly GCA_039513925.1 of Platanthera zijinensis. NCBI lineage: Eukaryota > Viridiplantae > Streptophyta > Magnoliopsida > Asparagales > Orchidaceae > Platanthera > Platanthera zijinensis. The sequence goes on from CM077092.1 coordinate 136,847,557, forward strand.
TGCTGGTAAGGTCGGGACCGTGGTCGCTGGTACTTTGGGGCTCCGGTTCCCGATCAGCTTCCCCCGATGAGGGACATACAGCACTGCATAGACCTCATCCCAGGCGTTAGCTTACCTCATTTGCCCCACTACCGCATGAGTCCGAAAGAGCATGAGGAACTACATAGGCAGGTGACTGATCTGATTTCAAAGGGTCACGTTTGGGAGAGTATGAGTCTGTGCGCCGTCCCTGCACTTCTAGTTCCTAAGAAAGATGGGACATGGCGTATGTGTGTGGATAGTCGAGCGATTAATAAAATCACGATCAAGTATCGCTTTCCGATTCCCCGATTGGATGACATGCTAGATATGTTCAGTGGATCTCGCATATTTTCAAAGATTGACTTAAAAAGTGGATACCACTAGATTAGAATTCGACCTGGGGACGAATGGAAGACTGCGTTTAAAACCAAGGAGGGATTGTACCAGTGGCTAGTGATGCCTTTTGGGCTCTCCAATGCTCCCAGCACATTTATGTGTGTGATGAATCAAGTGTTTAGGCCACTTATAGGAGTTTGCGTAATGGTGTACTTTGACGATATTTTAATTTATAGCCTTGATCAAAATCAGCACATGATTCATCTTAGGCAGGTCTTAGATATATTACGTGAATATAAATTATATATAAATTTGAAGAAATGTACGTTTTTGACTGACAGTCTGACCTTCTTAGGATATATCGTTTCTTCTAAGGGCATTAGAGTTGATAGAGAGAAGGTCGAGGCGATAGAATTCTGGCCGAGCCCTAGGACGATTACTGAGGCTAGAGGATTCCATGGGCTAGCATCTTTTTATCGACGATTTATTCGAAACTTTAGTACCTTGATAGCACATGTGACTGATTGTCTTAAAAAGGGTTTGTTTATTTGAACTGAGGAAGCCGAGCGAGCATTTCTTTTGGTTAAAGAGAGACTCACGAGTGCATCGGTATTAGCGCTGCCTGATTTTGAGAAAATTTTTGAGGTTGACTGTGACGCATCGATCATAGGCATTGACGCAGTTTTGAGTCAGGAGGGTCGCCCCATTGCATTCTTTAGTGAGAAGTTGAACGAGGCCAAGACCAGTTATTCCACGTACGACTTAGAGTTTTACGCTATCGTTCAAGTTTTTCGTCATTTGAGACACTACCTGATTCAGCGCGAGTTTGTGTTGAACACTGATCATGAGGCTCTGAAGCATCTGAACTCCCAGAAGGAGATCAGGCGTCATGTCAAGTGGGCTGCTCACCTGCAGGAGTTCACGTTTCACTTGAAGCACAAACCCGGAGTCACGAACCGCGTAGCCGACACCCTTAGTCGTCGCACACATTTATTAGTCACCCTGCAGCCGTGCATTATTGATTTAGATTCACATCGCGACCTATACGCCACTGATCCGTTCTTTCACGATATTTGGAGCTCCATGTCGTCAGTGAGGGTTATCTGTTTAGGGGCACGCGCCTCTGCATCTGCGAAGGACCGCTTCAAGAGACATTACTTAGGGAGCTCCACTCGTCTGGGTTAGGTGAACACATAGGTCAATCTAAATTATTATATCTTGCCACCGCTCGTTACCATTGACCACATATGAAGCGAGATGTCACTGAGTTCGTCAGACACTGCACCACGTGTCAGCTGTATAAGGGTCATGCTCAAAACACAGGATTATGCATTCCCTTACTGATTCCTGAGCGGCCATGGGATGACATCTCGATGGACTTCGTGGTAGGACTTTCTCGCACTAAGAGGAATGTCGACTCTATTTTTGTAGTCGTAGATCGATTTTCGAAAATGACACATTTCATTCCGTCTAGAAAAACTTCTAGTGCTGTACACGTCACCGAACTTTTTTTAAGAAAATCGTTAGACTGCACGGAATTCCTAGGTCGATCACTTCTGATAGGGACACTCATTTTATGGGATATTTTGGAAGACGTTGTGGGCTCGATTAGGTACCAAACTCGAATTTAGCGGCGCATAGCACCCTCAGACCGATGGGCAAACTGAGGTCGTTAATAGGAGCTTGGGGGACCTTCTTAGGTGTTTGACTGGGGAGAATCCGAAGCAATGAGATCTTATACTGTCACAGACTGAATTTGTATTCAATAACTCTACTAATCGCCCAACCACTAAATCTCCTTTCGAGATTGTTTATGGATTTCCTATACCACATTTACTTGATCATCACTCTCTCCCAAATCATGAACGTATTTCCTTTGATGTGCAAGCCCATGTTGATTATTTAAAAGAATTGCATAAATATATTACTAATATATTGCGAACGACCTCTGAAAAATATAAAACCTTGGCCGATCGACATCGCCGGGAGTTATACTTTTCAGAGGGAGATTGGGTTTTTGCTTATTTCAGGAAGCAGAGATTCACTCCGGGTAAATACCACAAGTTACAGCAGAGGAAGTTTGGTCCTTTCTGAATCTGGAAGCGCATCGGGGAGAATGCCTGTCTCCTTGATTTGCCCGCTGAATTCGGTACTTCGCTGATATTTAATGTGGCAGATCTGACACCTTTCTATGGAGATCCACCTAGTTCCGTCCCAAGTCCACCAACGACAGCTCCAGAGATTCCACCAGACTTAGCTCCAATGCAGACACCCATTACTGAGGAGATAGACTAGGTTCTGGATGTACGAGAGTTTCGCACTCGCCACGGGACATACCAAGGTTATTTGGTCTCATGGCGAGGACGAGACATCACAGATAGTTCTTGGATCAGCACTGATGAGCTGCACCAGCGCCGCCCAGATCTTTCTATCGCTAGCTTTTGCGAAATCTCGTCGGTGTCGAGTCCTTTCAACTCCGGGGGAATTGATGCGGCCTGCGACGCATCATAGCCTTTATGCTTTTATTTTATTTTATTTCATGCACTCTGTTTCCTGCATTTTCTTTGTATTGCTTTCCGGCTCATCGCCTTGACCTACCGTTGGGACTTCAATAAAGAGGTCCGGTATTACTAGTAGTAGAACGATAGCGGCAAGCCCAAAATTAATTACATAAGCATAAATTTCAATTTCAAATTTCAAATTTCAAATCTCATCATTTATTGGGAAAGTCATTTAGAAGAGATTATTTTCAAAAGGAATCAAATTTATGAGTCATTGAGAATATTTTCAAAAGGAATCAAATTTATGAGATTTCATGTGTTATAGAGGGAAAGAAATAGAGGAAATTTAGTCTATTTAAAGCCCTATTTTAGTGGAGACAAGGCAGACCGGACAGAACAAGAACGAGACATTTCTCGTTCCCTGTTCATTGCCGACGAATCCCGCAAAGCCCGACATCGAGCCACCTTCCAACGGCGGCGTCACCTTCGGCCTCGCGCAACGCTCCGCCCATCCACCTGGAGGCGTAGCCCGTCCGCCGTCGACTTCGGAACCTTATTCCGGCGACAGGGAGTGGATATCGGGCCGTCGACGTCAACCCCCCTTTTCGTCCGTGCCCTATTCGCCAGCTCGAATCCGTCCGCAAGCCTTCAGCCCGATCGCGGAAGAAAACGGGAAAACCATTCCTCGTGCTTTGATTTGGGTAAACTCGATCCCTCTCCTTGTATTAGTGTTAAATTTATGCTTCTCTTAATTAATTTATGGGCTTGTCGTTACGTTCGTACCGCTAATAATATCGTTATTCCATAAGTTATTTAAAATTCAAATTTTACTTGTGGCCGTGTGGATTCCGTGGAAGGTTCGACTCGTGAACGCGTGAGAGAAGCACTCAAGCGAGGTTAACGAACTTCTCAAAGCTCAGAGCGACGTCGTTGAATTGTGAATGCAAAAGTCGATTTGGCCGCTCAGCCCTCGCATTTCTTAAATTCCAACCCTAAAATTTTCTTTTGTCATTTAAAATTAATGTTTTCAAAAAAAAAAAATCAAAATAAGTACATTTTCAAAACCTTAAACTTGAGATTACATCAATTTCTAACTACCTCAGTCTTTGAATGTTATTATCTGAGAGTTCTTCAAGATGACAGCTTTGAACTCTAATGTTTCTTTTATTTTCCTTTATCCCATTGTATTCTAATGTCTTTTATTATCCTCAGAATGGTGCTTTATTGAAAAGTATGCATTACATAATGTTCTATTTTTCTTTTATAACCCATTGTATTCTAATATGTTTCTGTAATCATCAGAATGGTGCTTTATTGAAAAAGTGCACATATCTGAGCAATGATAGCAGTTACTCAATCGCTGAGGATGATGGTGTTGATATTTCTTTGCCAGATAAGGATCCTCATGTAGTAGATAGAGATAGTTCAAAACCATATCAAGACAGTGTAAGGGATACAAATACTTTTGATGTGGATTCAACTAGTTTAGCTATTAAGAGTCAAAACTTCACATTTGAAGCTCAGGTATTCTCAGTTTCTGGAATATATTTTCTTACATATTTCTGTTAGTAAATATAATATTCAATTTCAGTTGATTTTTAACTTGACCAGGTATGTTTTTTTGTGCATCCCCCCTTTTAATTGTGCCACCTAATGAACTACTTAGAGCTGAATGCCAAGAATGCCTTCTACTATGGTTACTTCTGTATATCTGGATAGTATAAATTCATTCTTCCACATGTTTCAGGTTGTCTCCCCAGAATTTACCTTTTATGATAGTTCAAAGTTGGCTTTAGATAATCCCTTACATCTTGAGAAGCTTTTACGGGCAAGAATGGACTTGAGATTCATGTAAGTGTGCTACAGTACTTACTATTCTTGTGATAGACTCACTAGATTTTGCTTTCCTTTCTGCCGTTTGAAGTTGGATTTATCTTTGAATGGTGAACTTCCCAACATCTTTAGCTTATTCTTTTGTTACCCTTGCTTTACTGAGCAGGTATGCTTCAAAAGAAAATGACACTTGGGCTCGTGCACTAGTGAAAGATTTCACCATTGAAGCTGGGTCTGGCCTTGTAATTCTTGAGCCAATGGATGTTTCAGGAGGATATACCTCTGTTAAGGACAAGACTAGTATATCGTTGTTATCTAGTGATGTATGTATCCACCTGTCACTTAGTGTTGCCTCACTCTTGCTTAAGCTGCAAAATCAAGCTTTTGAAGCGTTACAGTTTGGCAAAGTTAACCCACTGGTCTCTTGTACAAACTTTAAAAGGATCTGGGTATCACCAAAAGGTCATTGTTAACTCTACGACTTCAATCCTTTTTTCCATGGTTTAATTAGGAATGTGATATGTACTGCGTTGATTCCTTTTGTTTCTGTATTGTTTTCTTTGAATAAGTAGTGCCTTTAAAGTCTATAGCTTCAGGTGACTTTCCCGGATACAACCTGACATTTTGGAGGCCACAAGCTCCTTCAAATTATGCCATTTTGGGTGATTGTGTGACATCGAGGTACTTATGAATATCCCCTATTCATCTGCCATTTTATTCAGGTTTTATTATTTTTTAAATTATCTATTGTGTTAGAAAAGCCCAATTAAGGGCCCATGTTTTCTCTCTTTTTTCTCTCTCCATGTATTAGTCCCACATCTGTTATTTAGGATTTCTCTTCTCATTCTTCTCCTATATAAGTGTATTCATACTTGTAACTATTCATTCAAGAAGTATATACAAGGTTTGAGGCCTCTCTTTACATGGTATCAGAGCCAACCGGTCTCCTCCTTGGGTTTCCGGCCTAGCCAATTTCTAGCCGCCTCTCTTCCTTCCCAGTCCGCGCGGCTTCCCTTAGCCGCGGACTCTTGCGGCCTCTCTTCTTCTACCCGCCTCAAATTCTGCCTCTCTCGTGGCTTCCACCTCCTCCTCTTCCCCCTCCCCCCCTCCTTTTATAATCCTCTCTCACGTGGGTCCACCCTCTCCTTTCTTCTCTACCCGCGCGGGCTCTTTCTGTCCGCTGCGACCTCTCCTTTCTGCTGTCCGCTGCGGGCTCTCTCTTTCCTACTCGCGGCTTCCTCTCTCCTCCTAATCCGCTCGAGTTCTCTAACTCGCGGATTCTTCTTCTGACCGCTCGAGTTCTCTACTCGCGGCCTCTTCCTGCTCGCTGATCTCTGCTCGCCGCGCTCTGCTCTCCTACTCGCCGCGACCTGCCTCCTGTTCGCCGTGACCTGCTCGCAGCGACCTGCCTCCTGCTCGTCGCGACCTGCTCTCCTGCTCGTCGCGACCTGCCCTTCTTTTCTGCTCGGTGCTATCTCGCCTTCTCCGCTGCGGCTTGCGGCAACTTCCGCGCGGTCTCTCTCTCCGTCGCGGTCTCTCCCTGCTCGCTAACCGCTGCTCGCGGCCACTTACCTCTTCTGTTCGCCGCGACCTGCTTCTCGCTCGCTGCGGCCTCGCCTATCCGCTGCTGTCCTCCACTCTTGCTACTCGCCTGCGGCCTGCCTTGTCACTTGGAATCTACCTTGGCTAATCGCTTTTTGGTCGCGATCTCCTGGTCGCTGGAGTGTCCGCCGAGACCGTGCGACTACCTCTTCTCACCCTTCTAACCGCCCGGCCTCTTCTGCTGGCCGCGCATGGCTTCCGATACTTCTGCTGCTACTTCTGCTCCGCCAGCCCGTGCGGCTGCCTCGGCTTCCGAACTTCGTGACGAATTACGGATTACGACTATCTCCCTCACTGGAAAAAGGAACTTTGTTGAATGAGTTCACTCGGTTCGCCGTGTTCTGCAGACGAAGGGTCTTCTTCACCACTTGACCCGGGTCCCTCCGACTGCTCCCTCCGATGACTGGATTCGCGACGATGGTCGGCTCCAGTCCTGGCTTCTCAACTCCATGGACATCGAGCCCTACCGTATGTCCATGTATCATGACACGGCCAAGACCATGTGGGAGGAGCTTCACTCCTTTTACTCCGGGCATGACAGCCTACAGCACCTCTATGATATCATTTCTGATCTTCAGAATCTTGCCCCCGGTGCTCCTGGCGATATGCTCTCCTTTGTGGCTAAAGCAAAGAGTTTGGCCGAGGCTTGGATTCAACATCAGCCTCCTACTACTGATCTCGCCATTCAACGGAACCAGAAAGAAGCTGTCGCCATCGCCATGATGATGTCTCGTGTTCCTCCCCACTTGCGTAGTGTTCGAGCACAGATCCTATCATCCGCCACAACTCCGTCCCTATCCGATGTTTGTTCCATGCTGCTCAAGGTCACGCCTCCTTCCGAGGCTCCTCATGATTTTGCCCTCGCTCTTCTTCAGCAGCCTCTCCTTCCGAACCCTCCTACTCGTGGATCTTCCACTCGGGGGGGCCGGCCGTCGTCTCGGGGACGAGGATGTGGTGGTCGTTCTTCTATGAAATGCACTTACTGTGGCTGTGATAATCATCTCGAAGCTACTTGTTACCGCAAGCACGGTCTGCCTCCTCACCTTACTGCTACTGCCTCTGCTGCCCCTACTCCCACTGGGCCTTCTTCCCCTGATCTGGCTTCCACTACCCGCCAAGATATCGATGAGCTTCGTACCCAACTCCAACAGCTTCAAGGTGCCCTCAGCCGCTTCTCCGGCTCCGTCGCGTCCTTTTCTGCCGAAGGTATAACCTGTCTCTCTCATAGTCCCTGTTGGATCGTTGATTCCGGGGCTACTCACCATATTACCTCCCAGAAGCCCACCAAGTACCAACGGACGCCTCATCCCCTTTGCATCACTGTGGCCAACGGTGATACACTTCCTGTCTCTGGAACCACTGCTCTTCAGCTTACTCCTACTCTCTCCCTTTCCTCGGTTCTTCATGTTCCGGGATCCCCTTTCAATTTACTTTCTGTTAGTCGTCTCACCCACGACCTTGACTGTTGCATAACTTTTTTACCTTCTTCTTTTCTTATGCAGGATCGTCGCACCCGGAGTACCATTGGTAAGGGGCAGCTGTTAAACGGGCTTTATCTCTTGGACATCCCACCTACTACTCTATCTGCTATCTCCACGGTTGATTGGCATCGCCGCCTTGGGCATGCCCCCCTACCGATTCTTAAGCGGGCTCTTCCTGATGTACCTCTACAGGAGTTCTCTTGTGAATCCTGTATCTACGGCAAACAACATCGCTCTTCCTTTCCCCCTGCTTGTACCAGGAGTAGTACTCCTCTCTCGTTAGTTCACTCTGATGTATGGGGTCCTTATCGTGTCCCCAGTATTTTTGGTTATCGTTATTTTCTCACATTTATTGATGACTACTCGCGTACTACATGGCTTTATTTATTGCATGATCGTACTGAACTTCCTTCTGTGTTTCGTGCATTTTTGACTGAGATGCGTACGCAATTCGCCTCCCCCCTCCAAGTCATCCGCATCGATAATGCTCGTGAATATACTGGGCGTGCCTTCTCTACTATTTGCACCGAGTTCGGTATCATCCATCAAACTTCCTGTGCCTATACCCCTCAGCAAAACGGGGTCGCCGAATGGAAAAATCGTCATCTTCTCGATGTTGCCCGCTCCATTATGTTCCAAATGCAGGTTCCGGTCGAATATTGGAATTTTGTCGTCTCCACCGTGTGTCATCTTATAAATCGCCTCCCCTCATCTGTGCTAAATTTTGCCTCACCGCTCCAACTTCTCTATCCCTCCACCAACCCCACCTCTCTCCCACCACGAGTCTTCGGGTGTGTGTGCTATGTCCACCATCTTGGCCCTCCTTCTGACAAGCTTGCTCCTCGTGCTGCAAAATATATGTTTGTTGGCTACTCCCGGACTCAAAAGGGATATGTCTGCTACTCTCCTTCTGATGGTCGGCTGGTTGTTTCTGCAGATGTCACCTTCTGCGAACACCAGCCCTTCCACGTACCTTGCCCCACCTCGTCTTCTGTTCCACTTCTTCCTCGGCCTGCCGTACCAGTCACGCCATCGTCTCTACCCTCTTCTTCCTCCTCTCAACCAGCTCTTCCTCGGGTTTCTCCACCAGTCATTCGGGTCTACTCTCGACATCCATCCAGGGATACTCCCGTGAACCAGCTCCCCACTACCAGCGATACCTCAGCTACGGCAGATCCGGCTCCCGTCTCTACTGCTCATCCTTTGGCCAACTACGTCTCTCTCCATCGGCTGACACCACCTCTCTACGCCTTTGCCACCTCTATTTCCTCTATTTCTATTCCTAACTCTGTGCAGGAGGCGCTTACACATCCAGGGTGGCGGGCAGCCATGGAAGATGAAATGCGGGCTCTTTGTGCTAACCAGACCTGGGATCTGGTCCCTCTTCCTACTGGTCATACCTCTGTGAGCTGCAAATGGGTCTTTGTTGTCAAGCATGCGGCGGATGGCACTGTTGACCGTCTGAAGGCTCGCCTCATGGCACGGGGATTTACTCAGCAACATGGTCTTGATTATAAGGAAACTTTCTCTCCAGTGGCCAAATTGAACACGGTCCGCGTTCTTCTTTCCTTGGTCGTTCATCGTCACTGGCCGCTTTATCAGTTGGACATTAAGAATGTCTTCCTCAACGGCGATCTGCAGGAGACAGTTTATATGCAGCAACCTCCCGGGTTTGAGACCACGGGGGAGTCTTTGGTATGTCACCTTCGGAAATCCATTTATGGTCTCAAACAGTCTCCGCGTGCGTGGTTTGAAAAATTCAGTAAGGTAGTCTGTGCTAGTGGCTTCACTCGGAGCTCGGCTGATTTTTCTCTCTTCACCCGCCACCGGTCAACCGGGACTGTGATTCTTCTGGTCTACGTTGACGATATCCTGATTACTGGCAACAACACGGTAGGAATACAACAGATCAAGGAACAGTTAAATTCCGCCTTCCAGACCAAAGATCTGGGCAACCTTTTGTACTTTCTTGGGCTCGAGTTCGCACGACGCTCTGATGGTCTTGTGTTATCTCAAAGAAAGTACTGTATGGACCTCCTTCATGATGCAGGTTATTCTGGGTGCAAACCTGCGGAGACCCCTACGGACGCAAATCACAAGCTCTCGGCCCATAGTTCTGACTCTGACAAGCTGCTTACAAATCCGGAATATTATAGACGCTTGGTTGGGAAGCTGATCTACCTTACGGTGACTCGACCAGATATCTCGTTTGCTGTAGGAGTTGTAAGTCGGTTCATGCACGCTCCTCGGACATCTCATCTTCAAGCAGTCGAGCGCATCCTTCGATATCTCAAGATCGCCCCCAGACAAGGACTTGTGTATAAGCCATCCACATCTCTATCACTCGTCGCTTACTCTGACGCTGACTACGCAGGATCTATCGATGATAGGCGCTCCACTACGGGGTTCTGCACTTACTTTGGTGGACATCTCATAACTTGGCGTCGCAAGAAACAATCCGTGGTTGCATGCTCTTCTGCTGAAGCCGAGTACCGAGCTATGGCTGCGGTTGCTTCCGAGCTAACCTGGCTTGAGAGCCTTCTGGGAGACTTGGGTGTTCGTCTCTCATCACCGGCTACCTTATTTTGTGATAGTCAGGCAGCAATACATATTGCCAAGAATCCGGTGTTTCACGAACGCACAAAGCATATCGAAGTTGATTGTCACTTTATCCGAGAAAAGGTACAGTCAAAGAAGATAGATTTGGAGCATGTTCCTGCTAAAGACCAAGTTGCGGATATCCTGACAAAAGCTCTCTCCAGGCCTCTATACTATCAGTTTTTCTCCAAGCTTGGTGCCTACGACTTGTACGCTCCAGCTTGCGGGGGAGTGTTAGAAAAGTCCAATTAAGGGCCCATGTTTTCTCTCTTTTTTCTCTCTCCATGTATTAGTCTCACATCTTGTATTTAGGATTTCTCTTCTCATTCTTCTCCTATATAAGTGTATTCATACTTGTAACTATTCATTCAAGAAGTATATACAAGGTTTGAGGCCTCTCTTTACATATTGTATAAACAATTTTTGCACTAGATGTATCGTATTCCTTAATGGTTTTAGATTTTTCCTTGTAATATAAGGTTAAATTGCATATTATGATCTTCATGATTAATACTTCAGCCAATATTTTTTTAAAGACTTATGAAATAAGTTTACAAGGATACATAATTGATGTGATTTATGATAGAATCTTTCTTCAGTCCATTTATTGAACTTCTACAAAAGGATGTAAACTAATATTTTCTGGACAGATGAAGCTCAGGACAATTGAATTGATCACGATAATAATGTTGACCCTCAATTTTTCTCATTTTATTGTACCAATGATTTTACAAGTTTTATGTACTACGGTTTTCTTCCTCCTCTTCTCCTTCCTCTTCTTCTTCCTCCTCTTCTTCTTTTTCTTACTCCTCATCTTCTTCTTTTTCTTACTCATCTTCTTCTTCTTCCTCTTCTTCTGATAACTCTGAGATCGTTTTGTGTTTTTCTTATCAATATATATCAGTCTTAACAACCTGTCTGGCTATCTTTATATTTTTCTTTTTATGTGTTAATTGCATATAATGAAAATTATGAAAGCTTTGTTATTGAGTGCTAATGATTAATAGATACAATTGTATGCATGTTAGTCTTCCTGTATTGGTAATCTATATTCATTTTTTCATTACAATTCAAGATATGTACAATTAGTTTGTTAATTGACTTATTTTTATATTAATTAATACATATATTTAAATAATTTAAAAGAATTTAAAAAAAATTCTCATATCCTTATTTTAAAAAAAACACATTTCTCGTATTCGTATCGTATCCCGTATTCCGTTTTCGTCCCTGAGCTACATAGGTCATCTTCCTCGTATTGCTCTCGTCTCCTTCCTTCGATGGGTTCTTGTAACAACCCTAAAATATCATAAAAAGAAACCGCATGTCGACCCACTCCCGACCCCCCCCCCCCCCGTCTTCCGCAACTCTCGTTTCCCGCAAGTGTCGTGCCTCCCAATTTCGCCTCCTCCCTCCTGCTTCTGTGTCGATCCCTGCAAGCCAGTGTCGGCTCCTCTTGCTTCTTTCGCCTTCTCTGGTTGCCCTCCTTCTTGTCAGCGACCCCATTCCCTCCAGGCGCCGACAGCTGCGAGTTCTCCTCTCCTAGGGTTGGCAGTCAATTTCTTCTTCTCCTTAGAGATCGTTAGCAGTCTCTCTCTCTTTCTCTTCCTCCTCCAATAGGCCTCCTCTCCCCCCCCCGACAGTTGTTTCCCTTCTTTTTGGCCGAGATTTGCAAAAGTGACAACTAGGGTTTCCTCCCCTCTCCTCCTTGGGCTCGGATTTAAATTCTTTTGGTAAGAATCTTTCTCCATCACCCTTGATCAGAATTTTTTTGCTTAATCCCTAATGAAATTCTTGTCTCCAAAAATTGCGTATATTTGTGATCCAAGCTTGTGCCCCTCTTAATCATCTAACTGTTGTTTGTTTGTGATTTTCGGCGCCGATCGTCGAATCTTTTAGCGGAATCTCTCCAAGTCTTCTCCAATTTAGGGTTTCTCCTAGCCAAGCGCTGTCAAGTCTCTGTTTCCACATGATAATCTCCTCTCCCCTCACTTTTGAGGGAGGTAATTTTTGAACCCTCTTGTGTTTAAGTTATTTGATGAATTGTTTGTGCTGGCGTTAGGATTTTTGATAATTCAATGTCTTCTATGATTGTGCTTCAGCAGGTCTGAAATGAGTTTCCTGATTTCGCTTGTGTCGCTCAGTCGCCTTCGTTAGTTTCAGATTCCTTAAGGCAAGTAGAGATCCCTCTCTTGCAAACATCGAGTTTAATTTAATGCATCTATTCTTTTGAGTGCATGACCCCTCACTCTTAAATATGTGATCTGTCAAATGTCTTTAATTCATAAATGCTCATGATGATAAGTTAATAATTTAGTGTTTAATATGTTTGGAATGACATGAGATTATTATCGGAGATAATTTTCATTTATATTTTTCACCTAGATGAATGATTTTCTTATTGAAGATATAATTGAAAGAATGATAGATTTTTGTCCATGCACAACAAGTGTCATAATGTTGATTGTTAATATTTCTGGTTAGTAAACAGATGATTTGTGTTTATTTATAATGTTCGGATCATACACAGGCTTACTTAGGAGATAATCGTGGCATAAAATAATTTAATTTAGATGAGTATCTATTACACCAAAATCGATGCGTAGTAATCATACCACTCGTGAATTCTTGAACCCGCAAAATATAAAGTTTTATATCTAGTTTCTTTTATTTCATCGAACCCCGTTTTTTATGTATGTCTGATTCTAATACTTGGGCGAATGTTGTTCCTTAACTCGATTCCTCCGTTTTCTTGTTTATAAATCTACTCTTGTATATCTGAACCGATAAGTTAGTAAGATGTTTTGATATGTTAGGAATCTCATATATCATGAATCATTAAATTCACTAATGTCATAAGCAATCATTAGAAAATAGTGTTGAATTGATATGACGCTTTGAATCAAGTTTCGCTTAACTGGTAACGAGAACCAATAAATGGTCATAGCAAACCAAATTATTTTAATAAGTCTTGTATTTAGACTTATATTAGAATCATGTTTATCAAATAAAAACACTTACATCTTTCATTAATTACAATTTATGTTTTTATTTGATCGAATTTTTGTTATACTTTGACGTAGTCTAATAATTCTAATTATTTCTATTTGTCTCACTTACTTGCTTGTCTTGATTAGCTTTACTTCATGAAAACTTGTACTCATACATTTTTGTTTCTCTTACTAGTTATATTTTACTTGATTATCAATATTCTGAGATTTTTTCTTTTGTTTTGCTTTGCATGATCGTCTGCTTCTTGAGCCTGAACAAACTTGTGTTTACGTTTCATTTCCTTTACTGTCAGACATCTTTTATATAATAATTATGGTCATTCATGAACAGCTTGTTAATATATGTACCAGAATTTTGACATTTCGCACTAGAATTTGTCATATTTTACGTGAAAATCTGTATCAGTGCCTTATACCTTGAGTTTTATTAAAAATACATGTGCATTCCAATTTTCATAGTCATATTGCATTTGCAAGTTTCCGTCTGTGCCTGCATAAAAAAATCTATTTTTCGTCTGCTTCTTGAGCCTGATCTGCATTAATTATTTTAAAACATATTATCAGTTTTTTTGTTCCCGCCTTACATGCATGGACTTTCTTTTCGCCCATGTCTGTGTCATCACGGCCCGCCCGAAGCGCACTTTGACTTTTGTTGAGACAGGTCGTGACAGTTGGTATCAGAGCCAGACTAGGCTTTTAAAGATAAAGTATTGTATAATTTTTCACCTATTTTGAATTTTATTATATAAATATATATGCATGCATCATTCCTTCACTCACTTTGTCATTATTTGTTGTTTACAGCTGAAACACGTACACACTACACTCATTAGCATAAGTAGTATGCACATGAATGTTAAGGGGTTATGAGCAAACTTAATATTTGTATGCATATGAATTTTCACTAGGATATACACCGCTTGCAAAAATTAAATGGATATGAACAGTTTAATATTTTCAAGTACGATGTCATTAGTATCATAATGTGCATAACATGTTAAGCGAAATGGGCACTTAACATAGCATGTATATCCATTCATTTGCATTCATATCATAAATCATTGCATAAGTGTGAAGCTAAAAACACCAATAATGATTTATGCAAAGATTGAATTTACACCTTTTTGAATTTTATTATATAAATATATATGCTTATATCACTCATTCCTTCACCTCATTGTTGTATTTGCATTATTTGTTGTTTACATTACCTAGAGTTGTCCAATGTACACACTACACTCATTAGTAAGTGTAATTATCACATGATTTTTGTACAAACTTAATATTTGTATGCAGTATGAATTTTCACTAGTTACACCGCTTTTAGTTTCAAAATTAAATGGATATGAACAGTTTAATATTTTCGTAATCAGTCCTTCCTGTTCCGCTTGTCTATCAATCTTTTTTGGTTCTCTAGTATCCCCTTCTAGTCAGCTCCTAAGTGTCAACGAGAAATGGGAGTTTTCTTATAAATTGCTCTGTTGATTCATTATCATAAATCAACGTTGATTTGTGTGTTTCCATAAAAACACCAATCAGAGTATTGTATACTTTTGTCGAACTCACTTTTTGCTTATCGTCATCATCTTCTTTTTCTCTTTGATGTTTTATCTTCCTTCCGTGCAAGGATCCTTTCCACCCTCGAGTTGTCCAATGAAAATGTTGTAATTATCTTAAATCATGATTTTTGTACCTTTTAATTTCGAGCTAATTGAAGAAATTCATGTGTTTCTTAAAACCAATTCTTCGTATCCGGCCGAACCCGCTCCTTCCTGTTCCGCTTGTCTAAGATTGAAGAGTACTCTTTTTTGGTTCTTGTATCCCCTTCTAGTCAGCTCCTAAGTGTCACTCTTGGTAACTTGATTTGTGTGTTTCCATCTGATATCATACTTTTGTGCACTCAATCGTCATTCTTCTTTTTCTCTTTGATGTTTTATCTTCCTTCCGTGCAAGTACCCTCGAATTCTTAAATCTTTTTAATTTCGAGCTTTGAAGAAATCTGTGTTTCTCTTCTTCGATCCGGCCGAACCCGCTTGGTACTCTTGGTAGTCTCTGTGCTTGTTCTCCTTTCTATTTGTGCTTGTTCTCCTTTCTATTTCAGTATTTTCATGGTTAGTCTCCATGCCTTGATTTGAAGGTCTTGTTGAAATGATGACATCTGAATCTTTGCCATAACAGACCTCATTTAGAGAATTCTCAGAAAGTTTCAGGACAAACTTTCTAAGTATGGGAGAATGTAACAACCCTAAAATATCGCAAAAAGAAGCATGGTATTATTATAATGACAATTTTGTAATAAATCTATCTAGGTTTCTCCCTGATACATAACCGACCGATCCGATCCCCCCTTTTTATTTTCCCGCAGTCGTATGTCGACCCCCCCCCCCCCCCCCCCCCGTCTTCTGCGGCTCTCGTTTCCCGCAAGTGTCATGCCTCCTGATTCCGCCTCCTCTGATGTTCCTTCTTTCGTGTTGATCCCCGCAAGCCAGCGTCGACTCCTCTTTCTTCTTCCTCCTCCGGTTTCCCTCCTTCTGGCCGGCAACCTCATTCCCTCTAGGTGCCGGCAGCTGCGATTTCTCCTCTCCTCAAGGCCGACAGTCAATTTCTTCTCCTCCTTGGAGGTCGTCAGCATCCTCTCTCTCTATCTTCTTCTTCCTCCAACAGGCCTCCCCCCCCCCCGACAACCGCTTCCCCTTCTTTTTGGCCGAGATTTGCGAAAATGACAACTAGGGTTTTCTCCCCTCCACTCCTTGAGCTCGGATTTGACTTCTTTTGGTAAGAATCTTTCTCCATCACCCTTGATCAGAATTTTTTTTCTTAATCCCTAATGAAATTCTTGTCTCCAAAAATTGCGTATATTTGTGATCCAAGCTTGTGCCCCTCTTAATCATCTAACTGTTGTTTGTTTGTGATTTTCGGCGCCGATCGTCGAATCTTTTAGCGGAATCTCTCCAAGTCTTCTCCAATTTAGGGTTTCTCCTAGCCAAGCGCTGTCAAGTCTTTGTTTCTACATGATAATCTCCTCTCCCCTCACTTTTGAGGGAGGTAATTTTTGAACCCTCTTGTGTTTAAGTTATTTGATGAATTGTTTGTGCTGGCGTTAGGATTTTTGATAATTCAATGTCTTCTATGATTATGCTTTAGCAGGTCTGAAATAAGTTTCCTGATTTTGCTTGTGGCGCTCAGCCGCCTCCGTCAGTTTCAGTTTTCTTAAGGCAAGTTGAGATCCCTCTCTATTGCAAACATCGAGTTTAATTTAATTCATCTGTTTTTTTTAGTACATGACCTCACTCCTAAATATGCGATCTGTCAAATGTCTTTAATTCATAAATGCTCATGATGATACGTTAATAATTTAGTATTTAATATGTTTGGAATAACATGAGATTGTGATTGGAGATAATTTTCATTTAGATTTTTCAACTAGAATTATTTTCTTATTTGAGATATAATTTGAAGAACGATAAATTTTTGTGCATGCTCAACAAGTGTCATAATGTTGATTGTTAATATTTTTAGTTAGCAAATACATGATTTGTGTTTATTTATAATGCTTGGATCATACACATGCTTACTTGGGAGATAATCGTAGTATAGAATGATTTAATTTAGATGAGTATCTATTACATCAAAATCGATGCATAGTAATCGTACCACTAACGAATTCTTGAACCCGCAAAATATAAAGTTCTCTATTTAGATTCTTTTGTGTCATCGAACCCTGTTTCTTATGTGTGTCGGGTTCTAATACTTGATCAAATGTTGTTCCATAACTCGATTCCTCTGTTTTCTTGTTTGTAAATCTACTCTTCTATATCTGAACCGATAAGTTAGTAACATGTCTTTATATGTTAGGAATCCCATATATTATAAATCCTTAAATTCACTAATATCATAAACAATCATTGGAAGATAGTGTTGAATTGATGTGACGCTTTGAATCGAGTTTCCGCTTAACTAGTAACAGGAACCAATAAATGGTCATAGCAAGCCCAATTATTTTGATAAGTCTTGTATTTAGACTTATATTAAATTCATGTGCATCAAATAAAAACACCTATACTTTTCACTGATTACAGCTTATGTCATTACGTGATCGAATCTGTGTTATACTCCGAAGTAGTCTAATAATTCTAATTATTTTTGTTTGTCTTACTTATTTGTGTGTCTTGATTAGCTTTGCTTCATGAAACTGGTGCTCATACATTTGTATTTTCCTTAATATTGTACTATATCTTGTTTATGTTATCTATGTTCTGAGGCTTTTCCTTCTTGTTTTGGATTTGCGTTAGCGCTCGTGTCTGCACCGCCTGCTTCTTGATCCCGATCTGCGTCAAACTTCAGGTTTTGTGTTTACGTTTAATTTTTTTTACTGTCAGACATTTCTTTTATGTAATAATTATGGTCAGTAAATCATTGACAACTGCTAGACTAAATAATATATGTACTAGAATTTTGACATCATTCACATGTTCATTTATCTGAATTTGTCATTGCGTGAAAATCCGTATCAGTGCCTTATACCATGGGTTTTATTAAAAATACATGTGCATTCCACTTTCACGGTCTTTTTTTAAAGCTTTCGCATAAAAACAAACTATTTTTTTCCGTAAATTAATTATTTAAAAATTTATTATCAGTTTCTCTGCTCCTACCTTACATGGATTTTCTTTCCGGCCATGCTTTTGGCATCACGGTCCGTCCGAAGCGCACTCTGACTTTTGTCGAGACGGGTCATGACAGTTCTCAAGGGTAAATGTCTTCAGTAAATTATCATGGTATCTGAATCATGACCATACATAGCGGAACTCTATAACTTCCTGAAGATTGTGACAAGGCAATCCTACTTAAGTGAGTGATGGAAGTAGGGGAGACTACTCTAGCTATTGTTTTCGGAAAGATCTCCAATTTATTGGTAAATTTTGAATCAATTGCAGGATATACAATATTCTAATGGTTCGTATGCTCGATGGAACGGATCATGTGATATTTGAACTTTTTTCTTTTGGGGTTCTTGAGGAAAATTCATTTGTGTCTTCCAAAACAGCTTTTGGATTACACTTCAAAACTTTAAAGTGTTGGGGCTGGAATTCCATGTTCAGTAGCGATTCCCGTATTCCTCCAAAATTTGGGAAGAATTTCTCGGTGAGGACTAAGGAAGCATTGGAAAAAGGATCCACTTGCAGTTGGAATTATTTCTTGGGCATGTTTGACTGATTCGGTTGGGGAACAAAGTTTTGGAGTGGTTATCTCAGCAGGGCAAGTTATAAGTGGTGGGAGGGGAGACTTTTTTGGAAACAAGGTGGCGTAGGTTTTTAGTGGGAAATGGTAATAACTGTTAGGAGGGTAGAGGGGTGCTCTGGAGTTCCGCTCATGGAAATTTTAGGAGTGGGTGGTTGTCATGACCTGTCTCAACAAAAGTCAAAGTGCGTTTCGGGGCGAGTCGTGATGTCACAGGCATGGGAGGAAAGAAAATTCATATCTGTAAGACGGGAGCAGAGATTCTGATAATTAGGTTTAAAATAATTAATTTGAAGGAAAATAATTATTTTTATGCGGAAGCTTTAAAATATGGTAGTGAGAAATAGATGCACATACATTTTATTAAAACTTATGATACAAGTTCTGATACAGATTTTCATGTCATGACAAACTTAGAGAAATGAACAAACAAATAAATGTTAAATTTTAGTACTTATATTATTTGGCTTAGCAGTTGTCCATGATTTACTGAGCATAATTATTACATAAAAGAAATTTCTGACAGTAAAAGAAATGAAACGTAAATACAGAACCTGAAGCTTGATGCGGATCGGGCTCAGGAAGCAGGCGGTGCAAGAACGATCGTTAATTCAAATCCAAAACAAGAAGGAAAAGGCTCAGAACTTTGAAATAAATCGGAGAAAAGTAAAGTACATAACTAGTAAGGGAAATCAAAATGTTTGAGTACTAATTTTCATGGAGCAAAGCTAATCAAGACAAGTGAGTCAGGCAGAAATAATTAGAATACTCCGGAGCAAAACATATAATTGTTCATGTAATATCATAAACTCTAATCATTGAAGTGTGTAGGTGTTCTTAGTGGGTACACATGGTTCACACTCAAGTTCAAGTGCAAGTCTTGTTAGAAAAATTTTTGCTTGTGGTGACCATACAAGCAAGGAGTTGCTCTAATTAAACGTTATTTTTCAATGATTAGTTATGATATTATTGAGTTACAAGATTCATATTTTTGTGATTTATAGCGTATCAAGACATATTACAAATTTATCGATTCAGAAATACAAGAGTAGATTTACAAACAAGGAAAGAGAGGAATCGAGTTATAGAACAATATTTGCTCAAATCTTAGAACCAGACAAACATAAGAAGCATGATTCACAAAAGGAACTAGATAGAGAGCTTTATATTTTGCTGGTTCAAGAATTCGCGAGTGATTAGACTACCATACATCATTTTCTAGGATACCAAGTATTCTTTTATATTAACTCATTCCAAGTCAGTATTATCTTCGAAATAAACATATGTATTATCCGAATATTAAATGAAACACGAATCATCTGTTTGCTAACCATAGATATTAACATCTATCACTTCGACACTTATTGCTCATATCCAAAAATTTATCATTCTCCTAATTATATGTCAAATAAGAGACTCATTCATCTAAGTGAAAACTAATATATATATATATATATAAATCATTCACGATCACAAATTCATGTCATTCCAGATGTATTAAATCTAAAACCACTAACTTATTAGATTGGACAGTGGAGATTTATGTTCATTTGACAGAGCAAAATATTCAAGAATAAAGTCATTTAATCATAAGAACGGACACAAATTTAAACTCAATGTTTGCAAGAGAGAGGAGTCTTTATTTGCCTTAAGACTGAAGTTGAATCTGACGGAAGCGGCTGAGCGGCGCAATCAAGATTTAGAAACCCAAATTGGACCTCTTCATGAATAATCACAGATTATATTTGATAATTTGACATAATAGAAATCCATATACTAGCACAGACAATTTAATTATTGCAAGACTCAAACAAGAGAGGGGTTTAGAAATTAGCTCCCTCAAAGGTGAGGGGAGAGGAGATTATCATGCAGAAATGGAGAATTGGCGGCGCTTAGGCTTAGAGAAACCCTAACTCGGAGAGAGTTTTGGAGAGATCCCGCTGCTAGCTTCGACGAACGGTGTCAAAAATCACAAATATAATGACGGTTAGACGATTATAAGAGGGGCACAAGCTTTGAGCACAAATATACACAATTTTGGAGAATAAGTTCATTAGGGATCAAGCAAAAATCTGATTAAGGGTGATGCAGGAAGATTCTTACCCAAAGGATTTCAAATCCATGCCCAAGGGGGAGAGGGAAGGAAACCCTATGCGTCCCTCTCGCAAACACCGATCCAAACGGAGAGAAGGAGGGTTGTTGAAGGAAGGGAAGGCGGTTGACGGCCCCTTGGAGGGGAGAAAGTGGTCGGACAAGGAGAAGAAATTGTTGCCGCTTGAGGAGGTTGTCGGCCCTAGAGTGGAGGTCGCCGACTCTGGAGCAGGGGGGACGACACTTATTGTCATCAACCTAAAGAAGAGGAATCGGAGGAGAAATCGGAGGAGAAATCGGGAGAAACGCCGCGCAGGAGTCGGGAGCGGCCGGCTGGGCACCTGTGGGAGACGGGGTCGGCGCGCGGTTTGCAGAGAGAAATAAGGAGCGGGACTTGCTTGCGGGAGATGGGCTGGAGGCGGGATCGGAAAAGCCCTAAGTCTAAAGTTTTAATTGGGGGTGGGGGTGGTCGACTAGTTAATAAAGAGGGGTTTGTGTTATTACGAAATTGTTATTATTATATGATTTGCTTATAAAAAGGCATGAGTTGTTATAATCTCCCCTACTTATGAAGTTTCGTCCCGAAACTTCTAAGGAATTCTTGGCTGGGGTCTCTTTTGGCGAAGATTCAAATGAGAATCATTCCAACAAGACTTGCAAATCAAGGCATGGAAACTAGCTATGAATGTACTGAAACAGAAAGAAGAACAAGCGCGGAGACTTACAAAGATCAAGAGAAACAATTGCGGATATTTGCTACACATGTCAGATTCAAGTTCTCAAGCGTACTCATCAGACTTTCCATGTATCCAAGACACTCTTAACATAGGAAAGGTTCTTTTTCGAAGCTTGCATACTTAATACTCCATAAACTTACAGGGTTCGACCGGACACGAAAGTATGGCTTCAGGGATCACAGGAATTTCTTCGATTAGCTAGGAATTGAGAAGCAAGATTCGAGAATTCGAGAGCAGAAAAGATCTTTGCACGAAGTAAAGATAGAACATCAAAACGAGAAAGAAGTTGAATGACGATTGAGTGACAATAGAAGCGAGTCACTCTGGAGATGTAAGAGAACAAAATAGCGTTGAAGTAATTCAACAGAGCAAATTACAAGAAGACCCTCATTTCTCGCTGACATTTAGGAGCTAACTAGAAGCGGAACAAAAAGGACTGATTACGAATAGCGAGGAATTAAAAATAGAGGTTATAATCATACTGTCAAGTACATAAATCATGCAGTCATTATAGCATTTTCATTGGATAACTCTAGGTAATGATCATGTAAATGCAATAATGAGATCATGTGCGATGACAAGCAAAAGTAAATCCATATGTATACAATCATTACTGTTGTTCTTAGCTTCACACGTGTGCAATGATTTATGATATGAATGCAAATGAATGGATACAATGTCATGTTAAGTGCCCATTTCGCTTAGCATGTCATGCATATTATGATACCAATGTCATCACACTTTAATATATTAAACTGTTCATATCCATTGAATATTCGCAAGCGGTGTATATCTTAGTGGAAATGCATATGCACAAAAATGTTAAGTTTGCTCATAACCCCTTAACATCATGTGCATACTACTCATGCTTATAAGTGTATCCTGCACAAAATGATGTTGTTGAGAGAGAATCATTATCTTCTTGAAGTCACTTGTTTTATGATGCTCCGCATAAATGTTCCTAAGTCGTATTGAAGTGATCCGCCCTTATTGCCTGCCACTTAGCGTCTTCCCGTTCTTGATAATGACATTTTTTATCGTGTTCTTTTTCCGAAGAAATAGTTATTCTCTCTTCCACTTCATATTTTTGGATGCACTGGCCTTGTGCTTAGCTATGGTTCAGGCTGCATGAATTGCGCAAGTTCTTTCGGTTAAAACGTTGTGCGACTCGGAGGACAGGCCCCTGTTGAGGCAGCGAAAGAAGCAATGGATCATTGGTGAGCGTAGCGTAAGCATGGATAAACTTGACCAAAGGTCATTAAATTTATCATTTTGGGATATTCACGTAGCCAAAAATGTTACAAATGTTATAGACATGCCCAAAAAGATATTGTCTGTCGTGATGTCACCTTCTTTGACTCCTCGCCTTATTTTGGTAGCGCTCCCTCGCATCACCCCCTTGAATTTAATTATGATCTCCCTTTGTGCCCTCTTCACCTATGACATCTGAACCAACTACTGTTGAATTGTCTACCATTATTATGTATATTATTCTCCATAATACTAATATTATCCCTTTGGAGAGCAATACATTGAGAGAACCCCGGTCATTCACACGCACTCTCAAAGGGAGACATGCATGGATACAACAGTTATTACACCATATTCATCTCTACTACCATCTGAACCCGTGTTTCCCGGGCTCGCCTACACTCTTGAGCTATCTAACACCCTTCACAAAGGTACACATACTTGTATTGATCATCCAATTACAAATTATATTTCTTATTACACCGCATTCATCTCTATTTTTTAATGTCTTGTGTCTCTATTTCTAAGATGGTTGAACAAGTTTTTTCTAAGTCTAGATGGAAACAGACAATGGTAGAAGAAATTATTGCATTGGATATTAACGCTACGTGAGATATGGTGACCTATGGGTAAATTCATAGTCGAGTGCAGATGAGAGCATGATGTCAAGATGATTCCAGATGGATTTGTTGCTCGACTAAAAGTCAGATTAGTTGCAAAAGGCTAAGGCCAAGCCTACGGGATAGACTGATGAATCATTTTCATCAGTTGCCAAATTGATATTTACTCGGGAGTTGCCAAATTGATATTTACTCGGGTTATCATCTCATTAGCTACAATTAATCATTGACGTCTGCTTAGTTTGAGTTTGTTAATGCATTTCTTCATGGTGATCTTGGGGAATAAGTGTGCATGTAGCAACCACCCAATTTCTTTGCTCAGGGGGAGCATCATAGATGTAATGTTGAATCATTAAACCAATTTGGAAAATTCTCGAGCCTAGTTTGGAAAATTTACCCGGAAAAAATTCTTGAGTCTAGTTTGGAAAATTCTTGAGCCTTGACACTTGCTTTAGATTCTTTCCTCTTGAGCCTAGTTTGGAAAATTCTTAAACACATTAAAGTGGTTTGGCTTGCAAAGATGTAAGGTTGACCATTCTATTTTTTTATAATCATACACAGAGAAGTATTAATCTTGTGGTGTATGTGGATGATATTGTATTTCACGGTGAGTACATGGAATTTCAGAACTAAAAGCATATGTTCATGATCAATTTCAAATTATCAATTTGGGTAAGCTCAAATACTTTTTTGATATAAAGGTTGCTCGCGCTTCTTCATCCCTAATTCTAATGAGGACGACATAAAGGGAGGGCCATCGACAACATCGCAGGTTTATTCTTAGAGAAATGGGTCAGTGGACATGACACCGACGTGATATGGCGGGATCGCAAGTTGTTGTATCATTATTTTAGGGTGCTGTTACTAGCAAACCCAATTTGGTTTCTAGCAAACCATTACTATTAGCAAACCCTCATTTTTCAAAATGGTTATTTGAAAACTATTTTTTTACTAGCAAACCAACATAATTTTAAAAAAAAAATTTAAATTTTGTTTAAAACATTCTTTCTTTCAAAATAACTCACTACATATAATGACATTATAAATGATTTCAAAAGTAGTCATTCAACCACTTATGTAAGTATTAGAAATGAGTCAAAATGTCGCAAAATTTTATTTAGTATGTCCAAAACTCCTTTTTCTGCATCAAAATCTTTAAACAAAATATTGCACGGTTTAGAAATATATTTGATTTCTAATTCCTATATGGATGTGTTGTGCTGTATATATGAGTTAAGTGCATATAAGAATATACACGTCTTTTTGAACTGTGTCTTATACGTACATTTTCATGAGAAGTGTTCAACATGAAAGTTGTAGATCTCGACGAGATCTACAACTTTCATGTTGAACACTTTTTGATTTGAAGCAATTTAGACCTACGATTTGGCCTCTGAAAAAAGTCATGCCGAACATATGTACGGACGCGTGACTTTTTTCGGGGGACAAATAGAGGGCTTAAACGGCTTCAAATTAAAAAGTGTTCAACATGAAAGTTGTAGATCTCGACGAGATCTACAACTTTCATGTTGAACACTTTTTGATTTGAAGCAGTTTAGACCCCCGATTTGGGGCCCGAAAAAATCCACGCCGAAAATCTGTACGGACGAATCGTTCCGTGCGTGTCTTATTTTGGGCCCAAATTGGAGACCTAAACGGCTTCAAATCAAAAAATGATCAACATGAAAGTTGTAGATCTCGATGTGATCTACAACTTTCATGTTGATCACTTTTTCAAATGAGAAACATTTGAGACTCAAAATTCAAAAATGCAAAAAATGCAAAAAAATAAGATTGGTTTGCTAGTAGTATTTTTTGGGAAGAGATAAAATGCAAAAAATGGTTGAATCTATTTTTTTTCTGGTTTGCTAGTAACCAAAGTGGGTTTGCTAATAACAACACCCTTATTTTATTGTCACGTTTATTTTATTGATCGTGTTTATGCTTTTGTCCGGAGGGGTTATATAACCCAACTCTCTCTTGTATTAGAGTATCATGTATCTTGGACTTGGAATTTAAATGGTGCCTAGGGCTAACCATGAGGACTCTCCCCTTGGATTTCGCTTCTCTAATCTCTCCTTATTTCGTTAACCCTCTAAAACCCCTCCCTTGTAGCATTAGTCTGACTTGTCTCCCTGCCTTCTCCAAGCGTGTCGCTGGGTTCCATCTACCAGCTAGCCGCCCACACGCCTCTATCACTCCCACCCATCGCGACTCCTGTCAGAACTCCTGCTTTTGCACTCTTGCTATCGCGGCTTCTGCATGACTTTGTCGACTGCTGCTTCTGTCAACCGCTCCTTCGTCTGCTTCCGTGTGACTCTGTTGGCTCAAAGGTTCTCGCCTACTTCGTCGTCGAGTCCGCCGAATATCAACATTCCTCACCTGCACCCGGCGCCTCTGTGAAAGTGTCCTCATATTATCGCCATGACTGACACTTGCCTCAATGACTTCGAGCGTCACTTTGACGACCAAGCCATCACCCTCACGTCGATCCAAGCGATTCTCCAACGCTTGGAAGCATGTGATGCCCGGCTGGACAGCTACTCCTCTACGCCTCCACCGGGGGAGGCTCTTTCATTGGCTAACCAACCACCCTGATAACCCTTCCTCCGCTAGCCGCACTGGACTCAGCCTATGTGCCACGCGCCCTCAAAGTTTCTCATTTCACCAGCACCGATCCCCTCAGCTAGATTGCCAAGGGCGAACAAATTTTCAATATTCTGGGCATCCTTGAGGGTCAAAAAGTTTACGTGATGTTTCTTGCCGTGGAGGCCTCCACCCTCCACTAGGTTCGTTAGCTTTGTCAGTCTACTCCATTCCTATCCTGGGCCGACCACACCCAGGTGTTGGTCAGGCGTACTCCAACAATGTTGTGGAAAGCCTCTATGCCCTCTGTCATACTTCTTCGCTGGATTAGTATTTTGACAATTTCATTGAGCTCGTCAACCACGCCCACGACCTTCCTCCAGATCATTACATGAGCTTCTTTCTTCAGGGTCTCCAGCCCCACATTGGCTCCCGCTCGCGCACCCACTATCCTCGCGATATTTCTGACGCTGTGGAGGTTGTTTCGACGCTGATTTCTTAGTTCTCCTTGTGGACCGCACCTGACTTCCTCTGGTGGCCCTCACCCACAGCTCATTCTACGTACATTCCTCCAGTGTCACCCCGGATTCCGGCAGGGAATCCACAGCTCCCAGACGCTTTATCCAGGCCATCCAATCCCTCTAGGACATCACGGTCGGCCGAGTTGGAAAAGCTATGCTCAGACTTATGGAGTGAAATATGATGAAACCTTTACCCTGGTCGCCAAAATGTCCTTCATTCACATTCTTCTCACTTGCATCTTCTCACTAGTGGTCTGTACACCAATTGGACATAAAGAAAGTCTTTCTTCATGGGTAGGACGAAGAGGTGTACATGGAACATCATTGTTAAGGGGAAGAGAACTAAAGGGTGTCGCCTCAAGAAGTCATTATATGGATTGAAACAATCTCCCTGAGCATGGCTTGCTCATTTCTGTTATGTATTCACTCAATTTGGCATTGCCATGAGTAAGACTCGTCTCTCTTTTATCATAACTCTCTGATAGGTGATGTCCTATTAGTGGTATATGTTGACGATATTGTTATCAAAGGAAGCGATACAGAAGGTATAATAAATCTCAAGGAATTTTTACACTCCAACTTTCAAACCAAAGATCTGGGCTCATTGCGTTACTTCCTAGCCATTGAAGTCGCAGATTATGCTAACACCATCTTTATTTGTAAGCGCAAATATGCTCTCGATCTACTATCAGATCCTAGGATGTCTAATTATTGTCCTATGGACTCTCCACTTGAACTAGAGGAAAAGGATCTTCATATTGAAAGCAAATTATTTGATTCACTGGAAAAATATTGAAGAGTGGTTGGAAAATTTAACCATCTTACCATGACTCATCCTGACATTGTTTGTGCAGTAAGGTTACTCAGTTCATGGCAGTTCTAACTCTCTCTCAATGGGAATTTGTACTTCGAATTATCATATACATAAAGAAAGATCGTGGATTCGGGATATCATACAAGAATCGGAGTCATTCCAATATAGTAGCATATTGTACTCAGTTCATGGCAGTTCTAACTCTCTCTCAATGGGAATTTGTACTTCGAATTATCATATACATAAAGAAAGATCGTGGATTCGGGATATCATACAAGAATCGGAGTCATTCCAATATAGTAGCATATTGTGAATCTGACTGGGCAAGCTGCTTAGCCACTCGGAAGTCAACCACAAGGTTCACTATCTTTATGAGTGGAAATCTTGTCTCTTGTAAGAGCAAAAAACAAATCACAATTGCCAAATCTCGTGCATAAGAACCATACATTGGATTGGTGCCTTTTTCCTATGGAAAGAAGATTGTTAGGTGTAAATGGGTGTTCTCTGTTAAACAGAACTCTCATGGGATTTTCGAGAGTTGCAAGGCAATACTAGTGGCATGGGGTTATACACAAACCCTTGATATTGACTATCAGGAAACATTTGCCCCAGTGGAAAAGATGAACACTATTAGGGTCTTGTTATCCTGTGCAGAGTTTGAATCTTTGGCAACTTGATGTGAAGAACGCATTCCTCCATGGGGATCTGGATGAGGAGGTCTACATGTCTATTCCACCCTATCTCACTCCAAGAGGTGTAGAAGGGGAAGTCTGCATATTGAAGACTTTATATGGGCTGAAACAATCCTCAAGAGCATGGTTTGGAAGATTCCACAAAGGTATGGTGTCATTTTGATATCACCAGAGCAATGCTAATCACACACATTGTTCATCAGACATAGGACCCGGAAACTCACTGTCCTCATTGTATATGTTGATGATATAGTCATAACAGGTGATGACGTAAAATAAATCCAAAATCTGAAACACAAATTGGTCAGGGAATTTGAAGTCAAGGACCTGGGAAAACTCAGGTACTTCTTGGGTATTGAGATTGCAAGGTCCAAGCAGGGAATCTTCATCTCTCAGAGAAAATATACTCTGGACCTCCTTAAGAAAGTGGGGATGAGTAGATGTAGACCAGCTGACACCCTGATTGAAGCAAACCACCGATTGAGACGTAATGATAGGGAGGTGATTGAAGACATCTCTGAGTTTGAGAGATTAGTGGGAAGGGTGATCTACGTGTCCCACACTTGCCCTGATATGTCATATGCGGTAAGCATTATCAATCACTTCATGCATGCTCCGAAGACACGTCATCTCAATGCAACTCATAAAATTCTTAGGTACATCAAATCCTCAACGCTCATAATGCTTACTTCAAGATCAACTTCAGGATATTATTCTAAATTCAAGTCTAAATATTGAAGTTTACACTGATGTCGATTGGGCCGGGTCTGTTGAGGATTGACGATCAACTTCAGGATATTGTTCTCTTGTCGGGGGCAACCTTGTTACTTGGAGGAGCAAGAAGCAACAGGTTGTAGTAAGATCCAGCAAAGAAGTTGACTTTAGAGCTATAGCTCATGGGGTTTGTGAAGGATTATGGCTACGCTCATTGATGAGTGACATTGGTCTTACCGAAGCAGGACCTGTCCGGCTGTATTGTGACAATAAGTTGGCTATTAGTATCACCCATAATCCCATTCAACATGACTGTACTATACACATTAAAGTAGATCGTCACGTCATCACGGAGACCATTGACAGAGGAATTGTGTGTGCTCCTTTATGCCCTCTGAAAGACAACTACCGAACATTCTCACCAAAGGGTTGAGTAGGAATATATTTGGAAGGATTGTCGACAAGTTAAGCATGGTTATCATCACTCGCCCAACTTGAGGGGGTGTTAGAATATGTAGTTTTTATGTTTTTTATTTTGTTTTATGTTTCGCCTTATTTTGTTGTTATACCCCCTCCATATATAGAGGGGGTTCTTTATCCAAGAAATTAATTCCATTTTTCAGCCGATCAACAGTAATAAATAAGATAAACCTCCAGGAACACAGGAACTTGACACAGATCGGGCTCAAGTAGTAGGAGGCACAATCACAGATGCTAAGGCAAATTTCAAAATAAAAAAGAAAAAGCCTCAAAACATTGATAACAGTAAGTAAAGTAAAATACAAAACTAGCAAGGTTTCAAAAATGTACGTGTATCAATTTTTTCCGAGAAAGAAGCTAACAAAACAAACAAGTAAATGAGTCAAGCGAAAAAACTAGAATTATTTACTTTATCTTGAGTGTAGCATATATTTATTCCTGTAATGACATAAATTACAACAAAAGAAAGAGGTAGATGTCTTTATTTGATGCGCAGATTCATGATTCAGATGAATTTAAATCAGATTCAAGACTTGTCAGGAATTCAGAATTTATTCTTGTGGTCTCTAAGGGGCGGCTCTTTCGAACACTCACCCTTGAGTCAGGGAGTTCAGACTTCCTATCACCGATCATTTGTTCTCATTATGGATTATAGAGGGAACTCAAGTCAAATAGTTGCATCAATTAAATAATTTTTTTTAATGTTTGCTTGTGATATTTGTAGAGAAGTACACCAGAAATGAAGAACAAAATGATCAACCTTGTATATCTTTCTTCTGTATGTAAATACGATGTATGAGTACATATATATAGGTGGAAAAAGAGAGAAGAGTCCCTTGTACACAATGTGGGACTAATACAACAAGAGAAAAAGAAAATAAATGGGTCATTTAGATGGGTCTTTACAATGTCTTTTCTAGCACTTCCTCGCAAGCTGGAGCGTACAAGTCGTAGGCACCAAGCTTGGACAAGAACTTATAAAATAGAGTACTAGGCAGGGCCTTTGTGAGAAGATCGACAACTTGGACAGTAGCCGGAACATGTCTCAGCTCTAGTTTCTTCATTTGAACTTTCTCTCGGATGAAGTGACAATCAACTTCAATGTGTTTTGTTCTTTCGTGGAAGACCGGATTCTTAGCTATGTGTATAGCAGCTTGACTGTCACAGAGTAAGGTAGCTGGTGAGGAAAGTTTTACTCCCATATCACCTATGAGACTTTCGAGCAAAGTAAGCTCGGATACAACCGACGCCATTGAGCGGTACTCAGCTTCAGCTGAAGATCGAACAACCACAGCTTTTTTTTTACTACACCAAGTAATAAGATGACCTCCCAATTAGGTACAAAATCCACTTGTAGAGTGTCGATCATCCAGGGATCCAGCATAATCTGCATCTGAATACAGAACCAGAATTGGAGTAGAAGTAGAAGAGGTTTTGTATACCAGCCCTTGACCAGGGGTTGTTTTTAAATATCCCATGATGCGTTCGACAGTCTGTAAATGAGACATCCAAGGAGAGTACATAAACATGTTGACAACCCCAATCGCAAAAGATATGTCAGGTCTTGTAACCGTTAGGTAAATTAGTTCTCCAACAAGGCGCCGATAGTATTCCGGATTTTAGAGTAGAGGATTTGTATCCGAGCTTCCAGCATAAAGCTTATGATTGACATCCATGAGAGTTTTGGTCGGCTTGCATCCAGAGTAAACGGCATCCTGTAGGAGGTCGATACAGTACTTCCGTTGAGATAGGACAAGACCATCCGGTCATCTCGCGATCTGAAGAGCCGACGAAGTATCTGAGGTTCCCCAGATCTTTTGTTTAAAACATAGAGCTTCGGTGCTTTTTGATCATTTGTATTCTCTTTGAGTCATCACCTGTGATTAGGATGTCATCGACCTATACTAAGAGAAGCACAGTGTCTGTTGTGTGATGTCGAGTAAACAGAGAGAAGTGTGCCGAACATCTCTACTGAATTTTTCGAACCATGCCTGGGGGGATTGTTTGAGACCATAAATCAATTTTTTGAGCTGACAAACTTGGGACTCTCCCGTGTCTCGAACTCCGGAGGTTGCTGCATGTAGACGGTTTCTTGTAGATCACCATTCAGAAAGACATTCTTGATATCCAATTGATGTAAGGGTCATTGGCGATGCACAGCCATTGAAAGGACACGAACCGTGTTAAGCTTGTCAACTAGAGAGAATGTTTCTTCATAGTCTAGACCCTGTTGCTAAGTAAACCCACGAGCCACCAGACGGGCTTTAAGACGGTCAATTGTCCCATCAGGAGCATGCTTGATGACAAAGACCTATTTGCACCCCCACCGTAGTCCGGCCTAGAGGAAGAGGAACGAGATCCCACATCCGATTAGCCCAGAGGGCTGTCATTTCTTCGTCCATAGCTTCCCGCCAACCTGGATGTTGAAGAGCCTCCTGCACAGAGTTAGGGACAGAAACAAAGGACAATGACGTAGCAAAGGTGTGAAGCGTCGGGGATAGGCGATATAGAGACACATACTTCGTCATGGGATGAGCGGTTGAGGCCGGTGTCGCATCATCAGGTCGTAGAGTGTCAGAGGTCTAAGCCGAGCACCGGGGCGACGGATTGAGTAAGACGACGAGTATAAACACGAACAAGAAGGGGGTTTTGAAGAATGGGAGCTGGGTTGGGCAGAAGTGGAGGTGGAGGAGAGGTAACAGGAATAACAGGTCTTGGCAAAGGTTGTTGTGACAGAGATGATGTTGGAAGGTTGAAGTATGGTTGATCGTCCCGAAACATAACGTCGGCAAAAACGATCACCTTGCGGGTAGTAGGAGAATAACACACATAGCCTTTCTGGGTACGGGAGTATCCGACAAACATGTATTTGGTTGCTCGGGGATCCAACTTGTCTGATGACAGACCAAGTGTGTGAACATAGCAGGTGCAACCAAAAATACTTGGCGGGAGAGAGAACAACGGAGTAGACGGGAAAAGTAGACTAAACCGGGTAGCATTTTGTATAACAGAAGAAGGGAGACGGTTAATGAGATAACATGCTGTCGAAAGAGCAAAATTTCAATACACCTTGGGAACGTGCATTTGAATCATGAGGGAGCGAGCAATATCAAGGAGGTGTCTGTTTTTACGTTCGGCAACACCATTTTACTGTGGTGTGTAGGCACAGGAAGTTTGGTGAATAATGCCAAATTCAGAGCAGATGTTGGCAAACTCATTGCCGGTAGCTCCATTGGCCACAGTGATACACTTAGGATAGGAGGAACCCAGGTAGTGAGGTGGTTTGAACGAGGTGATATGGTGAGTAACACCTAAATCCATTATCCAGCGCGGACCAGTGGAGAGACAAACGATACCTTCATTGGGGACGGAAGCAATAGAGGCAGGCGGGTGACTGAGTAGCCCTTGAAGATGTTGGAGCTGTCTGCGGACGTCGTCAAGATCAGCACAAGTGGCAGAGGTATTGTGATCAGCAACAGAAGCAGTCGGACGAGGTGGACGGCCATGTTTGCGGTAGTAGGTCGCCTTAAGGTGCACATCTTTACCGCAAAAAGAACACTGAGGATGCGGTCGGCCACCGCGACCCCTTCCCCGAGAGCCAGAACGGCCTTCACGAGTGGGAGGAGGGAGGGGTAGTAATGGCCTAGAAGAGTGCTGGAGAAGGGTCGGGGAAGGAGGTCCAGCAGTATCAGTAGGTCATGACACCTTTAGCAGCATGGAGCACACATTAGAGAATGAGGGAGTTGCAGCAGCCGAGAGGATGTAAGCCCGGATACTCTGAAGATGAGGCGGGACACGAGCCATCATCATGGAAATTCCGACAGCTTCCTTTTGAGCACGTTGGGCAGTGAGATTCGTAGTTGAGGGATGATGTTGAATTCAGGCTTCAACAGGAGTCTTGGAACGAGCAAAAAATGAAGTCAAGTCGGTAGCATCGCCGGTGTCAAGAGTCTCAAGACCAGTAATGATGTCATACAGGTGCTGGAGACTGTCCTTACCATAGTACAGGGAATGAATCTCGTCCCACATGTTCTTGGCCGTCTGGTGATACATGGTCATGCGGTAAGGTTCACCATCAAAAAAGTTGAGAAGCCACGTTTAAACCCGCCCATCGTTACGAATCCAGTCATCAGTAGGAGTAGCGGGAACATCCTGTGTTAAGTGATCAAAAAAAGCCTTTAGACTAAAGAACTCGGCGAACAGAGTACCCATTCAACAAAGTTCTTCTTCCCTGTCAGAGCGATAGTAGTGATGTGTAACTCGTCACGTAGTCCAGGAGCCGAAACAGATACTACTGCAGGAGAAGTAGCAGTAGACGTATACATGAATAGTAGCCGGTTACACAGGACTGCTAGCCGGCAAAACCAGCAAATCGCACAGCAGAATAGGAGGCCGGCAAGAGACTCTGTCTGCAACACACTGCAAGTCGCGGCAAGGAAGAGGAGATCGCAACGGCAACGGAGTGGGTAGACCGCGCGGCAAGCAGAACAATTCGCGCGGCAAGGAAGAGTAGATCGCAGCGGCAGCGACAGCGGGTAGACCGCGCGGCAAGTAGAACAATCCGCTGCGAACAGAACAACCCGTGGTGAACAGAGCACACTAAGCGGTCAAGCAGAAAGGAAGAGAGAAGTCGCAGCGGGCGCAGACCGTGCGACAAGGAGCCGGCAGACCACGCGGCAAGAAGACGCGCGGGAAGAAGAGAGAAGCAGGCTGCGCGGGTAGTCCAAAGAATACTCGGACAACGAAACAGACCGCGCAATCAGGAGAAGCGAGAAGGAAAGTGAGAAGATTGCGGTTTAGAGGAAGCGGTTAGACAAGATGAGAAGAGGCTGCGGCAAGAGGAGAAGAGACCGCGCGAGAAGACCTATCCCACGGGTAACCGCAGATACGCGCGGTCAGAGCACCGCGACAAAAAAGGAGTCCTGCGGGTAGGAAGAGAAGACCGCGCGTGAAGGAGGGGCCCACCACGCTGTAGCAGAAGACTACTTTAAAATTCACGCGAGAGAAGGGGAGTGGTTCCACGGAAGGAGAAGAGAGGGCAGGTAGAAGAAAGAAGATGCAGGAGGCGCGGATAGCCGGCGGGTAGAAGACCGCAGAGACTGACGGTTAAAACAGAAGAAGTCGCTCGACTTAGGCTGTAGGACCGTATGACTTTGATACCGTGTAGAGAAGTACATCTGAAATGAGGAACAAAACGATCAACCTTTTATATCCTTCTTCTGTATGTAAATACAATTTATGAGTACATACATATAGGAGGAAAAAGAGAGAAGAGTCTTGTGTACATAATGTGGGACTAATATAACAAGAGGAAAAGAGAATAAATAGGTCATTTAGATGAGCTTTTACAATGTCTTTTCTAAAATATTAATGAATTAAATGTTTTAAAATTTATTGATTTCTAATGTATTAAGACATGCTACTAATTTAACGAGTCAAGTATTCAAGAGTAGATTTCATAAACATAATAAGGGATGCATGAAATTAAATTCAACATTTGCAAGCGAGAGGGATTTCTCTACTTGTTTTATGCAAGGCTGAAACTGACGGCAGCGACTAAGCGGCGCTAGCAAAATTTGGAAATCTTATTTAGACTTGTTCAAGAACGACGAATTTTAGAAATTTACCTCCCTCAATAGTGAGGGGAGAAAAGACTACCACGAGGAAAATCGGAAATTGGCAGCGCTTTGGCTAGATAAATCCTAAATTGGAGAGGGTTTTGTGCGTTCCCGTCAATTAGATCGATGAATGGCGTCGGAGATCAAAAAAAAATCGGGATTAGTTGTTATATGATGGGCTTAAGCTTGGATCAAAATATTTGTGTAAATTGAAGCACAAAGAAAAATTATAACAAATACAAAAATCTGAATAAAGATGGAGGAAGACAGAACCTTACTCTAAGGAGACAAATCCGAGCCCAATGAGCCAAATCTGTGCCCAAAAATCTAAGTAGAGAGGGATTCGGGCAAAAATCCTAGACTGAAACCTCGATCGAGAGGGAAACTTTGATTTTTTAACTAGTAGCAGGCTAGCTGTATTCCACATCTAAAATTTGCGCTGAGACCAGGAAAAACCTGTGCTGATCGAATGAAATCTGACAGCAGAAAAGCAATGTGAGTGTAGGCTACAACAAAAATGTTGATGTTGGGATCAAACAAGAATGCACTCGTTGGGATCGATGGGGAATGCACGCCAGAGTCTTCTATATCGCTGGACGGAAAGAGGGCACTGGCTCGGCGGGAGGAGAAAACGAAGAAGATGAAAGAGCTTTGCTGGGAAACGGCGCAGGAGCGGCGAAATATGGAGACTGGTGCGAGCGGGGGATCGGCGCTAGCGGGGGATCGGCGCTAGCGGGCTAGTAGAAGACGGAATCGGGAACCCTAGCCGAAGGAAATAGAAAATTAATCGGGAAGGTGGGGGGACTGCGGCTATTGGAGGGAAATCTCCTACTAATTACCAAAAAAACCATTAGGTAAATTTTAATTTAAAACTCTATCATATCTTTTTTTTAATATGAATTGTTACATATTTAAATGTAAATAGACCTGTATGGGGATACGATGAAAAAATAGAATCTCATTTTTCTACATGGTATCAGAATGAGCACATGAAAAAATAGAATCTCATTTTTCTACATGGTATCAGAATGAGCACACATTCTCTGCTCGACTTCCGCTCACAATCTCCGACTAACTGCTCCCCGCAACCTCTTTTCTGCTTTCTTCTCTCCGTTTTCGGCCTCCAATCTCCCTCCACTTCCACTAGCATTTTTGTCACAGTTTTTATCAGTCGAGCGACATCAGCTGATGGCATGCAACTTTCGGTGTCCTTCCAGCGATCCGATTGATTCTAAATTTTGGGGAAAGTTTCACTTAAGTCTTCTTATCATCCTATTCGATTTCTAGAAGATTCCAACAGTTGGATGTTTACCAAAAATCAGATCTAGGAATTTCTCCTTCAAACGGAAGATGGCCCATAACTCCGCAACGATGTATTTTTTGGCCTCAGCTCCTTGAAGACTTGTTATACGTATCACTCCCATGTTCTCATGAAGAAGCAAGTTGCCAAGATGGAGGAGGTGGATTTGAAGGTGTTCTTTGAGTCTTGAGGATGTCCAAAGGAGAGGGATCAGCTTTGTCACAGTCGTTGTTGGTGAAGTTGTATCTTCCTCCTATGGAGCTAAAACATGATGGTTTAGTTACGTCTCTGAGCTCACCGCGTAGGGTGAAGAGGGCCCTATCGAAGGAACCTAGAGGGCCATATAACAGGTGAGAAAGGGGGCAGTGAAGGACTCGTTTGGTACAATGAGTGGAATACTACACAGCCTGCTGCACACTTGGCTTCTAAACTCGATGGTCGCGTCTATAGGCATCACGATGGATGGCTTAGAGTCCGTGAGTGATGTTTGAGGGAAGTTACAGGGGATCTATACACGATTTGACAACATGAGGGTGTTTCAGATCGAGAGAGAGAGATGGAGATAGTAACCCAGGGAGATGAGTGATCCAGGAGTATGTCGCAAATCTGGAGTGATTATAGATAAATTATGATCATTTCTCACCAGTTAAGAGTAAGAAATGGACGCGAGATGCTGAGAGAAGGACTATGCACTTTATTGGATGGTTGAACCCGACATTTGAGCCATAGTGTGCAGTGTTGCTCGCTGATACAAAGATTCCCTCCCTAGATGAGACGATCTTAGGCATGATGTTGGGGGAGAGCGGAATTAGGCTTCAGGTTGGTGTAGCTGGACTTCTAGGAGGGAAGTTCGCACTGGTGGTCACTAATTCAGGTCACATGGGATAGAGGAGTGAGACACGACAGTGCTTCAACTGCGTTGAGATAGGGCAGGCTTTTCCTAAGCAATCAAAGGAATGAGATACATGTGAACAGAGACAGTTTAGGACTAGGAAGCACCGGTACGGGGACGGGTACCGGATACGATACGTATCCGGTATGGCGATACGACAAAATTTTAAAAACAAGGATACGGGTATTTCATGATACGTTATAACAAATATAATATATATATATATATATCACAAGTGCAATAAATAGTTCTCAAAACATCAAGCATAAATCATAACTTGAAGTACAGGTTCTGATGCAACCCGCGCCGCCTCGTTTTTATTATTTTTTATCGCACATGTCTTTTTTTATTGTAGCGTACATTTTCGCGCATTTTTTTTTATTATTGTGTAGCGTAGAGTTGTATCGCACACGTTATTTGCGCTTTTGTTGTAATTTTGTATCGCGCACGC
This sequence comes from Platanthera zijinensis, assembly GCA_039513925.1. Taxonomy (NCBI): domain Eukaryota; kingdom Viridiplantae; phylum Streptophyta; class Magnoliopsida; order Asparagales; family Orchidaceae; genus Platanthera; species Platanthera zijinensis. The sequence goes on from CM077092.1 coordinate 136,884,948, forward strand.
TTTCACAAAAAATTTTGTTTGGCTCGTTGGTGTGACCGGCCAACGAGACCCTAAATGCATAGGTCCGGTAATTTAGGAGGTAGGTTAATTAGGGCAAGCAATTTTTAATTAACTATTTATTTTGGTAGCGTCACCTTTGCCTATAGCCGGCCGCCCGCCTTTGAAATTCCCCTTCACTATGCCTTTTATTAGCTGCCAATTAGAATCTCCTATGTTGATATCTGCCAATAGCCAATACACCTTAATCCCCTATTATATAATCAGCCCCTCCTTCATGTGTAAGCTGGCTGGAAATAGAAATTGAGTGAACCAATTTTAGGTTTCACTCGGTTTTCCCTCCAGCGCCGCCTACCCGATCAACTGTTCCAGCTCGACGAATCCCGACGCCGCTTTCTCCTGCGCGATGAGCCCCGACGCCGCGTCTTCCTCCCCCCTGCGTTAATCTCTGACGACGACAACCCCCGACCGAGCATCGCCACCACTACCTGAAGACGCGTCGGCCCGCGGTTGTCTTCCCCGACGGAGATCTTCCAGAAGCTCCACCGACTGCCATTTCAGTTTTCTGAAGCTTCGTTGGCCGTCGTTCTTGCCTCCAGTCCCACCCTAGGTCTCCGACGACCTCCTGTGCTTGTTCCTCTGGCAGTTTCAGCCAACCTCCGGCTATCTCCCCCTTCCAGCATCCTGTTCCTCCAGTCCAGCCACCACTGCTTCCTGCAAATCCAGCTCCGTCTCCAGCAAGCGGTTCCAACCAGTACTCCACAGTCCAGGCAGCCCCGATCTCATCGTTGCTACCCCCCATGGTATACCTCGTCATTCTCCTACTCTCAATCCACGTCGAATTTATTGTGTCGACATTTAAATGAATAGGTTAATTAAAGAACTTGCCCTAGTTAATTATTTTCTCCTTATTATCGCTATTATGTTACACGTGCTTGCCACCACTTTATTTCTGTGTTCGTGGAATCAAGCTCTGTGACGGTACTACGTTTGCGCGGTAGTTTTATGTTCGTGTGCGACACTTAGGGTCGTTTTATCAGTTTAAAATAACCCGCGAAATCCTTCGCGCCGCTTTAATTTAAATAGGTCGTCATTATTATTTTCAAAACTACAGCCCTAGGTATAGGATCACATCAGGTTCACAAATCAATGCAACCTAACATGAAGTTTTCAAACATTAGCATTCGTAAATATTACAAAATTTACATCTTATATGTTTAACCAAAGAGATAAAATTAAACGTAAGTCTACTCATCAGTCTTTTTTCTTCTTCTTCATTGGTGATCAACATCTTCAATCTTCGGTTAGTCTAGAGACAAATTGGTCATTTTGTTAATAACTTGTGTCGTTTCAACATGTTCAATACACGTAATTGTAACAGAAACATATCAGTACCAGAAATATACTAGGTACAGATACTAAACTTAATTGGACGTACCAACACTTCCTAGCATAGAACCAACTTTTTTTTACTCTAGAAAAATAGACTCCTATCACTATATGCAGAATGATGTGCTAAGTCCAAGTGTGTCCACATAGGTGTATCCGTTGAGTATCGGGTACGTACCGGTACCGGATACGTATCCAGTACGGGTACGCTTCCTTCGGGGAAGTATCTGTGCTTCATTGGTTTAGGAGTCGTGGTTGCGGTCGTGGGGGTCGCAGAGGTGGTGGAATAGTAAGCTATCAGGAAAATATGATGATAGCATAGGTGAGACAGAAGTGGGTATGGCTGATGCGGGTCACTCTAAGGAAGAGAAGAGGATCTGGATGCTTACTCTCAGGCTCTCAGCTGATGAGGAGAAAGCAAAAGGGTGTGATTGATGACGAATTTACCTCATCTTCATCAAGGGGTAACGTCGCGTCTTTTGCTCACTCAGTCACTAGATCACCAAATTGGATAGTCGATTCTGGTGCTTCTCGGCACGTCATTGAGGATGTTAGGGAGTTCTTTTCTTACACTCAATGACTCAACTAGTAGTCCCAGAGCGCATTCAGGCTGTCAATGGTATAACTCAGTCAGTAGTTGGTAAGTGTGTCGTGCAATGTACCAATACTTTGACTCTATTCAATGTTTTGCATGCTTCTTTTCCAGTGAACCTCTTATCCATTAGTGTCATTATATCGCAATTAAAGTGTGTTGTTTTGTTTGACATTCCATAGGTAACCTTCTAGGAGAAGGTGACTGGCAAGAGACTTGGGACTATCACTTGACATAGTTGTTTGTGGTACCTGGATACGGAAAGTATGGACTCGACTTTTTCATCCATTGTAGAGGTTGCTGGATAAGTTGGAAGGAGCGTGGAGAACTTGTTGTTGCTTCATCGATGTCTGGGTCAACCTTCTTTTGTTGTTGAGTCGGTTGTATCCGCTTTTGTTTAAAGAAACTAATCAAGAAAAACTTGCATGTGATGCGTGCGAATTAAGAAAACATACCAGAAACTCGTATTCTAATTTTGGTAGTGGAGTTCTTGTCCATTTGACTTAGTTCATTTTGATGTTTGAGGGTCATGTCCTACACCTACTGTGAATGACTTTCGTTGTTTTGTGTCTTTTATCGACTGCTTCTCTCATGTGACTTGCTTTATTTGATAAAAACAAGAGTTATGTGTTGGCCTGCTTCAATGATTTCCACAGAGGTATTCAAACTTAATACGGTACAGTTGTGAAGGTTTTAAGATCTAACAATAGGACAGAGTACACCAACATAAGGTTTGGGGAGCTCTTGTCGTCACAGAGAATCCAAGTATTATACAACATCAAACCATTTGTCCATACACACCAGAGCAAAATTGGTAGCCGAACCGAAGAACAAGCATCTTCTTGAGGTGACTATATAATAATATTGATTATGGTGTCAAAGAACTTATGGGGGCAAACAGTCGTGGCAGCGGCCTATTTGATCAATAGAATGCCCTCACAGGTATTGGATTGAAAGTTTCTGATTGAGATGCTAAGAGGTAAGAATGGAGATATTCTTCCTCTCAAAATTTTTGGTTAGGTATGCTTCGCTTGGGATAATAGACCAAATGTGGGAAAGTTAGATCCAAGAGTTGTGAAGTGTGTTTTTGCTAGGTTTTTGGCTACTCAAACGGGGTATGTATGTTGGAGTTCGGCGGAGAGGATGTTGTTTTGTAGTATGAATGTTAAATTTAGAGAGCTTGAGCCATACTTCTCTTCTCAAGGTGGCTCGCCCTTTGTGGACTTGCTCGTTGCAGGAAGTATGAGGCGAGAGGGGGAGGATAACAGTAAAGGTGAGAGGAGGATAGTGAGTGCCCTTTGTCCTCTTATGTCGAGTGTGGACTCGGCTGCATTGTCGATGCATGTGGAGAATGAATCCGAGAATGGTGGACCTCAGACTCAGTGGGAGCTAAGAGTGTATATGAGGAGAAGAAAGCAGAATGAGGAAACCTTCCTGAGACACCTACACCATCCACCTCAAACTCAAAATTCACAGGTAATAGTTTTTCTATCTACTCCCACTCCCCGACCAATAAGGAGGAATTCACGCAGCAATGTGGGAGTCTCACCTGATTGATATGGCTCGTCATTATATTGGCCAATTTGTTTTCTACTCTTGCATTTCACCTGTGCATGAAGCATTCATTGTATATTTGGGCATTGTCTCTATTCTTAAGTGTTGGCATGTTGTTAAGTAGGATTCAAAGTGGAAAGTTGCAATGCTAGAGGATTTTGGGGCTTTGGAAAATAACAAAACCGGGGAGCTTGTTTCAATACCACCAGACAAGAAGGTGGTTGAGTGCAAGTGGGTCTTCACTGTGAAACGAAACCCAGAGGGTCGGGTTGAGAGCTATAAGGCCTGGTTAGTAGCGAAGGGGTACAGTCAGACTTATGACATATGACAAGACCTCACCCGTGGCGAAGATGAGCACAACGCGGACACTGTTATCCTTGACAGCGAATGGAAGATGGAAACTACACTAGCTCGGAGTGAAGAATTCATTTCTTCATGGTGATTTGTTGGAAGAGGTGTACATGTAGGTACCACTAGGTTTTGGCACGAAATAGATGGTTGGTAAGGTGTGAAGACTCAAGAAATCTCTTTATGGACTGAAGCAGTCTTCTCGAGCCTGGTTTGACAGGTTTAGGAGAGTTATGTTAGGCATGAGGTATCAGCAGACCAATGTTGATCATATAGTGTTCTTTAGGTGATGCGTTGTTCACACTGCACTACTTGTTGTGTATGTGAACAATATGATTATCATGGGTGATGATGAGATTGAAATTGTTCAGCTGAAGACAATATTAGGCAAGGAATTTTAGGTAAATGACTTGGGACAGCTAAGGTATTTCCTTGGGATTTAGATAACTCTTAGTGCAAAGGGGATTGCTCTATCTGAACGAAAATATGTGTTAGATTAGTTGACAAAGATAGGTATGCTGGGGTGCAGGTCTACGGTTGCTTCCATTGATCAGAAGTCCAAGCTCAATGCTGAGGTAGGAGTGTCAATCGATAGAGAGAGGTACCAGAGGTTAGTGGCCCGCTTGATTTATGTTTTGTTATGAGTGTGGTGGCCCGCTAATCCATGATCCTATGGATGGTCACATGGATGTTGTGTATCAAATTCTAAGGTACTTGAAGAATGCACCAGGGAAGGAGTTGATCTTTTGGAAGAATGGACATTTGAACATCGAGGGATATTGCGATTCAAAGTGGGTTAGTTGCGCCGATGACAAGAGGTCCACGTCAGGGCATTGCATACTTGTAGGGGGTAATCTAGTCTCCTAGAAAAGCAAGAAGCAACGGAGACGAGGTTATAAGGAAAAACCGTTGGGAGGTGAGAGGATGTGATAACATCTCCTGTCCTACAAACCAGAGCAAGGGAGCCATCAACAACCACATCCGGGGGAAGATGACTATGTCAAGATGAGTGAATGTGGTCATGTCTTCAGTCATATTATTGGTTTCTTCTGAGACAATGGGCTATTTACCTTCAGTGGCATTACAAGCGCTACCTAAGGTAGATGGAGCATATGCAGCAACAACAGTAGAACCTCAAGAATCCGAAATGAGGGCCTCAATATCTTCTTGAGAATTTCTTTTATCAATGTTAGATGAAGAGGTAGTAGGAAATGAACATGTCGGTACAATAGCTTTATAGGTTATTTTGGTGCTACCATTTGAACATGATCCACACAAACTTTATCAAGAAGAGTACAACGGTTGCGCGTCGTGAAATAAATCCCAAATGACGTCCTCAACGGGAGGTCTTGGTGAGCCACTCGCCTGCTATCTTTAGCAATGTGAGTCCTTTAGTTAGCAAGGCGTGAGCTTTAGTATCTGCCCAATGTGGCCTTCTTCCACGTTCAAGGGTGATATCAGACTCTACCTTATGACTTCAACAAAAACAGACACGAGATAAAACTGTCGCTCTACTTCAGCGTTCACAAGATCTCTCATGAGACTTGATTGGGCGAGAGAGGGCGATGCGCGAGAGATCTGTTGAGGTGTGATATCATATTCAACTGGGGCAGGATCTCGTGTGAGACTTCTCTGAGCGAGAAAGGGTGGCACGCATGTGATCTGCAATGGCATGCAGATGCGAGAGCTTTGTCTAAAGAGGACTCGCACAATGATTCGTTGATAAATTAGAAGGAATGGAATAAATACTTATTGTATTGGAGAAATGGTAGAAGTGACATGTATTAAATATATGTAGAGAATAGATTTGGGTTATTTAAGCATGTAGAATGAAGTTTTAAAAATACATCAATTAGACTAGTTGATAGGGTTAGTGTCAAGGGATTAGATAGGAGAATTAGTAGACCCATGGTAACATTAATCCAAGTTGTTAAAGATGATTTGCGTAGTCTAGGCTGAGCACCTCGGGAAGCACTCAAGAGAAATGGATGGAAAATGAAAATTCATAAAGCCAGGCGCAAAATAGTTGGGATAGGGTTATTGATGATGATGCTATATTCCTTTGTCAATGAAGTAAGCTCCCTATTTTTACTAATGTAGTTCTGCAAATCTCATTGCATTTTATTTAAATCCCAGAAGTCAACCAATATTACCTACTACTTTTCTAATATTATATTTTTGCCATTTGTGATTACACGCATCTAATGCTACAATATCTTTTGTAGACCTGTGCCACCCACTCAGGTTGTTGTAGCAGTAAGTAACGCGTATGGTCGTGTTCGTAAGCCATTGGGCTTCAAGTGTATTGGATTGTTCTCCAACTTTCAAGAAGTTAATGTAGGGAGCCAATCAGACGACAGTGCTGATTGTTCTATCTGGCTGCCGATTCCCCCTCCAGGCTACACTGCTGTTGGGTGTGTAGCGCATGTAGGAAGCCAACCACCTTCCAATCATGTTATCCACTGCCTTCGATCCGACCTAGTAACATCTGCATCATATTCAGATTGCATATTTTATGTCCCGCCACAACCAAGGTACTTATTATGTACATTTAGCAGATTTATTTTAGTGATTATTTTAACCGATTACCCAACTTACAAGTTTTTTTTTCATGATAGGGCTATTTCTGGATTTAGTATCTGGCATGTTGATAATGTTCTAGGCTCTTTTTATGCACACTCATCAGTGGATTGCCCCCCAAAGATTGAAAGTGTTGATTTGCACCAAGTCCTTTTGCGTAACCCCAATTGGCATCTTTCTGTCAGAAAGACTTCTCCATCTGTTGGTTTTGATCAGCAAAGTCAGCAAAATTCCAACAGCGGTAATGCTTCTTCTGGATGGGATATTCTGAGAACCCTCTCAGGAGCAAGTTATTTTATATCTACTCCACATTTTGAACGGATTTGGTGGGACAAAGGCTCTGATTTTAGAAGGCCAATTTCAATATGGCGACCAATCTCACGTCCAGGTTTTGCTGCTCTTGGTGATTGCATAACTGAGGGGTTTGTATTGATCTGTTGTCACCTACTTTCTGTTTTGAACCTATTATTAACAATCAATTTACAATCTTTACCAGGTTCGAGCCACCAGCCCTTGGGCTAGTTTTTAAGTGTGATAACACGATGATTTCTTCAAAGCCTCATCAATTTACTAAAGTTGCTCATGCTTTTGGCAAAGGTCTTGAAGATGCCTTTTTCTGGTACCCAATTCCTCCTCCAGGATATGCTTCTTTGGGATGTGTTGTCACTAGAAAAGATGAAGCGCCTCCAAAGGAGTTATTTTGTTGTCCAAGGATTGATCTCATTAATCAAGCAAATATTTTTGAGGAACCGATTTCTAGGTCTTTCAGTTTCAAGGGTGCCAACTGCTGGAGCATCTGGAAAGTCGAAAATCAGGTTTAAGATACTCTTTATGAATACTATTGGAGAATAGAGGAAAGCTCTTAATTAATTAAAACAAAGGTGTTCCCCTATATATAGGAGACACATACAAGGAACATAAGAGAAAAAATAACATGCACACTGACATTTCCCCTCAAGTTGGGTTAGTAATGTTGTTCATACCCAACTTACCAATAATTTTACATAAGCATTTTCACTTAGACCCTTGTTGAGGACATCAGTGAGTTGCCCTTTAGAGGGAACAAACTGGGTACAAATAATTTCTTTCTCAATGTTCTCCTTAATAAAGTGTTTGTTAACTTCAATATATTTTGTTCGATTGTGTTGAACAAGATTATACGTGTTGTCAATAGTTGTGTTGCTTGAGAGGTCCCTCCTCTTGTTGTCACTAAATTGAGTGACAACTTGTTGCTTCTTGCTTCTCCATGTGACCAAGTTCCCATTAACCATAGTATAGTACCCAGAGGTCAAACGTATGTCATTTATGGACTCAAAATAATTTGCATCAGCGTACACTTCAATCTCTAACTTTGTGTTTGGGGTGTATAATATGCCCCTTTCTGGTGAACTCTGCAGATACCTCAAGATCCTATGGGCAGCATCAAGGTGTTTGGTCCTTGACTAAGGCATGAGCTGGCTAACTACACCAACAATATATGCAATGTCTGGTCGGGTGTGTGCGATTTGTAGATTAGACACCCCACTAGTCTCTAATATTCAGTATTATCTTGGATAGCTTCCCCCATTGTTCTTTCATAATTGGTGGTTTGCTTTGATAGGTGTATCAGTAGGTCTACACCCACTCATTATTCATTGTTCAAGTAGGTCAAGAGCATACTTTGTTTTGATAATGAAAATCCTATGTTTTGAACTTGTCACTTCGATATCCAAGGAATATTTTAGATTCATGAGGTTTTTAGTGTCAAATTCCTTTAGAAGTAAAACCTAATGTTAGGGACATATACACTTCCTCCTCCTAGTCACGATAGAGAAACACATTCTTCACATCCAATTGACTAATATCCTACCCTTTACAAACGGTGCGGGATAGTAAAACCCTAATTGATTTCATATTGACAATTGACACGAAGGTTTTCTAGTAGTCAATTTTAGGGGTTTGTGTTTACCCACTAGAATCTAGTTTTCCTCTTGCATCTTTCCACAATTTCATGTGAAGTATGCTTAATAGAGTACACTTGTTTGCACCAAACCATCGTCTTCCTTTCAGGAAGAGGAACAAGATCTAGAGTATTTTTCAATTATTGTCGTCTCTTCAATCATCGTTTGTTTTCTTTCATGATGACCAAGTACATCTTGCCGGGATGAGGAAATAGAAACTGAGGCTAGAGAGGACTCTAAAGCTTTATGTGAGGCAGTGAAGGAGCCATATAAAACGTAATGAGATAAAGGATGTTAGGTACACGATCTAATACTTCTTTTGAGAGCAATAGGAAGATTGGCGGACTCTGAAGGAACTTTCGGTAATGGTACAGTAGTTGTGGGTTGGGCATGTGTGTTTATCTCTCTTGTGTAGGCTTACAATTGTTTCTGTTTTGCAAAGGCAATTTGATTAGTCTCCTCCCTGGCTTAAAATTTCAGTGGGAGGGAAGGTAAAAGTAGGAGGCCTATAAGTCGGAGGGATAGTTGGGGAAGTGAATGAGAGCTTGTTGGGAATTTCCTCTGATTTGATGGAAGAATGCACGGGTAAAGACAACTCATTAAATTAGAAAATGCTAGAGGCAGAGCCTAAGAAGGCAAAGCCAAGAGGAAAGGTGAGAAAGTTGTTAGCAATCAACAATCGCTGACTGGGGATTGCTGAACAGAGGTCTAGTGCTCATAGAACCAGCACCCAGCCACTCAACACTAAGCAAGGATGCAGCAGCGACTGAAGACTAGATCTACGCTCAGCGACTAGAGACACAACGTTCAGCGACTGAAGTTTGAAACGCGGCTTAGCGATTAGCGATGTCGATGACCGTTGATGAACAAAGTCGTCGCAAAATTAGAAATAGCATGTTCCATGACAACAATCATTTAAGAACTTGTTATAGAAAGAAGTAAAGATAAAAAAAGGAGATCTCTATATATACTTCAAGGATGTCAAGAAGAAGACGAACATTTATGGTGACACGGAAGATTAAAGAGGGCAACCGAAGCTCTTACTTTCCCTTTCTCTGTGTCTCTCTCTCTCTAATGTAATTAATCCCCTCTTTTTTCTAGGGTACAGAAATTACCATTCTCTCTAGGTGATAAATCAGCTTGATGTAAAGCATTCACGGTTTAAAGGGTTTTTTATCGCTCCCTTCAAAAGAGATTGATGTGGTTGGATCACCCGAAGCAAGATCTATCATGGTGTAGTGGTTGGATCACCCGAACTAAGATCCACTGAGTTTTGTCACCTCAAGAGGAAAAGGCCGACCTTGGGTTGCAGACTCCAGGTGGAAAAGACTCCTTGTCTTGTTCGTGAGCAGTGTTGCGGCAGTCCTCCTCGGGCTTCTTATAGTCTCCTTCCTCTCTGATCCGTGGGGTCCACTTCTCCCAGCTGTTCTCACTCAATCCGCTGCGGGCTCCTCTTATCTGTTGCGGGCTCTACGTGTCCGCTATAGGCTCCTCTTGTCCGCACTCTCTTCTGCCTCGCAGTCTCGTGATTTATTCGACCGCGGACTACTCCTAACCGTTGTGGGCTCTCCTCTCTACGGTCCGCTGACTTTGCCCCCCTTGCGGACAACTCCTGTCCGTCGCGGTCTCTCTTCACTCGCGCCATTCGGCCTTCCTATTCTACTCGTCGCGGACTTCTCCAGTTTGCCGCGATCAGCTTCTCCTCACTTCTTGTCGCTTGCGTGTTGCTACTCGCGACTTCTTCTCGCGGCTTATCCTACCTGATTCCTTCTCTTTCCGCTCGTCAGTATTCAACTTGCGGACTCTTCTTCCATCCGCTAGAGTTATTCTACTCGCGGTTTCCCCTCCCTGCCCGCTCGCTTTCTTCTTGCGGCCTCCTTTGCTCTGACCGTTGCTGTGCTCACCCAGACCGTGCAGACTATCTTCTTTCCGCATTTTGGTCGTGGTCTGTCTGATCGTTGGTGTCCGGTGTGACCATGCGGACTGTTGCTTTCCCGCATTCAGGTCGCGGTCTTCTCCTTCCCTCCCTGTCGTGCGATCTCCGGCTCTTATCGCTGTGGTCTCCTTCTCCAGCTGCTTCTATGGGCTCGTCTGTCGTCTCCACTGGCCCGGCGGCTAGTCCGCCTACAAACCGCCCAGTTTTTCCTGCAGACCGCCCGGCTTGTCCTGCAGACCGCCCGGTTTGTTCTGCTGAAGTCCGGGATGAGCTGCGGATAACTACTATTTCTCTCTCTGGGAAGAAAAACTTCATCCCTTGGGTGCATTCGGTTAGACGGGTTCTTCAGGCCAAGGGCCTCTTGCCTCACCTTACTCAGGCACCTCCTTCTCCTCCTACCGATGATTGGCTCCGCAATGATGGCCGCGTTCAGACGTGGCTCCTTAATTCCTTGGATGGTGAACCTTATCAGATGGCTATGTACCACGACACCGTCAAGGCTATGTGGGATGAGTTGCATTCCTTATACTCAGGCCGCGACAGCCTTCAGCATCTCTACGACATCCTCACTGATCTTCTCGCTCTCGACACTGGCGGGGCTTCGGATATGACCTCCTTTGTCGCTCGAGTCAAAACCCTTGCTGAGGCCTGGATCCAGCATCAGCCGTCCACCAATGATCATGCTGCTCAGCGCGCTCAGAAGGAAGTCGTCTGCATTGCCATCATGATGTCCCTTCTTCCGTCTCACCTTCAGAGCATTCGAACTCAGGTCCTTGCTTCTCTCACAACTCCGTCTTTCTCTGATGTTTTCTCCATGCTTCTCCGTATGTCACCTCCTCCGGATACTTCTACTCCTCCCCCGGCCCTTCTTCAGCAGGCCCCTTCGCTCCTACCGTCCCCTCCTAGCTCTGCTCGAGGCGGACGTTCGGGCTCTCGGGGCCGTGGGCGTGGTGGCCGGGGTCGGCCGAAGTGTTCCTACTGCGGGAAAGACAGCCACCTTGAGGCGACCTGCTACCGGAAAATTGGTTATCCTCGTCCGACGGCATCCGTCTTCAACTCCAGCACCTCCAGGGGCTGCTCAACCCGCCCTCTGCCTCCATGTCCTCTGTCTCCAACATTACTTTGCGACGGCCTTCCCAGTACTCGGATTCTCCTTATCTGAAGTCTATCACTGTGGACAATAGGGCGACGGTTCCTGTCTCCAGCTCGGCGGATCTTTCTCTCAACCCGTCGATCTCCCTTCTCTCGGCTCTTCATGTTCCGAGCTCCCCGTTCAATTTACTCTCTGTTGGACGTCTTACTAGTGATCTTGATTGTTCTGTCATATTTACATCTTCTTTTGTTATACAGGATCGGCGGACGCAGAATACCATTGGTAAAGGCATGCTGCGGAACGGGCTCTACCTTCTCGACGACTCTCCCACCATTCTCTCTTCTGTCTCTTCCACTAAGTGGCATCGACGTCTTGGGCATGCCCCTCTGCCGGTCCTCCAGCAGGCTCTTCCTGATCTCTCCCTTCATCTGTTTCAGTGTGAGTCATCTATCTTCGGCAAGCAGCCGCGTTCTTCTTTTCCTGCGCATTGTACTCGGAGCGCTGCTCCATTTGATTTAGTTCATTCTGATGTATGGGGCCCTTTTAAGATTACAAGTATTTCTGGTTTTCATTACTTTCGCACATTTATTGATGATTACTCTCGCACTACATGGCTATACTTACTTCGAGATCGTTCTGAGCTTCCCCGTGTCTTTCGGTCTTTTATCCTTGAGACCCGTACACAATTCCACACCACCCTCAAAATATTGTGCACCGATAATGCTCGTGAATACACCGGTCACGAATTTACCGATTTGTGCTCTGAATTCGGGATTATTCATCAAACATCTTGTGTCTACACACCCCAGCAAAATTGTGTTGCCGAAAGGAAGAACCGACACTTACTCGATGTCGCCCGCTCCCTCATGCTTCAAATGCATGTTCCCAAGACCTACTGGAACTTTGCGGTCTCCACTGCATGCTTTCTCATCAACCGTCTCTCTTCTTCCGTCCTCCACTATGCTACTCCGTTCAGCCTCCTGTTTCCCTCCACTCCGGCTTTTCCACTCCCGCCTCGTGTCTTTGGCAGCACCTGCTACGTCCACCGTCTGGGGCCTTCCTCGAATAAGTTAGATCCCCGGGCGGCTAAACACATCTTTGTCGGCTATTCGCGCACCCAGAAAGGCTATGTATGTTATTCTCCGGCTACTCGAAAGATCTCGGTCTCTGCTGACGTTATCTTCCGGGAAGATCAACCGTTTTTCTCTGCTTCTTTACCCGCTCATCTACCACCAGCTCCTCTCCCGCCATCCATCCCACGCCCGGTTATCCCCGTTACTACGCCACCATCACAGGTTCCACCTACACCGGCTCCTGCTCCCTCCAAACCACCCGTTATCCGTGTCTACACTCTTCGCCCTCCCGGTTCCGTTGCCCCTCTGCAGTCGGCCTCAACCATGGATACTCCGCGTCCTGCTGATCAGGTACCGCCCTCCACTGCTCATCCTCTGGCCAACTACGTCTCCCTCCATCGCCTCTCTCCCCTCCTGCACACATTTGCTACTTCTCTTTCTTCGGTCTCTGTTGCTAACTCTGTGCAGGAGGAGCTTCAACATCCGGGCTGGCGGGCAGCCATGGAGGAAGAAATGTCTGCTCTCTAGGCTAACCATACATGGACTGTAGCACCCCTTCCTCCGGGTCAGAAACCGGTTGGGTGTGAGTGGGTTTTTGTCATCAAACATGCTGCTGATGGGACAATTGACCGTTTGAAGGCTCGTCTCGTAGCTCGTGATTTCACCCAGCAACAGGGGTTCGACTATGAGGAAACTTTCTCTCCGGTGGCCAAGCTCAATACCGTTCGCGTCCTCATCTCTATCGCTGTCCATCGCCAGTGGCCCCTATTTCAACTGGATATCAAGAATGCTTTCTTAAATGGGGATCTCCAGAAGACAGTGTATATGCAGCAACCACCCGGGTTTGAGACCACGGGGGAGTCTCGGGTCTTCCTTCTTTTGAAGGCTTTGTATGGTCTCAAGTTTCCTCAAAAGATAGTAAGTGTAAGAAGTTGGAGTGAAACCTCTTCTGAAGGTATCTCCTCTGTAATTGAAGGAGAACCAGATGTCCATTGATTGGCATCTTTTGAGGAAGAATGTTACACTTCTCTAAATGAAGAGGAAAGTCATTCTAGATCCAAGGAATGCAACACACCTCAAGTGGAGGATGATGAATGTAATAATTCTGAAGAAGAAAAAGAACAATGTTGCAGTTCTTAGCAAGATTTAGAAATCTCAAACTCTCATGAGGTAATAGATTTTAGATCTTTTGATTTCTCTGATCCCAACGTTAGGAACATTTTTTGAAAATTTTTGTTTAGATAACCTTACGTATGAAAGGAGAATAATGTCTCTTCTAAAAATCAACATCTCTCCCAATGCAATTTTAAATTGCATGAGAAGCTTGCATCTCGCGCTTCAACAGAAGTCATTGATTGTAACTCCTAGAAAGATAAGAAGATTCTTGAAGAAAAACTAAGAAAATCTCTTTAGAAAACAAGAGACTAATAACAGAAGTTTCAAAGGCTCGGGAAGAGCTTTGATTGCATCAATGGTATGAGTGGCAACCTAAAATCCATGACTGAAAATCTTAATGTAAGATTTCAAATTTGGGGACTAGGTGTAGACCCCTTCATGGATGCAACTCAAGGGTCTCTTCCCTTGAGAAAAGATCCTCCCACCTTTGTATATGGAGGAACAGAGAATGAGAAGAGCAACGTCTGCTGCTCTAAATCCTCTCAGGAATAGAAAGGTTCCTCTAAACCTATGAGAAAGAAGAAAAGCATGCTCATCATTCTTCTCGTTCTCTTACCAACAATGTTTCTCATCATTCATATCGATTCTATTTTTAGGAGATACAAATGGCAGTATAGATGATTAATGAGTTGAATAGAGTAAGCTGATCAAGAAGATGAACTGATGTTTGATGTTGATTATTTAAAATGAATGTGGTTGCGTAGGCATGCGCTTGCGCCTTGTGCTTAGATTCCAAGACCCCTTTGCGCCTTAGTTCGCCTTGAGCCTTTAATAACCAAGTGTATACCTAAATGTGCATAGGATGATGAGGAGATAAGCAAAGACTCTGTACAAAGACCTTTCCTAGGTATCATAGAGTTTGTTTCTCCTCAATATTGTCGGAGAAATATGTAGATTGAGGAGGGAGAGGAGCATTTCTTCCCTGGGATTTTTCACTATCACTGCCACCCCGCGAGGTCCGGCTACCCCTCTGTTGTCGAAGCCCTTGTAGTTTGAAGCAAGTCTCACGAGTGTGTCTTATTTTTCCACAGTGATCATAGAGCAGGTGATCTTTGTTAGACAGCTTGGATCACTACGGCTGTCAGAGTCACGGTGAGTAATAGAAAGAGCAAATACATCTGTGATACGAAGCAGAGACGCGGACTTGCAGCGGAGGACGAGTTTTTGGCCCGTTCGGGGCCGATTGGCGACTTACCATACTATGTTATTAAAGGCACGCTTCAGGCGCCAAGCTCACCAGGCTCAAAGGTTTGTGTCTTTTTTGCGCCTTTGGACATTAAAGAAGCGCCTGGGTGTGATTTTTGTTGTAAACTTTTTTTCAAAATAATAGAAAAAAATAATTCAAGAACTCAATCATTTTTATATGATTTAGCGTTTTTGAAATATAATCGATTGTTGAGACTTAGATATGATCCAAGCGACCATATTATTTTTATTTTTTAAGAGATAGAAATGATAGAAATGAATGATTAATGAGTAGAATATATGAAGAATCTATTCAAGAAGATAAACTGATCTTTGATGTTGATTATTTAAAATGAATGTGGTTGCGTATTGCCTTCTTCGGGCGCACGCCAACGCCTTAATCCTTGCGTCTAGGCTCCAAGAATCCTTTGCGCTTTGGTGTGACTTGCACCTTTAATAACTAAGTGACCATATATAGCATGCATGGATCTGAGATCTGAGTCCGCGGATGCGTCTGGATTCGCTTTGCGAATTGATTTTGTTAGAAAAGTCTTAGTAAGGGTCCATCTAAGGGCCCATTTTTCTCTCTTTGTATTTGTCCCACATCTTGGATTGAGATTTCTCTTCTTCCTCTCTTCTTCTATAAATGTATTCATACTTGTAATTGATTATAAAAGAAGTATATACAAGGTTTGAGGCCTCTCTTTACATGGTATCAGAGCCACCGGTCTCCTCCTTGGCTGTTCGGTCTTCTGTTCGCGGCTACTCGCGGTCTCATCTTTCCTAACCGTCCGAGCTCGGTTAGCCGGTCTGTCCGTCTGCAAACCGCCTGGTCTCCCGGCTGATCGCGCGGCTTGTCCCTTCTCCTGCTTAACCGCAGTATCGAGCGGCTTGTCTTTCTCTAGCCGTTGTCCCCTTATCTCTGCTTCTCTTGTGGCCTCCTCCTCCTCCACCCTCTCTTTTATAAACCTTTCTCACATGTGGGGTCCACCTTCTCTTGCTGACCGCCCGATCTCCCTTGCTATCCGCGCGGCCTCTCTACCTTGCTATCCGCGCGGCCTCTCTCCCTTGCTATCCGCGCGGCCTATCCCTTCCCGCTTGTCGCGACCTCTCTCGAGTCGCTGCAGTTTCTTCCTCTTTTTCTCTTTCTCGCTTCAGTCCGCATCTAGGTCGTGGCATCTCTCCTTGCCGTTGGTGGACTTACCTTGACCGTGCGGATTTCTCCCCTAACCGCTTTCCGCTAGTCGATGCGACCTGTCTTGTCGCTCGCGACCTCTCCTCTTCTCTTAACCGCATCCTGGTCGCGACTTTCCTTATCGTTGGTAGATTTACCTTGACTGTGCCGACTTCTCCTCTAACCGCTTCCTGCTAGTCGCTGCGACCTGTCTTATCGCTCGCGGCCTCTCCACTTCTCTTAGCCTCATCCTGGTCACGACTTTCCTTGTCACTGGTGTGTCCGTCGTGACCGTGCGACTTCTCCCTCTGTCGACTTCTCTACCAAGCCGTCTGACCTTCTTTGCCACGCCGCCCGGCTTCTCCTGCTAGCCGCCCGGACCAAACCTTGCTGACTGCCCGGCCTCTCCTGCTAGCCGCCCAGTTTCCCTTGCTAGAAGCCCGGCCTCCTCTGTTAGCCGCATGGCTTCTGATGCATCCACTGCTACTTCTGCTCCGCCAGCCCGTGCGGCTACTACGACTTTCGAACTCCGTGATGAGATACAGATTACTACCATCTCTCTGACTGAGAAACGAATTTCGTCGAATGGGTTCACTCTGTTCGTCGTGTACTGCATACGAAGGGTCTTCTCCACCACTTGACTCGTGCTACCCCCGCTGCTCCCTCCGATGACTGGCTTCACGATGATGGTTGGGTCCAGTCTTGGCTCCTCAACTCTCCTCAACTCTATGGACACCGAGCCCTACAGGATGGTCATGTATCATGACACGGCCAAGGCCATGTGGGAGGAGCTCCACTCCTTTTACTCTGGGCACAACAGTCTTCAGCACTTATATGATATTCTCTCTGATCTTCAGAACCTTGCTCCTGGTGCTCCCGGCGATATGATCTCTTTTGTTGCCCAGGCAAAGACACTGGTCGAGGCTTGGATTCAACTTCAGCCTCCCATTACGGATCTAGCTACTCAACGGGCCCAGAAAGAGGTTGTCACCATCGCGATGATGATGTCCCGTGTTCCGCCCCACCTGCATAGTGTTCGGGCCCAGATCCTTTCTTCCACGATGACTCCTTCACTGTCTGATGTCTGCTCCATGCTGCTTCGGGTTACGCCTCCTACTGAGGCTCCTTCCGGCTTTGCACCGGCTCTTCTTCAACAGCCTCTCCTTCCGGCCCTCCTCCTGCTCGTGGATCTTTTACTCGAGGGGGCCGACCTCCGTCTCGGGGACGCGGACGTGGTGGTCGTTCCTCTATGAAATGCACATATTGTGGTCGGGGTGGCCATCTTGAGGCTACCTGTTACAGCATGCATGGGTTCCCTCCCCACCTCGCTGCTACCTCCTCTGCTGCTCCTGCTCCCACTGGGGCATCTGCCCAGGATCCGGCGTCCACTACCCGCCAAGATATCGATGAGCTCCGCACCCAACTCCACCAGCTACAAGGTGCCCTCGACCGCTCCTCCGGCTCGGTTGCGTCTTTTTCTGCGGAAGGTATAACCTATCTCTCTTCGAACCCCCACTTGATCGTTGATTCTGGCGCTACTCACCATATTACCTCCCAAAAGCCCTCCCAGTATCTCCAGACGGCTCATCCTCCGTGTATCACTGTGGCCAATGGTGACACCCTACCGGTCTCTGGCGCCGCTGCTCTCCAGCTTACCCCGGCCCTTTCTCTTTCCTTGGTTCTTCACGTTCTGGGATCTCCTTTCAATTTACTTTATGTTAGTCGCCTGACGCACGACCTTGATTGTTGCGTAACTTTTTCTCCCTCTTCCTTTTTTATGCAGGATCGTCGCACTCGGAGTATCATTGGTAGGGGGCAGCTGTTGAATGGGCTCTACAACTTGGATATCCCATCCACTCTTCTCTCTGCCGTCTCCATTGTTGATTGGTATCGCCGCCTTGGGCATGTTCCTCTTCTGATTCTCAAGAGGGCTCTTCCTGATGTTCCTTTACGGGAGTTCTCTTGTGAATCTTATATCTACGGCAAACAGCATCGTTCTACCGCCCCCCTGCATGTACCAGGAGTAGTACTCCTTTATCTTTAGTTCATTCTGATGTATGGGGCCCTTATAAAGTCTCTAGTATCTTTGGCTTTCGCTATTTTGTAACATTTATTGATGATTACTCGCGTACTACATGGCTATATTTAATGCATAATCGTACTGAACTTACATCTGTGTTTCGTGCTTTTTTAACTGAGATGCGTACGCAGTTTGCCACCCCTCTCAAAATCATCTGCACTGATAATGCTCGCGAGTATACGGGGCGCACCTTCTCCAATCTCTGTACTGAACTTGGCGTCATCCATCAAACTTCGTGTGTGTATACCCCTCAGCAAAACGGGGTGGTCGAACGGAAGAATCGTCATTTCCTCGATGTTGCTCGGTCCCTCATGTTTCAAATGAAGGTTCCGATCGAAAATTGAAATTTTGCCGTCTCCACAGCCTGTCATCTCATCAACCGCCTACCTTCTTCTGTCCTTGACTTTGTCATTCCTATCCAACTCCTCTATCCGACTACTAACCCGACCTCTCTCACCCCGCGGGTCTTTGGGTGTGTTTGTTATGTTCATCTTCTTGGCCCTCCCTCCGACAAACTTGCTCCTCGGGCGACCAAATATATGTTTGTTGGCTACTCCCGTACTCAAAAGGGGTATGTGTGTTACTCTCCTTCGGATGGCAAGTTGGTCGTCTCTGCGGAGGGCACCTTCTGCGAAGACCAGCCCTTCCACTTACCTACCCCCCCCCCCGTCTTCCTCTCCTTCTCTTCCCCGGCCTGCCGTATCTATTACGCCCTCTTTTCTGCCATCTCCTTCCTCCTCTATCCCTTCCCCCCTATGGTTCTTTCGCGCGTTATCCGTGTATATACTCGTCGCGGCTCCAAGGATGGTTCCCTGCCCCAGCTCCCTGCTCCCAGTGACACCCCGGCAACGGCGGATCCGGCTCCTGCTTCTACGGCCCATCCCCTGGCCAACTACATTTCTCTCCATCGGCTCACTCCACCTCTCTACGCCTTTGCCACTTCTCTTTCCTCTATTTCTTTTCCTAACATTGTGCAGGAGGCGCTTCAACATCCGGGTTGGCGGGCGACCATGGACGATGAAATGTGGGCTCTCTGGGCCAACAGGACCTGGGATCTGGTTCCTCTTCCTGCAGGATACCCCTGTATTAGCTGCAAGTGGGTCTTTATTATTAAACATGCGGCGGATGGCGACATTGAGCGTCTAAAGGCCCGCCTCGTGGCCCGGGGTTTTACTCAGCAACATGACCTTGATTATAAGGAAACCTTCTCACCGGTTGTCAAGTTGAATACGGTCTGCGTTCTTCTGTCCTTGGCTGTTCATCGTCATTGGCCTCTTTATCAGCTTGATATTAAGAACGCCTTCCGCAATGGCGATCTGCAGGAGACTGTTTATATGCACCAAACTCTCGGGTTTGAGACCACGGGGGAGTCTCGGGTTTGTCATCTTCGGAAATCTATTTATGATCTCAAACAGTCCCCGCGCGCTTGGTTTGAAAAATTCAGCAAGGTAGTCTATGATATTGGCTTCATTCGGAGCTCGGCTGATTTCTCTCTCTTCACCCAACACCGGTCAATCGGAACTGTGATCCTTCTTGTCTATGTTGATGATATCCCCATTACTGACGACGATACTACAGGGATATAACATACCAAGCAACAGTTGAAGTCCGCCTTTCAAACCAAAGATCTTGGCAACCTTCGGTATTTTCTTGGGCTTGAGGTTGCACGACGCCCTGATGGTCTTGTGTTATCCCAAAGGAAGTATTGTATGGACCTCCTTCATGATGCCGGTTATTCTGAATGCAAACCTACGGATACTCCTATGGAAGAAGCCATTACGAGAAGAAAACGGCGTCGGAAGAAGCAGAAACTCACTGCAGGATCATTCCGGCGCCAGAAGAAGAAAAAGGAAGACCTCGCTCCCTTTTTCAATACTATTGCAATACAAGGAGACCTCTATATATAGAGGTGTTACAATTAATACAATTAATAAAACATAAATAGAAATTATATAATCTAACACACTCCCCCTCAAGTTGGGCAAGTGATGTTGATCATGCCCAACTTGTCCACAATCTTGCTAAATGTGTTCCCACTTAATCCTTTCGTGAGAATATCTGCTAGCTGCCTGTTGGAGGGCACGAAGGGAGTACACACAATCCCTCGCTCAATATTCTCCTTGATGAAGTGTCGATCCACCTCGATGTTTTTCGTTCGGTCATGTTGCACGGGATTGTGAGCGATACTGATGGCCGACTTGTTGTCACAGTACAGAAGGATGGGTCCTTCTTCTTCGAAACCAAGATCACGCATTAAAGCACGAAGCCATAAGCCTTCACAGACCCCTTGAGCCATAGCTCTGAACTCGGCCTCAGCACTAGAGCGTGCCACAACTTGCTGCTTCTTGCTCCTCCAAGTAACAAGATTGCCTCCAACAAGAGAACAATATCCCGAAGTTGAACGTCTATCATCAACAGACCCTGCCCAATCAGCATCAGTGTAAACTTCAACCTTTAGGCCGGTGTTTGGGGCAAACAGAATACCCCTTCCTGGTGAAGACTTGAGATACCGTAAAATTCTGTGAGCAGCATCCACGTGTCGGGTCTTGGGAGCATGCATGTACTGGCTCACAACACTCACAGCATAGGAAATGTCTGGGCGAGTATGGGACAGGTATATCAACCTCCCTACTAATCTTTGGAACCCTGAGACATCTTCGATGTCCACACCATCATCCCGTGATAGACGGTGATTTGCTTCAATTGGAGTGTCGGCCGGTCTGCATCCACTCATTCCCATCTTCTCAAGGAGATCTAACGTATACTTTTGTTGAGAGATGAAGATCCCCCGCTTAGATCTGGCAACTTCTATTCCCAAGAAATATCTGAGTTTTCCCAGATCCTTGACCTCAAACTCTCCAGCTAGCTTTTGTTTCAAGCTCTGAATTTCTTCCATATCATTACCAGTTATGACAATATCATCAACATACACAATGAGAGCAGTAAGTTTTCCAAATCTACGTTTAATGAATAATGTGTGGTCAGCATTGCTCTGATAGTACCCAAATGACATCATGGCCTTGTGGAACCGGCCAAACCAAGCTCTTGGGGACTGCTTCAACCCATAGAGAGCCTTCAATAGTCTGCACACTTTTCCAATAGAACCAACGGGCGCAAGACCCGGGGGAATCGACATATAGACCTCCTCCTCCAAGTCACCGTGGAGGAAGGCATTCTTCACATCCAGCTGAAATAGGTCCCAATGTTTGCAAGCAGCAACGGAAAGTAAGACCCTGATAGTATTCATTTTGGCCACCGGGGCGAACGTCTCCTGATAATCAATGCCGTGGGTTTGAGTATAACCTCTTGCAACCAATCTCGCCTTACATCTTTCAATAATTCTTTGTGGGTTCTGTTTCACCGAGAACACCCATTTGCACCCAACAAGTTTCTTGCCATTGGGAAGAGGAACCAAGTCCCATATATGATTTTTTTCCAGAGCCTTCATTTCCTCCATCATCGCCTCACGCCACACAGGGATTGCCAGAGCCTGTTGCCAAGATGCAGGAATAGAGGCAGTGGAGAGGGAAGACACAAAGGACTTGTAGGGGGTAGAAAGCGCAGCATAAGATACAAAATTCGATAAGGGATGGTGAGTACAAGACCTGGTACCTTTTCGAAGAGCAATCGGAAGATCCGAAGGCCCTGAGTCAGGATCCACTGACTGTTCCGGTAGCAGAGTGGGGTCTTGTGAGCTTGGCCGCATGACACGCCGGGTATATACCTGCAGGATTGGGGGTGGTGAAGGTATGGAGGAAGATGAAAGTAGAGGAGAGGGGCTCTCCTCCACTGGTATTTGAGGACTCACTTCCACAGGTAGAGTCTCCCCCTGAAGTGAGGGATATGGAGGAGGAACGGGGAGAGAAACACCCGAAGACGGGGAATCACCAGGAGACGGAGAGTCAGTGAGAGGATAGTAGGACTCGGATTCACGGAAAGTGACATCCATACTAACAAATACTTTCTTGGTAGGAGGATGAAAACACTTGTACCCTTTTTGTGTAGGAGAGTAACCGATAAAGACACACCTGAGAGCACGAGGATCCAGTTTAGAGGGGCGGGGTTGGTGGATGTGAACAAAGCAAACACAACCAAACACTTTAGGAGGAAGCTGAGTAGGGAGCACCCGGAGGGTATGAAGAGGGGTGGAATGCCCAAGGACACGCGTTGGCATTCGATTGATAAGGTATGCCGCAGTCATGACAGCATCTCCCCAATAAAATTTTGGAAGATGCATGGTGGACAACAGACAGCGAGCGACCTCCAGGAGGTGGCGATTCTTCCGCTCAGCCACCCCATTTTGGGCTGGAGAGTAAGCACACGTAGTCTGGTGAAGGATGCCGTGATCAGCAAGATAGGTTTCAAATTGCGAATCAATGTATTCGCGCCCATTGTCACTCCGAAGAACTTTTATTTTAGATTGAAATTGACAAGAAACCATGCTATGAAAGCGCTGAAAAACAGAGAATACATCACTTTTACGATGTAGTAAGTACAGCCAGGTAGTACGAGAGAAACAATCAATAAAGGTAACAAACCATACACCCAGAAATAGAAGGAACACGACAAGGACCCCATATATCACTATGAATAACAGCAAATGGAATAGAACTAGGTAGCGAAGCATGCTTAAATGAAGTACGATGATGTTTGTTTAGACTACAGACATCACAGACAAAAGTGTCAAAAACAGCATTAGACATAGCAGGAAATAGTAATTTCATAATAGAGATAGGAGGGTGGCCCAGGCGACAATGCCAGGGGTACAGCGGATGGGTAGTGCTGGAATGAAGAGCCATGGTGGGAGAAGCAGTGCCAGGATCAAGAACATAGAGACCGTCCACCATACTACCAGAGCCAATCACCTTCCCCGTCGTCAGGTCCTGAAAGACACAAGAGGAGGGAAGAAATGTCACAGAGCAATGCATGGAGTTAGTTAAATGACTAATTGAAAGAAGGTTACAAGTAAAGGTGGGTACATGAAGAACCGAGGACAGGGTGAGAGAGGAGTATGGAATGGTACCCTTGCCAGCAATAGGGGCAAGAGAACCATCGGCAATACTCACCTTATCACGCCCAGACAGAGGGGTATAGGAAACAAAACCTGTGGATGACCCGGTCATATGATCCGTAGCCCCAGAGTCAATGACCCATTGAGTAGAGGACGAAGAAACAGCTGAGTGGGCACCTGGCAGTCCTGTATGAGCGTAAGAGGACGATGGCTCAGTAGACATTCCCTGCATCATGCGTCGGAGAGCCAACATTTCATCCGCAGTAAAGCCACCCGGGGTAGCAGCAGCATCAGTACCAAAGTATCCAGAAGAGGTGTCTGTAGGAGCATCAACAAGATGGGCTGCACGGGGCAGAGCAGCATTGCGACCTGAGAAGCGTCCAGAACCACGGCCTCCACGAGGTGGAGCACCCCCTCTTAGAGTAGGAAATCCATGTAGCTTGAAGCAGGTGTCCCGAGTATGGCGACCCTTGCCACAATAGTCACACAGAAGATGATCCTTATCTGAACCCTTCAACTTGAAGTCCCGGGATGGCCTAGTACCAAGAAGAGAGGGGGTGGTAGCAGCCAAAGCAGAGCCCTCCGGCACAGAGTCAGGGAGAAGTGTCTGTCGACGATCAAACTCTTGTTGAACAATGCTGTAGACCTCAGGAAGAGAAGGTATCTGTGGTCGGCCAAGGATCTGAACGCTGATCTGGTCAAAGTCACGATGTAATCCATGAAGGAATTCAAATATGCGATTACGGTCATCCCGGGCTCGAACCATTGCCTCATCGATGGGGCTTACAAAGACAAGAGAATCAAAATGATCATACTCTTGATAAAGTTGCGTGAACTCCAAATAGTACACAGAAGGAGAACGGTCACCCTGCCGAAGTAAGCTGATCTTACGGCGCAACTGGAAGATCTGGGCAGTATTGCCCCGACGAGAGTAAGTAGCCTCAGCACGACGCCAAATGTCAGTGGCATTATCGAGGAAGAGATAGTTGCGGGCAATGGACTCCTGCATAGAGTTGATAAGCCAAGACATAACCAAGGAATTCTCGGACTCCCACTGCTGCCATTCGGGGGAATTCCTCTCCGGTTCCTTTATTTGGCCCGTGACATAGCCATAGAGGCGCCGACTTTTGAGAGCAAGGATGATAGACCGTGACCACGAGAGGTAATTGCCGTCATCAAGACGGATGGTAGTGATTTGAGAGGTAGTATGTTCGGTGGTTCCACGATAGGTAATAGCCGGAGTAGAGACACCGGAAGGAGCCGGAGTGGCTCCGGTGGAGAGTGAGGGAGAATCAGCGCCATTAGTCTCCATACCTAAGGAATAGAAATCCAGAGGGAGAGGAAAAAAAATCCGGAGGAGAAATCCGGAGAGGGAAGCAGCCCAAGGATTAGGGCATCAAGAGATGGACGGAAAAAAGGAGAGGATTCATCCACAAAGAAGCCATTACGAGAAGAAAACGGCGTCGGAAGAAGCAGAAACTCACTGCAGGATCATTCCGGCGCCAGAAGAAGAAAAAGGAAGACCGGTCGGGAACGAGAGGGGCGCGACGGAGACGCGGCTTGCAGAGCGACGGGCGACGGAGGAGCGAGAGGGGTGCGACGGGCGACGGAGGAGCGGCAGCGGCTTGCGGAGCGGGCGCGGGAGGCGCGACTGGCGACGGATCGAGGCGAGGACGACTTGCGACGGAAGAGCGGCGAGCGGCTGCGGGAGCGAATTAGGGCACGGGTCCCTCTGATACCATGTTGTCGAGAGAAAAAGGATTGATACTATTGCAATACAAGGAGACCTCTATATATAGAGGTGTTACAATTAATACAATTAATAAAACATAAATAGAAATTATATAATCTAACAGACGCTAATCACAAGCTCTCGGCCCACAGCTATGACTCCGATAAGCTGCTTACGAATCCGGAATACTGTAGACGCTTGGTTGGTAAACTGATCTATCTTACGGTTACTCGACCAGACATCTTCTTTTGTCGTGGGAGTCGTAAGTCCTTTTATGCATGCTCCTCGGACATCTCATCTTCAAGCTGTTGTGCGCATTCTTCGATATCTCAAGAACGCTCCAGGACAAGGGCTTGTGTACAAGTCATCCACATCTTTATCTCTTGTTGCATACTCTGACGCTGATTATGCAGGATCCATTGATGATAGGCGTTCTGCAACTGGTTTCTGCACCTACTTCGGTGGACATCTCATAACCTGGCGTAGCAAGAAACAGACTGTGGTTGCGCGCTCTTCTGTTGAAGCTGAGTACCGGGTCATGGCTGCTGTTGTTTCCGAGTTAACTTGGCTTGAGAGCCTTCTAGGAGACTTGGGTGTTCGTCTCTCATCACCGACGACCCTATTTTGTGATAGTCAAGCAGCAATACATATTGCCAAGAACCCATTCTTTCACGAACGCACAAAGCATATTGAAATTGACTGCCACTTTATTCGGGAAAGAGTACAGTCAAAGAAGATAGATTTGGAGCATGTTCCTGCTACAAACCAAGTTGCTGACATCCTAACTAAAGCTCTCTCCCGGCCGCTATACTACCAGTTTTTATCCAAACTTGGTTCCTACGACTTGTACGCTCCAGCTTGCGGGGGAGTGTTAGAAAAGCCTTAGTAAGGGCCCATCTAAGTGCCCATTTTTCTCTCTTTGTATTTGTCCCACATCTTGGATTGGGATTTCTCTTCTTCCTCTCTTCTTATATAAATGTATTCATAGTTGTAATTGATTATAAAAGAAGTATATACAAGGTTTGAGGCCTCTCTTTACAGATTTCATATGTTACTTTGTTTTTTTTTTCATTTTATTTAATGTGTTTGAGTGGCCCCACCTCCGGTCAATCATAGTCGTCGATGGTGGGATGCCCTAATTCTCTTATTATTATAAATAGGATATTAGTGGGTTGATTTGAGGCATTGTAGAATTTGGATAATTGAATCCCGGGTTACCGCGATCACCCCACGGTGCCGACTCCGTGAAACCCTAGGTGATGACTCATAGGCTTGTATCTTCCTCCCTAAGGTATCCCTAAACCCTAGGACTTCTTTCCCCCCTCCCAATCCCCTCTACCCCCTGCCCAATACCCCTCCTCCAGCCAACTCTTTTTTGGACCCGTTTTCCCCCACAAAAACAGTCGCCCTCTCCACCTAATCCCAGTCGCCGACCCTCCTATCCACTCCACAACCACCGCCGTCCAGTCCTCCCTCCAGCGCCTCTACTACCCCCTTACTAACCCACCACATCAGCCTCCCAAGCCCCCTACAGTCCACAATCAAACTCCCAGCCTCCCCAACCCGTGGAACCACTCCTGCCATTTCCCCTTCACCATTTCTGGCCAGATCTGGGCAGTCTATCCCAGATCCCGCCTATTCCCTCCACCCGTCCCCTTCCAATACCTTGGATCCGCTTCCAAAACATTGGATCCATCTTCCCACGCCCGGATCCACCCCTACATAGCTGGATCTACTCATTTCCACCGCTGGATTCAGTCGCCCACGTTATCTTCCCGCCTCTAGTTCCAACTCTGATCGTCGTCTACGCATTTCCGGCTTCGGAATTTTCATTGCCTTCGACAGCCCACTAATAGGTGAGTCTTGGTTGTATTGGATTATTATTTTTTCAGCATTATTATAATCAGTTGGATCTTTTACTTGTCTGTACCTTGCGTATTGTAGTTGTTTGTTTTTAGATTATTATTGTGTTTTGCAGGGTCTATTCGCCACGTACTCTCGTTTTGTCCCTCTACATGGAGGAAAACCTAACCTACTTGCTTATACGAATTATTTTGCTTTTTTCATACTCATGTACACGCGATTAAATTATTTAATGCTCAATTTGAATGATCTGGGTTAGGGCAACATTATATATGTCACATGTTGATTTGTCATGTGTCAATTGGTATCAGAGCCCCCTTATAATGGTACTGTTCTAGAGTTGCATGACCCTAGTGACGAGTTCTATGACGAACCCCATGTTGAGCCACCTGATGAACCGCCACATTCTGGTAAGGATGAGATTCAGGTGAGCCACTCATGTATGAGTATCGATTTACTGACGCCTCGTCTATTATCATCCCTGACCTTGCCCCGGTGGATGGATATTGAGTGGGGCATCAAGTATTTAGGACTTCCCCTAGTAAACGTGAGTACTTCTGATATTGCGAGATCCCATCTTGATACGCACCGCACTCTTGATGAGTTTTGGGACACACCACCTGCTGACCCACCAGATGAGCCCATTGATGTGTCACATATCCTGAGAGACATTTGGCTCTTTACGAGCTCGTATTTGAGTGTAGATGTCTCACACGGTCACCCGAACACTCGTCACACACTGGATGAGTTTTTCTACACTCCACCAAGAGAGCCTCCTAATAGGCCGCCTCATTTTGTAGATTTTTAGTTCATTGTCATACTGTCTTTTAGAGAGCGTGTTGTGTCTGTTGTGTTTCATTTACATGAGTCTGTTGAGTTGTTTCTTCATAATTTGCATGTGTTTGTTGAGTTATTTGTTCAGCATTTTGCATGCATGTCATGAGTCGGTCCGACGGAAAATCAATATTGGTAATAAATTCTATAAATCGCATGTAGATGGCATGGGTAGGTATTTCATGAAGGCGTGCAGGTGATTGTGAGAATCCGCGTTGTGACTTGTGAGGCTCTATGCAAGACCTGATAAAAGTTTGAGCGTTAGGCAAATGGATCTCTATATAATCATGAGATGGATTTAATCAAATATCTATGATCTTGATATTCCCTGTAAGTATGGGTATCCATCTGATATTTAATGTTGAAGATCTGACGTCATACTACGAGCCTCGTGATTATGTGAACCCAAGCAGTGGGAACTCCCAACCGCCTACACCTCCACTTCTGTTGCCTTCTCACCCTCATAGTCCACTAACGTCTGGTATCCACCACAGTTCACCCATTTCTAACACCCACCCACCTGGGGACTCGTATTCTTTGGTCCACCTACGGCACCGCCGATCGCACCGGGATCCACCACTCGTGAGTTGAGCTCTGAAGAGCATTACAGAGACTAGATTCCACCTGTACGTTCCTACTACAAACGATGATGACACCTGGATACTTGCTGCAGAGCTTGATCGATTCACCCCTGGACTTCGACTTCAGTACGACCATCTTCATTCACCGGTGATGATAGATTTTCAGTCGGGGGATTTGATTAGTGAGGATACTTTCCCAGCGACGACACTTGGACGACCTCTGGTGGACCTCATCTTGTCTTACCTGGCATACATCAAGAGAATTCCGATCCCTATTCATCGGGAGATGAATTCTTTCAAGCCGGGGAGAATGATGTGAAGCGGAGACGTGGACCTGCAACGGAGGATGAGTTTTGGGCCCGTTCAAGGCCGATTGGTGACTTATCATATATGGTGTGCCTGGATCGAAGATCCGACTCCGCAAATGCTTCTGAGTTCGTGTTGCGAATCAATTTCATATATTACTTTTTTATTTTTGCATTTTATTTAATGTGTTTGAGTGCCCCCCCCCTCCAACCAATCATAACCTTTGTTAGTGGGATGCCCTAATTCTCTTATTATTATAAATAGGATATTAGTGGGTTGATTTGAGGCATTGCAGAATTTGGAAAATTGAATCTCGGATTCCCGACATCACCTCACGGTGCCGAGTCCGTGGAACCCTAGGTGACGATTTCTAGCCTAGTATCTTCCCCCCAAGGTATCCCTAAACCCTAGGCCTTCTCCCCCCCCCCCCCCAATCCCCTCTACCGCCACCCAACACCACTCCTTCCAGCTGGTTGTTTGTTGGACCCGTTTTCCCCCATAAAAACAGCCGCCCTCTCCACCTTATCCCAGCCGCCGACCCTCTTATCCACACCACAACCACGGCCAGCCAGTCCCCCGCCCTCCAGCGCCTCCACCACCCCCTTGTTAACCCACCACATTTGCCGCCCAAGTCCCCCTACAACCCACAACCGAACCCCCAACCTCCCGCACCCGTGAAACCACTCCTACCAGCCCCTTCACCATTTTCGGCCAGATCTGGGCAAGAGATATGTCGTTCCCAAAAATATGAGATCAAATAGTCATCGGAATAGAGTCTAGGAAGAATTGGCGCTCAGCCGAACCTTTCTGACTGTGCGTGTTTACCGGAGGCTGGAGGAAGGAGGGGAAAGGAGAGCTGCGGTTTTTCTGGAGAGGGGGAAGGCAGGCTGCACGGGTATGGACGGAGGTGGGAAGGAGCGGACGGCGTCGTCGGAGGCTGGAGGAGGGGAAAGGTGCGGGTCCTGGAGAGGTGAGAGGCGGGCTGCACGGGAATGGACGGCGGCATGGAAGCAGACGGGAGCAGCACCTTCGGAGTCCACCAAAGGAGTCGACCGGCAAATTGCAGTAGGGCAACTATCGATCCCTTTGGCCGGCCACAACAGGCATATATATATATAAGAGAACACTGAAATAAAATTAGGGCTCCCGATCGGGCGGCTATAACTGTTCGGGCCGGTCGGGGGCTAAATATAACATAAAAAATGAAAACTAATATATGAAACTGGCTCAGAACGACCCTCTGGGCGCATCCGTGGGCTCGGATCGCCCAACCGAGTCGCCAATCACCGCCTCCTGCGGGAATAAATGCGAGCGTGATGTCGATCGCCACCACTAAGCCCGATACTTTTAACTAGAGCGTTACTCCGTGTTTGACTCACTGAACACTAGTCTAAGTTAATTCAGAAAAGAAAAGGCGAGGAAGGTTTACCCTCGCGATTATGGTGGAGGCACACCACCGTGTTCTCAGGGCCAGTAAGTCAGTAGGCCACCACTCGAACTTCAAGCTCAAGCTCGATGACCCTTGCTACCGATATGTAACTCCTTAGATGAGAGTCTGTGTTCCACTTGAGGGATATCCAGTTCAGGGCACCATCATGTTTGCCACTCAGACTGCACTCACTAGTTTGTGCACAGTCGTCCTTAGTGACAAGTGTTTATAAGATAACATAGAAGTTGGTTGAATCTTACAGCGGTCAAAAATTCAAATTACAGAAATCAACGATTTGTACATTTGAGACAAGAGTGTGTCAGATCACACAATAGGCCAATTCTATCCCAGATCATGAACTCAAGTGACAAGTTTTATGTTAGAGTAATTATGCAAATTTTAAATTCAAGTAATATTCACTTATAATATTTTTTTAAGTGTTATTTGAGGGAGTAGTTTTTCTTACTCTTCAGTGGGTCTGACCCTTTTGAAATTTATTTTTACAGGGGACTCCGGTCACGGAATCCGCTTAGGATAGGCGGTACAGTTTTCTCAATTGTCAGTTTAGTTCGGTTGTATCACTGTTGTTGTATTTGTTTCTTTTTGTAGACGTTATGTATATGTTGTACTTCACTCATGTTTTGATATATCAGTTTACTTCAGTTTGAAGGTATTTCAGTCTATTAGTGTTATATTCAGTTTTAGTTGGCTTTGTGAATTTAGTTTGGCAAGATACAATTTTATCCATATATTTACTTACTCTTTTTCCGCTGTAAGTTTTTTTTAGCACTTTTATTTCTTTGACCTGCTTTATACCCGTTTTTATACTACTACTTAGTTTGCTCGTTATCGCGGGCTCGGCCGGACTGCTGATTTTCTGTTAAACTTGGTTGGTGTTACAGACAGTGGAGAGAGCAGTAGCTGGAACTTCGAGAAGATACAACCCGTTGGACAGCCGCCCTCCTATCAAGTATATTTTGTGTTTGTTGATCCTTTACAACAAAAGAGGAGCGTGAGAAGGTTACACAACAATCAAGGTCCTGAGTAAGACGGCTAACAGAGAGTAGATTAAAGGGGGGTATCGAAACATGGAGAACTGAGGATAACGTGAGGGTTGGAGTCAGAGGCATATAAGCAGCGCCAGAAACCGGGGTGGTGTCACCATTGGCCACACTTGGGATAAGCAGAGTCCAAGTATTGAGGTGGTTTCTGCGGAGAGATGTGATGTGTGGCACCCGAGTCCACAATCCAATGAGCTTTGTGAGAGGCAAGATATACCTTCATTGGAGATCGACTCCACGGATCCAGAGGATCAACTAATCGCCCCTTGTAACTGTTGAGTTTAGCACGCAGAGCAACGATGTCATCACTGGTGGCAAGAGGGACAAACTGTAGTAACATAAGCCGAAAGATGAGGAGGCAGACCATGCTTGCGATAGTAGGTGGCCTCAAGGTGACCGTCCCGGGCGCACTGAGAACATTTAAAGAGGGTACGGCCACCACGGACCCTTCCCCGAAAATGGCAGAAGGAGCAAGAGTAGAGAAGGGTTGCTGGAGGAGAGCCGGAGTTAGATTTGTAGGAGCATCTGGGGGAGGAGTAACCTTCAGGAACATTGAGCAAATGTCCGATAGGGACGCAGTAAAGGTGGAAGACAGAATCTGAGCTCGGACACTATGAAGATGAGGTAGAACACGGGTCATCATCATGGCATTCCCAACTGTTTCTTTCTTATACCCGTTGCGCAACCAAATCCGTGGTGGGAGGCTGATGTTGTATCCATGCCTCAACAAGAGTTTTAGCCCGAGCAACAAAAGAAGTCAAGTCACCAGTAGCCCCAGGGTCAAGTGATTGAAGATCGGTATTTATGTCGAATAAGTGCTGAAGACTGTTCTTACCAGAATAGAGGGAGTGAAGATCCTCCCACATTGCATGAGCTGTCTCGTGATACATGGTCATCCTATACGGCTCGGTGTCTAGAGAATTGAGAATCCATGATTAGACACTACCATCATCTCGTATCCACTCCTTGGTGGGTGTAGTGGGAGGAGCCCTTGTCAGGTGATGAAGGCCTTTAATTTGTATAACACGGCGAACTGAGTGAACCCACTCAACAAAGTTCTGTTTTCCACGGAAAAGAGATGGTAGTGATCTGAAGTTCATCACGAAGTTCAAGGGGAGCAACAGCAACACATCCAGTAAATGAGGAAGCAGCAGTAGAATCCATGAAAGCAACAACACGAGGGACCGGTTAGACAGTGAACAGGCGGAATGACGAACCAGCGAACTACAAGTGTGGCTAACAAGGCAGAACAGCAAGTCGCGCGGCTAGAAGAGGCCGAGCAACGACCTGGAAGGCAGGACAGAGATGCGGCTACTCGAAGAGCACCTGTCAAAGAGACAAGCTGCAACTTGAAGAAGGCAGCAACAAGAAGTCGCAAGGAGAGGCAAGCATTAGTAGAGGCACAGCGAACAACGCCCAGGAGCGGCGGACAAGCAACAACGGATAGGAGACCAAGCAACAACGGACAAGTGGACAAGAAAACTAGCGGTCAGACCGCGGAAAGCAGCAAGAGAGACGAAGGCAAGCCGCAAGAGAGGCTGCAGTGACTAGGAGCAAGTGGACAAGCAGTCAAGAGCAAAGGAGACTTGGAACAAGCAAGCCGCGCTAGGAGAACAACGACCTCAAAGAGCAAGCCGGGCGAGCAGAGAAGACTGGCGGCCTGAGATCAACAACCATAGGAAGAACAAACACAACAGCAAGACCACCGATAAGAACAGAGGTTAGCAGTAGCGTGCGACCAAACCGCGCGGCAAGGACAGACCGCGGCGAGCAATGAGCAAAAAAGAGCAGACTGTTGCGAACAACGACAAAGGGCAGATCGCAACGAGCAGCAAAGAGAAGACCGTAACGGGCACACCGCAGCAGGCAAAGAGCAGACCGCAGCGGGCAAAGATGAGCAGATCGCACCGGGCAAGGGCTAGTCGCACGGTGTCAGGACTGTGGGACCCAGTAGAGAAGTCTATAAAGACATGTGGAGACCCGAAAACGAAGAAGTGCACCAGCTCACCGAGAATCTTGCAAATAGAAAAGGGGCTATCCGCCAGAGACAGGGAGAGGAAGAGCCTTGCAGGGTGGTGCGATTAAAAGAGCTCTAACCTCCCAAAACAGGAGACCGCAGGGAGGGTTACGGTTAGAAAAAAACTAACCGCCCAGAGGGATCCATTAGCTCTGATACCATGTAGAAATCTGTGGAAATTTAATTAATGCCAAAAATTGTACTTTACAACTTGAGAGAATACATATATATAGTTAGAGAGAGAGGAGAGAAGAAGAGAAATTCCAATCTAAGATGTGGGATTAGTCTAAGAGAGCAATGTGGGTCACAACCTGGGCCAAAGTAATGGGTCTAATTACATGGCTTCTTCTAACACTTCTAACAATTAAAATAAGTGAATCTTCTATATACCCTTTATATAGGTGAAAGACGCATACAAGAAAAATAAGCCGAAAAAATAACATATACACTAGCTACTACTTTTTGTCTCACAAAAATAAAATTTTAAAATCAGCTTCCAATAAAAATTTTCAGAGTTTCTTCTGTTAACATGATGGTCCAAATTTTTCTAGCTTTTAATAACCAATGCTTGTTGCATAATTTTTCTTCCTTGCTTGTTCTTGATGATTCTCTCTTATTTGCAGGCTTGCACTTTTCTTGCACGATCTGATCTCAAAAAACCATCAAGCCGTTTGGCATATACAATTAGCGACTGTGTGAAACCTAAAACACGTGAAAACATTAGTGCTGAGATGAAGTTAGCGTGTTTTTCACTCACTGTCTTAGATAGTTTCCTTGGAACAGTAAGTAATCTTGTAAAGTTGGTGTTTGAGGAAAACTAAATATGCATAGATTGAATTTTGTTGTAACTGGTTCCTTTTTCGGTTTTATCGTATGATTATGCAGATAACACCAGTAATAGATGTAACTATCACAAATATAAATCTCGCCACGCATGGGGGCATTGAAGCAATGAATGCTGTCCTCATTTGTTCAATGGCTGCATCAACATTCAACAGACAGTTGGAATCATGGGAGCCTCTTGTTGAACCATTTGATGGGATTTTCAAGTAATACATAGGATCTTTTCACTAGTGATAATAACATAGTGTCTGTATTTCATAAATCATGTTTGTGCATGAAAACAAATTTAGTTTGTTTCTTTGGTTTTTGGACTCTTTAAGCTTTACCGTGTGATTTATTAAATTGGCTATGCCTATAAGGTGCCCGGCTAATTTCTTTTTTCTTATTTAATCTTCTCGAGACTTGAAACATTCGATACCAATGATCATCCTCCATCAAAAGTTGGGAAGCGTATACGTGTTGCTGCAACTAGCTCCCTTAACCTGAATGTCAGTGTTGCCAATCTTCAATCTTTAACGGACACTATTATTTCATGGGAGAGACAAAGCAACTTAATCCAGTCATTGTCTAAAAAAACTGAGGTGATCTATAATTCACTGCTAATTATGTTGTTCTGCTTCTCTAGCTGGCTAACGCACATCTTTCTAGGAAGCTGGTGAAACTTCAAAAAATCCTCATTTATCATTTTCAGCATTGGATGAAGATGATTTGCAGAAAGTGATTCTTCAAAATAAGCTTGGATGTGACATCTATCTGAGAAAAATAACAGAAATCTCAGAAGATATTGAATTGATACAGAATAAAAATCACACATCATTGTTGCTACCACCTCCGCGGTTCTCTGATAGGCTGAATGTAATAGCAAAGTCTAGGGAAACGCGATATTATGTCACTATACAAATTTTTGAGTCCAAGGTACCAATATTTGCACATTTGGCAAGTATATACATTGTTTCTTGTGCTGATGTTTGAAATATATTCATCATTGCTTCAGGGCTTCCCCATTGTTGATGATGGAAATAAGAAAGACTACTTTTGTGCGCTGCGACTTTTAATTGACAGCAAGGTATCCGATCAATATAAGCTTTTTCCTCAAAGTGCAAGGACGCGATGTGTAAGACCTTTGGTATTCAAAGATAAATGGCATTGTTGTGGGCTATGCTAAATGGAATGAGGTTTTCATATTTGAAGTTCCTGAGAAGGTTAGTTTTGAAGAGAATGTGTTGTTGCAGCTTTAATGGTTCTCCTAGATTTCGATTGGCTAGCTTTTATTTTAAAATAAACAAGATAGCATATTAAATTGAGACCTAACATCTTTCTCCCTAGAAACTACGAACCTTAAAATAGCGTACCTAGCAACACAAATGAACTAAGTGTTAATAATTAAAAATTAATAAACTTTAGTCTAAGACTCTAAGCTGTACCGCATCCCTATTTGAAATTTATAACTTTATTTGTGGGGAAATCTATATAATTAATATTTGCTGAACACCGTAGGCATAAAAAAGTTTGATATGCCTGAGTCTGTTTCTTGTATATGGATGACTGGACGGAGGCATTGATTTATTTCTTGATGAGATATATGAAATATAAAGAATATACTTCTTAATATGTTGTTAGCCTGATCGTTAATATCTATTGATCCTTGGCCCACTTGTCACCGTCTCAAAAAGAACGGATGCAGCTCAACAACATTTACAATTTCTATATTCAGTCCTCAGAAATCTGGCAATTATTTACTATTTGGGTTTAGGACTGATATCGAGTCGAGTTCGAGCGATTTTGGCTCGGCTCGAAATCGAAAAACTCGAACTCGGCTCGAAATCGACTCGAAATCGAAATTGATTTCAAGTTGACTCAGCTCGACTCGAAATGGCTCGATTCCGAGTCGACTCGAAATCGAATCTAATCGGCTCGAAATTGAGTAATTTTCCTTTTTATTCCTTGTTGGCTCAAAATTAAATTGGACAACCTATAAATTTAGCAAACCAAACACTTAAAACCCTCATTCTTTTTCCACCGGAGTGTTCGAACCGGAGGTGGGAGGTGGCTGCTCTAAACAGAGCTTTTTGGGGCGTTTCTCAAGGCAGGCGGGTGGAAACGGAGCAAACGCCGCCGGAGGTTCATTTGTTTACCCTCCTTCCGGCGGCGTTTGCCCAAAACAGAGTATCAAAACGCCCAAACAAATAGAGCCTAATCTATAGCCCGCTATCCCCTAATGCTTTCCCCCAATGCCACCCCTGCAGGCCTCTCCTCTGTTGTCCGCCGCCCACACCTCCAACAGTCGGGCAACCTCTCACCTGGCCGCCGGTTTTGGGCCCTGAGCCCCTCCCCTTTCGTGGATCCACTCCCCACAGCCACCCTCTTCTAAAATCAGTCCAGATCTCGAAATTTCAACCCGGATGCGATCTCAAATTATCGGATCTACCCTATCCCGCCCGGATCTATCCATACGTGGTTGGATCTATCCATTTTCGGTCTGATTCCACCTTCTACCACCGAGGGCAACCACTTATATCATTTCCACGCCTCCGGTTCCACCTCAGTTCGTCGTACGCGCATCTCTGGCTCCGGACTCTTTAGTTCCTTGGTTAGCCCACTACTCTGTGAGTATTCGTTCTACTAGATTATTATTTTCAACATATTTATATTGGATTGGATCTTATACTTGTTTTGGATCTCTTGTATGGTAGTTGTTTGTTTGGATAAGTATTGTGATTTGCAGGATTTATTCGCCGCGCGCTCTTGGTTTTGCCCTCCACATGGAGGAAATCCTAAGGCTAGCATGGCTTTGTCCTAGTAAATTATTTTGTCTTGCTGTGAATTACACTGCATCAAGAGGAAACTTAAGTTGACTATAAATTATTATTTCTAACTAAAGTGACTTAAATATGTCGGGTTTTGCATGATATGTACGGTCTATGAAGCACGGGTACCGGTACGTGGTACGGGTACGGTACGGGTACCGGTACGTGGTACGGCAAAATTATAAAATAGCACGGTACGTGTACGTTTGGGTATGTGAAAAAAAATTAAAAAATACATATAACAAGTTCGGGCCCAATTTGCAGCAAGAATATATTCAATGAAATATTATCAGATATCACCATACATGCACAAGATGTTAAGATTGTCCACATAAATAACGAAATTAGACTATTCTAAGGAATGATGAAAGTGAGAATCATATTAAAAATATCCTCTACGAAAAAGAAAACACAGTAAAAGAAATCCATCTAAAAGAAGATATAGCCATATAGGATTATAGTTCACCAAACACAAGAAATCCAATGATGATACAGTCATATAGGGCATACATAGTTCAACAAAACAAATAAAAATCTTATAATGACTAAAGTTCTTGCATTTTCAAGGTCATCGTTTTCTTCATCGTTAAATAATATTGCTTCCATCTCTGGCTCATCAAGCGATAGGTTAGCAACTTCAAGAATACCAGCACCCTCCATAGAATCAAATGCATCTCCACTAATGTCCCATAGTTTGGTGTCTCCTTTAGTATAAAGTGGCGTCCTCCTTGAAAGAAGACGAATATTAGAATGAACAAAGACCAAATCTTCACATCATTGTGGTAGTCATCTTATTTCTCCTCATGGAATGAATGAATGAGTAAGTACTCCAATTCCTTTCACAACATGTAGTGAACACGGTTGACTAAGCAGTTTTAGGGCTAATGATTGTAGCATAGGTGTTGAAGCACCATGGAGCTATTACCACCAAACTATTGGCTCCGGATTGCACCTCTATCAATCAATGAATCTGCATCCCCAAAATGTTCTAGATAGCCAGAAAATTTAGCATACTCAGTATTAACTAGCCTTCTTTCAGGTCTTGATTTGGAAAATACTTCTTAAAGCACTTTATTCGCATAGCAGAAATTTCTCCCTTCATCCATGTGAGGAGGAATATGATTTGCTACAAGCCATTCCTCACTATAGTACCCTATATAATAGATTAATAGGAAAAAAATAATATATTATTAATAAGCAATATAATTTAAGAAAACAAAATATCTTAAAAACAAAAAATAGTACCTTGGATTCAATGCATGTGCAAGACAATGAAGGGGTGTGGTGCTTTTTGTCCACCTCTCAACTAAAATCTGATGTATCATATCATAGAAAATAGACTCCTCATTTTCCAACTTGCCTTCATGCCTATAAATAACCGCAACTTTACCTTTTCAATTATTGTATCCCACATTTCATAAACCAAATGCTGCCCAGAACCATGGCTTGTCGGTGTCACAAAATCTCAACATATCATAAATGGGCAATGTGAACGAGAGTATGTAATCTATTTTGTCCCACCAAATATCACTTAACAATAGTTTTCCCTTCACTGTTGCCGCTTTCCCAACATCATCTTCTCTGTAGGAAGACCACCTTTCACTTATGACCATTGCTTGACAGGCCACGAGAAATAAGTTTAAATCTTTTCATCATAACAACCGAGGAAGCAAAACGTGTGTCCCCACTGAAAGTAACTTTAATGGTACAAATTCATTGAAAATTGCTAGTCTCATTGAATGATTCATGATGAAATTTTTAACAAACATGACATCATCAATCACAAGTTTAATCCAAATGCATTCATCATAAGCAAACGGAGCTATTCCTGTTTCTTTGAACCGGAGCACAAATATTCTTGAGTGGAAGATTTAGTGTATGCACAACACATGGAGTCCAAAATATTTTGGGGAAAATGCCTTCTATAATAGATCTAGCAGCAGCACAAGTAGCAGCATTGTCGGTGATAACTTGAACAACTTTTTCATGTCCAACTTCATGAGCATAACTTCTCCAAGCAACTTAGCAATAAAAGTTCATTTCTTTATATTCTCCCTCACAATTAACGGCTCTTATGAAAAGTGCGTCCACCATCTGATGCTCCCATCAAATTGATAAGAGGTCTTCTTTGTGCATCAAAACTCCATCCATCAGCACAAATACTAAGACCTTTTTCATTCCATGATCTTTTTAATAGCCCGATCTAGCAATCTTTCAATATTGGCCTTTTCTTTTTGGAGAAGTGTTGTTCGTAGTAAATTATAGCCAGGAGGGACATACCCAGCTATATTACTCTCAGCAGCATATCTAAAAGCATCCACAAAGTAAGGATTTCGTGCTAAATGAAAAGGCAACCCAGCTGAATAAAACATGCGAGCAATCATGGAGTTCTAAAGTTGTCACGCCGCACCAATATTCATCGCTTTCTCCAAGTCGGGTTGCAATGCCCTTCTCTTCCTTGGTTCATATCCTTGTAATCTAAAATCACCCGTGCTTTCAATAATTGATCTAGTTGAAGTGTTAAAGGGGGAAGGTGGTAGAGGAACCATTTTGGTCTTTGACAGTTTCTTTCGATTTTCAGCTCCCCTGTTCGTGAGCTTTTCGTAACTCCGAAAGAATATCAACTTTGCTACTAACCACAGAACAAACCCTTATACCCTCATTCTTTATTAGCAACAAATGAGCTTTGACTCTTACGTATGACCCTTGAAAATCCATGTTGCAATAATTGCATTTCCGGATTTTGCGATCTCAAATCTTCCTACCCTTTTTTAGAGTCAATGTAACGTGCCCAAAGCGGAAACAAGTCATCTTCTTCAATATTAGTTGAACCCATTGAACTTGATCTAGAACTCCATTTTCAATTAAAAAAACCCTGAATGAGTGATGAAAATGTTATAGGAAAATGATTACACGGTAAATGAATAGTTCCAAATCCTGATTTGAAAAACAAAATACTAAACAATTATTTTAGAATGGAGTGGTATATCAAATAACAAATTCAGTGCATTCTTCATATCATGTTAGCCATCAAAAGCAATTCACAATCATCCTTAATATTACATAGGAAGATAAAATTCCACCAAGAAGAATCAGAAAATCGTTCAACGTACAATAGGTAAAACGTATCTCTATTCAGCACCACTCCCAATGACCCTATAACTATAAAGGTTGGGTAAATGAGAGAAATCAATTTCTAAGGGAATAGATTTCTTGAAATTAGCATTGTAAGCCGTAGAAAGGTAAAAAATCTTTTAGGTGAGTTGAAGATTAACTCTTCTTTCAAGCTCTCTATTTTTATTTGCTCTTCTTCCTAAATCTCCATGTAGTACTTATTACTTCAAAAGTGCAGTCAAAGAAATAATTCCATATTCTCTGGATTGGATCCATTCTCTCTCCCTTCTTAGATGTGAGGAGCACTAAGATGATGAATGAGAAATATTGCTGGAGACCAATTACGAAAGAACAATCGAGAATGTGCTTTGTAAGAACCAACTCGCCATGGAAAGACTAGTCCACTAAAAAGAGAGTTCAGGAGATGTCAACAATCACCAGCAAAAATGGAAGATGACTGCAGGAAAAAAAAGAAGCAAACCTTGTACTCGATCGGCCTTGTCTCGATCGCCTGGCCAATCTACGCAGGATGATCGCGAGGAGGAAGAGAAGGGAAGAAACGGCGCCGTAGAGAAGAGATGCAGCACTCGCCGGAGTGAAGAGGAGGTGCAGCGCTCGCCGGAGTGAAGAGGAGGTTTTGCAGCGCTCGCACGGCGATGGACGGGATGGACGAGATCGGCTCTGTCGGAAGGAGCGCGGGTTAGGGCTGAGCGGATTAGCGGAATCCTAGTGAATGGGGTATCGGGATTTCCGTGGTTTTGAAAGAGCGGTGAGCCGGTGAGAGGGGTTTTTTTACTGTACCGAACCGGGAATGGGTTTGGGAAGTACCCGGAAGTACCGGGGCGTACCAAAAACCCATTAAAAGTACCGGGTACGTATTTTGCCGTACCGGGCCGTACTGTGACCGGGCCGTACCAGTACCCGCAAACGTACCGTGTACGTGTACGCGACATTTTTTGGAGTACCCGTGCTTCATAGTGTACGGTTAGGCCACCGATTTTTCGCAGCTTATATATTTGCCCTGCGTCAATTGGTATTAAAGCGATGTTACGCACTCTTTTGATACGCAGTCGTAGAGTCTATATGTTTTTCTTATGTCTAGGTGTTACAATTATTCATCTCCTCACTTTGGAGGTCTCGAGTCCACTTGCACCCGCCCTCAAGATCCCCTTCAGGGAGACCCTCATGACACTATGATGATTATTCGTGATCGCAGCACATCACTTCTAGTGATCGTGTTGACCCACCGACACGACCCCACCATGTTAAAGATGATCAGTATGTTGATTGTCGTCGGTCTTTTCTGTACACGCGAGCGGGTCGTGTTGATCCTTCGACACAACTCGGTTATCTTAGGGATGATTATTATGAGTATCGTCATTCCAAGAGAGATCTTGAAAGTCGGTTTTGTACTGTTGTCCCTTCCTTTGATGGCTCATCGAGTCTCGAGTCTTTCAGTTATTGGCTCGTGAATATGGAGTATTATCTTGATCATTTTGAGGTATTCATTGAGCATCGCGTCAAGTTTGCAAAATTTAGACTTAGATCAGACAAGGGCATATTGGTCTAGCGTTGAGAGGACCCGCGAGCGAGACCGTCTACATCGTATCACTAGTTAGGTGGACATGAAGCGTACATTATGTCAGAGGTATCTGCCTTCGTCGTATCAGAGTCACTTGCTCGACCAATTATTTTCCCTTCAGCAAGGATCCATGTCTATCGCTGAGTACGAGACTGTTTTGATAAGTTAGTGATGAGGAGTGATATCCGTGAGGACCCAGCCATAACCATTTCCCGATTTCGATCTGACATACGTACTAAGGTAGTTTATCATAGCTCGAAGTCCCTCGAGCAGACATATCAGCACGCCCTTCTTTATGAGCAGTCTTTAAGATCTGCAAGAGCTGGTCGATGGGATTCTCACCTTGACCTCAGCAGTATGAGTCCCTCTCATATTGAGGTCACCATGACGCCTACCACAGTTCTATCGGCCACGACAGAAATGATATCTGATATGGATTGCTCTCACCCCAGTGAGGTGCTTGGCGCAGTGAGTGACATATCTCTTGTTGTTGACTCGTCTCTTATGACCCTGACTGAGAGCAAGCCTAAGCGGCCTATTAAGTTTGTAATGTTGTGCCTCTCACCCACACCACGTCCTCTGTCATGTACCGAGTTAGTTAGCACCTCGACCACAGACTCATTTACTGACACCGCACCCACGGATTAATTCGTAAGTGAAGGCCTATGTCGCTCTCCCATTGTCGTTTCCCTGAGTCATATCACCACCGATAGCTCAAAGCCTGGTTTTGATCTCGTAGTGGTTATTTCACCCATTCACAGGGACACTACCCCTTACGATGGTACTCATATGGAGGAACAGGACCCTGGTGACGAGTACTATGTGGACCCCCTGTTGAACCGCTTGATGATCCCCCACATCTTGGTGAGGATGCAATTCAGGTGATTTGCTCGTTTATGAGTTTCGAGTTATTGGCGTCTCTTTCATTATCATCTCTGCCCTTGCCCCGGAAAATAGGTCTTGAGTGGAGCATGGCCTATATAGCACCTTCCTTGAGTACACTTAAGCATACCCATATCTTGAGAACCTACCTTATGGCACATCACACCCTTGATGAGTTTTGGGATACGCTACCTACT
Organism: Platanthera zijinensis; assembly: GCA_039513925.1. Taxonomy (NCBI): domain Eukaryota; kingdom Viridiplantae; phylum Streptophyta; class Magnoliopsida; order Asparagales; family Orchidaceae; genus Platanthera; species Platanthera zijinensis. The sequence continues at coordinate 136,927,324 of CM077092.1, forward strand.
GACCCGCTAGACGAGCTCTTTCTTTTCGGGGACACTCACCACACTCTAGAGTCATGTCTTCTAGTCGGTATACACGATTTTCACTCAGGTGGTTGTCTCGTTCACGATGATTTTTCGTACACACCTCCTGGTGAGCCCCCTGATGTGTCACGTTCCCTGAGAGACATTTAGCTCTTTATAAGCTCGCACTTGAGTGTAGATGTTTTGCACGGTCACCTGAGCCCTCAGCACATATGGGATGATTTTTTCTACACTCTACTGAGAGAGTCTCCGGATAGGCCACCTCATTTAATAGATTTTCATGTCATTATTAGATTTTTCTATAGAGAGTATGTTGTGTCTGTCATGTTTCATTTGCATCATTTGCATGTGTCCGTGCAAATGGTGTAAATCTGCGTTGTGAGGCTCCGTGCGAGGCTTGCTAAAAGCTTGAGCGTTAGGCGAATAGACCTATATAATCTTGAGACGGGTCGAAGCAAACGCCTATGATCTTGATATCCCTATAAGTATGGGTATGCACCTGGTATTTAGTGTTGAAGATATGACGTCGTACTATGAGTCTCGTGAGTATGTGGATCCAAGCAGTGGGGACTTCCTGCCACCCATACCTCCATTTTTGTTGTCTTACCACCTTCATAGACCACACACGTCTTATGGCCACCACTACTCACCCACTTCTGACACTCACCCACCTGGGGATTCGTTTTCTTTGGTTCTACCAACGGCGTCGTCGATCGCACCGGGATCCACCACTCGTGAGTTGAGCGTTAAGAGTATTTCGAAGACCCGATTCTGCCGGTACATTCCTACTATATACGTTGATGACAACTGGGTACTTGCAGCAGAGCTTGATCGATTCACCCCCGGACTTCAACTTCAGTACGACCATCTCCATTCACCGGAGATGACAGTTTTTCAGCCTGGGGAAGTTGATTGGCGAGGACACTTTCCAGCGATGATACTTGGGCGACCTCTGGTGGACCTCTTCGAGTTTTACCTCACATACAGCGAGAGAATTCTGATCCCTATTCACCGGAAGATGAATTATTTCAAGCTGGGGAGATTGATGCGGAGCATAGACGAGGATTTGCAATTGATGACAAGTTTTGGGCCCGTTCAGGTTCAATTGACGACTTTCCATATATAGCATGTCCGGATCAACGATCGGATTCCGCAGATGTGTCTGGATTCGCATTGCGAATCGATTAGATATATTACTTCATTAGTTTGCATTATATTTTGATGTATTTGGGTGGCGCCACCTCCGACCAATCATAGTCATTGAAGGTGGGATGTCCTAGCTTTTATTTCATTATAAATAGGCTTGTAGTTGGCTTGTTTAGGTTATTGCAGAGTTTGGAGGATTATATTCCCGGATTCCCGCGAACCCGCAACGGTGCCGACTCTGCGGAACCCTAGGTGACGACTTCTAGGTGTGTTTCTCCCTCCCCAAGGTTTGCCCTAACCCTAGGCCCCTTCTTTCCCCTCCCACGCCCCCTCTCTCAGTCTCCACAGCCCCCAAACAGCAACTACATCCCCATAGCCCTACTGCCCAGAACTAAGTCTTCTCAATTTTACTATTTGATGAAATCTACTATTCTCTTCCTATAGTTTTCCCTTCCTTTTTCCATTTGCCGGCCTCCCCTGGTGGTTGCCCTGCTTCTCAGGTTTCAGCCGCACCCCCCCCCCCATTTAATTTACAGCCCGATACTCCCCTGCAGCCGCCGGCCAAGCTGCTTTACCCCACAAACCGCAACCCCTCCAAGCCTTTCCTCTGATGTCTGCCTCCCACACCCTTCCTTGACCTCCAGCAGCCGGCTACCTCTCACCCAGCCATCGAATTTGGGCCCCCAGCCCTCTCCTTCCGTGGATCCACTCCCCACAGCCACCCCCTTCTAAAATCAATCCAGATCTCGAAATTTCAGCCCAAATCCCATCTCAAGTGATCGGATCTACCCTTTCCCGCCCGGATCTATCCATACGTGGTCGGATATATCTATTTTCGGTTTGATTCCACCTTCCGCCGTCGAGGACAGCCACCTACATCGTTTCCACGCCTTCGGTTCCACCTCGGATCGTCGTACGCGCATCTCCGGCTTCGAACTCTTCAATGTCTTGGTCAGCCCACTACTTGGTGAGTCTTCGTTGTACTGGATTATTATTTTGCATATTTATATTGGATTTGATCTTATACTTGTTTTGTATCTCTTGTATGGTAGTTGTTTGTTTAGATAAATATTGTGATTTCCAGGATTTATTCACCGCGCGCTCTTGCTTTGGACCTTCACGCGGAGGGAAGTCTAAGTTTGTTTTTCCCTAGTAAATCATTTTGTCTTGCTGTGAATTAACTGCATAGGATGTTACTATTTATTATCTAACTATGGCTTAAATCCACCGGGCTTTGCATGACATGTAGGGTTAGGCCATCGATTTTTCGCCGCATATATATTTGTCATGCGACATATTACTTGTATCAATACTAGAGGTGTGGGTCTAAATAATAATAAAGAGAAACATAAGCCTATATAGTGGGCTTTACAATGGGCTTAAATACATCTAATTCAGCTCTAATTCAACTCTCCCCCTCAAAATGGTAGTATATGTTGATCATTGACATCTTGGAGATATTATTAGTGAAGGTGTCTCAGCTCAGGCACTGGTAAAGATATTTGTCATCTGAACTTGAGATTGAACGAATGAAGTGTCAATGTTGTCTTTCTCCAGATGATCCTTGATAAAATGTCTATCAATTTCAAAATGTTTTGTTCGGTCATTTTGAACGTGATTATGAGCAATGTTAATGGTCACTTTATCTTCACAATATAGTCATAAAGGCTTTCCATCTTGTAGTCTCAAATCCTTCAATATTCGGAGGTTGGTTTTTGTCATCTTGACTCATAGACCGATCAATATATGTGTATTCTTTATCATTCAAATGCAGGTAGCACCTATATAGCGTCTTCCTGATGTTTCAATCTGGGAAAATGCATGTATTTGCGCAGGATCCCAACTACATATGTGATATATGGACACATGTGTATGAGATAGATTAGCTTTCCCACCAATCTTTGGTAGTTAACAAAGTTCACTTTTTCACCATTCTTGTCTTCATCGATTTTACAATTTACTTCTATGGGGGTATCTGTCGGTGCACAACCAAGTATCCATGTTTCTTCTAAAACATCTAGAACGTATTTTCTCTGAGAAATGAAATTTCTTTAGTCTAACCACGCAACATCAATTCTTAAGAAATATTTCAATTTTCTTAGATTTTTGACTTCGAACCCCTTGCACAAATGTGCTTTAAGTCATGTAATTTCAGTTGAAAGAGAAAAAAGATATGCATTCATTAATTGAAAGGTCCCTTTACTCATATATATATATTTGAGTAAGGGGGCAGAAAGACCAAAATAACCCCGTGTGGGTAAAACACTTTAAACAGCGAGTTGACGAATATATTGATTACAACTCTCCCCCTCCAGTCGGATGGAAGATATCAATCATTCCGAGTTTATGGATATTATCAGTAAAAACGTCACAACCCAAGCTTTTGGTGAAGACATCGGTTAATCGATCTTTAGAGTGAACGAAAGAAGTGACCAAGGAATTAGTCGATCTTTAGAGTGAACGAAAGGAGTGACCAAGTTTTCTTTATCCATATGGTCTTTGATAAAATGACGGTCAACCTCAACATGCTTAGTTCTATCATATTGAACAGGATTGTGAGCAATACTGATAGTTGCTTTGTTGTCACAATATAGAGAGGGGGGGGACATTCTTGTGGAATCTCAGATCCTGTAATATAGTACATAGCACTAGATCTGGCCACCACATTTTGTTTCTTGCTACGCTATGTCACCAAATTTCCACCAAGAAAGGTGCAGTACCTCATTGTGGATTTCTTGTCATCACGATTTTCAGCCTAATCAGTATCAGTAAAGACTTCAATCTTTAAGTGCTTGTTCTTGGAAAACAGAAACCCACGACCAGGAGCCTTCTTTAAGTACATTAGTACACGATAGCAGCATCCTGATGTCTGATCCTAGGAGCATCATATATCTACTCAAGATTCTTACAACATAATGTCAGGACGAGTATGAGATTGGTATAAGAGCCTCCCAACCAATCTTTGATAACTCGAGGCATCAGTGCGGTCGCCATCACTATTTTCGTCAATCCTATGATTCCTCCATATGAGTGTTAGCTGGAACACAATCGAGCATACCAGTCTCTTTTAACAGATCTAAAACATACTTACGTTGAGAGATGAAGATACCTTGGTTTGATTTGGTCACTTTAATTCCCAAAAAGTAACGTAATCTCCCTAGGTTCTTTACTTCAAACTCAACTGATAGGAGAGCCTTTAGATTTGCGATATTCTCTGAGTCATCGCTAATGATCACAATGTCATCAACGTAGACAATAAGTATTACAGTTTTTTTCTTGTTTTTCCTGCTAAACAAAATGTGATCAAATTATCCCTGTTTGTAGACAATTTTGATCATGGCCTTAAGAAACATGTCAAACCAAGCTTTGGGGGACTGTTTCAGACCATACAACGACTTTCTTAAGTAATAGACAAGCCCTTCTTGTCCCTCAAATCCAGAGGGAATGTCACCCCAATAGGATTTGGATAGCATCACCGCAATAGGATTTGGGAAGGTGCATGGCGGTGAGAAGGCATCGGGCAACATCAAGGAGATGCCGATTTTTTCGTTCAGCGACACCATTTTGGGCAAAGTTGTAAACGCAAGTAGATTGATGTATTATACCATGCCTTGTGAGATAAGAGTCAAATGCTCCACGATCATCATATCTCCCCCCCCCCCCTCTATTATCACTTTCGAAAACACAAAATTATCATTGAACTGTGTCTGCGCCATTTTATGAAATGCTTGAAAACACGGAAACACTTTGTTTTTCTTCTTTAAGAGGTAAATCCAAGTAGTGCAGGAAAAACAATTGATAAAAGTAACAAACCAACGAAAACCAAATAAATATAAAACGGGGGAAGGAACATTAGGATGTATAACAGTAAAAGGGGTGCTACTAGAAGAAGACAAATGTGATGATGAATGTCGAACATGTTTAGATATTTCACAAACATCACAAGCTAAAGTTTTAATAAAAGGTAACAAAGCAGGAAATAATTTTTGGAGATAGACAAGAGAGGGATGTCCAAGACACAAATGCTAGTGTTGAGCGTCAGCAGCAGTAACGGCAGAAGAGGAAAGTGCATGAGACGATGTCTTAGAGTTCAGGTAGTACAGGCCACCGCGGTTCCTACCACTGCCAATAGTCTGCTTTGTACCCAGTTCCTGAAAAGCACAAGAATTAGGAAAGAAGGTTATAGAGCAGTTACGAGATAGAATGATATTGTTAATTGAAAGTAAACTGCGAGGAAAAGAGAGAACGTGTAAAGGGAAATTGAGGGAGAATAGGAAATTTGGCCCCTGACAGCAATAGGGGACTAGGTATCGTTTGCGGAGATTGCCTTGTCCTTACCAAACAATGGGGTGTAGGAAACAAAACCTGAGGAGGATCTTGTCATGTGATCGGTGGCTCCCGAGTCAATGATCCACTCAAGCAAAGGAGATGTGGCAGCTTTAGCACTGGGCATAGCGATAGTAGCAAAGGAGGTAGTACCAGAGGTAGCATCCGATAGGGAGTGTAGAAGATGACGGAGAGCATCCAATTCATCCACGATAAAATTTCCTGGGCCTAACAGTCATCATAGACTTTTGTGGAGTAGGCAGCATCATGAGATCGAGAACCACTCTGTCTGGACCCCCCCCCCCCCCCCCCCGTCCTGGTCCACGAACACGGCGGGGTCCAGGTGGAGCAGGTGAGGATGAAGCTTGAAGCAGACATCTCGAGTGTGGCCCCTGCGGCCACAGTAATCACAGGTAGGAACAGTGTTGGTGTTGTTGACACTACCTCGACCAACATTAGTAGAGGCAAAGCAATCAGGAGGTGCAGTCGTGTTGAGTTACTGACGACTGTCTTCATCGCCAAGAACCATACTAAATATCTCCCAAAGAGAGAGAAGAGGCGAGCGATGAAGAATATTGGTATGAACTGTATCCAATTCCATGTTCATACCCATCAAAAAACCATGTAGACAAAACCGTTCGTCCTTTTTTTGCAACAGAACTGTATCGGCAGTACAGGAGGGGGTGAACTGTTCAAAGTAATCTAATTCCTGAGAGAGACGCTCGAACTCAGAGAAATAAGTATCTACCATCATGGATCCCTGACGCAACTCCAGAATACAACACATAAACTCATAAATCTGGGTGGTATTCCATGTTCATACCCATCATCTAGGGCAAGGAGATATAAGAATTAACCATGGCAGGAGAATCATCCATGATGGACTATCGACAAGAGATGTTGGAGAGCATAGTGGCAATAGCCATGGCTGGAAGCTTCCTAGAGCAAGAAGGAATCGGCCATGTAGAAGCAGTCGACCTCTAGAGAAGCAGTCGTCGTTGAATCTGGAAAATGACTGTCGCTAGATCTGGAGAAACAGTCCTCGCTGGATCTGGGAAAAAAACAAAAAACAGTCGTGGATCTGGAAGACGACGGAAGCAGTCGCTGGAAGCAGTCGGACTTTGGGGCAATCGGAGAACACGAGTGTCGATGAAGCTGGCGAAGCTTCTTGGGACGACGAAGTTGCTAGCGCAAGGAGGGGCAACGGTCCTTCAGCGCGCGTCACAAGGAAGGGCAGCGGTCTCCTTCAATGTGCGCAACCGCCGATGAGAGCGTCGCGGATCAGCATCGAGAGAACCTCAAACCAGCGGATGTAGGCACGCGAGATGAAATCGGCGAGAGAGACGAACGAGAGATTTTGGCGGAAGCAGTCGGCAGGAGATTGGGTTATCGCTCGGATACCAAGTTGAAAGAGTAAAAAGATATGTATTCATTAATTGAAAGGTCCCTTTACTCTCGAACATATATATTTGAGTAAGGGGGGCAGAAAGACCAAAATAACTCTGAGTGGGTAAAACACGCTAAACAGCGCTTTGACGTATATTGATTATAAGTCTATAACTATTTCTTCCAAATCATTTCATATGATAATGATATTGTCGACATAGACAATAAGAGTTGTCACTTTCTCTACTTTCCTCTAAACAAAGAAGGTACAATCAGATTGATCATGTTTGTATCTCAATAGAGTCATGGCTTTTGAAACTTTTCAAATCAAGCTCTGGGAGATTGTTATAAACCATAGAGAGATTTTTGTAAGTTGACCAACTTTTCCTTCTGATCTCATCTTTAAGAAACCCGGCAAAAACTTTGTATATACTTTCTCTTCAATATCATCATATAAAAAGACATGTTTAACATCCAATTGTTGAAGGTCCCACTTTAGGCATGCAGCGTGTGATGAAATAATGCGGATGGAGTCTGTCTTAGCAACTAGCGCAAAAGTTCCATGATAATCCACGTCAGGGTTTGAGTATAACCTTGAGAGACTAGCCACACTTTGTATCGACGCCTGCTCGATGTTGAGAGACTAGCCCCAGCAAAACGGCGTTGCCGAACGGAAAAATCGACACCTGCTCGACGTTGCCCGCTCCCTCATGATTCACATGCATGTTCCCAAAGTCTACTGGAACTTTGCGGTCTCCACTGCTTGTTTTCTCATCAACCGTCTCTCTTCCTCTGTTCTCCACCACGCCACTCCGTTCAGCCTCCAATTTCCCTCCACTCCGGCCTTCCCTCTCACACCCAGGGTCTTTGGTTGCACCTACTTCGTCGACCTTATGGGTCCGTCCACGGACAAGTTGGATCCCCGGGCGGCTAAACATATTTTCGTCAACTATTCCCGTACTCAGAAGGGCTATGTGTGTTATTCTCCGGTTACCCGGAAGATCTCTTTGTCCGCTGAATGTTACCTTCCGGGAGGATCAACCTTTCTTCTCTTCTCTTCTAACCACTCCTCTACCACCGACACCTCTACCACCATCCCTCCCATGACCTGTCATCCCCATTATTGTGCCTCTTCCACAGGTTCTTCCTGACCCAGCTCCTGCTCCTTCCAAGCCTCCTGTTATCCGTGTCTACAATCGTCTCCCTCCTCGTTATGTTCCCCTTCTGCAGTCGGCCTCGACCTCGGCTTCTCCGAGCCCTGCTGATCCGGTGCCCGCCTCCACTGCTCATCTAATGGCAAACTTTGTCTCCCTGCATCGCCTCTCTCCCCACCTTCGGACATTTGCTACTTCACTGTCCTCGTTTTCTGTTCCTAACTCTGTGCAGGAGGCTCTCCAACATCCTTGCTGGCGCGCCGCCATGGACGAGGAAATGACTGCTCTCTGGGCAAACCAGACTTGGACCTTGGTACCCCTTCCTCCTGGTCAGAAACCGGTTGGGTTCAAATGGATCTTTGCCATCAAGCATGCTTCTGATAGGACCATTGACAGAATCAAAGCTCGTCTGGTGGCTCGCGGCTTCACCCAACAACAAGGTCTCGACTATGACGAAACCTTTTCTCCTGTGGCCAAGCTCAACACGGTTCTTGCCCTCATCTCTGTGGTTGTGCATCGTCAGTGGCCCTTACTTCAACTCGATATAAAGAATGCCTTTCTGAATGGCGATCTCCAGGAAACGGTTTACATGCAGCCACCTCCCGGATTTGAGACCACGGGGGAGTCTCGGGTTTGTCGTCTTCTGAAGTCACTCTATGGTCTCAAACAATCCCCTCGGGCATGGTTTGACAAGTTTAGTAAGGCCCTACGGGAAATCGGCTTTACTCGGAGCTTCGGCAGATTTCTCGTTATTCACTCGCCACCCGGCAACGGGAACGGTTCTCCTATTGGTTTACGTTGACGACATCATCATTACTGGAAACGACTCGAACGGAATACATTCGGTCAAACAACATCTGAGCTCCGTATTTCAAACAAAAGATCTGGGGAACCTTCGGTACTTCTTGGGTCTGGAGTTTGCCAGACGACCAGATGGCCTTGTCCTCTCTCAGCTAAAGTACTGCCTTGATCTCCTTCATGATGCAGGCTACTCCGGCTGTAAGCCTGTGAACACTCCAATGGATGTAAATCACAAGATATGTGCTCAGTCCTCGGATTCTGATCTTCTGCTTCAAAATTCGGAATACTTTTGTCGTCTTGTTGGGAAACTGTGCTACCTAACGGTAACAAGACCAGATATATCCTTTGTTGTTGGTATCGTCAGTCAGTATATGCATTCTCCTCGAAGCTCTCATCTCCATGCTGTTGAACGGATTCTCCGATACCTTAAAACAACTCCTGGCCAAGGATTAGTATACAAAACCTCATCTTCAACCCCAACATTGGTGGCATATTCTGATGTTGATTATGCGGGTTCCCTCGATGATCGACGATCAACCAGGGGTTTTTGCACATATTTTGGAGGGCATCTGATCACCTGGCGAAGCAAGAAACAAGCGGTGGTTGCTCGATCCTCAGCTGAAGCAGAATATCGGGCAATGGTATATGTGGTTTCGGAACTCACGTGGCTTGAGAGTCTTCTTGCTGACCTTGGGGTAAAACTTTCTTCACCAACTCTCCTCCTTTGTGACAGTCAAGCTGTCATACATATAGCCAAGAACCCAGTCTTTCACGAAAGAACAAAGCATATTGAAGTGGATTGTCATTTCATCCGGGAGGAAGTTCACATGAAGAAGATTGAACTGAAGCATGTTCCGGGTACTAAACAAGTTGCGGATGTCCTCACAAAGGCTCTACCTAGTACCCTCTTCTATCAGTGCCTATCCAAGCTTGGCGCATACGACTTGTACGCTTCAGCTTGCGGGGGAGTGTTAGAAATGCCCATGTAATGGGCCCATTATTGGGCCCCTTTTTATTATTTTTCCTTCTTCTCTCCTTAGTCCCACATCTTGTATAGGATTTCTTCTCACCTTCTCTCTCCTATATATTTGTATTCTCTCATTGTATTTTGACATACAAGATATACATACAAGTTTTGAGCTCTCTCTACAAAATGCTTGTTCCGGGAGAATAAGATTCCACGACCTGGAGACTTTTCAAGTACTATAGCACCTATATAGCGGCTTCTTGATGTTTCAACCTGGGAGAAAGCATGTATCTCTCTATGAGCGACTATCTGCATTTTGTATCTGTCTACGACCGCTTTTTTATTCTTTGGATGGAGAACACCCATTTTGAGCCAACTTGCTCTAATACTAAGCTGTGAAATATTATTTTGAATCTAAAGACTAAGTATTTCATGGCACATTTATGTGTACAAAGGAGGAGAATCTAAACCAATATTAGAGATCTAGGACTAAAAAACAGTACATAAACATGGGCATGTATAGTGGGCCTATGCTGTGGGTTTTAATACATCTAATTCAACTGCTTCATCTTGATCTAGCACTTGATATTTCTTTCTTGTTGTATATTCTGCAGTTAAAACCCAAGAGAAAATGAGCTTGCGCAATAATTTGGAATGGGCAAAAAATGCAAAAATTCAATGAACTCTAAAGGCAAAATTACAATGAACTCTAAAGGCAAAATTACAATGAACTCTAAAAAGATACATTTAATTGAAAGTTATCATAATATGAGCGCAGGTATACCTTGATTGAAAGAAAGGGTCCCTTATTTGGCATTTTGGGTCACACACGAACGTAATGAATGCATTTGGATGCACTATATCAGAGCGTTAGCATGCTTATTAACGCATGTTGGTTCTCGCCCCCCGGATCACCATCTCAATCATATACCATGTAGCATATATATTGAAACAATTTTGGATATTCATAAATAGTATTAATGGCATTAGCTTTATGTTTTTTATTCCTTAAGGGTGTATCTGATGTATATAATTTCTAATTGCCAATGAATGATAGAGAAAAGGGATTCACATTTCTTCATATTTGCACACAACCCGCACACTTTGTGTTCAATGTGTCTTGTCTGTAGGTACACATGTATAAGTTGGTAGCTAATGGTGTTTCATCAACCATGTGATTAGTAGGAGGTCAGTGGGGGAATGTGTGTTTGTTTTCCTTTCTGCATTGCCATATACAAGTGCCTGTTTTCTTTTTTTATTTTATTTTTTATATGGAGTTTGCAAACTGAGCAAGGAACTGTTTTTTGAGCTATTGTGAAGCTAACCCCAGTTGATTGGTTCACTGATTAGAAGGCAAATTTATATTGGTATCTTCCACTGCTACCATCAGATTAGTATTGAGTGCTGGGTCAAACAACATAAGACTCGGACATAATCTTTCATGGAAAGTATATAATAATTTACTCTGTATTAACCTTAGATTGAAGCATCTGATTTAGTTCTCATCACAAAACTTCTTTGCTTTAATTGTATGTGCATCAATGTCTCCTTTTCTTTTCCATTGCAATGAAGCATAGAAGTTATGATCCTTCTGTTCTGTCCATTCATCAGGGATTAGCCAATTTGGAAGTTGAAGTTACAAATCTTGCTGCCAAAGCTGGGAAAGGTAACACTGTGCCTAGGAAGTTCAAGCTTCTTATCTATTTTTGTAGGAATGGATGCTTGCATCTGTGTTTAAAACTTGCAAATATTCATCTGGTTTTCGTGTTGATTGTTTTATTGAGATGTTTGACACAGATTACTCTGAATATTAGGTGAAGTCATAGGTGCATTATCTGTTCCTCTTGGTAGGAGTGGCAGTACCCTAAAACGGGTTACTTCTATAAGAATGCTACAGCAAGCAGTAGGTTCTGATGCTCAAAATATTTCATCATATGCTTTAAAGAAGAAGGTAATACATTTCAAATTTGTCGGCACTTTATTATTGGCATTGCTTATTGTCAAAATCCTCGTTTTACATGTGCATTACACAAATTTCCAACATTATACATCTTATCTTTTATCACTTCTAACAAAAACAGTTAAGTACTCAAAACTGCTGGTATTCACTCAGGTTCATAATCATGAAGAAAATAATGACTGTGGTTTGTTAGTAATTTCTACCACATATTTTGAACGCAATATTGACATTACTTCTCATAGAGGAATAGAGAGTGCAATTGCTGCTGATAGAGACGTTGGTTTTTGGGTTGGGTTTGGACCTCAAGGACCATGGGAAAGCTTTAGTTCGGTATTGCCATTGTCAGTAGTTCCCAAGTCGCTTGACAGAAATCCGTTTGCATTTGAAGTTCTTATGAGAAATGGCAGGAAACATGCTGTCCTTAGGTCTCTAGCAGTCATCAAAAATGAAACTGATATCAAGGTTGAAATTTCCTTGTGCCCTTCCTCTATGCTTAGCAAACCTCTTCTAAATAGAAGTGCGCACAGCCCTGCCGTTGTATCAGAAGAAGTGTTTGAAAATCAGCGTTACCAACCAATTTCTGGGTGGGGAAATATATCAAGTTTTCATGGTGATCCAGAACATTGGAGTACAAGGAATTTTTCCCATTCAACAAAGGTGATAAATTATCTAATTTAAATTTTATGATTACTATGGACTTTTTTGTTCTAATTAAATATGTCTTAACAAACTTAAAGGAATTTTTTGAACCGCCTCTACCCTCCGGTTGGCATTGGATTTCAGCCTGGAGGATTGATAAGTCTGGCTTTGTCGACATTGATGGTTGGGCTTATGGATCTGATTTTCAAAACTTAAAATGGCCTCCAAGTTCTTCAAAGTCTACCTCAAAATCAGGTCTACATTTTGTGCGGAGAAGAAGATGGGTACGTAATAGGCAACAAAAACCTGAACAAAACATTGATGACATGAGGAATATCATTGCGGTTATCGACCCAGCTTCATCCACTGTCATGCCATGGACGAGTATGGCAAGGGATTCAGATTTAGTTTTGCAGGTAAGGCCGTATGTTGAGAATTCTCGGGAATTATATGCTTGGAGTCAAATAGTGTCCTTGGGCTTGAGCAAAGATCAATCTGCCAACCAGTTGACTTCTGTTACTGGACAAAACACAATGAGACAACCAAATTCTCGCAACTCTTGTCTGAGGTTGAACGATCTTGAAAAGAATGATATACTCTTATGTTGCAATCCTTGCATCAGTAATAAACAGAATACATGGCTCAGTGTTGGGACTGATGCTTCTGTTCTTCACACAGAATTAAATGCTCCTGTTTATGATTGGAAAATATCTATAAATTCAGTTCTCAGGTTGGAAAACCAGCTTCCCCATGAAGCTGAATATGCTATTTGGGAGAAAACAGTTCAAGGGAATTTGATTGAAAGACAGCATGGTATTGTATCATCAAATGGCGGTGCATTTATCTCTTCAGCTGATATACATAGGCCAATCTACCTTACATTGTTTGTTCAAGGTTGTTGGATCCTTGAGAAGGTAACTGAGTGTCTAATTCTGAAGTGCATCTAACTTTAACTTAATTCTTGCAGATATCTGAACATATTTTCCTCCTTCAGGAAGCTGTTCTTATTATGGATCTCCTAAACCTTGACCATGCATCTTCATTTTGGATAATTCATCAACAAAGTCAGAGGTATGTATGTATTTTGACATGTTTCATGAGGAAATTGAGTAATTATGACATCATTAATTATTTATCGCGTAAAGTTTTTTTAAGTATCAAATGAGCATAATTGAAGTATTAATCACCTTATGTAGAAACCCTTGTGTGCATGTATTTTGAAATATTGTGTTATTCAAGCTCATTGAAGTTTTGTCGAAAGGTGATCTCACTGATTCTTTATTTTTTATGAACCTGTGTATTGAGAAGAAAGAACTCTATTATTGAAACCCTGTATGAAGTTTATCCTCTCAGATAAGTTGTCCCTAGTTTTTTAATGTCTCACAAAATGTATAACTAGAACACGTTGTTTCTTTAACTTGCATGTATATTCTTAACTTTTTTGAAGTTATTATTTGTAACAGTGGACATTACATTGGTTTAAATTCGCTCTTCATCTCCATATCATTGATTTCCTTGTTCTACTAATATATGTAGCTGTCTTTAGACAGGGTTGGTTTGTACCATTAGTGTATTATTGTGAATCTTGATAATTTTGATGGCTTTTGATTTAGTATAGATATTGTATATGGGCATAATTTGAGGTTTGATCGTTTCTCTTTGGAGTACTTCTGTTCTTCTCCTAGCCACTGAAAGCCTAGCTCAGCAAAAATATTGAATACTAAGGAGTTCAAGACTCCTTCAAACCTTACCGCTGGAGTTCCTTCTAATGCTAGTTTTTTGCGCATTGAATTGGAGGACTAACCAAGAGACAAAGGTAGACGGGGCTGCCTTTGATTTTACATGAGAATAGTTGCACAATTAGGACTCCCGGACACACTACCGCCTCGTCGAGCGCCGTCACCTTAATATTGTATGTGCTTCTCTATTTACCTATGTAGCCCTAGTGGCATTTTGGTAAAAATGATGTATGCCCACTCTCGCTCTTATAAGAGAGTGGAGGGAAGTCTTAGGTTTATCTTTGGGAACTTCTAGTTTTTTATCTCTCATTTGAAGAGGGGCTTCAAGAAAGAACCTGCCCTCGAAAGCTAGACGCAAGCATATCTCGCGAGTTTGTATCTTGATTTTCATTTCTCATGTAATAAAGTTCTCTGGTATGTATCAAATAGATCTACGGTTCAGCTTCCTTTTAAAAGTTATGGAACATCTACTTCTTTGTGGCCCCAAGGAATAAAACAAAATTCAGCTTCCTTTTACAAGTCTGATCCGATGGCTTGGATTTAGCATGTATTTCTGTTTATGAGGGTACTAGTTAATTTTTAACCATAATAGCTTATCCATTCAAGTCAAAAGATATTTTTTCATATTTCTTGTTAGATTATCCTTTATATTTTATTTTTATTTTTTGTTGCCTATGATTGTATTCACCTCTATATATAGAGGTGGGTTTCTTGTATTAGAAGATTACAATATTTTTACCGGTTCAACATGGTATAAGAGGTCACGGTTTTCCACGTGCCCTAGCCCCTGCTCGCCACTCAATTCCGCTCGCCGCTCGATCCCGCGCTCGCCGCTCGATCCCGCGCTCGCCGCTCGATCCCGCGCTCGCCGCTCGATCCCGCTCGCCGCTCGTTCGCCTTCTTCTTCTTCTTCTTCCAGCCGGGTCTTCTTCTTCCAGCCGGTCTTCTTCTTCTTCTTCCAGCCGGGTCTTCTTCTTCTTCTTCCAGCCAGGTCTCCAACCCTCCTGCCCTTCATCCGGCACCGGTATGCTTAAGCCGTGAGAGCCCAGTTTTTTTTATCCGGCGCCGTCTTTTTTTTGTGTGTTCTAATGGAGTGGATCTCTTCCTTTTTCCCCTCCAGTTTCTTATTGCCCTAATCCTGTGTTGTCTTTGGATTTCTATTCCTGAGCCATCATGTCTGGAGATGCTGAATCTCCCGCTCCCTCTTTTGGGGTTGCTCCCTCTTCCGGTGCCTCCACCCCGACGGTCCTCTTCTGTGGCACCAATGATCATAATACACCCCAAATCACTACCATACGTCTTGACGACTCCAATTATCTCCCGTGGTCTCGCTCTATCACTATGGCGCTCAAAAACCGGCGTCTCTTTGGCTATGTCACTGGCAAAATGAAGGAGCCCGACATGAATTCGTTTGAATGGCCGCAGTGGGAGTCGGAGAACTCCTTGGTTATGTCCTGTCTTACTAACTCGATGCAGGATTCCATTGCCCGAAACTACCTATTCCTCGACAACACTGCCGACATTTGGCGTCGTGCAGAGTCTACCTACTCTCGCCGCGGCAATGCTTCTCAGATTTTTCAGTTGCGCTGGAAGTTCTCGTTACTTCGGCAGGGTGACCGTCTGTCATCTGCATACTACTTGGAGTTCACGCAGCTGTATCAGGAATATGATCACTTTGATCCTCTTACCTTTGTGAGCCCTATTGATGAGGCAATGGTTCGGGCCCTGGATGACCGCAATCGTATATTTGAGTTTCTTCATGGACTGCATCGCGATTTCGATCAGATCAGTATTCAGTTTTTGGGCCGACCGCAGATACCATCCCTTCCTGAGGTCTACAGTATTGTGCAGCAGGAATACGATCGTCGCTTGACTCTTCTTCCAGACCCAATGCCTGAGGGGTCAGCTTTGGTGGCCACTACCCCCTCTCTTCTTGGTACTCGTCCATCTCGGGACTCCAGGTTGAAGGGCTATGATAAGGATTATCTGCTATGTGATTATTGTGGCAAGAACCGTCACACTCGGGATACCTGCTTCCGGCTTCATGGGTTTCCTAACCCCATAGGGGGTGCTCCGCCTCGTGGAGCTCGTGGTTCTGGGCGCTCCTCTGGTCATCATGCTGCTCTACGTTCTAATCATTTTACCGATGCTTCTGTCGCGGTCCCTCCTGGTTATTCCAGTTCTGACGGTACTACGGACCTCCAGTTTACAACGGATGAAATGTTGGCTCTTCGACGCATGATGTAGGGCCTTTCTACAGAGCCTTCTGCCTCTTCCTCCTATGCTCACATGGGTCTCCCAGGTGCTCACTCTGCTGCTTCTCATCCTTCTACCCAGTGGATTATTGACTCTGGGGCCACAGATCATATGAATGGGTCCTCTACAGTTTTATATCTTATACTCCTCTTCTGGCCGTGATAAGGTGAGCGTTGTCGATGGTTACCCTTTCCTCCATTTTCGGCAAGGGTTTCATCTCATGCTCCTCCCTCACCTTATCTTCTGTCCTTCATGTTCCTAATTTTACTCGTAATCTTCTTTCCATTAGTCATCTAACTAACTTCATGCACTGCTCTGTGACATTTCTTTCGTCTTCTTGTGTTTTTCAAGACCTAACGATGGGGAAGGTGATTGGCTCTGGTAGCATGGTAAATGGACTCTATGTGCTCAACTCCGGCCAGGCTACGTCTCCTCTGGCTCTTCATTTCAGCACTGCCCATCCTTTGTACTCCTGGCACTGTCGTCTGGGACACCCTTCTGTTTCTGTTATGAAATTGTTATTTCCTGCTGTGTCTACTGTTGTCTTTGACTTTTTTGTCTGTGATGTATGTAGCTTAAATAAACATCATCGTACCTCGTTTACGCATGTTTCATTGCCAAGTTCTATTCCTTTTGATGTTATTCATACTAATATCTGGGGGCCTTACCCGACATCTTCTATTTCTGGATGTGTGTGGTTTGTTACTTTTATTGATTGTTTCTCTCGTACTACCATGGTTGTATTTGATGCGTAACAAAAATGATGTCTTCTTGATTTTTCGACGGTTTCATTGCATGATCTCCACTCAATTTCACTCTGAAATTAAAATTCTTCGTAGTGATAATGGTCACGAATACATCGATTCGCAGTTTGAGCAATATTTTGTTGATCGTGGTATCCTCCACCAGACTACCTGCGCGTATTCTCCTACACAAAATGGTGTGGCTGAGCAGAAGAATCGTCATCTCCTGGAAGTCACTCGTTGTCTTTTGTCCACTATGTATCTTCCGAAATTTTACTGGGGTGATGTCTTTCTTACTGCAGCATACCTCATCAATCGTATGCTCACTCGTGTTCTTAGGAATGCTACATCCCTTGACACTCTTCAGGTGCCCCCTTCTTGACTTCCCATTAGGGTGTTTGGATGTGTTTGTTTCGTTCATATCCACCACCCCCGCCCTTCCAAACTCGATCCTCGGGCACTAAAATGTGTCTTCATTGGCTACTCTCCAACGCAAAAGGGGTATAAATGTTTCCACTCTCCTACCAAGAAAGTATTTGTCACTATGAACGTTACGTTCCGTGAATCCGAGGCATATTATCTTGTCCCGGATGCCTCTCCCTCGCAAGATCCGACTATGCTACCAGGACAGTCAGTGGAACCTGACTCAGGGCCTTCCGATCAACCAATCTCCCTCAGGAAAGGTATCCGGTCTTGCACTCGCCGTCCTCTATCACATTATGTATCGTATGATTCTCTTTCTACTACCTACAAGGCCTTTGTTTTTTCCTTGTTGTTTCTTCCATACCTGAATCATGGCAGCAGGCTCTGGAGGTCCCTATGTGGCGTGAGGCGATGGTTGAGGAAATGAATGCTCTTGAGAAAAAACATACATGGGATTTGGTTCCCCTTCCCTATGGAAAGAAGACGGTTGGGTGTAAATGGTTGTTCACTGTGAAACTGAACTCGCAAGGGATTGTTGAAATATGCAAGGCTAGGTTGGTGGCAAGGGGTTATACGCAAACCCTTGGTATTGACTATCTGGAGACGTTTGCCCCGGTGGCAAAGATGAATACTATCAGGGTCTTGTTATCCTGTGTTGCTTGCAAAGGCTAGGAGCTCTTGCAACTTGATGTGAAAAATGTCTTCCTCCACGGTGATCTAGATGAGGAGATTTACATGTCTATTCCTCTGGTCCTCATTCCTACTGGTGCTGCAGGGAAAGTCTGCAGATTGAGAAAGGCTTTATATGGGCTGAAGCAGTCTCCAAGAGCGTGGTTTGGGCGGTTTCTCAAGGTCATGCTATCTTTTGGTTTCCATCAAAGCAATGTTGATCATACTCTATTTATTAAACGAAGGATTGGAAAGCTCACTGCACTTATTGTGTATGTTGATGATATAGTCATAATAGGGGATGATATCGAAGAAATCCAGAGGTTGAAATAGAAATTGTTAGAGAATTTGAGGTCAAAGATCTGGGTAAACTCAAGTATTTCTTGGGTATTGAAGTTGCTCGATCCAAGCAGGGGATTTTCATCTCCCAGCGTAAATACACTTTAGATCTCCTTGAGAAGGTGGGGATGAGTGGATGTAGACCAGTTGACACCCCGATTGAAGCAAACTACCGATTGGGGCGCGATGATGGAGAGGAAATTGCTGATATCTTTGAGTACCAAAGATTAGTGGGGAGATTGATATACCTGTCCCACACTCGTCCAGATATTTCCTATGAGGTGGGCGTCATTAGCCAGTTCATGCATGCTCCTAAAACTCGTCATGTAGATGCTGCTTACAGAATCCTCCGGTATCTCAAGTCTACACCAGGAAGGGGTGTCATGTTTGCTCCCAATAACAGTCTGAATATTGAAGTCTATACTGACGCTGATTGGGCCGGATCTGTTGATGATAGGCGATCAACCTCGGGATATTGTACCTTAGTTGGGGGTAATCTTGTTACTTGGAGGAGTAAGAAGCAACAAGTTATGGCAAGATCTAGTGCTGAGGCAGAGTTTAGAGCTCTGGCTCACGGGGTCTGTGAAGGATTATGGCTTCGCTCTGTGATGAGTGACATTGTTCTTATTGAAGCAGGACTCATCCGGCTGTATTGTGATAATAAGTCAGCCATCAGTATTGCGCACAACCATGTGCAACATGACCGGACTAAACACATCGAGGTGGATCGACACTTTATAGAGAAGAACATTGAGAGAGGAATCATGTGCGCACCTTTTGTGCTCTCTGACCGGCAGCTAGCTGACATTCTTACCAAAGGATTGAGTGGGAACGTATTTGGCAATATTGTGGACAAGTTGGGCATGGTTAACATCACACGCCCAACTTGAGGGGGAGTGTTAGATTATCCTTTATATTTTATTTTTATTTTTTGTTGCCTATGATTGTATTCACCTCTATATATAGAGGTGGGTTTCTTGTATTAGAAGATTACAATATTTTTACCGGTTCAACATTTCTGAAATAATTATTTGGTCCAGAATTAATTTATAGCATCTTATTAACCGAGAGAAAAGTGGAAATATTTACCATAAATCTGGGCTCCCCTCCTATATATGAGGGGAATACAATAAATAAAATAAAGATAAAAGTAATTCTAACACTCCCCCTCAAGTTGGGCGGGTGATATTTTGCATGCCCAACTTGCACATAATCTTTTTGAACGCAGTCTGACTTAAACTCTTGGTGAGAACATCCACAAGCTGTTGATTTGAAGGAACAAATAATGTGCTTACAACTCCTCTTTCTATATTCTCTTTGATGACGTGGCGATCAATCTCAACATGTTTTGTGCGGTCATGTTGGACTGGATTGTGAGCTATGCTAATGGCGGCTTTGTTATCGCAGTAGAATCTTAAGGAGTCTTTATTTACCATGCCAAGATCATTAAACAAGGATTTAATCCACGGTCCTTTGCAAATCCCATGAGCCATAGTTTTAAATTCTGTCTCTGCACTTGACCTGGCAACCACATGTTTTTTACTCCTCCGCGTTACCAAATTACCGCCAACTAAAGAACAATAACTAGAGGTAGACCTCCTGACATCAACTGAGCCGGCCCAATCAGCACCAGTGTAGACTTCAACAGTCAATTCTTTGTTAGGAGAGAACAGGATACCCCTTCCAGGAGTGGACTTGAGGTACCGAAGAATACAATAGACAGATTCTACATGACGTGCTCTGGGTGCATGCATGAACTGGTTGATGACACCCACCGCATATGAAATATTTGGACAAGTGTGAGATAAGTAGATTAGGCGGCCGGATAGTCTTTGAAATCCAGCATTATCAGCAACCACTTCCCCGTCATCTCTACCCAATCTGTGGTTGACTTCAATTGGGGTGTTAGTCGGTCTGCACCCACTCAACCCACGCGACTGGAGCATGTCATGGATATACTTTCTCTGGGATATGAATATACCATGCTTCGATCGAGCAATCTCAATTCCTAGGAAATATCTGAGATTTCCTAGGTCTTTTACCTCAAACTCCGTTGCCAATCTTTGTTTCAGAGATTAGATTCTGTTGGTATCATCACCCGTGATAATGATATCATCCACATAAACAATGAGAGACATGAGCCTCCCATGTTTGCGCCTTATAAATAAAATGTGATCAGCATTGCTCTGGGAGTAGGGAAGTGCAACCATAGCCCTATGAAATCTCTCAAACCAGACCCGAGGAAATTGTTTTGGGTAATATAAGGCTTTCTTCAACCTGCATACATTTCCCCCAGATCCTACCAGAGTAAGATCAGGCGATAACAACATGTAGACCTCTTCTTTCAGGTCCCCATGGAGGAATGCATTTTTCACATCCAACTGAGTCAGAGACCACCCTTTGCAGGCATGAGAGTAAAACTCTTATAGAGTTCATCTTCGCCGCTAGAGCAAATGTTTCTTGGTAGTCAATTCCCAAGGTCTGGGTGATTCCCCTATCAACCAATCGGGTCTTGTACCGCTCAACAACACCTTTAGAATTTTGCTTGACGAAGAACACTCATTTACATCCAACATGTTGGGTAGAGGTACCTTGAGCTATGAAGCACCGACACTTCAAAATGCCCAGCGTGTCGGTGTCGGAGAGTCCGACACTCGTCCGACTCTCTGACACTCTCTGACACTTGAGTCGGAAATCCGACACGCTGGCTCACGCGGGACTCGTGTGTACCGCTCAATCGAACACGTGTGTCCCGCTCAATCGGACACGTGTGTCCCGCTCAATCGAGCACGCGTGTCCCTAAGTTAGCTACTCATAGCGAAGCGGGTGGCAATTTGTCTTGGAAGTACCTTTACCCCCTTCTAGCATTTCAAGTAGTGAAAGTTGATCTACTAGTGGCGTAGATATTTTCTCTAGAAAAAGGAAGATTGAAAGTGGGAAAAAAAGTTTGCATGAGAATCCATTATTTTTACTGATGATATATAATAGTAATGTGTTGATGTTCTATCATTTTTTGATCATTTGTTAAGTTTTGTATTTGAATATTTGATGAGTAATATTTAAACATGACTTAATTTATTTAAATATTTGTTAATTGTTAATTTTTTTATTTTTTGTTAAATATTTTAGGATTTTCATAATTATAAAAAATGAATATTTAATATACGTGTTTCAGCATGTCGGAATATGGTATTTTTTGAGAATTGACGAGTCGCGCGTCGTGTCGTATTGCGTGTCCCGTGTTGGTTTCGGTGCAACATAGGGTATAACAACTTTGCAAATCTCGGGCTTCCTATGAGAAGAGATAGTAGTAAGAAAAGGCTGAAATGCAAAAAATGGGATAGTGAAAAATCTCAAGTGAAGAGGGTGATGTTGACAAGTGGAATGGGGCAGATGTGGAGCAGTGGGAGTAACAAGATCAACGCGAACAAGTGGAGCATTGAGAATCGTAGTAGAGCATAGATAAATTCTACAACAAAAATGAGTGTTGTTAGGGGATCAAATGTAAAATTGAATCAACCAGTAAAGGCGGATCAAGTAAAATATGTGGAGTATGTGAAGTAGAGCAGGAATCTCAATATCAAGAAAAATAAGCTCATCATGTATGCACTTAGTTTAAGGAATAGGAGCCTAAGCATAGCATAGTATTGTATGTTCTCCAAAAAAGTAACATGGCCAGATTCATGAGAATGTCTGGCAACATAATCAAATATTTAAATCCATCATGTTGGGAGCTCTAACCAAGAAAGACGAGCCAAAAAATTTGATGACAACTTGTCTTGCTCAGTCAAAGGTAATTGAATGAAACAAGTGCAACCCAAGACCCAAAGTAGAGGTTAATCAGCGACACGACTATATAATCTCCAATGAGGGGTACACAATCAAGAAGAAAATTCGAGATCCAGTGATCAAAAACACACTAGTGTGAACTGTTTCTGCCTCAGACTAAACAAGAGTAGAAGCCAACAAAAGAAAAGGAATAGTAATGCCAAGATACCAAATAAACAAGATAGATTAATTAAAAACACACAATTAATTAATCATTTTTCTCACTAACAATACCACCTATTAGGGTGTCATTTTTGGGTACTTCATGCATGAGTAAATTACCTTGAAAAAAAAATCATGAAATTTAACAACATACTACATTATATGGTGAAGGTTCAAGGTGAAAGGTCATGATTTGTTTACAAAATCTACAATATTTAAAAAGAAAACAAAATAGAATAGATAAAATGTCTACATCCACATAGAAGGATGCAAGTCGATCCGTGAATACACATGCACATTAAAATAAATGATTGACAAATAGCTCAACAAAGAGCTCTATAAAGAGATCTTAGTTAATTGAGTGAAAAAATGCACACAAAAAAAGCAGAAAAAAGAATAACATTTATGCTTCCCTTTAAAAAGCTTCACAGCTTCACAGCGCACAAATTTAATAAATCTTGTAGTAATATTAGTACCTATGAAGCACCGACACTTCAAAATGCCCAGTGTGTCGGTGTCGGACTATCCGACACTCGTCCAACTCTCTAACACTCGTGTCGGAAGTCCGACACGCTGGCTCACGCGGGACTCACGTGTCCCTCTCAATCGGACACGTGTGTCCCGCTCAATCGGACACGCGTGACACTAAGCTAGCTACCCATGGTGAGGCAAGAGGCAATTTTTTTTGGAAGTGCTATTTTTGTGAAAATTGATTTATAAGTTCGTATACGAGAGTGAGAGCACATTTGTTAATGATTGGTGGAAAAGAAATTGGAAAGTGTAAAAATTTCAAAGAGTGATCTATTTGAGGTGGAAAAACTAGAAGAAGTGATGAATACTAAAATAGCAAGTCTTGCTCCTAAAAAGTTTCTTTGCCCCCTTCTAGCATTTCAAGTAGTGATGGTGGATCTACTAGTGGGGTGGATATTTTCTCTAGAAAAAGAAAGATTGAAAGTGGAGAAAGGTTTGCTTGACAATCTATTATTTTTACTAATGAGATATATAATGGTAATGTGTTAGTGTTCTATTAATTTTTGACTTTTTGTTAAGTTTTGCATTTGAATATTTGACGAGTAATATTTAAACATGACTTAGTTTGTTTGAATATTGGTTAATTGTTAATTTTTTAAAAAATGTTTTAGGATTTTCATAATTATAAAAAATAAATATTTAATATACGTGTCCCAACGTGTCGGAATATGGTATATTTTGAGAATTGACAAGTCGTGTGTCGTGACGCGCTGTGTCGCGTGTCGTGTATCAGTGTCGGTGCAACATAGACCTTGAGAGCCTAAAGAAGGGTTCAATGTTGGAGCGGGTATTCTGGGGGATTTCGATGTACACCTCTTTTCTACCTAGTGTACACATGTAAAGGAGTAGGCACAGAAGGAGGTATAGGAGCGGGAATAACCACGGTAGGAGGAATAGGATGAGGAAGAGAACTCACTTCCATTGGATGAGGAAGAGAACTCACTTCCATTGGATGAGACTCCCCCTGAAGTAAGGACTCCCCCTGAAGTGAAGGCTCGTAGTTGGATTCAGACTCCCAAAATATAACATCCATAGTAGCGAAGGTCTTTCGGGAAGCTGGGTGGTAGCACTTGTATCCTTTCTGTGTAGGATAATATCCAATAAAGATACACTTGAGGGCACGAGGATCAAGTTTGGACAAAGGATACACATGGACAAAATACACACATCCCAAGATCCGTGGAAGAAGAGTTGAGGGAGAGACAAAGAGGGCTTGAAAAGGAGATTTGTTGCTAAGAATGCGAGTCGGTAAGCGATTAATGAGGTATGCCGCAGTGAGAACCCATCACCCCAAAAAAACTTAGGAAGGTGTGCATCTTGAGGAGGAGACAGGCAGCAACCCCTTTCTGAGCCGGCGTATAGACACAAGAGGTCTGATGTATAATACCCTGATCACTAAGATACTGCAATTCATAGAATTAGTGAGATGACTAATGGAAAGCAGGTTGCGAGTAAACTTAGGCACATGAAGCACCGCAGAGAGAGTGGAGAGGAGCAAGGAATGGACCCTTTCCCGGCAATGGGAGATAGGGATTCATCAGCAATGTTCACTTTGTCTCTACCAGATAAAGGAGTATAAGACACAAAACTAGGGCAGGTCGATCCTTCCTCAACGATCCTCCTCCTCCCTGTGTCAGTCGATACCACCCAGTAGCAGTCGCCTCTCTTTCTTGGGCATCGTCGGGAAGTTGGAGTTTTCCCTAGATCGCCGGCTGGAGATATCTTCTTCCCTTTCGAACCCCCCTCCCCCCTTCCTTAGACAGTTATTTTTCTCTCTTCGCCATCGGTCGCATTCCTGTTCGATCTACTTTCAGGTAACATTCTTCCCGTTGTGTTTTGCCTTTTTTCCTCCAATACATAGCAACCTATCAAAGCTAATATTGTTCCCGCTGGGTCTCACTTCCTTAGGCCTGGAAGTCGAGGATCTTGCCCTTTTTTTCCCGTCAGCCTTGGTGGTGTCGAGGTCCGCTAGTTTCGATCTCCTTCCTCTAGAAATTTTAGGGCATGTACATTCTCATCAGGAATTTCAGATTTCACTCCTATGGAGTATGTTTTTCGTTTAATATTAACCATAGCCTAACCCTAAACGATGGATATTCTAGGTGATCGGTGCGATCAACAATTCTAGTTTGGGCATAACCGTCGTTGTTTCAGAGATTGTTTATCCTCCACTATTTAGAGGAGTGGTAAGCCCTTCCTACGGTTGAGATAATGTTCATACATATATGTATATATATGATAGTGAATTGATTTAGTGGTTATTTTATTTTCCCTTTTGGGGTAAATCAGGGAGCACTCTTCGTGGCATTCAGAATATAATAGTTCTTTTTTATAGGAAGCTATGCCGTTGCGTCAAGTGTACTAGCGCTGCAATAACACTGTAAGAAATCCTTATTCTTTCTAGCTAGACTACCAGATACCTGTATAGTAATGAGCAGCATAATTTAGTAAAACCGATATGGGTACATGAAATTTCTACCATCATTAGAGATTGGTAATGTGATTATTGTATAACTAGTATTGCAGTATGTATTTAATTTTAACACATCTCAAAACAGTTAGACCATACGAACAATATAGTCACTCGTATAGATTTACGAACAGGAATAATTAAAGTTAGAAATGTGGGTCCTAGTCGTCTTAAACCAATTTGGTGAATCGTCTTAATCAAATACACATATTCACAAGCAGAGTAGATGGAAAATGTTTTGTAGGCACGGTAGAGATCTTCCCCCGTGTCTGATAGAGGCGCACTATCCTTCTCGTGGGTTGTAGCATACCCTATGAGTCAAATTGTTTGGGGAATGTATCCCGATTTAGAAAATTAGTAGATTCGAGTATGTGTCCGTGAGACACTAGAACACTTGAGTTCGTTAGTAAGACTCGGATCGTTAGACTAGTATTGCGCGGTAGGAGCTACTCTGCCTAAAACTTTGTTGAAGAACAACCATAAGTAAAATTAGAATTCAAGTTTAGACCGAACCCTAAAAAGTCCTAGTTAATCAAATTATTCGAAACTTGAGTAAACTTCATACATCATGAGTAATTAGAACAGACATTTATTTTGCTAGTTTTATTTTTAGAAAACCATGCATAGTACACTAGCATACAATTTTTCTATAGCACAAAAAAAAATTATTTTCAAAGCATGCATAAATCTCTTTCAAAATAATTTTAGTGTCACTAGGAGGAATAATTTTTCTTGCTCTCCCTTTAGGTTGATCCGTATTTGGGCATGTTTCTTCAAGGGACCCAGGTGGTTTGCGCCTAGGATGAGCGTGTCATTGGAGTCGTTCCTATAGTTTGTTTCCTTTCAATTGTTGTTTTACTTTAGTACCTTACTGTTATGTTCTGAACTCTTGTAATTTTAATGTTAAGAATTTATGTATGTGTCAGACTTTGTGTAATATTTCAGATTTTCATTGGTTTGGCTCTTTTTCTTTCTAATGGATCTGTGAATTCAGGTTGATAAGGTACGCGTTTACCCTTAATTGCCTTTTTTTAACTTACGTTGTAAGTCTAACCGTTAGTTCTTTTAATTATGTCTGCTATGTACTAAATTTAATATTGTTTCTTAGTTTATTTCTTATCACTGAACCCGGCCGGGCGGCTGATTGGTTGTTAAACTAGGCTGGGATGTTACACTTGAGTTCGTTAGTAAGACTCGGATCGTTAGACTAGTATTGCGCGGTAGGAGCTACTCTGCCTAAAACTTTGTTGAAGAACAACCATAAGTAAAATTAGAATTCAAGTTTAGACCGAACCCTAAAAACTCCTAGTTAATCAAATTATTCGAAACTTGAGTAAACTTCATACATCATGAGTAATTAGAACAGACATTTATTTTGCTAGTTTTATTTTTAGAAAATCATGCATAGTACACTAGCATACAATTTTTCTATAGCACAAAAAAAATATATTTTCAAAGCATGCATAAATCTCTTTCAAAATAATTTTATTGTCACTAAGAGGAATAATTTTTCTTGCTCTCCCTTTGGGTTGACCCGTATTTGGGCATGTTTTTTCATGGGACCCAGGTGGTAAACTGCGCCTAGGATGAGCGTGTCATTGGAGTCGCTCCTATAGTTTGTTTCCTTTCAATTGTTGTTCTACTTTAGTACCTTACTGTTATGTCCTGGACTCTTGTAATTTTAATGTTAAGAATTTATGTATGTGTCAGACTTTGTGTAATATTTCAGATTTTCATTGGTTTGGCTCTTTTTCTTTCTAATGGCTTTGTGAATTCAGGTTGATAAGGTACACGTTTTCCCTTAATTGCCTTTTTTTAACTTACGCTGTAAGTCTAACTGCTAGTTCTTTTAATTATGTCTGTTATGTACTAAATTTAATACTGTTTCTTATTTTATTTTTTATCACTGAACCCGGTCGGGCGGCTGATTGGTTGTTAAACTAGGTTGGGATGTTACAAGGGTTAAGACAGGAGTGGCACCAATTTCAAAGAAGATGCAAGAAGCTCGTCTAAGATGGTTTGGACACGTACAAAGGAGACCATTAGAGGCACCTGTTAGGCGTTGTGAGAGTCTAGTCACTATGCATGTTAGACGAGGGAGGGGTAGACCAATAAAGACTTGGAATGAAACTATAAAGAAAGACATGATGTACTTAGGCATTAGTGAGATTATGACAAAAGATAGGGCACAATGGCGACAAAGGATCCATATAGCTGACCCCGCTATAGTGGGATAAAGGCTTGAGTGTTGTTGTTGTACATAGATCAATTGTGAGAATTTTTGACATCAATTCCCGACCTATTTCCTTAAGACAATGCAAATTTTGTAGATGACAGTATTGTTATAGAGTTGGATCCATAAAGCACTTACGGGGCAGGTCAGGATGTGGGAAACATTGCTCGAACATAGCGATTTTACAGAAGATGCGCTAAGGAGGTTAAATGAGAAGAGTTGCCTTTATTGTATGATTTATTCTGCATTTATTTTCTGTTTTGATTTATGTTTCCCTGCCCTCAGGCCCTCTCCTTATGTATTAATTTTGGCACCGTAATGAAAGAAGTGACTTTTCACACGCATTCCAGATTTTGGACCTGTAACACTTCCGGACAAATGGCAGCATTTTCTATGAACAATTATTATGTAGGTGTTCATGAGACATATTTTTTTAGCACCATGCAAATATAATCAATAGCATAAAATGAGTAAATCTCACCTATTGGGTATTATAATATGTTTTATTCTAAGTTACTGATATACAAGTTCACATTTATGAACATTAAGGAGGTTAATGAGGTTAACACGATCTTCTTTTTCAGTTTATTTTCTTACTTTGAAGTCTAATCTAACTAGTTTTCTTTTGTAAGTTCATGTTATTCTTTGATTTGAATTGTTTATGTAATTTTGTTCTTTGTCGATGCCTGCAAAGCTTTCATTCTTTTCAGGAGGGTTCGAGTGAGTGTCGAATATGATATGGGAGGAACTGATGCTGCTCCCAAGTTAGTGAGGTTGTTTGTTCCGTATTGGATTCGTAATGATACGGCGCTATCATTATCATACCGTGTTGTTGAAATTGACCCATTGGACAATTTGGATGCTGATTCTATGCCTGTTTCTAGAGGAGTTAAATCTGCAAAGTTTGCTCTTAAACATAGCTCAAAATCTATTGATAAAAGGATTGCCTCTTCAAGGAGAAACAGTGTTATTCTGGAAGTGATTGATGATTTCAACTCAAATTGTGTCATGCTCTCAACTCAAGACTATACCGGTCATGGGGGGGCTTCATCATTCTCATCTCGCAGTGATGGACTTCCTTCAAAACGCATTGGTATTTCAGTTGCTATTCATAATTCTGAACATTACAGCCCTGGGATTTCACTTATTGATCTTGAACGGATGGTGAGGATGCAGGCATCTATGTTTAGGGAGTTCTTACTTGTTTATCAGCTTCTTGTAACTGGTAATCATAACATCTTTTCATGCAGGAGCGAGTTGATGTTAATGCATTTTCTTTTGATGGATCCTATTTCAAGCTGTCGCCGCAACTTAAAATGTCTTCTGATAGAACTAAGGTTGATCTTCTTTCTGTTATCTTAAATTTGCGCGTTAACCATTATAAACCATAATTTTTGTATGGTTCTTTTATTGACAATACCTACTTTCTAGTATTCTTGTGTTTTGTATTCATCTGAAAATTTGCTTAGGTGCTGGACTTATATGCATTTTATAGTTGAGCTCCTACAGATTATGTGCGCATAAACTAATGATTTGATGGATAATTAACATCTCAGTAGACACGCCTATATCTGAATGACTTGTGCCCAACAGCAACACACTTGGGGTACTGTCAGTAAACGGTGTACAAAAAATGAAATAAAAATAAGGGACTTGTGTTTTTGACCCATAGTAAATCACTTGCATGGCACGTGCAGAAGCGTTCAAGACATAAGTATTTTATATATTCTTTTTAGAGGTAGCGATATTTAAATATTCTTGTTCTAGTTAGCAGATAGGGGTTAAAAGGGCCGAATTATATCTATATATATATAGATAGATATATAGATATATATATTGTTAGAAGCGTTACCTTAGGGTTTCCGCGATATTCCACTTCCTCTTCCCAATGAGCCAGCATAACCTTTTAATACAATTAGACCCTCTCTTGGTTGTGGTCACCACTTGGTGAATATAGATTAACTTGACTCTTAACATCCCCCCCCCCCCTCTCAAACTAACACCATAAGCATCCAGCATCCCGAGCTTGAGGGAGCAAGAATGAAGAGATTTGCCAGAAACCGCTTTAGGTAGCATGTCGGCGAGTTGATCTTCAGATGACACAAACACCATAGCAACAGTTTGATCCCGAATTTTGTCCCACACGAAGTGGCAATCAATTTCAATGTGCTTCGTTCTTTCATGAAATACAGGGTTGTTGGCTATATGAATTATCAGCTTGATTATCACAATAAAGGTGCATTGCCTCAAGAACAGGTAAGCCCATTTCCCCCCAAGATAGATTTAACCCAGATGAGTTCACAGATTGTGACAGCACTAGCACGATACTCTGCTTCAGTGGAGGAACGTGCGACAACATTTTGTTTCTTACTTCTCCAGGAAATGTTGCCACCAACAAAGATAGTGTATCCACTCATAGATCTTCTGTCCAGGGAAGACCCGCCCAATCAGCATCACAGTACCCGTAGACCTTAATGTTGCCATGATCATGATAGATAATGCCTTTTCCAGGGTTCTTTTTTAAGTATTTAATAATTCGCAGAACAACTTGAAAGTGGACTTTAGGGTCGTGCATGAATTGACTAACTAGGCCAATGGCGAAGGAGATATCAGGTTTGGTAATTGTCAGATAAATCAACTTTCCAACAATTCGTTGAAATTTAGACTTCCTCTCAAGATCAGGAGAAGTCTCTTTATGAATATCATACTTAGGGTCCACAGGACTATCCATAGGTTTGACTCCCAAATATCCAACATCACGGAGAAGGTCCAACACATATTTATGTTGAGAGATCATAATTTTTCTTGCAGATCGAGCAATCTCAATTCCAAGAAAGTATCGAAGAAGTCTCAAATCCTTGATTTCAAAGGCAGAAGCCAATTCCTCTTTAACTAGACTAATGTGGTGGTCATCAGTTCCAGTAATGATGATATCATCCACATAGACTATGAGAATAGTAGTACATTCCTCCCTTTTGTAAACAAAAACTGAGTGATGTGAAGTACAAGTGAAATTTAGATAAATAAGTTTGTCGCTTAGCTTGGCAAACCAGGCACGTTGTGATTGTTTGAGATCATACAAGGCTTTCTTAAGATGGCACTCATGTCCTTTTAGGAACATTCATACCCGGAGGAGGGGTCATATAGATTTCCTCCTCCAATTCATCATGGAGGAAGGCATTTTTTACATCGAGCTGGTGCAGAGTCCAAGCCTTATGAGCAGCAATAGACAATAAAATCCTGACGGAGTTCAGTTTTGCGACTGGAGCAAATGTCTCGTGGAAATCAACTTCATCAACCTGACTAAATCCTTTAGCAACCAATCTAGCTTTATATCTATCAAGAGTTCTATCTTGACGAAATTTAGTAGTATATATCCATTTGCATCTGACTGGGTGACGTCCATGCGGGATAGGAACAATTTCCCAAGTTTATTGATGTTGAAGAGCATCCATCTCCTCCATAGCCTTGGTCCAATGAGGATTCAAGCTAGCTTCTGAAAAATTGTTACGAATATAAATAGAGGAAACATACGCAAGATAAGCTTGTAACGAGTGAGAGATAGAGTGATACCCAACATACTTATCAATAGGATATCTAGTCTCACCACTATGAATGTGGAGTGCAATGGTGATCTCTTGAGTGGTGTTGTTGCTTGGATCTGGCGGAGTGGTGGTGGGTGGTGGAACATGAGTGTGACATTCTTGCCCAATAGTTATGTTGTGCTTTCTCTGGTAGACTTGAAGATTCTTCCTTCTTCTGTACACACGAAGGTCATTGGTTGGAATTGTCTTCCTAACAAAAATATCCACACTTCCCGAAGCAAGCACATCAACCAGTACAGGGAAGGGTGACAACATGTCACTCTCTTCTTTGCTTTCCTCCCAAAAAGTTTCAATTTTGCCCTCATCGGAGTAATATGGAGTGTTTTCAAAGAATGTAACATCTTTTGATATAAACCTTCACTGCAGAGCAGGAGAATAACACTTATACCCATTTTGGTTGGCAGCATGTCTCACAACGACACATTTTATCGCTTGCGGGCCTAATTTGTCCTTGTGAGGCCCCACTATATGAACAAAGGCGACACATCTTAATATCTTAGGAGGAAGATTGAAAAGAGACATTTGGATTTTGGAAAAAGATCCTTTAGGGGGTACTTTCCCTCCAAAGTACCAGTAATCATTCGGTTAATTAGATAGACGGAGGTGAGGACACATGCATCCCAAAGTCCCTTAGGAACGTGCATCTCTTGTAACAAACAACGAGTGGCCTCCAAGATATGACGATTCTTTCTTTTGGCTACCCCATTCTGCTGGGGAGTCCTAGGACAGGAAGTTTGAAAAATAGTGTCATGGTCTCCCAGGGAAGTCTGAAGATCATTGCATGTGTATTCGCCTCCGTTATCACTCCTAAGAATTTTAATTGTAGTTCCAAACTGGGTCTGCACATGGTGATGAACAACTGAAATATTTTTGAAATCTCATTCTTCTTTTTCATAAGATACACCCAAGTAAAGCGTGAGTGATCATCAATAAAGGAAACAAAATACTGAAAATCATTCATAGAGCAAATAGGGGATGTCCATACATCAGAATGTATCAAATCAAAACATTTCACACTTCGACTCAAACTAAGAGCATAGTTGGTTCTATAGTGCTTAGCCAATTCACAGGTTTGACAATCAAAAGTAGTGTTTTTAACATTAATGAAATGCGGAAAGATAGCTTTCAAAGTCTTCAAACTAGCATGCCCAAATCTCTTATGCCACAACATCAACTGATCAAGATTTATAGACTTATGAGCACCAAAAGCTTGATAGTTGTCCATGACATAAACACCACCTGAGTCATGTCCACCACCAATCGTCTTCCCACTTGCCAGATCCTAAAAAATACAATGGGAGGAGAAAAAAGTGATAGAATAGTTAAGCTGTTTAATTAAACTTCTTACAGATAGCAGATTTGTGGGAAATGAGGGAACAATAATCACAAATTTAAGAGAAACAGAGGGGGAAAGATGAATGACTCCCTTTACCAAGTTTCACACTGCCAGATGCAGGAGAAATAGAAGAAACTCTCATGGAAGACCCGATCATGTGGTCAGAATCCCCCAAGTTAATAATCCAAGGGGTGGAAGGTCCTTTAAAGGACATAGAAGTAGAGTGAACATGAGCGGCCGTACCAACCAAGTTACCAGTAAGAGATCGACCAGCGGCATTGGCTTTCAGAGCCTTGAGTTCTCTAGTCAAATTCTCGTTTTCTGCCTGAAGATACCTAGTATTCTCAAGATGGCCATACATAGCAGTTTGAGATCTCACATATTTCCCATCAAAACCACGAATCCAACCTGAAGGAACCAAGTGAGGATGAAGATCCCAGCATTTCTCCTTCCCATGACCTTTCTTCCCACAGTGAGGGCACTTCATTTTACTCTTGTCTTCTTGTCTCATATTTCTTGGATGCTATTTTTTCTGCTCAGCAACAAGGGCAGATTTCTCATGGCCGACATGAATGTCTGAACGAAGGTGATGTAGGCCACAAGTTCCGACGGGATAAATACTACGCTCTTTTTGATTCGGACAATTAAACAAACACGTAGCGTGCGGTATCTCTCTTTAACACTACCGATGAATTCAACCAATTATTGACACATCCTTCAACAACGCACACAAAAAAACAAAGGGTCGTTACTCCTTTTAGAGATTAAACAAAGGCTATGTGTCAATGTTCGCTCAAACGAATAGGACCTACACGATCCGGACAATTAGCTAATCAAATTAATATTATCCGCAAGCATTCACAAACCCAAATGGAGAAAATCCGGACTAAAATAGTGATTTCAACGAATCTAAATCAATCCCAAATTTAATTAATATGAGGTAGGCCAAATCACTTGACATCAAAGAGAAATCAAGGGTTAACGAACCCGATTTCTACTAGCATTCACGAGATCTACCCGATCCATTTTATACGACAAAACCCGGATAAAATAAACGCTTGAAATTCAGATTTTATTAATACACTAATTTCAATATAAATCCAGACAATTTACTAGCCTTCTAAACCACCAAATCTCACAATGAAAGAGAAGAATCACACAAGAGAGTGGGGAAGAGATTACCCAGACCAGCGAGAAGAGCACACGAGGAAGGTGACTGGATTAGTCACAAATCCACTGGATCTGTTGGAGTCGCACCGAACGATGAAGACGCAAGCCACCTTCTTTGAATCACCACGGAGGGAATAGATCGTCGGACCACCCCGAGCACCACTTGAAAGGGGGGTCGGCAATAGGGATAGAAGATCCAGGGAAACAGAGAGGAAGGGTAGGAGAAGATCAAAGAAGAGGGAGGAAAGAGAGGGAGGAGGCCGCCGGCCAAGAGAGGGAGAGGGGAGGGCCGAATTTTGCCAAGGAGGGGGGATTAGGGTTCCTCTTTTTTTTAATTCATCAAAGTCTACATTCTCATTCCCATCTCAAGCTTAAATAGTTTTACAAGGAGATCATGGCCATCAAGGAGCAATCTTGGCCATACAAAACTTAAAAACTGAAATTACTAAGCCCAAAATAAAAACTGAATTTTAAAGAAATTAAAATTTATATTTTATAAATTTTATCCTTTGATGGGGATTAAAATTTATAACCTATATATTTTAATATGAGGGTAACATATGGCGACGTCTTTGAGACAGTGTCGGCGGTGGATGTTGCGGCAAAATCCCAGTCTTCGAGTAGCCCAAACAACTTGCGGCAACGCCCATCATAATCGTCAAACTCTATGTAGCGGAGGTCATCGGCAACATCATCATCACGAACACATGGCGGGACATCATCGCCATCAATTGAACAGTCACGAGCATCACGAACACATGGCGGGACATCGTCATCGTCGCCATCAGAAGGGAGTTTATACGGCTTGCCTTTCCTCGAATATAGTGGGCCACCGTCTCAAGGTCAGGCACAGAATCTCTTCCCCACATCTGAATTATCTGGAAATCAAGTTCAGGAGGAAGACCAGAACGCATTTCAAATACCCTTTGTTGCATAAGTTCAGTATTGTAGTCTTCGATAGTCTGGATAGCAGAATATTGATCAATTTCTGCCCACTTATGGGTCAATTTGCTATAATATTTCTCGAAGTCACTCATTCATGTCATGTGGATCTGCTCAGTCTGTAGTTGATATATTCTAGTCAAGTCCTTTTTTGAGTAATTTTGCTCGATCAGCTCCCACATTTCTTTTGTCGTTTGACATAATAAAAAGTGACTCGCGATCTTGGGTTCCATAGAATTGATAAGCCAATTGATCACAGTAAGATTCTCACTCTCTCATTCCTCATAAGGAGGGTTAGTCTTGCTAGGAGACGGTTTGGATCCAATGTGAAACCCAAGTTTTCGACGACTCCCAATGAATATCTGCATAGATTGAGCCCATAGGGGGTAGTTTCTCTCATTGAGCTTGATATGAGTAACATCATGATTGAAGTACAGGTTAGAACTCCCTCTATTGTAGTGTTTAGGTTGATCAACAACCCCTTCAGAGGCATTAACACTCTTCAATTTGTCATCCATAGGAATAATCACCAACAGAGGAGACAGCGGCAATCACAGACAACAGCCCCCCCCCCCCCACCCCCCAATCAATAACAACAGCAGACGGGGAGAGGAGACAACTTCATAGTGAGTAACAACAGGGAGGACTGTCTGCTCCAGCCGTAGAGACCACTGTTCCAGCAGACGGAGCAATGGCAGGAATATTGCAGGAGGAGACTGCAGCTTCAGCTAGGGAAAGAGGAGGCAGCTGACCGGACGGAGAGAACAACCGCTAAGCGCGGCCCCGACAGAAACGGAGACGAAGCGCGACGGAAACAGAGCAGCAAGTGCGACGAAGACGAAGCACGACGGTGACAGGGCAGCGATGGCGCTGCTGGAATGAGCGAGCGACGAAGACGAAACTGCGGCGAGCTTTCAAGTCGACGCCGAGGTACGAACCGCTTCTGATACCATGTTATGACCCCGTACCTTAGGGTTTCCGCGATATTCCACTTCCTCTTCCCAATGAGCCAGCATAACCTTTTAATACAAATAGCCCCTCTCTTGGTTATGGTTACCAACCGGTGAATATAGGTTAGCTTGACTCTTAACATATATATATATCCTTTGTGACTTGTGTAATCCCTACCTAGTTTAACAACAATTGAAAAGCCTGTTTGGCACTCCTAATATGAATTAAGGTAAGCAACAGTAATAAAATTAATACAGAGAAGGAAAATAACTAAGTACACTGCGGAGAGAAAGATTGAAACTATGGTTAAAGAAATACCATAAATTTTGATTCACTGAGCCAACTAGAATTATAAAATACATAAATTCTGATAAACTGAAACTTTAAATGAGTCTGACACATTTAAGTCTACAATTAGTAATATATCAAATTGAATAGGGAAACATAAGCTACATTTGAAGGAACTCTTGGAGGCGTATTTACGCAGGACAGCCCTATATGATGGGGATAATGTGTGTGATCACTACATGCAACTAATATGAGATCCGACGACTTTTAAACTTACAATAACTTTTCTTTATAAATCAATTACGAATGATAACCACAATAGTTAAAGCATTCAAGGAAACAAGAGAGATAGTGATGCGGGAAGCCACCGAGGCATCACCACCAAGTGTGCACCAGAAATCAAATCTCCGCCACGGCACCACCGCGCGGTAGGTTGTTGAGGCCAGGGCTATATAAGAACATACAAAGACTCAGAAACTGAATTACCGTTACCTTTTATGTCTCGTCTTTGTGTTACATATATTAACTGTTGAATCAATTATAATATGATTTTGTTTAACTTCATTGATTTCTAACACGTGGTACCCGACATCATGAGCTTATAGTATTCATACACTTTTACATGTGTTCGTAGGAACATTGCATAAAGAATTTCTTGCATCTTAGCTTATATTGTTCTTATTATTGTGACAAAATGATTAAATTATGATTTATTACTCTCATCTACGCACAAAGTACGATTTTCATAATTTCTCATATTATCATATTTCTTCGTGCCAAGATATAATTCGTAAGTGAAAGTACATAAATTTATCTGCATGATATGTCTAACCAAAAGGAATTGAGTTTCTTACATCGGCATTAGGGTGTTCGTAAACACGACCCAGCGGCATGATACTCTACGTTGAATAGGAAATTATGAAATTCTCCCCCGATTTACTCTCTAAAATCCCTCTTTTTCATTATTTGGGTTTCCTGGAATTTACGGGAAAATATTTTAATAGTCAATTCAAAATTAACAAGAGAAAAAGTTTACACCTTGCCCTAATCCGACAAAACCACAACAAAAAAACGAACAGAACACAGTCGGTGGTCCTCTGAATTTAGAAGAATAAGAACTCTCAGATACCTGTAATTGAACACATGTTGTAGATTAGAAAGAGATGATGACTGAAAGAGATAAGGTAACGACTAAGAAGCTAACGGAAACTCATCGGGAGGATGGTGTGCGGCCTTCCGAACAGGAGCCATGGAGTCGGTTGCAGTAGGAGAACGGGGCCGATCGACCTTGATGTGTCAAACTGTTGATGGAAACCGCTACATGCAAGTCGTCGAGACTCCACAACTAGGAGAAAGGAGTTGACGAGGGCTTCAGGTGTGGGAGGAAAAGTCGGTGTATTTGATCGATGGGAAGAGTAGACATAGAGTGCGCTCAAGACGACGGGAAGGTAAGGATTTCCGGTCGGTGAAATTGATCGACGATGATTGCATAGGTATCGTTGGAATCGTCGACTTCCTGGATTTGTTCGAGGGATTTTGTTGGCACGAAAAGAGTTCTGTAGGCTTTGCTTCACACGATTGAGAGGGGAAACTGACGAGGACATCCAACTGTTCCTCCTATATCCAGCATCAAGCGGTTTCTTCCCTCCGGAACCGAGCAGGAACATTGGCAGTGGTAGGAACTATGGCGGCTTATGCTACCTCGACTTTCAGTTTCCATCTGAAGCTCTTTCCTGTTCTACTGGTACTGTTGACGATGTTCGATGTTAGCATTTGCCCCTTGGACATCCGTCCTCTATTTATCTTCAGAAACTATTTCTTGCTTTCTTAACATTTCTTCTTACCTTTGTTTGTGTTGTCTGTGATGTATATAAACATGTGAGAAATCATTCTTTGCATTTATCGTCTCCTTGTAGTATTCCATTTGTTATTATACACTCTAATGTTTGGGGGCCATCCATTTATCTTTATCTAGTTTTTGGTGTTTTGTTATTTGTATTGATTGTTTTTCTCGCACTGCATGGGTTTATCTGTTAAAAAGAAAAAATGAGTTTTTTTCATGTTTCCAAGTTTTCATAAAATGTTGCAAACCCAATTTGATGACACTATTCGTGTTCTTCGAATTGATAATGGGGGAGTATGACGATCGTTGTGTGTTTTGCCCTTGCCTTATTGATCATGGTATCATTCACCAAACTACTTATGTTCACACCTCTATACAATACAGAGTTGCTGAACGGAAAAAATCGTCACCTTTTTGAGGTTGCTCGTTGTCTTCTTGCTACTACCCACCTTCCTAAAACCTATTGGGGAGATGTTGAGCTCACTGATGCTCACCTTATCAACCGGCTTCTGTCACGGGTTCTCGTCTTTGCTACTCCTCTTGTTTATCTATGCACCGCAACCATTGTTCATACTTCTCATCTAGCTCCCCGTGTCTTTGGATGTGTCTGTTTTGTGCATGTTCATCAACCCCATCGGGACAAACTTGACCCAGGGGCTCACTATTGTGTCTTCCTTGGCTACTCCATCACGAAGGGGTACCTGTGTTACAACCCCCCTTCCAAGCGTACGTTTTGCACTATGGGTGTTACCTTCCGGGAGGAGGAATCTTATTTTATGTCTTCGACTCACTCTCTTCGTCAAGGGGAGAGTAGGCGTGACTCTGATGATCATTCCACTGATGTTACACGTGTTCCTCTTCCTCTCCTACCTTCCGTTCTACCTCATCCTCCCCTTTCAGTTCCTGTAGTACCTATTCTGGCACCTTTGCCTACTCTGATCTCTCATCTTCCTCACGTATACCACCATTGTCCTCCAAACAACATCTTCCTCCGGCCCATCAGGCCTTCTTTTCTTCACTCTCCTTGGTTGTTATCCTTAAAACGTGGCAGGATGCTTTAGGTATACCGGTAAGGACTAAGGACTCGGGCTATGAAAGATGAAATGTCTGTCTTGGACAAGAATCACACTTGGGATATCACCTCCCTTCCTCCTGGAAAGAAATCCATTGGCTCGACGTGGGCTTTCTCTGTTAAGCAAAATCAAGATGGCAAAGTGGAACGGTACAAGGCACATCTAGTTTCCCAACGATACGCCTAGACTGAAGGAGTCGACTACCAGGAGACCTTTGCTCATGTAGCAAAGATGGATTCCATTCGAGTGTTGTTATCGTGCGTTGCTTGCTTGGACTGGGGTCTTCGTCAACTGGTTGTTAAGGATGTGTTCCTCTATGGTGAGCTTGATGAGGAGGTGTACATGATTTTCTCCCTAGTTTTGTGAAGAAATTGGTTGAAGGACTTTCTACCGCCTTAGGAGTTCTTTATATGGCCTAAAACAGTCTCTTAGGGCCTGTTTGGGCAGATTTCTCATGGCTATGCTCAAATTTGGCTACAAGCAGACACGGTCTTATCATACTATGTTTATCCAGAGATGTGAACAAATGATTTTGATTCTCATTGTCTATGTGGATGACGTTATGATCACTGGAAATGACACAGAGGAGATTGTTAACATCAAGACCCTCGTATCTACTAAATTTTAGGTGAAATACTTGAAAAGATTACGATACTTTTTGGGTATCGAGGTGGTTAGATCTGATTAGGGAATTTTCATATCCTAACTATGTATATATTGGATCTCTTAAAAGAGACTGGGATGCTTGGCTATGTTCATGTGAACACTCTGATGGAGGAAAATCACAGGATTGGGGAAGATGATGTCGGTGATCACATAGATGTATCATAGTATCAGAGATTGATTAGAAAACTCATGTATTTGTCCCGCACACATCTTGACATTACTTATGCGGTTGGTATTCTGAGTAGATATATGCGCGCTCCCAGGATCAGACATAAGAGGTTGCATATCGTGATTTGAAGAAAGCCTCTGGCCCTGGTCTCTTATTCTCCAAAAACAACAATTTGGAGATTGAAGTTTTTGATGATGTTGATTGGGCTGAATTTTATGATGACAGAAAATCCACAACAAGATATTGTTCCTTGATGGGTGGAAACTTAGTAACTTGGCGTAGTAAGAAGCAAAATGTGGTGGCTAGATCAAGTACTGTATTACAAGATCTGGTTTTTTTAGACCGATCCCTTTTCCTTATTGTGTGACAATAAGGCGGTTATTAGCATTGTTCATAACCCAGTCCAACATGACAGGACAAAGCATGTTGAGGTTGATCGACACTTTATCAAAGATCACTTGGATAAAAAGACTGTGGTGACCCTTTTTGTTAATTCTAAAGATCAACTGGCCAATGTGTTTACCAAAAGCTTGTGAAGTGATGTGTTTGCGGATGACATTCAAAAACTTCGGATGACCGATATTTTCCGTCCAACTTGAGAGGGAGAGTTATAACGTATTATTATTTACAAGTTGTCATTATTATTTACAAGTTGTTTAATATTGTCTTTTTTGGTCTCTTACTCTAGTATATGTATGAGTAAGGTCTCCTTTGGCTAATTAACAAATTTTATTATTCCTTTTAACTTTAACTAGATTCAAAAATGTTCTTGCAAACAAATTAATGTGACAACATAATTCCCGTAACAAATTTTGTTGCATGAATCTATTTAGTCTATTAATTAATACGTCAAATTTAACTGTAGCGAGCCTAGATTCCTCTATCGGTGGTGATGCGGATCAGTTCAAACGTGAACCCTGATTTTTAAAATTATCAAAGTGCTTAAAATTTGGGTGTTGCAACTTGTCGATGTCAAGTATTGCATATGGCATTCCTCTTGTTGAGTCGTTAGCTACTGTGAAATTTTTTAGATTTTTTTGTATTATGGTGACTACCACTTTTATAATGTTTGTAATGAGGATTTGTGAAGTGTAGATTATTTGAGCGATAATTTTTTTAAGAGTATTGGTTGATTTGTTAATGTTGGAGAGAAGGAAGTCAAAATCACATTAAGGAAAAGAGGCTCTCTCCTATAAATAGGAGGGCGAAAAATACAAGGCAATAAAGGTAAAAAATAACATAATTCGAACACTTCCCCTCAAGTTGGACGTGTGATATCTTGCATGCCTAACTTGCACTTGATTTTTCCAAACACGTTCTGACCTAATCCCTTGGTGAGAGCATCCGCTAGTTGTTGATCTGAAGGGACAAAAGGTGTGCTCACAACTCCTCATTCTATATTCTCTTTGATGAAGTGACGGTCAACCTCCACATACTTTGTGCGGTCATGTTGGACAGGATTGTGAGCAATGTTAATGGAGGTTTTGCTATCGCAATAAAGTCTCACGGGATCCCTGTTTTCTATGCCAAGATCCTTCAAAAGAGATTTGATCCACAGTCCTTCGCAAATCCCATGCGTCATGGCTCTGAATTCTGCCTCTGCACTCGACCTGGCAACCACTTGTTGTTTTTTACTTCTCTATGTGACCAAATTACCACCAACTAGTAAACAATAACCAGAGGTGGACCTCCTGTCATCAACAGAACCGGCCCAATCAGCATCAGTATTGATTTCAACAATCAATTCTTTGCACAGGAAGAACAGTATACCCTTTTCCAGGAGAGGACTTGAGATACCGAAGGATTCGATGGTCAGTTTCCAGGTGGCGATTTTTTTGTGAGTGTATGAACTGACTGATAACACCAACAGTATATGAAATTCCAGACGAGTATGTGATTAATAGATGAGTCGACCATCCAGTCATTGAAATCCAGTGATATCTGCCACCCCACAATTTGTGATGTCAGTAGGTCTACACCAACTCATCCCACATGACTGAAGCAAGTCAAGGATATACTTCCTCTGTGATATGAATATACCATGATGTGATCGAGCGACCTCATTTCCCAGGAAGTATCTGAGATTTTCCAGGTCTTTTACTTCAAATTCCTTCGCTAGTCTTTGTTCCAGAATCTGGATTTTTGCAGTATCATCGCTCGTGATAATGATATCATCCACATAAACAATAAAGGCGTGAGTCTCCCATGTTTGTGCTTTACAAACAAAGTATGATCTGCATTGCTCTGGGAGTATCCAAAAGTGACCATAGCTCTATAGAATCTCTCAAACCAGGCTCGAGGAGACTGTTTTAAGTCATACAAGGCTTTCTTCAGCTTGCATACATTTCCTCCTGATCCTGTCGGGGTAATACCAGGCGTTAACGACATGTAGACTTCTTCTGCCAAGTCTCCATGAAGAAATGCATTATTCACATCTAACTGGGTCAAATTCCGCCCTCTGCAGGCAGCACATGAGAGCAAAACCCTTATAAAATTCATCTTCGCCACAAGAGCAAAGGTTTCTTAATAATCAATCCTCATGGTCTTAGTATAGCCCCAAGCCACCAATCGAGCTTTGTTTCCCTCAACGACACCTTAGGAGTTCTTCTTGACGGAGAACACTCACTTGCACCCCACCACAGTCTTGTCAGGTGGCAAAGGGACCAAGCCCCATGTGCAATTCTTCTCCAGGGCCAACATCTTTTCATGCATAGCATCTCGCCACTTTTGGTGAGCAATAGCATCTTGCCAAGTGGAGGGGATATAAATGGAGGAGAGAAGCAATGAAGAGTTTATGTGAAGGAGATATTAAGTCATAAGACACAAAGTGGGACATCGGATGTTGGGTAGAGATATAGTTACCTTGAGGGCTCAAAGAAGGATCCGATGTTGGAGAGGGTAACCTGAGAGACGCCAATGTACCTGGACCCTGTTTCTGCCGAGTATACACCTATAAAGGAGGAACATTCACGGGAGTAGGAGTGGATGTAGTCACAGGAGTAGTCATAGCAGGCATAATCACGGGAGGAGGAATAGGTAGGGGAAGAGAGCTCACTTTCATTGGGTAAGACTCCCCCTGAAGTGAGGACTTGTGTTAAGACTCAGACTGGTGAAACGTGGAGTCCATAGTAACGAAGGTCTTTCTAGAAGCGGGATGGAAGTATTTATATCTTTTCTGAGTCGGAGAATACCCAATAAAGATTCACTTGAGGGCACGAAGATCAAGCTTTGATGTGGGGCGCATATGTACAAAACACAGACACCCAAAGATCCAAGGAAGGAGATGTGTAGGAGAGACAGAAAGAGCCTCAAGAGGGGATTTGCAACCAAGAACACGAGTCGACAAGCGATTAATAAGATACGCCGTTGTAAAAACCGTGTCGCCCCAAAAATACTTAGGGAGATACATCTTCAGGAGGAGGTAGCGAGCTACCTCTAGAAGATGGCGAATTTTTCGCTCGGCGACCCATTATGAGTCGGGGTGTAGACACAAGATGTCTGATGGATAATTCCCCGATCACTTATATAACGCTCAAAGGAGGATTCCACGTATTCACGGCTATTATCGCTACGCGAAATTTTAATAGCAGCGTTAAACTGAGTAGCCACCTTTTTTGAAAATGTTGAAATAAGGGAAATACATCGTTTTGTTTTCATTAAGTAGACACACGTACAGCGAGAAAAACAAGCAATAAATGTAACAAACCAATAGAAACCAAAAATAGTTACCACAGGGCAAGGACTCCAAACATTAGCATGAATCATAGCAAAAGGAGAAGCACTAGGAGTAGACACATAATTAAGAGAAGCATGATTGATGCTTAGCAAGAGCACACACATCACATTTAAAAGTAACACTGATGGGATCAAGATCATGGTGAATACCATGAAGAAACTCGAAAATCCGGTTGCATTCCTCCCGGTCATAGACCAGCACCTCATCCTCAAGGGAGACGAGTAAGCAAATTGAAATGATCATACTCTTGGTAAAGCTGGGTAAACTCCAAGTAGTAAGCAGGGGGAGGGGGGCGATCCCCTTGGCGCAAGAGAAAGATTCGTCGTCGCAATTGAAATATCTTATCGGCATTCCCGCGACAAAAGTAGGTAATCTCGGCCCGCTTCCAAATGTCGGTCGCAGTGT
Source organism: Platanthera zijinensis (assembly GCA_039513925.1). Lineage (NCBI taxonomy): Eukaryota > Viridiplantae > Streptophyta > Magnoliopsida > Asparagales > Orchidaceae > Platanthera > Platanthera zijinensis. Next base: position 136,971,301 of record CM077092.1, read on the forward strand.
ACAGCAATAGACTCCTGCATAGAGTTGGTCAGCCATGACATCACCAAGGAATTCTCAGATTTCCATTAAGGCCAATCAGGAGAGATAGTAAAGGGTGCCCTAGTAATACCACTGATGTGGCCAAAAAGATGATGGCTCTTGAGGGCCAGAGTAACAGAACGAGCTCACGGAAGATAATTTTTTCCATCCAACTTGATGGTAGTTATCTGAGGAGTCCCGTTATCATGGGCGGCCACAAGAATACAGAGGATCTTGAGGAGCACTTCCACCGGAGGAGACATCCGGAATCTCACCACTTCCCGACCTAGTAACCAAGGAAAGGAAACCATTGGGCTGCTAGTGAAGAAAAAACTCCCTCATAGAAAGAGGGGAAACAATGGAGGAAGATCCATTCTCGCAAGAAGAGAGAACGGAGTTGGAAGACCAATCACGGACTCATGCCTGCATAGATCCGGCGCCAATAAGGGTTCAAATAGTCATTCAGAGAAGACTGTGCCGACTGGTGCTGACTGGCGACGCTGTTGCGGGGCTGACGGGTGTTGCGCAGGCTAACTAGCGTTGTTGTGGGGGCGGAAGGGGTGGAAGGGGCGGAAAAAGATGCTACAGGGCTGGAGAGGACGCCGACTGGCGCAAGAGACGGAATACGCGGCTTCTGGTAGGACAGGCGCTGGAGTCGACACTACCAGACGCAGGAAACGGGAGCCCTAGTCGACGCTACCTGGCGTTGGCGAGAGAGGCACGGAAGTCGTTGCCGACCGGCGAGAGAAGTGCAGCAGTCGACGCAGCAGTTGACGAGAGAGGCGGAAGATGGACGAGCAAGCGATTAGAAAATTAGGATATCGACTCTGATAGCATGTTGGAGAGAAGGATATCAAAATCACATTAAGGAAAAAGATCTCCCCTGTATATAGGAGGGAGAAAAATACAATGCAATAAAGGTAAAAAATAACATAATTCCAACTGTTAAATATTTAGCAATACAACAACACTCAAGAAAAACTGAGATTGAGTGAGCTCAAGTATTATCTGGCTTGGCTCGTTAAGATAATGAGACAATTCATTAAGTTTGTGATTAATATCCATGGGAGTGTCAGCAGGCTTGCATCCAGAATAACTCGCATCATGAAGTAGGTCAAGACAGTACTTTCTCTGAGATAGCTTAAGCCCATCAGGTCTCCGAGCCACTTCGAGACCAAGAAAATATCGAAGGCTTCCCAAGTCCTTTGTTTGAAACACAGTTGTTAGATGTTGTTTGATCATCTGTATTCCTGAAAGATCATCTCCTGTAATCAGAATATCATCCACATAAACCAAAAGAGTTACTGTGCCCGTTGGACGATGATGAGTAAACAGAGAGAAGTCGGCCGAACTCCGAGTGAATCCAACAGCACTAACGGTCTTGCTAAATTTGTCAAACCATGCCCGAGGAGACTGTTTGAGACCATAAAGAGACTTCTTCAGACAACAGACAAGAGACTCCCCCGTGGTCTCAAACCCGGGAGGTTGCTGCATATATACGGCCTCCTGTAAATCGCCATTAAGAAAGGCATTTTTGACGTCCAGTTAATGTAAGGGCCAGTGGTGGTGAACAGCGAGGGAGATCAACACACGAACAGTATTGAGTTTAGCTACTGGAGAAAAAGTCTCATCATAATCCAAGTCCTGTTGTTGAATGAAGCCGTGAGCTACAAGACGAGCTTTCAAATGGTGAACCGTCCCATCCGGATCCTGTTTGACGGCAAACACCCTCTTACATCCCACACAAGATTGTCCAGGAGGAAGCGGGACCAAATCCCAAGTGTGGTTTGCCCAAAGAGCAGCCATCTCCTCGTCCATAGCCGCCCGCCATCCGGGATGCTGGAGAGCCTCCTGTACAGAATTAGGGGTGGAGATAGAGAATAAAGAAAGAGCACTTTGTCGGAGTTCCGGAGAGAGGCGGTGAAAAGAGACATAGTTGGCCAGCGGGTGGGCAGTGGAAGTTGTTTTCGGATCCGCAGGCTGCAAAACATCATTAGAGCAGGGCAACTCCCGTAGGGCAGTAGACGAAGAAGGACGTCGAGTGTACACACGAATGACAGGTGGTGTAGGTGGTTTAGGTGGGATTGGTGTGGGAAGAAGAGGAGGAAGGTTTGAATGAACGTAGCCTTTCTGAGGTGGGGGAAGTGGAGAATTAGCTGGTTAAGAGTAATATGGCTGATCCTCGAGGAAGGTGACATCTGCAGAAGTAACCACCTTGCGATCCTTGGGGGAAAAACAAACGTAGCCTTTATGAGTCCGAGAATAGCCTACAAACATATATTTAGTGGCACGGGAAGTAAGTTTGTCAGTGGACGGGCCAAGATGATGAACAAAGCATACGCAACCAAACACGCGAGGGGTGATGGAGAAAGGAAGTTTGGAGGGAAAAAGAAGATTGAAGGGAACCGCAAAATTGAGAATGGAGGAAGGCATGCGGTTAATAAGAGTGCAGGCGGTAGAGACCTCAAAATTCCAATACTGTTTGGGAACATTCATTTGAATCATAAGAGAGCGGGTGACCTCAAGCAGGTGTCGATTCTTGCGTTCAGCAACGCCATTTTGTTGGGGGTTTAGGCACAGGAGGTTTGGTGGATGATCCCAAACTCAGCATAGAGGAGAGCGAAGGCATGACTCGTGTATTCAGGGGTATTATCGGTGAGGAGAGTTTTAATTGTAGTGGAAAACTGATTGCGAGTTTCAATGAAAAAAGTACGGAATACACTGGGCAATTCAGAGCGGTCACGAAGGAGATACAGCTAGGTCACCCTAGAGTAGTCATCTACAAATGTGACAAAGTAACGATATCCAAAAACACTCGCAATTTCGTAGGGTCCCAAAATATCGAAGTGTACTAGATCACTGGAAATGGGACTCCGAGTAGGATGTGGTGAGAACGTAGACCGATGATGTTTCTCATAGATACAAGACTCACACTTGAACTCTTGGAGGGACACGTTGGGGAGAGATTTTCTGAGGATATTTAGAGGAGCGTGACCCGGACGTCGATGTCAATCAATAGAGCTAATAGAGGACAACACCGTTGGGGGAGAGGGGTCAAGAATATAGAGACCATTCGACAGATGCCCTTTTCCAATGAGAGTTTGCGTCTTGCGATCCTGCACAACACACAAGTTAGAAAAAAAATAACATTACAATCGAGGTCAATAGTGAGTCGACCAACAGAGAGAAGGTTGAAAGGAGAGCCCGGAACATGAATGGTAGAGCGAAGAGTAATAGAGGGAGTGAGGTGAATATTTGCCACGCCAGAAACGGGAATTGTGTCCCCACTAGCAATAGTAATGAACTTGGGATGCACGGAGTTCAAATATTGTGGTGGTTTCCATGAGGTAATGTGGTGAGAGGCCCCAGAGTCTAAAATCCAGAATGAGCTATGAGCAAGGCCGGAGGTACCACCATCGGAAATAGACACCACAGAGCCAGGAGGACAGCTGATCATCTTGTAAGGAATAGTCTGCAGCGGTCACGGTGACAACGCACCAGCGGCAAGAGACAGCCATGACGAGCGCGGTAAGAGAAGAACCCGCAACAGATAGAAACACGTCGTGGCGGTTAAAAAAACGAGCAGGTAGCGCGGTTAGAAGAAGACCGCAACACGAAGAGCGGCGTGAAGGAGAAGCACCGGGCGATTAAAGGCAGACCGCAACAGGAGCACAAGCCGACGAACAGGTAGTAGACCGGGCGGATAGAGGCTGACCGCAACCAACAGCAGCAACCAAGCCGCACGAATAACCCAAAGCGGGTAGAGAAGAGAGGCCACCTGGAGAGAGAAAAGGAGAAGCCGCACGGTCTCGATGTCAACACACCAGCGGCAAGAGGCCACGACCAAAATGCGGAGCCCGCGGCGGGTAGAGAAGCCGCAATGACGAAGGAGGCCGCAGCGGTTAAGCGAAGCCCGCGCGAGAAGTGCGCAGCAACAGGGGAACTGCAACGGAAGGGAAGCCGCGGCGGTAAGGAAACCGCAGCGACAAAACAGCGAAGACTGCACGGACCGCACGGTCTCGGTGTCAGCACACCAGCGGCAAGGAGGATGTCGCGACCAAAAAATGGTGCCCGCAGCAGAGAGGAGAAGCCTCTTTCGAGAAGATAAGTCGCAGCGGCTAAGCAGAGAACAAGTCGGTCGATAAGGCCGCACGATCACAGTGAGCACACCAGCGGCAAGAGAAGATGTCGCGACCTAGATGCGGAGCTCGCCGGGATGAGGGAAGTCACAGCGACTAAGAGAACAAATCGCGGTGAGAAGAGAAGATGTGGCGACTAAAGACAAGTCGCGGCGAGCAGGGAGCAGGGAAGCGAGAAGTCCAGAACTCAGCAGGTAGACAAGGAGACCGCTACAAGTAGCGACTAAGAGAAGTCGCGGCGAGAAGGGTGGAGAGTAGCGAGAAGGGAAGATCTCGGCGGGTAGACAGGGAGACTGCATCAAGTAGAGGGAAGCGGTTAGCCGGGATGAAACCGCGCAAGCAGAGGAAACAGGGGAGGGAAGAACCCACCTGTTAGAAAGGTTATAAAAGGGAGGAGAAAGAGAGAAGGGGTGGAAGCCACGAGAGAGAGAGAGAGAGCAAAGGAAGCGGTAAGAACTACCGTAACCGCGCAGGAAGTCGCGGTTAACAGAAAAACTAACCAACTGGACGCGGTTAGAAAGGGAGTAGGCCGCAAGACACTGCGGCTAGGCCGGAGAACAAGCCGCCCGGTAAGCAGGCAGAGCAGGCGGTTTGAAAAAAAACAGGTCGGACCGTATGCCTCTGATACCATGTAGAGAAAGTTCCAAACCTTGTATATACTTCTTGAATATCGAAAAATAAGTAGAGTACAAATATATAGGAGAGAAGAGAGTAAGATCTAACTATACAAACAATGTGGGACTAAACACTAACTCCTACATGAGTTAATACATCATTTTTCCTAGTATTTTCTAACAATTACATTTATATATAGTTAATAGAAACACATGTACACATATTTATAGTCATGAGTGACACTTCAACTCCAAACCACAATATAGGACTAAGCTATATGAGATAAACAACACTCCTAATGGGCCATAAAATTGGGCTCTTATACACTACGTATCTTCTGTAACAAGCTAAACCAATGCCAATGTTCTGATTTACATTGTCAAGGAGCAGCACATTCATAAAGATCTCCATAAGAGTAAGCTCTTCTTTAAGATAATTATCAGAGGCCACGCCCACTTAGGCCACATTAAGTTGCCATTGTCAGAATGCATGTTCATTGAAGATCTATATTGTTAAAGGCGTGCCTAAGGCTCCAACCTCACCAGACTCAGAGGTTTGCGCCTTCGTGCGCCTTTTTTGCTCTTCTAGACATTAAAGGCGTGCATGAGTGTGATTTTTATTGTAAAGTTTTTTTCAAAAATAATGAAAAAAAATACTGTAAGTACTCAATAATTTTTAATATGATTTAGTGTTTTTGAAACATAATCGATCGTTGAGACTTAGATATGATGCAAGCGATCATATTAATTTTATTTTTAAGAGATGTAAATGATAATAATGATTGATTAATTAGTAGAATATGATTAATTGTAGAATATATAAAGAATCTGCTCAACATGATGAACTGGTTTTTGATGCTGATTATTTAAAATAAATGTATTTGCGTCTTGCCCTCTTTGGGCGTGCACCTGCGCCCTAAGCCTTATGCCTAGGCTCCAAGACCCTTTGCGCCTCGGTGCGCCCTGCGTCTTTAATAACTAAGTGGAATATTCAAAAACCGTGTATCATATCAAAAATTCATGACAACAAGCTGAACATTATTATGGGTCATCAGCTTATATACTAATTTTTACAGTTTATTTTTTCCATTGTCCAGGTCATCAGCTTCCTACCACATACTTTATTTATCAATAGAGTTGGACGCACCGTGTATCTATCCCAATGTGATACCCAAATTGTGGAGTTCTTACAACCTACTGATCCTCCAAAGATGTTGAAATGGCAAACAATTTCTGGAAACGAATTGCTAAAGGTGAAAGAATATCTTTATTACATTTTTTTCTTTTTTCATATCTATGTATTTTTCATTGTATGTTCCTACATACACACACATGGAATTATTTGTATTTACTCCAATGTTTGTATTACGTCAAATTTTTTCTTGCTAACTTTGCATTATGTTTAGCTTTTCTCATGAAATAGCTTTTACCCCTAAATATTTTCTAACTAAAACCGTCCAGAATACTCTGAATGTTGTGAACAACCACATGGTAAACTTAATACCATTTGAAAGTGCACTTAAATCATAACCTTTTTTCCTATGTAACTCAAGTCATGCTCCAATGAAGTTTATAATGCTTCCAAGGGATTGTCATGATATTAAAAATGTCATGAATGTGCTATTCTACTCCTGTTTTTTTAGATTCAAAAGTCTTTTAATGATCTTGTGTTGTAGATCATGCGGTTGGAATTTCTATACTGTTATTAGGATATAAATTATTCATTTTGAATTTCAGTTGAGCCTTGATGGCAGTAAATGGAGCTCGCCATTTAGTATTGGAAGCAGCGGTATGATGCATATTCGCATTAAGAATGATATTGGAGATGATCAGATGTACTTGAGAGTTGAAGTTCGTAGTGGAATGAAGAGCTCTCGCTATGAAGTTGTGTTTCGTCTTGCCTCATTTTCTAGCCCATACAGGTGCGCTGTATTCCTACCTTCTGTACCATTTTTTTTATCGGGTTATCGTTGTAGCAACCAGTCATCTTTCTTGCCAACAGAATTGAAAACCGTTCACTCTTCCTTTCTATACGTTTCCGTCAAGTGGACAACAGTAATGGCTTCTGGTATTGTCTTCCACCTAACTCAGCAGCTTCGTTCTCCTGGGAAGATCTTGGCAGACGGCATCTGCTTGAAGTTTTGGTTGATGGTTCTGGCCTTGTCAAATCTCAAGAGTTCAACATTGATGAAGTTAAGGATCATCAACCTATGGAAACATCTATTGGACCTACTAGAGCTTTACGTATTACTGTTATAAGAGAGGGGAAACTGCAGATCACCAGGATTAGTGATTGGATGCCCGAAAATGACACCTCTATAATTATGCTAGGGAGAGTCCAGTTACCTGTATTTGATCCTTCTGAGAATGATTATAAGCAGTCTTCTTCAGAGTTGAATAGTGAATTTCATATTACCTTTGAGCTTTCTGAGCTTGGATTATCTATTACTGACCATATGCCTGAAGAGATTCTATATCTCTCAATTCAAAGTCTTCTTTTATCATACTCATGTGGGTTGGATTCTGGAGTCAGTAGGTAAGATCATGCATGTTTTATGTGAGCAAGGATAAGGGTTTTTTCCTTTTGTTTATGGTGCAATTTACTTTTGTCAGATTGAAGTTACGAATGAATGCTATCCAAGTGGACAACCAATTACCTTTTACTCCCATGCCAGTTTTATTTGGGCCGCAGAAAGTTGCAGATCGGCTTGATTATGTCCTGAAATTTTCCTTAACCATGCAGACAAACAGTACACTAGATTTTTGTGAATACCCATACCTGGGTTTTCAGGTATTCTAATCAACTCTATTCATCATTGAATAAAAGAAATTGCAAGCAAATAAAATGATTTCTCTAGTAATTGAAATTTTTTACATAAAAGAAATCCCTATTTTTAAAAATTTCAACTTTTTTCCAAAGAAATAGTTATTTTCATGCCATTTTGTGAACTCTGCAAATGTCTGAAGGAATGCATTTTATTAATTGACCATCATCATGTCAATTTACGATTGCGCAGGTTCCTGATAACTCTACTTTTTTGGTAAACATTCACGAACCAATTATTTGGCGCCTTCATGAGTTACTTCAAAAAGTGAAGTTGGGTAGATTATTTGGATCGGCAGACACTGCAATTTCAGTTGATCCAATAATAAAAATTGGGTAAAGAACTTTCTGTTTCTATGTGAATGCTTCATTTATCTGTTGATCAAAGTATGTGCTAAAATATATCCTCCGTATAGGCTTCTGAACACCTCTGAGATCCGATTTAAAGTATCAATGGCTATGTCACCGTCGCAACGGCCAAGGGGTGTTCTAGGATTCTGGTCATCTTTGATGACTGCTTTGGGGAACACTGAGCATATGCAGGTTGGTCCATGGATTATATAATTTTCACTCAAGGGGTTTATTTACAAATTGTAGTATAAATGTTCGTTCAACTTATCTAGTTGCGTCTAACTGTTGAAATCTTGAGAGAAAAATAGGTGTGGTTTATTTTTCACTTAAAAAGGGTATTTAAAAATTACAAAGACTCACAAAACATTAGTAGCCCTTGTGGGACTAAACTTATGCACGCATACCTAAAGACACTAATACATAGATTGAAATATAAATTTAACTTAAATGCGAGAACTCCAACGCTTCCCCTCAAGCTAGAGGGTAAAATCCACAACTTGAAAAATGTCATATGTTATAAAGTTAATGGAGGTAGAGATGGAAAATGATGAATATCGGTGGTGGATCGGGTGCGACGACATGAGCGCACAAAAACACGCGATACACACATGATTTCATTAGTCAATCAAACACATGGTGGTATAACAACACCACCATGTACACTCGAGACACATACGGAAAAACACGGTAACCAAAGATGTGGGGTTGAGTGTGTACATTTAAACACACAATGAGACATCCACATAGAAAGTTTGTACTGGAGCACATGTACCTATCAAAATGAGATAATATGCGAGATGCTACGAGCTACTTCCAACAATACATAGCCAAAAGGATGGCGGGCCATGTGGGATAAGGCGAGAATAGGGAAATATCACCACAGTCACAAATATTCAACATGTGGGGATCAACCGTGGTTAGGGCCGAGTCACCTTCATCTCTAACACTTCCCTCAAGTGGGACACATATGCTTCTAGGCATATGGAAAGACACGGAAAACATTTGGACGACGCATACAATGACAATACTAATGATTGTTAAAGATCCAAACACAAACGCCCCATTTCAGACCCAACAAGAAATCTGTATCTAAGCTATTTTCCAGTCATTCGTCCCAGGATGAAGTAAGAAGAGTGAGTATAAAATAAAATGCATAGTAAAAACTTAACACACTTTGGGTCAATCTGCTACGAGTCTTTATTGTTCTTCCTCGGTCAATTTCACCTTTCTTTGCGTATTCAGGGTCACTTCAATTACCTAAACAAAATTGATGACGGGCTTAGTCATAAAAATATGACTAAGTGAGGAATATACCTCTTTATTTGATGTACATACAAACAAGAAGGGTCACATATAGCAATATGCATAGTTTGATAATAACCATTTTTTGTGTAGGTAAATAAACTATGAAGCAATTGATTCTACGGATTCTATATAAACATTCATATGACCAGTATAATAGAATGACAAGCAAGATTGTATGGACATGTTAGTAGCATAATATCTGTGTGTAGCTATATAACAGTATAAGAAATTATTGGACAATATGTAATAACTGGGTAAAGTATCACATTTTACATTAATAATTTTAGCATTTAGGAAATGTTAAGGGTAATTATATTCAGAATCTCTTTTCCAATTAACAGTGCAAGTGAATAATTTATGTATCAGTATATCCATATAAAACATTCATATAAGCAGCATGGTAGAGTGAAGAAAAACTGTATGGGCACATTAGTCGCAATGTATCAATGCAACAGTTAACAGTATAAGTTCCTATGTTTGTAATATGTGTAGTTTAGCAATGTATCCTTGGAACCGTATTATTGTATAAGATCCTATGTTTGTAAGTTATGTAGTAACAGGAAATAATGTTAAGATATCATGTTTTACAGTAAAAATTCTAGAAGTTGGGTAATGTTAAGGGTATCTATTACAGTATCAATATCCACATTTCAGTATTGCAGTCTTTGGGCCCGACCCCTCAGGGTCTACAGTGTCCAAATCAGTACGTTTAACATGCGTCTATGCCTTTCGGCCGACTGATTTGGCAAACCATCATTAATATTCATGCGCATTTACATTCCGTCATACCCTTAACATTATCATGCATCGATACATTTTCATTTATGTTAGTCGTATTCAATTCACTAATATACATAGGGTTGTTTATTTATTCTTATCGCCTCAAAAGTTAATCGCTTATTTGCCTTTGTACAAGGTTATATATATAACTATATCGATTTATGTTATCAGTGATATAGACAATTCATGCTTTCACATGCAAATCTAGAAATAAAGCATAAATTAAACATGTAGCCCTCACCATCAACTGTTCCTTTAATCGCATTTCATGTCATCGTCGCGTCTATTTGAAGATGTCATCCTTCGTGATATCTGGATTTAGGAATAGTATTATTAGGCATCGGTTCTATCGGGGTTGCACCTCTCAATAGTTACGTCGTTGACTATTATGATGAAATCACTTGGAAGCTGCTCACCCAGGCATTTGTTTTGCATAACCATAAAAGAGACACAAGTTCAAAGTAATGACTAAACTCAATTTCAACTCATCATTCTTAACAGCCAACCACAACCCAACAATTACTCGAAATCTACATAACAGCACTCGGCCAGAAAAGCAAAGCAAAGCCCCAAAAAAATCTGTAAACAGACAAATGGGTCCAAACTATATGAAATTTCCGGCCAAGAGGAAAACCCACATTAGCCTTTATATGAATATGAAATTGTTGGCGAATATGCAAAGCAAAGCACCAATTAGCATCAAAAAGTAAGGATCCCAATAGCACCACAACCATTCAAATAAGGGTAAACAACCGGCGAAACGTACTCATATAAACCTCAACATAAGAAAACCAGTGTTTATGTTACCGAGAGAAATTTCAGGGAGAAAAATATTTCTGCTCTTATACCATGTTGAAATATTGAGAGGAAAATAGAAGGTGCAATTCATTCTTCCCTTGGAGGTATTTAAAAGATTACAAAAACTCACCAAACATTAATAGCCCATGTGGGACTAAATTTATACGCACATTCCTAAAGACACTAATACATAGACTGAAATACAAATTAACTTAAATGCGACAACTCCAACACTCGAATGTCATTTGTTTTGTCAGATTCGTGTTGGACAAAGATATCGTGAAGAAATAGGTATGCGGCAAAGTGCTCTGATTAGTACTGCAATCTCTAATATTCAAAAGGATCTTCTCAGCCATCCTCTTCAGCTTCTTTCTGGTGTTGACATCCTCGGCAATGCGAGCAGCGCCCTGAGCAACATGAGCAAAGGTGTAGCTGCTTTATCTATGGACAAGAAATTTATTCAGAGTCGACAGAAACAGGTAATATTGCTTTCATTAAATTCCTCTATGGTTGATGGAGATGATAATATATTGCAATTTCTTTATCAGGACAGCAAAACTATCGAGGATTTTGGGGATGTGATTAGAGAGGGAGGTGGAGCCTTTGCGAAGGGACTCTTCAGAGGGGTTACCGGAATACTTACAAAGCCGCTCGAAGGAGCAAAATCTTCTGGCGTCGAAGGTTTTGTGCAGGGCGTCGGCAAAGGAATAATTGGTGCTGCTGCCCAACCTGTGAGCGGAGTCCTCGATCTTCTTTCAAAAACCACTGAAGGTGCCAATGCCGTGAGAATGAGGATAGCCTCTGCTATTACCTCGGAGGAACAACTTCTGCGGCGGCGTCTTCCTCGAGTGATTGGCGGGGATAATTTGCTCCGGCCTTATGATGCATATAAAGCAACAGGACAGGTAGCACGAAATTGATGTCATTCTTAGAGCTATGAAATGTTGCCCCTTAAAGCTTAGGAAATTTATTAAGGAGGGTGAAGTGTTGGTCTTTGTTGTAACTTGTGTAAGTCTTAAATATATATAGGGTTAAATACCTATATATAGGGTTAGGAAATTTACTTTAGGCTTAAATATATATAGGGTTATTTACCAGGACCTCCCCTCGAAGTTTGCGTAATTACAGCTTGCATCCCTCTAACTTTCAAAATAACAATTACCTCCCCTCAATGTTTACATTTCATAACATCTATGCACAGAAAGCCCCCCCTCCCCCTGAAGATTTACTCCAAGGGACTACTTTTGTGCTTGGAGCCATGGATGTTATGAAATGTAAACATTGAGGGGAGGTTTTTGTAATTTTGAAAGTTAGAGGGGTGCAAGCTGTAATTATGCAAACTTCAAGGAGAGGTCCCGGTAAATAACCCTATATATATATATATATATATATATATATATATATATATATATATATATATACATACACATACGGAAAATGGATATACGCGTAACGCTCATATCCAATTTTCCACGCTACTATTTACGGATTTATTCCAACGGCTGTACAAAACAATATGCCGCTACAGCGGGGCGGCCGGCGGTTGCGGGCTTGTCGGCGTCCACGAGGATGAGCCCAGGGCGGCCGATGCCGCCGGCCGCCCCGCTGGAATGCAAAAATGTGCAGCGGCAAATTTTTTTTTAATAACCGTTGGATTAGATCCAACGGTTATTAAGATAGCGCGGACGTTTATTAAATCTGCGTAACGCGGATTTCCAGCTAAACCGTGCAAATTTTGGAAATTGTTCAACACGAAAGTTGTAGATCTAGTTTTTGACTACAAAATACATATATTATTTGTCTAATTCCGACATGTATTATGAGAGAATCAGCTCAAGCTTTTTTATGCTTAAAAAAGCTTGACACTGAATGGATAACATCTAAAATCTATTTTAATTTTCTTTTCTTTTTTTCTTGAAGGTCATTCTGCAGCTGGCAGAATCTGGTTCTTTCTTCGGGCAGGTTGATCTCTTCAGAGTAAGGGGAAAATTTGCATTCTCAGATGCGTATGAAGATCACTTTCTGCTCCCAAAAGGAAAGATTCTTCTCGTCACTCACCGAAGAGTGCTGTTGTTACAAGTAGGCTGCTCAAACTAACTATGCATCCCTCTTCTCTATTCTTAACCTTCTCTATCTCGTGACTGTTTTCCGATTTCAGCAACCCACGAACATTATGGCTCAGAGGAAATTCAATCCAGCTAGGGATCCCTGCTCAGTAATGTGGGATGTGCTGTGGGAGGATCTAGTTACCATGGAGTTGACAAATGGAAAGAAGGATAACTTGGGATCACCTTTTTCCCGCTTGATATTATACATGCGCGTAAAGTCGCCCGAATCGAAGGAAAACGTTCATGTCATTAAATGCATGCGCGGATCGCAGCAAGCTGACCAAATCTACTCATCGATACACGAGGCTTCATTTGCTTTTGGACCAAATGCTTCGAAGGTTTGGTATTTTTACACCGGTTCTCGCAATCTATCGAACTTTGAAATGTAAAAGGCTTTCTCGCTCGATGATTGCAGGATAATAAGAAAAGAAAGGTGCCCAGACCATATACCCCATCCAGCGTTGCCGCCCTCTCTGATGTACTTCCAAAGGAAGTGTATGGTTCATGGGATGCTCAGGAGTCACCCCAGCTCAGTTCATCTTTTGGGGAAGTGGTTTCTCAATCTCTGCCCTCAAAGTAACAGGAGTTCAATTTCGCCGGAGCCTGTTTAGATGCCTCAGCATCGCCTGGGCGGACCGCTTGTTGCTTCCTCTGTTTGATTCTGAAGCAGAAACTGTGCATAGCATTTGCATTTATTTGATGTATAGACATAATTTTTTTTGCTGTAAATAATATTTTGCTTTGGTGCCGCTCCAATTCATTAATGTCTGCTGCATTCCTTAATTCATTCTTTGCTCTATAAATTACTATGAAATAAGCTTGATACCCACTTTCCTTTTGCGCATTCAAGTCAGAAAATCAGTGGTAACATACACCTCTGATGCATCAGAATTGCTGGAGTAATTTCTTAGGCTTCTATGATCACAGAACACGTGGGAGGATTCGACCGGCAAAAGAATTTTTGTTTGTTGAAATCTCTAATGCTTCCATATCATGATAATTGGATTAGATTGCACTGTTTTAGCCCGGGAGCAGTCAAGTGCGCAGTCACAGAGAAGCGAAACGGCAGTCCGATTGTCACCTTGTAGCGGTAAACCCTTTTATCTGTTCGGAATGTTGTATGTTCTTTGTCGGTCGGATTCATCTGAATCTAATTATATCTAGAATAGGCGTCATTGAAATTGAGGAGCGTGTGTCCGGTTGTAGCATCCATGAGCTAGCTGATCCTTGTCGACACACATCCTTCACCTGGTTCTCTTCGTGAAAAAGAAAGATGGTAGTCCGTAGTTGTGCATCGATTATCAGGAATTGAATAAATTGACAGAGAAGAATAAGTACCTGATTTCGAGGATCGATGATCTGTTCGACCAGCTTGTTGGATCAGCTGTGTACTCAAAACTAGATCTAAAGCCTGGTTATTATCAGCTGAGAATCAGAGAAAATGATATTCTCAAGACGGCGTTTGGTACACGCTATTGGCACTATGAGTTCACTGTCATGCCATTTGGGCTGATGAATGCTCTGTTTGTGTTTATAGACTTGGTGAACCGGACGTTCAGGGAGTATTTGGACCAGTTCGTGATAGTTTTCATCGACGATATCCTGATGTACTCTCAGTCTGAGGATGATCATGCGGATCATCTATGCATTGTGTTGACTCTGAGGAGCAATCAGCGGTACGCCAAATTCTCTAAATGTGAATTTTGGCCATCTTCGGTAGCATTCCTTGGTCATATTGTTAGTGGAGGGAATTGCGATGGATCCGGCGAAGATTGTTGTGATACGGGAGTGGCCTGTGTTGTCTTCTGTGACGGAAGTCCGGAGTTTTTTGGGGCTTTCCGGCTACTACAGACATTTCGTGGAAAATTTCTCGCGGATAGCCTTACCCCTCACTATTCTGACATGGAAGGATCAAAAGTTTGTTTGGTCGCCAGCATGCGCGCAAGCTTTTGAAGAGTTGAAAAGTCGTCTTACCACGACGACTGTTCTGTGCTTGCTGTGTGGTACGGAGGGCTATGAAGTCTATAGTGACGCCTCACGGAGCGGCTTAGGCTGTGTTTTGCTATAACATGGTAAGATGATAGCCCATGGCTCACGCCAGTTGAAAGTCCGCGAGAGAAACTATCTGGTCCATGATTTGGAGTTAGCGGTCGTGTTATTTGCTCTGAAGCTTTAGAGGCACTACTTATATGGCGTGAAGGTCGATATTTATACAGACCATAAGATCTTGAAGTATCTGTTAGATCAGAAGGACTTGAATATGCGCCAGCGGAGGTGGATAGAGTTCTTTAGGGACTAGACCTTCAAGATACATTACGTTTCTGGCAAGGGCAATGCTGTTGCGGATGCGTTAAGTCGCAGGGCTCCTGTACAGGCCAACTGGATACAGATGCATGACGAGCATCTTATTCGAGATTTAGAGGCCTTGGAAATCTCGTGTTGATATGAGGTCTAGTGTTAAAGCACGTTTGAACTGGACAGAGGTGCAATATGACCTCGCTGATCGGAAATGGCTTATGTGAGATACCGTCCGGCGGTAGTGTTAACGCTGGCGGTAGCGAATCTTTTTTATCGGAAGTAACTCTCTACAAGGTACCGCGCAGCGGTAGCGATACCGCGCAGCGGTAGCGATACCGCGCAGCGTGAGCGATACCGCGCAGCGTGAGCGATACCGCGCAGCGTGAGCGATACCGCGCAGCGTGAGCGATACCGCGCAGCAGTAGCGAACCGCGCAGCAGTAGCGATACCACGCAGCGGTAGCGTCAATATGTCGAGAGCATCACGTTGACGCGACGCATCATCTACCTTGTGGCGGTAGGTTGTTATCGCGCGACAGTAGCAGAGCTGATTTATTTGGCAAAGCTCTCGGTGAGCTACCGCCCAACGGTAGGGTTAGCGCTAGCGATAGCTATGCTTTTGTAATTTCTATGCTGGTTACGAGACGAACCAGCTATCGCCCTGCGATAGCAAGATATCGCGTGGCGGTATCAGAGCAGTTATGACGCAGACACGTGTCAGCGTGTGATTCGAGGTTTTGAACGGTGGCTTGCGGGACGAGCTAACGCTTGACCTACCCCTCGGCGGTAACTTTCTACCACGCGGCGGTAAGTCTCGTAAACCGAAATCTGTAGTGAATCGTGGTCGTTCGTCGGTTTTTAATAGAGATCTGACAGTGGGATGTCATCTCAGGCGGTATAAGACCGGATATGGCGTTTCTTCTTCAATTGATCCCAAGGTTTTCTTTCTTTAAGGGTTAGAGAGAAGGGAGAGTGAAAGAAGAGAAAGAGGAAGGACATCCCGCCATTGTTGGAGCTTCAGAGCTCCAATTCGCAAGCCGAGTTCAGATCTACGGAGGCAAAGCCGTAGCAGTCATTTCCATCCGGCTAAATTCTCTCTCATGGCGTCGAAATGAACTTCAAGGGTAACGATTTTTTTCCTTGGACATGTGAAGTTCTTTGTTTTGGCATGTGAGGGTAGACGCTCCACAAATTCGTGGAAGTGATTCTTCTGATGGGTCGAATCTGTGTGACCCTGTTATCTTTACATTTAGAATCCGGAATCGAAGTACGGAATAGGCATGTTGTGTGAAGCCCATCCGGACAGTGTAAGAAACGAACTAGAAACAAGCCGGAACGGGTATAACTGAAATTTTATTATCAGAAAAAGGTATCTATTACAAAGGTATGGCCTCCCTTATATAGAATGGAGGAGATGGGAGAGAATACAAATACCCAATGTGGGACTAAAAATACAAAAGACATCATCTACAAAGCTAACCGCCAAACCGCCAAGGAGACCGCCTAACCGTGCGGTTAGTAGGAACTAACCGCCCGGTCACTACCAGAGAACACGCAGCCGACCACCGAGATCCCAGAGATTAGCCGGCAGGCAGCCCGGCTACCAAACCGCCAGACCGCCCGGCTACCAAACCGCCAGATTAGCCGGGCTGACCGCCCGGCCACCAGACCGCCAGTCTTAGCCGCCTGTCCGCCCAGGTCAATACATCAACACTCCCCCTCAAGCTGGAGCATAGATGTCAATCATGCCTAGCTTGCTGCAAATGTGGAAGAAAGAGGCGGACACAGGTTTTGTGAATATATCTGCCAGCTCTTTCTCCGAGGTAACAAACGGAGTGCAAATCTGGTTCTTCAACACTTCTTCTCGAATGAAGTGACAATCAACCTCTATGTGCTTTGTTCGCTCATGGAATACCGGATTTTTGGAAATGTAGATCGCAGCCTTGTTGTCGCAGAACATGGGAAGAGGATAGTTATAGACCTCTCCTAGATCCAGCATGAGAGCCCGCAACCATTTTAACTCACACGTGGTTGATGCCATGCTATGATATTCTGCTTCCGCACTAGACCTGGAGACGACTGACTGCTTCTTGCTCTTCCAGCTAACCAAGTTTCCTCCAACAAACGTGCAAAATCAGGAAGTCGACTTGCGATCCCCTTTGTCGTCCGCATAGCTAGCGTCGGAGTACGCTTCGACTCTTAGGTGACCGTTTTTCTGAAAGAGAAGACCTTTCCCAGGTGCGGACTTCACATACTCCAATATCCTTAGAGCAGATTGAAGATGACATTCCCTAGGCGACTGCATAAACTGGCTGACCTTTCCCACTGCATAGGAGATGTCTGGTCTGGTCACCGTAAGGTAGATGAGTTTGCCAACAAGACGTCGATACCTCGTAGTATCCAATAGAGGAGGTGATTCGTCTGTCCATGTCTTGTCTTCTCCAGGAGCCATGGGACACCGGGCAGGTTTAGCACCCGTCAACCCTGCCTCTTTCAACAAATCAAGAGCATACTTCCGTTGGGAGAGAACCAAGGAACCGGTTTCCGAGAGATTTCAATTCCCAAGAAGTATTTTGGAGAGCCCATATCCTTCGTGACTAGGTGTTGGCGGAGATGGACCTTCGTCAAGGCTACACCAGCTTGATCGTCGCCAGTGAGAAGAATATCGTCCACGTAAATAGCTAGCACAACCAGACCCGAAGATGTCTTGCGAATGAACAAGGAGTGATCAGCCGAACTCCTGGTGAAACCGATAGCCCCAACGATGCTACTGAACTTATCGAACCACGCCCTAGGACTTTGCTTTAGGCCATAGATGGCCTTCTTCAACCGGCATACTTGAGTCTCCCCCTGAGCAACATACCCAGGAGGTTGCTCCATGTAGACGTCCTCGTGAAGGTCACCATAAAGGAAGGCATTCTTGACGTCCAACTGCGAAATAGGCCAATCCTTGTTGACCGCCACCGATAAAAGGACCCGAATGGTGCTGAGGCGAGCGACTGGCGAGAACGTGTCAAAGTAATCAACACCATAGGTCTGAGTAAACCCTTTTGCAACAAGACGGGCTTTGTACCGGTCCACACTGCCATCAGGACGGAACTTGACAACAAACACCCAGCGACAACCAACCACATCCGTGCCAAAAGGAGGAGGCACAAGGGTCCAAGTGCCCCGGTCAGAGAGAGTAGCAATCTCGTCATCCATGGCAGCCTTCCAGTGAGGAATATCAAGGGCTTCCTGGTAGGTGCGAGGTGTGGTAGTCGCGGAGATGGCTAGGGCGAAGTCCCTGCGAGAAGGTGTTAGCTGATCATAAGAAATAACAGCTGCCAGCGAGTGCTGGGTGCACGTCCGAACCCCTTTGCGAAGGGCAATGGGCAGCTCCAGGTCCTCGAGTTCCACAGTCGCCGGTGCATCCGTGGCGGAGATAGCTGGCCCGGGAGAAGAGAGAGACGGCCGAGGGGACGAGGGAGAAGGATCATGATCCAGAGAAGGAGCGGCTGGTGGAGGTGGTGAAGGAGGAAGCTCAAGAGGAGTGGATGTGGTGGAGAGAATGGGTGGAGAGGTCGAGTCGGTAGGAGAAAGAGGGAGGTTCGATCCATCGACCTGTGGGAGATCAGAAGAGAAGTAGGCGGCATTCTCAAAGAATGTCACATCCGCCGAGACGAACTGCTTGCGATGAACAGGGTCAAAGCAGCAGTAACCTTTTTGAGTTGTGGAGTAACCCAAAAAGATACACTTCGTAGCACGAGGGGACAATTTGTCGCGAGTTGCGGCAGGGCTATGAACAAAGGCAGTGCATCCAAAAATGCGGAGTGGTAAGGGAAAGGGGTCCTTGGAGGGATAGAGGATGGAAAAAGGGGTTTTGCCTTTGAGGACGGTAGAGGGAATGCGATTGATGACGTAGCAGGAGATGAGGACCGCGTAGCCCCAATAGCTACGAGGAACATGCATCTGCGTCATGAGAGTGCGAGCGACATCGAGGAGGTGACGGTTTTTACGTTCCGCCACCCCATTTTGCTGGGAGGTATAGACGCAGCTAGTTTGATGAATGATGCCATGTTGCGTACAGAAAGAAGCGAAATCACTACTCAGATATTCTTTTGCATTATCAGAGCGAAAAATTTTGACAGAAGCATCAAATTGATTTCTAATCATATAATAAAATGAAGTCCATACAGAAAAAAGTTCGGAGCGATCCTTTAATAGATACACCCATGTACAGCGAGAATAATCATCAATAAAAGTTACAAAATAGGAACTTCCACGCTCGATGGTGAGGGTAGGGGAAGGTCCCCAGATATCCGAGTGAATAAGGTCGAAGGGCTTGGAAGAGCCACGACCTTGCTTAGGAGGAAAGGGGGAACGGTGATGCTTGCCCAGTTGACAGGCATCACAGTGGAGAGGAGAGTCCTGCTGAGGGAGGTGAGGAAACAGCTGGTGGATGAGACGTGAGGGAGGATGCCCCAGGCGAAGGTGCCACTGAAGAAGATCTGTAGAAGCGGGAGAGAAGACGGTAAGAGCAGATACATCATCAAGGAAGTAGAGACCGCCCCTCTCAGTCCCAGTAGCAAACGTCCGCTTGGAGTCCGGGTCCTGAAACGAACAAGAAGAAGGAGTAAATGTTACCGAACACTGAAGTTGCTTGCAAAGAGAAGTAACCGACAATAAATTGCACGGAAACTTGGGCACATAAAGAGTATCCGCCAGGCGAAGGGACGGAGTAACTTGAACCATGCCCGTTCCATGCACCGGAGAGGGAGAACCATCCGCAACGAGAACAGGGGGCAACCGATCATGTGTTTCTAGGAGAGAAAAACACTGAGGATTGCCCGTCATATGATTAGTGGCGCCAGAGTCGATTAGCCATTTACCTTGGGTAACCACGTGGGCACTACCTGAAGTCGTGGCCACGGAGGCAGATGGCTTGGAAGAAGGAGGAGTATCACCAGCGGGACGAAGATGCGGATGCTTTGTCCAGCAGCGGTCAACCAAGTGTCCTGGGCGGCCACAATGAGTACAGAGGTAGCGAGAAGGGCCACGCCCTCCAGAGTGATTACCACGACCACTAAATCCACCACGATGAGCCTGGTGGGCATAGGCATCCGGAGCCGGAGGAGCGGCAAGCAAGGGGCGTTGGAGCAGAGAGGTAACAGCGGCGATGCGGGCAGCGGTAGCATCCAGGGTAGGAGACTCGGCCTCGCCAAGAATTTGCTGCCGGATCATATCGTATGAGTCCGGAAGCCGCAGAAGGTAACAGACCACTAGGAGCTCCTGGAAGTGCTTCAGCTGAGTGGCCACATCTGCCGAGAGAGGACGATTTTGTAGAATCTCAGCTCCAAGGGCTTGGACTTGTTGGTAAGCTGCAGGAGGGGACATGGACTGGCGAGCAAAGAGATCCGCGTAAAGGGTATAGATGCGAGATGTTTGTCCCCCCTTGGAGTAGAGAGCGGCCAAGTGATTCCAAGCTTGTTTTACCGTCTCATCGTGACGGATGACAGGAAGACATTCATCAGACAAGCTGTTCGCCAGCCAAGTACGAACCAGCGCATCATTCGCATCCCAGTCAGTAAACTGGGCAGAGTCCGCAGGCGGAGGGTCATCGGTAAGATGATGACGCTTGCGCTGAGAGCGGAGAAGAAAAGTGAAGGAGACACTCCAGTCGGGATAATTGGGCCCCAACAGCTTAGAGACGGTGCCAAGATTCCCGGAAGCAGGAGGAGGAGCAGGAGGCGGTGGAACAACGACAGTAGACGAGGTGGAACCATCAGAATTGGTCATCCTGGAAGAGAGGTCGCGCGGTTAAGAGGAGAGACCGCAGCGGTCAGAGAAGGAAGAGAGGAGTTCGCAGCGGTCACAATTAGACCAGTGGCAAGCAATGCCACGACCAAGCGGCGAAGCACAAGAGGAGAAGCCGCACGGATAGAGAGATCAAGAAGACCGCGCGAACAAAAAAAAACAAACCGAGGCGGGCAGAGAGGCCGCCTAAACAAGTCAGAACTCGGGCGAACAGAGAGAAATCGCGCGGATAGGAAGAAAAAGATCTGCAGCGGTCACGATGGCAAACACCAGCGGCCAGAGAAGCCACGACCAAGCCGCAGAACCAAACAAAGGGAGAGAAGTCGGGCGGCTAGCAGACAGACCGCGCGAACAGAAGAGGAGGATAGAAGAATCCACTGGAGAAGAGAGCTCGCGCGAGCTGAAAGACAGGCCGCGGAGAGTAGGCAGAGGTCGGACGGACAGAAGAAAACACAATCAGGAGGACTAGATCGGGCCCTCTGATACCATGTAAGAAACGAACTAGAAACAAGCCGGAACGGGTATAACTGAAATTTTATTATCAGAAAAAGGTATCTATTACAAAGGTATGGCCTCCCTTATATAGAATGGAGGAGATGGGAGAGAATACAAATACCCAATGTGGGACTAAAAATACAAAAGACATCATCTACAAAGCTAACCGCCAAACCGCCAAGGAGACCGCCTAACCGTGCGGTTAGTAGGAACTAACCGCCCGGTCACTACCAGAGAACACGCAGCCGACCACCGAGATCCCAGAGATTAGCCGACAGGCAGCCCGGCTACCAAACCGCCAGACCGCCCGGCTACCAAACCGCCAGATTAGCCGGGCTGACCGCCCGGCCACCAGACCGCCAGTCTTAGCCGCCTGTCCGCCCAGGTCAATACATCAACAGACAGGTTAGTCTGGATTGGTGATGATTGCTTGTATGTCGGAGGAGACTCCGTGGTAGTGTATAAATTTCGAAGTCTCGGGGTGTGCAGATGGCTGTAGTGAGAGTACTGGAGTAGGTCTCCAGGAGAACACACATTCAGGGGAAGAAACAATAGTCTGCCCCCTACCGCATGGCGGTAGCGCTACCATCGGCGGTAGCTACCAGTAAGCAATTATTTGTGAGGCATGTCTCGTGGAGACCTGGGGACATTGTTTGTGAGGTCTGTCACGTGGAGACCTGGGTTCCATTGTTTGTGAGGTCTGTCTCGTGGATACCTGAGGGCCATTGTTTGTGAGGCTTGTCTCATGGAGACATGGGGGCCATTATTTGTGAACTGAGAGCCTGAATGGCCCAACTTAGTCGGTCGTGAGTGCTAGCCTAGGATCATAACAGAGTTATGAATTGTACGGACGGGAAAGGGGATGCTGACCCGCATCGTGGCTTGTTGCGCCCGACGATTTGAGCACCAGGAAAGAGCTGAACTGTACTCAACCCTATGTCGGTCGACTTGGAGTGAGTTGTGTGGTTCATAGGGGATCACCTTGACTTTGTTGTAGCCATAAGTCGTTGTCTTTGGCTTCAGCCCAAGAAGACTAGAATGTTCAAATGACTCTAACCGTCGCTGAGGACGGAGATGCGACCCTTTGAGGTCCGGTGCACCGAGAATGTTCCCTGAGAGCGCGGGGCATTTGGACAGTCGTGCCAACATCTGTGGTGAATGGTGCTTAAGTTGCACGTTCTGATTGTCAAAGTATATCTTATGATAAATGCTTGCAGGGAACGAGCACCACCACCCCGAGTAAGGGGTAGGGTCGCTATAATTTGGTAAACTAATACTAACCATTGTCTTGTTTGCCACCTTTTGGGTGGAATGTCTTCGTTCAGGTGCGGCTGAGCCGAGAGGGAAAATAGCAGGTTAAAGTCCATGATTGCTAACCCGGCTCTCGAATGCCAAAGCGAAGTGTGTTTTCTTTTACTGCACATGTGTGGTCAGCCTGCGTGTCGATGTATGTAAAACAATATTATTTGAGGAAACTTTGTAAGGCCTTAAGGTCATAACTATTTGTGTATCCATCTTTTCATTTCTGTTTGGTTTAGTGGATATTCATATGGTTGGGTTATTATTAAAATTTTAAAATACTTTCGCTAGAATGCACTATGAGCTAGGATGCGTGTTTGGATTATGGTTTCAATACGTAACTCCACTAATTGTCCGTAGAATATGGCGTGGGATCCCGGCCGGACCTTCTGTTATATCCTATGAGACGGATATGGGTGTTACAGCGACGCATATAATCTTATCTTAAATTTATTGCATCGATCTCGTATTCTATCTCCTCTGAGTCATCATCTATCGCTAAATTTTTTGCGTTCATGTAGCAGATGTAGATTTCCAGTGATTCTTCGTTGAGGCGACTCCTCCGCTCATTCAAAACTCTGCCAATAAGAGAAAAAGCAGACTAGTAAATCGCATGTTATATATGTTATAATATGATGAGTATTAATTTTACTTTTCCACCATTTTAAGATATCAATGTTTTCAATCTCTTTCGTACTCATAAATTCACGGAATTATGTTTTAATATGCAATCATAATTTATTTAAACTACTATAACTAGATGTGAGGTTTTTTCCTAAAAGCTAATTTTAAAATTTATTTTTAAATATATCATTTATTCTGTATTGCGATATTTCTTCTCGAGGTCGCGAGACGTATAGTTTTTTTTAATAATTATAACATTCGGTAAAAATAGAATTAAATTTTGAAATCCTAACGTAATCAAAATCATCAAAATTTTATTTAAGTTTAAATTAGTAGTTATTTCATCTATCAAATTTTTTATGTCATGTACGCAGAATAGTGAATTTAAAGCGGTGGCGCATAAAAACATGACGGACATTTATTTATAATATTTTAAAATTTTTACTTCCATTATTTTAATTAAAGAAAATCACCGTTCTTATTGCTTATAATAGTTAAATTGTTGTGCTATATTTACAAAAATTTTAATTACTAGAGAGCTGGTCGGATAATACACACCAGATAAACAAATTGTTGCCCTATAAAAACATTTTAATAAATCCATATAGTTTTCTACTACGTCACAATCCGCATATTTAACATAGTATAATATTCCATAAGAAGCGATTATTGTTGGATCGTTTTTTTTTTACATTTTATATGGTGAGTTCCATGTAATAGACATATCAAATTGAGATTATAAAAAGTTTTGTTCTTTCGTTTACATTTTTTTTAAAATCTTGTCTTCATTGGTTAGAAGTATAAATAACTTAGCATAAAACGAATTTTAGCAATATAAGATTTCATAGCGGATAAACTATTTAATCACTCAATTGTGACGGTATTATTAGTGGCGTTATCAAAAAAATACTCATAATTTTATCTTTAATTTTAAATTCTCGCACACATTTAATAATTATTTGATATATAGTTTGACATGTGTGCGGAAATTCAAAACCTTTAAAACATATTATACGTTTATTTAGCATATGATAGTCCCAATTTTATACTACTACTTCAAATGTCACTCGTTAAACTCATATGTCCTTCGAAAGTTTCAAAATAATTTATTAATGATTGTTTTGCTTCTAAATAAAAATTGATGGTTGAAACCCTACATGAATGTATTTGGTTACCTCCTTGTCGTCGTAGTGGTTGAATGGTAACCCACGTCTGATAACATCTACAGCTCCCGTTGTCAGAGTTTATCGTACGTCTAAATTTGCCCTTCTCTTGATATTTGTGTCTGACTGGACTCGGGAGCTTATCTCGAAACGCAAGACTTGAGGTGTCTTGCTAATGTCGAGTTGTCGCTAAGGGCCAACAACTTCTAGCATAATTCGCATTGCGCCTTATATTTGGTGCCGACTTAGGCTCCGTTTGGGGGGACTTATTTTCACCGGTCAAGCGGTTACGACCGCATGAACCGGACCTTAATTTAAGGTCCGGTTCATGCGGTCGTAACCGCTTGACCGGTGAAAATAAGTCCCCCCAAACGAAGCCTTAGCCTACTAATACAGGCTACAGGTGTTGTGTGGCATGGCAGCAGCAACGCTGCTATGCCAACGCCAACCAACGGCTCTAAAAATCGTTGGTCAATGGCTCTTATAAGAGTCGTTGATCCGACGGCTCAAAGAATCGTTGGGCTCTCACCTGAGCCGGTCTTTGCTTGGGCCCGGGCCGGCCTGAAAACTCGGGCTTTGCCCAACCCGGACCGGGTCAGGCAGCGAACCGGGCAATCCATCTATACGCCCTACTATATGAGATAAACGACACTCTTAATGGGCCATAAAATTAGGCTCTTATACAATACATTTCTTCTATAACAAGCTAAACCAATACCAATGTTCTGATTTATATTGTCAAGGAGCAGCACATTCATAAAGATCTACATAAGCACATTCATAAAGATCTACATAAAAGTAAGCTCTTCTTTAAGGGTCCGTTCGTTTCAACGACATTGATATTAAAATATTAGCTTTAAGAAAATGAAAGTCATTTTAGTTGTTCGTATCAACAATTGTAGAGTGGAATTGGCATTCTGGTGAAAAGTCGTTCATATTCACCCAAAATTAAAAACTCATTGGTTCAATGTCTACCTCTAAGTGCAGATATTGAGATTGTCAACATCGGCTTTTCAAAAGAAGAGTAATTTTTTCTGCATGAATGCGATTTTTTCAGACAAGACAAGACTTTTTCTCCCGGACACGACTTTTTCGCCCGGACGCGATTTTTTCGCCCGGACGCGATTTTTTCGCCCGAACGCGATTTTTTCGCTCAGAGGCGATTTTTTCGCCCGAACGCGATTTTTTCGCCCCGGCGCAATTTTTTCATCCGGAAGCAATTTTTTCGCCCTGGCGCGATTTTATTTCCACGGGCGCAATTTTTCGCCCGGGCACGTTTTTTTCGCCCGGGCGCGATTTTTTCACCCGGGCGCGATTTTTCCAACCGGGCGCGCATTTTTCGCCCGGGCGCGCATTTTTCGCCCGGGCGCGCATTTTTCGCCCGAGCACGTTTTTTTCGACCGGGCGCGCTATTTCGCCCGGGCGCGCTTTTTTTCCCGGACCCTATAAGAGAATTATCAGAGGCCACCCCACTTAGGCCACATAAAGTTGGCATTGTCAGAATGCCTGTTCATTGAAGATTGCACATTGAACGTCCCTCTAGGATTTGGCGCCAGATTAACCTGTCTAAAAGATTTCACTGGAAGAAGAAGCTCTTGAATGAGACCTGAAAAGTTAAAATTCTTGGCCACGGTAAACATAGGATTTAAGATTTCAAATTAAGGAATATTCAAAATCCAATGTATCATTTCAAAAACTCATGACCTCCTACCAATAGAGTATTGTGCAGTCGCAATAAACTGCTTTTTTTTGTTTTCCATTTCTTCTTCAGTGAGTCATAAAAATTTATGCCATGGTATACCTGAACCTCCAACCTGTATTTACTGGAGATGAGCTGAACACATTGAGACTTGGAGTTCTTAACATGCCACACTGCTTTGAGCCTATAGCAAATATGTCCATAATACTGCATTCACACAAATATATGCATATTTTAGTATATATAAGCATAATAGAGCTGCTATTGAGCTGAAAATGAGCTTGTTAAAACAAGCTGAACAATATTGAGCCTAGGTATTGGTCTTTTTTGACTTACCATATTTTTAGGAATAATTTTATATGTCCATATTTGTGCTTATATAGCTTCAACATATTATGCTTTAGATGTAATATGTCTTATACAAATAAATGGGGTTTTACTTTTTCTTCTGATTGTTATTCAACATGTGATCGTTTTCCTACACATGTATATAGACTGGAAATGTCAATTTCCCAATAGAAAACAAAAAAAATCCTATTATATACTAATTTTTACAGTTTATTTTTTCCATTGTCCAGGTCATCAGCTTCCTACCACATACTTAATTTATCAATAGACCAAAATTGTGGAGTTCTTGCAACCTACTGATCCTCCAAAGATGTTGAAATGGCAAACAATTTCTGGAAATGAATTGCTAAAGGTGAAAGAATATCTTTATTACATTTTTTTTCTTTTTTCATATCTATATATTTTTCATTGTGTGTTCCTAACATATGCGCACACATGGAATTATTTGTATTTCCTCCAATGGTTGTATTACTTCAATTGTTTTCTTGCTAACTTTGTGTTATGTTTACCTTTTCTCATGAAATAGCTTTTACCCCTTGCGGAGAAACACCCAGAATATTTGGAAAAAAACTTGAAACTTTATTAATCCTTGTTTCATACATAAATACAAGTATGTGTACACTTATATAGGAAGAGAAAGGGAGAGAAAGATCCACATTCAAGATGTGGGACTAAAACATAAGGAGGAAGAGAGCCTGAGATGGGCCTTTATTTGGGCATTTACAGGATTTTCTTTTAACACTCCCCTGCAAGCTGGAGCGTACAAGTCGTAAGCACCAAGCTAGGACAAGAACTGATGAAACAAAACACAAGATAGGGCCTTCGTGAGTAGATCGGACTTTATCAGTAGTTGGGGCATGTTTCAACACTAGCTTTTTCATTTGAATTTTTTCCCTAATGAAGTGACAGTCAACTTCAATGTGTTTCATCTGTTCATGGAAAACATGATTCTTAGCTATGTGTATAGCCGTTTGACTATCACAAAATAAAGTAGCTGGTGAGGAAAGGTTGACTCCCAGATCACCTAGAAGACTCTCAAGGCATGTGAGCTCAGATATAACAGAGGCCATCGAACGGTACTCGATTTCAGCGAAAGAGCGAGCAACCACAGATTGTTTCTTGCTGCATCAGGTAACAAGGTGACCTCCAAAGTAAGTGCAGAATCCACTGGTAGAACACCGATCATCCAGGGAGTCAGCATAATCAGAATCTGAATACGCAATCAATGTTGAAGTAGAAGAGGAAGAGGTTTTGTATACTAGCTCACTAGTGGTTGTTTTAAAATATCTTAAGATGCGTTCGATGGCTTGTAGATGAGACAGCCGCGGAGAATGCATAAATCGGCTGACAACCACAACAGCAAATGAAATGTCAGGTCTTGTAACTGTAACACAAATCAATTTTCCAACAAACCGCCGATAGTATTCTGGATTTGGAAGAAGAAGATCGGTGTCAGAAGCATGAGCGCAAAGCTTGTGATTGATATAGGAGTATCAATCGGCTTGCATCCAGAGTAGTCAGCATCATGAAGGAGGTCGAGACAGTACTTCCGTTGAGATAAGACAAGGCCATCCGGACGTCTTGCGATCTCTAGGCCAAAGAAGTACCGAACCTTTCTCAGATCTTTTGTTTGAAAAACAGAATTTAGGTGTTGCTTAATCATTTGTATTCCCTTTGAATCATCTCCCGTGATTAGGATGTCATTGACATATACTAAGAGGAGAACAGTGTCTGTTGTATGAAGACGGGTAAATAGAGAGAAATCTGTCGAGCTCCGAGTAAAAGAAACTTCAAAAACAACCCTACTGAATTTGTCAAACCATGCCGGAGGAGATTGTTTTGAGATCATAAATGATTTCTTGAGGTGACAAACTCGGGACTCCCTCGCGGTCTCAAACCCAAAAGGATGTTGCATGTAGACAGTTTCTTGTAGGTCATCATTGAGAAAAATATTTTTGATATTCAATTGATGTAAGGGCCACTGTCGATGTACCGCTAAGGAGAATAGGACACGAACCGTGTTGAGCTTGGCCACCGGTGAGAAAGTTTTCTCATACTTGAGGCCTTGTTGTTGAGTAAACCCACAAGTCACAAGACGGACCTTGAGACGGTCAATCGTCTCATTAGGAGCATGCTTGATCACAAAGACTCATTTACAAGGCTTCAAAGGGTAGTCATTTCTTCTTCCATGGCCGCCCGCCAACCTGGATGTTGGAGAACCCCCTGCACAGAGTTAGGTATAGAGGTGGAAGATAATGAAATACCAAAGTGTTGAAGCGTCGGGGATAGGCGATGTAAGAATACATAATTCGCCATGGGATGAGCGGTGGAGGCAGGAGCTGAATCAACAGGCCGCACAGTGTCAGAGTTTGAAGGCGACTGTGGCAGGGCGGTGGAGCGAGGAGGACGACGAGTATAGGTACGAAAAAGTGGTGGATTGTGTGGACAGGGAATCGGGTTTGGAAGTAGTGATGGGAGAGGAGACGTGACTGGGATGATTGGTCGTGGTAAAAATGATGGTGTAGGCGGGGGGGTTGAGTAGAGCAAAAAGGTTGATCTTTCAAAAAGGTAACATCGGTAGAGACAATCACATTGCGGGTGGTTAAAGAGTAGCACACATACCCTTTCTGAGTCCGGGAGTAACCAACGAACATATGTTTGGTTGCTCGAGGAGCGAACTTGTCAGTGGAAGGGTCATTCATATGAACATAACAGGTACAACCAAATACCCGAGGCGTAAAAGGGAAGGGTGGTGTGGAGGGGAAGAGAAGACCAAACGGAGTGACATAGTTGAGGACGGAGGAGGGTAGACGGTTGATGAGATAACATGTCATGGAGACAGCAAAGTGCCAATACGTCTTGGGAACCTGCATTTGAAACATGAGGGAGAGAGAAACATCAAGAAGATGTTTATTTTTACGCTCAGTCTCCCCATTTTGTTGAGGAGTATAAGCACACGAGATCTGATGAATGATCCCAAACTCAGAGCAGAGATTATCAAACGCATGACTTGTGTATTCACAAGTATTATCAGTTCTAAGTGTTTTAATTGTGCAGGCAAATTGAGTGCGTGTCTCGAGAATAAAAGCACGGAGGTCTGATGAATGATCCCAAACTCAGAGCAGAGATTATCAAACGCATGACTTGTGTATTCACAAGTATTATCAGTTCTAAGTGTTTTAATTGTACAGGCAAAATGAGTGCGTGTCTCGAGAATAAAAGCACGGAACACACGTGTAAGCTCAGAGCGATCGCGAAGTATGGCCATGTCATACGAGAATACATGAATCACAAATAAATGCTGGAAGAGGAATATTAGGAAGAGCCTTCTGGAGGATCGAAAGAGAAGCATGTCAAAGACATTGATGTCAGTCTGCAGAGGAAACAGAGGAGAGAATGGTAGGAGAGACATCAAAAAGGTAGAGTCTGTTGTGCAGTCGTCCTTTACTAATGGTACTCCGCATCCATCGATCCTGTATTATAAAAGAAGAGGTGAATGTGACAGAGCAATCAAGATCGACAGTGAGGCGACTAACATAAAATAAATTAAATGGAGAGTCTGAGACATTAAGGACCAAACGAAGAGAAATAGAAGGGTTGAGTGGTATATCAGCAGAGCCGAAGACAGTAGGGGTGTCACCATTGGCTACTGTGATAAACTTGGGATGCGGAGACGTCAAGTATTGACGTGATTTCAGCGAAGTGATATGCTGAGTAACACCGGAGTCCACTATCCAGCCTGGACTAGGGAGATACAAGTGATACCTTCATTGGAGATGGAGTTAACGAAGGCAGGCGTGCAGGTTGAGCAACTCTTGAAGTTGTTGGAGCTGGATTCGCACTTCATGAAGGTCAGCACGAGTGGCAAAAGAGGTGCCAACAGCAATAGAGGAAGTAGGATGAGGACGTAAACCATGTTTGCGGTAGCACGTTGCCTCAAGATGTCCATCTTTAACACAGTAGATACACTTAGGCCTTGATCAGTTACCACGACCACTCCCGCGGGAGCCTGAGTGACCTCCTCGGGTAGAGGGAGGAGGGAGAGGTGGGGCTGCAGAGTACTGGAGAAGAGTCGGTGAGGGAGGGTCGGGAGCTTCAGGAGGTGGTGTGAACTTTAGCAGCATGGAGCAAACATCAGAGAAGGAGAGAACTTTGGAGGAAGAGAGTATCTGAGCTCGAACATTGTGAAGATGAGGTGGAACGTGAGTCATCATCATGGCAATACCAACAGCTTCATTTTAAGCACGCTGAGCAGCCAGGTCAGTAGTAGGGGGTTGATGTTAAATCCAGGCCTCAACCAGAGTCTTAGAACGCGCAACAAAGGAGGATAAGTCAGCAGCACCGCCTGAGTCAAGGTTTTGAAGATTGATGATGATTTCAAACAAGTGTTGGAGACTGTCCTTGCCAGAATAAAGAAAATGGAGTTCATCCCACATTGTCTTGGCCGTCTCATGATACATGGTCATACGGTAGGGTTCTCCATCCAGGGAGTTGAGGAGCCAAGTCTGAACGCGAGCATCGTCATGAAGTCAGTCATCAATGGGTGCAGAAGGAGTTTCCATAGTCAAATAGTGCAGGAGACCCTTCATCTGAAGAACCCGACGGACAGAGTGCACTCACTAAACAAAATTTGTCTTCCCACTAAAAGAGATGGTGGTGATGCGCAACTCGTCATAGACCTCAGGAACAGACATAGCCGCACGAGCGGAAGAGAACGCACTTCAGAAGACCCCATAAAGCCCAGAGGCGGCTAAAGGGAAACACCTGGGGATAGGTCGGGCAACAAACGATGGTCTGGCGGTCACAAGTTGGCAAAATGTACGGCTAGGTAACTGAGAATTTGCGGTCTGGCAACAAGCGGGGGTCTGAGCGTCAAGTGACAGAGCAGCGGACAGGCAGCAAGCAGGTGAGACAAAATAAGACCGCGCGAGAGATGAGATGACTGCAGAGAACTGCTGAAACCTGAGGCAGACCACGGCAAGTTGGGAAACCACGGCAATGAAGAGAGACCGAGAAAAATGTGGCGAGCAGAGCTTGCGGGAGATCGTGGCAAACTGAACCCAGATCCGGTGGTGAGATGAGAAGACCGCAGCGAGATGAGAAGATTGCAGCAAACTGCGGTGCGATGAGAAGACCGTGGAAGACCAAGAACAGTGGTGAAATGAGAAGAAAGCGGTGAACAGGGAAATCAGTGGACCCCACTGATCAGAGGGAGAGGAGATATAAAAGCAAGGAGGGGGAAGTTGGTGTGGAACCACGTGTGGGAGGAAGGTTTCCGGGAAGAATTAGAGAGACCACTGGTAGCAAGGAGCTCTGCGGGTAGAAGGGAAGTTGCAGGTAGGATAGGAGAGGCCGCACGAAGCAGGTAAAGTTGCGGTTAAGAGAGGTGTTTGCGGGTAGGATATGGGAGGCCGCAGGAAGCAGGGAGAGCTAAAAAAGGTGCAGGGCCGATAGGCTCTGATATCATGTGGAGAAACGCCCAGAATATTGGGAAAAAACTTGAAACTTTATTAATCCTTCTTTCATACATAAATACAAGTATGTGTCCACTTATATAGGAAGAGAAAGGGAGAGACAGATCCTCATTCAAAATGTGGGACTAAAACATAAGAAGGAAGAGGGCCTAAGATGGACCTTTATTTGGGCCTTTACAGGATTTTCTTCTAACACCCCTAAATATTTTCTAACTAAAATTGTCCAGAATACTCTGAATGTTGTGAACAACCACATGGTAAATTTAATACCATTTGAATCTGAAGAGCAAAACGAAGATGGAGGAAAATATCTTTTTGCAGATCTTGAGAAGAGGAAGATTGAAGATGAACCCAAGCAGAAGGACAGTCATGAGAAGACTGAGAGGGGAGATGAACAAGAATATTGAGAAAAGGGAATATCACAATCACTGCCATCACTCAGAAAAGGGAAACCGCTGTCTAAAAATATAGCATTCTTTCATTTCTTTGTTTTTGTTTCTAATTTTTTACTGACAGTTCCATTCCCAAGCAAATCTTTTTAATAAGGCTGCGTTAGTTTGCAATATTTTGATAGGAATGTTTTGGTTTTGAGTTTTTTAAAACAAAAAATTAATCATTGCTGAATATTTTCGTGGGCACCGTTTTCATTTCTTCGAAAAATGGGCTTTCCCAAAACCGACCCAAGGAGGTCTGTTTTCTGTGTTTGGAAGTAGAGGAGATCAATGTTGGAAAAGGGGTTAAAATTTGCCCTACTTTTGAATGATTTCTTTGGGTTTTAAGATTTTTTGGCCACCTCTGGTTGTCCTCCTACACCTCTTCATTTTCCTATCATTTTACATTAACCGGCGATCGCCGGAAAACATTTCCGTCAACCACCATCGCCACCAGCAGCCACCTTTGGCCACCACCAACCAGTGACCACCTCCTCCACCACTCATAATCGTCATAACCACCTTCATAACTAGCCACTACCCCCACTTTCTCCTCTTCCTTAATTGTAGGCATTAATTCCTAAAATTAAGGCTAACCATCCCAATAATCCCTCATCCAACTAACCCAACCCCACTCTCTTAAAGTCTCTCTCAGCCACCTAATTTTCCCCCTCACCAATACTCCATTCCTATATTCCAGCCGGCTCTCCCTCTATCCCCTCCTCATTTCTCACATGAAGCCTCAAAATCAGCTCCCAACTGATCCCACTCTCCCCATTTAGTAGCCTCAATTGTTGGCCACATCTTCCACACCCAGACCCTCCCAATCCCAGCCGCTTCCTGTTCACAAAGGACATTTTTTGTTGATCCCATAAGAGGTGATGATTCAGGATGGTGTCACGGTCCTACAGGGCGGTGGCCAAACTCTCGACCTGGCACTCTCCCGACAGATGGCGGAGAATGGAGGGTGGCGGCTGGCCATAGACAGGCTCAAACGGGGCGGTACCTGTTGTGTTGTGATAGGCAGTGTTGAATGAGTACTCGACCCAACAGAGCCACTTGGCCCATCCGCGGGGTTGCTCCCCCACAAAGCAGTAGAGGTACGTCTCCAAACAGTGATTGAGAACCTCGGACTAGTCATCGGTCTGCGGGTGATAAGCAGTGCTCATGCGGAGGCGAGTCCCCTGTAGTCGGAAAAGTGTGGTCTAGAAGGTGTTCAAGAAAAGCGAATCGCGATCGTTCACGATTGACCATGGAAACCCATGAAGGCGTACGACATCGCAGATGAAGTTGTCCGCGACTGTGGCGGCGGTGTGGGGGTGACGAAGGGGAATGAAATGATCGTATTTGGACATTCTGTTCACCACGACCAAGAAACAATCGAATCCCTAGGAGGACGGTAGCCGAGTAATGAAGTCCATTGCCACGTCCTCCCAAACGCGGACTGGAATTGGAAGAGGTTGAAGGAGGCCGGCTGGAAACATTACCTCGTACTTAACCTTCTGGCAGACCAAACAAGCGGACACGAAAGCCTTAACCTGTCGGAACATGTGAGGCTAGTAGAGAGGAAGGCCCGAAGTGCCCTCCGAAGGGTGAAGCATGAAACTCTGCGAGGAGGCGGGGGATGCCTGGATAAGAGGGTGCTAGAACAAGCCGGCCCTTGAAGAACAGGCGGCCCCCTACAAGCGAGAATGGTGGGTGGTCAAAGGGGTCCGCGATGAGCATCGTCCGGATCCCGGATAAAACAGGGCCGACCACGACCTCGTGTTTGATGGTCTCCGCGTCTTCCCACACCGGCCGAGAGATAGATGTGAGCTCTAACGATTGGCTCTGCCAAGAGAGAGGGCATCGGTCTCCCGATTTGCACTCCCCAGGCAGAACTCGATGGTGAAGTCATAGCCCAGGAGTTTGTCCACCCACACTTGCTAGGTGGGCGTTGCGATCTTCTGTTTGACGAGGTAGCGGAGGTTGTGGTGGTCGATGCGGACTACGAAGGGGCGGCCCAGTAAATATGGGCGCCAATGCTGAACGGCGAGAATGAGGCCCATAAGCTCGTTCTCATACGCGGAGCAGTTGCGGACAATGCTGGAGAAAGCGTGGCTGAAGTTGTCTATCGGTCGTCTAGCCTGCATGAGTACAACACCCACCCCGAAGACCGATGTGTCACACTCCACTAGGAATGACAGAGAGAAATCTAGCATGGCTAGCACCGACCCACAGACTAGGGCCTGCTAAAGGGCGACAAAGGCGGTCATCCACTGAAAGGGGTTCTCCGTCTTTTTCAGGAGCTGCGTAAATGGTCGGGCTAGAGCTTTGTACCCTTGGATGAAGCAGCGATAGTATCGCGTCAAGCCGAGGAATCCCCAGACGTCCCGCGGGGATGTAGGAGTCGACCAATGAAGGACCGCCACGATCTTCTCCTCGTCCATGGCGACCCCCCGAACCGAGATGGTGTGTCCAACCTACCAACTTCCGACACCCTAAAGGAGCACTTCGTCGGATGGAGCTTGAGGTGATGGCACCGAAAGGTAGTTAGAGTGAAGCATGACCAAGAACTCGTAGTGGCCATCGTGCGTCCGGAAATCGGTCTTGGGGATGTCCTCGGGTAGTACTTGGATCTAGTGATAGCCCGCTCGAAGGTCCAGCTTAGCGAAGAATACGGCGTCATAGAGATCGTCTGGAAGCTCCTGAATAACTGGAATCTGGTACCTGTCCGGAATGGTGACCGGGCTGGAAAAAGGATCGGGCTGGAAAAAGGAATGTCAACTACTGTCCTTCTTCGGGACCAAGAGGACCGGGCCGGAAAAAGGACTCGCATTGGGGCGGATGGGGCCCCCCATCAACATCTCACGGACAAGCCGCACGATCTCTTCCTTTTGCACATGGTCGTAGCGGTAAGGACGGACCGACACCGCCGCAACACGGGGCTGGAGGGAAATAGTGTGATACGTCGGGCGAGCCGATGGGAGGCCAGTCGGGGCCTCAAAAATGTCGTCGAATTAGGAGAGTAATGTCTGAAGGTTGGTCGGGTGTGAAGGAGGCGGCGGTGCCGGAGCAGATAACGGCCAAAGCCATACGGAAAAGTCGACGTCGGCGGTCCCCTGAATCGCACAAGCTGAGACCGAGGAGTGAAGCAGGGAAGAGTCGCCCACCAGGAGGCATGTTTGGCCCTCCTATATGAGCTGCATAGTCATACTCTCCCAGTTGGTCTGCACTTCGCCCAGCGTGCAGAGCCAAACCACTTCCAGAATGGCGTCGATACCGCCAAGCCCGAAGGCGTAGAAGTCTGCGATCACCAGGAAGGACCCCACAATCAGAGAGAGAGCGGTGCAACACACATGGGTCGGTCGACGGCGCCCATCGCCCAGTAAAATTGCAAAGTCAGGGGGATGGAACCAAGGGAAGTTGAAGCTAGTGCGCCAACTGTGCTGAGAGGAAGTTGTGGCTCGCACCACTATCCACCATGACCACAATGGAGCAATCACGCAACATGCCTGCCAGCTTCATATGGTCTGCGGCCCCGAAATGCCGCCAACTAAGAAACAAGGTAGCTCTAAGCGGTGAAATGTAGGCGAGGCGGTGTCCACCACGCCATCACCCTCAGATAGCTCTAGGGCCTCGAAGTCCTCCAAAGTGACTTTCGGGTCAAAGTTGTTGAGGATGGCGTGGAACTCCTTGATGAGCACACAGGCGTAGGGGAGTAGAGCTGACGGCACCAGAAACAAAGGCCCTTGTTGCGACATTCAGTATAGCTACTGTTGGAGATGCGTTGGGAAACCACCGATTGGTCGGTTCAGTCTCCCCCAGGGAGCGGCCGCTGCGGGGCTGGCGAAGGAGGGAGCCGCCAGGGCGACCGAGGCGGGTGGTGACAGGTTGCAGACACCCTGGGGGCGAGGTCGGCCTCCACCAAATGCGCTATGTCAAGGGCGTCTGAGACTGTGTGGGTGAGGTTCGTGCGGAGCCGGGAGCGGATGTGGGGTAGCAACCCCTGCATGAAGAAGCCCAGGTAATGGTCGGGTGGCAAGCCGGGACATGAGCGACCAAGGATACAAACTTGTCAATGTAGTCGTCCAAGCCGGCTGTCTGGCGGACGCCGCATAGCTGCTCGATAGCGGAAGAGCCAGAGTAGCGGGTGTCGTGCTACCGAATAATCTCCTATTTGAGCTCGGGCCAGGAGAGGCTCGGGTTGGATTAGCGAAGCCACCGAGCCCAGTGGAGGGTCGATCCGTCCAGGCATACCACAACCGTAGACACCTTGTCGTGCTCCGCTGTGTAAATGAGGTCAAAAAAATTGCTCCATCTTGGCGATCCACCCCATCGGATCTACCCGGCAAAAGAGGGAGTATTGAGGGAGAGGGCGGGCCGGCCCTGAATGGCCGGATGAGGGTATCTGAGGGAAACAGCCGGCGGCCCGGTGCCGAGGAGGGAGTCGCCGACTGCTAGCGAGCCGGAGCCAGACGCAGTGGACATGGGGCTGGCGGACGCGTATAGGGAGTCAATCTTGGAGTGAAGGACAAAGAGAGAGGCAAGCATGGAGGCAACGAGTTTCTATTAAGCCTCAACGCGACGGGTAAGAGCTTCGGAGGCGGAATCTGGAGCGGGGTCGTCGAAAGAGCGAGTGATGGGACCGTGGGAGCCATGGAACCGGAGACGTCGGACGGCGGTCGGAAGGGACGGATCTAGCTGAGATCGGCATTGGCACGGATCCTAGAAGCCATGGTTCGTCGAACGTCGGCGTGGAAGGAAGCAGAAATGGGGGTCCGGCGTTAGGGCTAAGCGGATCGGAAAGAAGACAGCGACGCGCGGGAGGCCGAATCGAGACGCGACCCAGCGGATGACGCGCGGAAATAGCGCGTATCGGGAAGCAAGAAGCAACGCGCGGGAGGCCGAAACGGGACGCGGCCCAGCGGACGACGCGCGGAAACAGGCCGATCGGAGCCGAATCGGGAGAAGCAGTTGTAGCGGAGCGAAAATAGGGAGATCGGTCGGCAATCGCATAGAGATCACAAGCACAAGCACCGGCGGCGAGACAGCGGGCTGTAGGGTAGGTCGAACCAAATTGATACTATCCCGGAGAGCAGCCCGGCGAGGAGAAGGGCCAAGGGAGGGAGAAGAGGGGGATTAGGATTGACAGAAAAATCTTAGAGAGCAGTCCTGATTCTCATTCATCCAAGAATAATCAAAAATAAGTACAACTTCACCCCTTATAGGCGCGGGGTGTGAATAGCGAGTGCGAGTAAAATAAATACGTGCACAACATAATATGAAATAATATAGTGCGGAATAAATAAAATAGTCACACAGGCGTCGCGTCTTCGATCTCTCCGCTAGACGGACCCGTCGTCGTCTTCCTCCGCATGTAGGCCCGTCACGGCTTCCCGTCTTCATGTAAGTCCGTAACATTATGCCTCAACATTGAGGCTCCGTTTGTTTGAGCGTTTTGCTGTTCCGTTTTGGGCAAACGCCACCGGAAGGAGGGTAAACAAATGAACCTTCGGCGGCGTTTGCTCCGTTTCCACCCGCCCGCCTTGAGAAAAGCCCCAAAAAGCTATGTTTGGAGCAGCCACCTCCCCCCTCCGATTCGAATACTCCGTTTCCACCCGCCAGATCGACCCGCCACCGCCGAACCAAATGGAGCCTGAGTGTTGTGCTTCACCCGGATTGTTACAAATACTCTTAAGTCGACCTCCATGCATTTACACAAGAAGAACATGCAAAGCGTTGTGTCTGCATGCGATGACAATGAAGGAACTGCAACACTGTCGAGGAGCTCTTGAGCAAAGTTAGGAACCACCATGAATGTTTATATAATTATATGTATTTTGTAGTTATTAATTAGCTATTTAGTATTACATACTTAGTTGTTATTAAATAGTTAATATTAATTACATTAATTAAAGATTAAAAATTTCTCTTTAGTAGTACTCTCCCTACCTATATTAAGGGAGAAGTAGGTCGGTATTAAGTATCTTGGATGTGAAGTGTTTTGCTCTATTTTGAGAGATTAGCTCTTTGTAGGACTCATCCTCCAAGAGTTGGTTCGAGCTTGTCTTCGGATTGTATCGTGCCTCTTTGTAATACAATATCGTTCTTGAGTAATGCCACTCCATTTCTCTTCGAATACCCGTACAATTTCTCCAACTGTAACAAAATCAAGAAAAATTGGCTAGTTTTTTCGCGTGATTTCCAAAATCAAAATAAGCACCAGAAGCTTCATCTAAATGCAGAATAAAATAAATAGTTAACTTTGTTTGAAAAATGAACATTTGATCAAATTCGAAGGCACCTGTTTTTAAACTCAATGGCATGCCTAAACAGTTGTGGAGCTTGAATGTTTATCTTGAAAAAAACCAACAGATTCTTCAAAGGAAGGCATGGAATAATACGCATTAGCATAAGCCCTCCAAAAAGAGCCCTCGATATGCAAATTTCTTCGGTCTGTGTCCCGGCGACAATTCAATATCTAGGATCATTATGATGTTGAAGTTGAATGTACGCGTGATACGTATTTTGGTTTACGTTTTTTTTTTTAATTTTTCCCGCTCCTTTGTTCACGTGATATGTCACGTGTTGTTTGTCCTATATATGTATGCTTGGCTCAATCTAGGGCAACTCAAGAATAATATTTTTCCTTTTCACTTGATATCAGAGCCGGCTCACCCATTTTGAGGTCCATCATTTACATATTATAAAGAGTAAATGTCCATAAGCATACTATAATCCTATAATATACATGGCCTATATATATACATAGCTCCAGAACCAATGAAGTATTCTTGACAGAGCAAGCGAATAATGTAGAAGAATGTGTTACCAATGGGGTGTATAACTCCAGAAATTTCTAAAACCTACGACGCAAGAGTTAAATGCAATTTTACAATATTTTGTGGAGTAGAAGCTTACATAAATATAAGTAGACAGTTCATGGATCTTGTGCATTCAACCTAAATGGAGTGCTCAATGCGCCCTTGACCTAAAATCCGGAACAAAGATGACATGAAAATGTCAAGCATTAGAAGAAGATGGGTTGTGTCGGCAGAGGAGGTTTCGATTGCAGGGGACGTTTGTGGCAGCGGGTTGGCTTCGAACGATTGTAGATGAGGGAGGTGACGGTGTGTGAGTAGGGAAATTTTTGGTTGGGCTAGGCTCATATTTGAGCTATGAGCCTTTAAATAGGACCGGGCCCCACTCTCTTCTCTCTTCTTTGCCTGAAATTTTTCCCACTTGGCGCCTTGAGAGCGGGAACCGCGGCAGAAACTGTAGTTGCCCTAGCATACAACGCCAACGGAGAAGATTGAACCATCGTCGCAGCAAATTGCTCGAGCATACAACGTCATCGGAGAAGATTGAACCATCGTCGCAGCAAACATTCACGCTGGCGGGTTCGATGGACTGCGCCGCCTAACCTGACGAAAAGCTAAAGGAGGAGGTTCAACCCTCTCAGGTATTTATGCCACCACCGATCTACTTGTCGGCCCACTCTTTTCCGATTTCAGTGTTTTTTTTGCTATGTTTTGTTTCTCCGTTCTTTTTTTGTCGGGATCTATATTCCGGCTGGATTTTCTGATATTGTTACTTTTCTGACGACTTATTTCTGCTCGTCCGGCCGGAAAAAAATATGTTTTGTACAGCATCATCACTTTTGTTCTTCTTTTATGATAATCCCTTATTTTAAACTATTTGTTCTTGTTTTTTCAGAGCAGTGTCGTATTTCTCGTTGTTCATTCGCAGGACAAAACTTACAATATGTACTGTAAGTGCGCGCACAAAAAAGGCTTTAGAGTTCGAAAAGCACACATAGTATACTGGATACATACTCGGATCATCAAGTCAAGAGAGTATAAGTGTTCCAAAGCTAGTTATAAGCGTTCCAAAGAAGAAGCTGTTGAACAGGTGAAATTTCATAGATTAGACAGTAGAACAGGATGTTTGGCAAGCATACATTTCAGCGCTGATACAGAGGGGAAAAAATTGGACGGTTGCAAAACTAGTGGAGGAGCATAACCATCCCTTAGCTGTGAAAAATGAGTCTCATTTGCTGTGGTCTCACAGAAAAATATCGAACGTTCAAGTTGTCTTACTAAGAATATGATTGGAAGTGGCATAAGAATGGTCCACGCATAAAATTTTCTTGCTGAGAAAGTTGGAGGCTTTGAGAATGTTGGATTTTGTAAAAGCGGTGCTTACAACTATGTTCAACGTGAAAAAAAAAACACTCATAGAGAGTGGTGACTCATTATGTTTGCTGAAGATATTCAATGACTTGCAAATGAATGATAGCATGTTCTCCTATGATGTGTGCATTGATGAGTTTAACAAACTCACTAGTTTTATCTGGATAGATGGACATAGTAAAGTGGACTACGATTGTTTCGGTGATGTAATTATATTTGATACCACTTATCGACTGAACAAATATAATTTAGCATGTGCTCCGTTCATTGCGGTGAATTGTCACTGGTAGAATGTGTTCGTTGGAGGCGCATTTTTGGCTGCGGAAACCATTGATGCATTTTGTTGGTTATTTGAAACTTTTTTGAGATTCGTAGGTGGTAAGCAACCTAGCATTATATTTACTGATCAAGATAAAGCGATGGTCGTCGCTATCTCGAGAGTCTTTAGTAATAGTCGGCACTGTTTATGTCAATGACATATATAAAAAAACACCATCTAAGGTCCCAGCCTTCACCAAGATCCTTCTATTGGAGGTTTATTTTACCACTGCATGAGCAAATGTGATACCGAGTATGAGTTTGATGTTCAATGGAGTGCAATGATTTCTCGGTGTAATTTGGAGGAGAATAGGTGGTTATGTGACTTGTATAAGATCAAACATAAGTGTTCCAATGCTTATAATAAAGACATTATCGATCTTGGCATTTTATCAACCCAGAGAAGTGAATTCGCAAACAACGGTCTACACGGATGTTCCAAAGACACTAGCTCTTTAGTAAAGTATTACAACGGTGTTGACAAGTTGATTTCATCATGGAGGCGATCCGAATATGAAGAGGATTTCAGGTGCAAACAAGGTAAAATTACCATTAAGGCCAGAAATTGTCTCTTGTTGAAGCAGACATCCAAAGTATATACTAGAAAAATGTATCATATCTTTGAACAAGCCTATACGGATGGAGCATTAAATGTAAACATTATAGATGAATTTCGACATGATGAAGACCACGTTCTTTATGCAACAAAGGATTGTGATGGGGGAGAGAGTGCTAAGCAATAGGTTGTTAGTTTTAATGCCAATACATTGACCCCTATATGTTAATGTAGGGGTCTTTGAAATAAGGAGAATCCTTTGTAAGCACATTCTCCGTGTATACAACTCGAAGAATATGAAGCAAATTCATAATCAGTATATTTTGAGAAAACTCGCCAGTTATGGCCAAGCAAGGGTTGAACTTAGCCAATAATATATGCTTGAATGACACGCAGTCCAACTTAGTATTAAGACATCACCTTCTCCGATTCACCTATGACCTAGCTTGGCGCATCGAAAACTAATCAACTTACGAAGGAACATGTTCTTGATGTCATGACT
This sequence comes from Platanthera zijinensis, assembly GCA_039513925.1. Lineage (NCBI taxonomy): Eukaryota > Viridiplantae > Streptophyta > Magnoliopsida > Asparagales > Orchidaceae > Platanthera > Platanthera zijinensis. The sequence continues at coordinate 137,013,414 of CM077092.1, forward strand.
AAACTTGGACGAAGCACGGACGAAATATTAGTAAATGACGAGAAAATAAAAAATGGATACTGCGGGCAAAAAACTGAAGACATTGAGCTTAGAGATCCGGCGGCGGTGCACCCAAAAGGTGTATCGAATGCACGGCTCAAAAGTCATTTTGAAAAACCGAAAAGAAAGCATAGTAAGTGTTTTTCCATAAATTGAATTATTGTTATAATCTATATATTTACATCTTTGTCTAATCACAGTTTAATCTCAATTTACATTACACAGATCAAAAAGTGATGTCTAAGGAGAAGGCAATGGGCGAATGGGAAGATTAAACAAGATCCAGAGGAGTTTAACTTCATTGGAACCTTGTACCTTCGAAGGGCCTTCAAGCGCAATGGCTGATCAAACATATTTTGATGTAAACGATGAGTTATCAATGTCGTTGCCCAATCATTTCAGCAGTTTCCCAGATGTACTACTACATTAACTAAATATCTACTAATCTCAAATGTTCTTTAGTTTGGTTTTGTGCGTTCTTCATTGTTTTATGGATTAGAAGATTTATATGATTATGGATGTGTATCAACATGCATGTTGAAAAATAACCCTGGAAAACAATTGTAAAAGAAAAGGCAAAATGACAGATAAAACCGTTAAACATGCATCAAAATCAACATGCATAATTACATCAAAGTCAATGATTAAACTGTATATAGAAAATCAACGCTGCAAAGCTTCAGCATGCATGCACATAACTAAATACAGTTGTCAGGATCGCGATCCGGATCGTAGGATCGGACGATCCTACGATCCAGATCCTACATTTCGATCCGGATCTTAACCCGGATCGAAATTTCAGGGTGAGATCAAGCGGGATCGCGATTTCCGGATCGTGGAATCGGTAGGATCGCGATCCGCAAGACCCGATTCCACGATCCGGGCGGAATACATTTTAAAAGGTGTGGATCTTTCCCCTCTCCCGACCCCGCATTTCCTAAACCCTATTTCCCCTCCCGACCCCGACGCTCCTTGCTGCTCCAGCGACGGCTACGGCTCAACGGCTCAGGTCCTCCTCCTCCTCCTTCTCCTTCTTCTTCTCCTTCTTCTTCTTCTTCTAAACCCTATTTCCCCTCCCGACCCCGACGTCCCTCTGCAATCCCGACCCCGACGTTCCCTGCTCTTCTTCTTCTTCTTCTTCTTCTTCTTCTTCTAAGCCCTATTTCCCCTCCCGACCCCGACGCTCCCTGCTGCTCCCGACCCCGACGTTCCCTGCTCTTCTTCTTCTTCTTCTTCTGCCATGATTTCTTCTTCTGACATGATTTCTTCTTCTTCTTCTTCTTCTTCTTCTGACATGATTTCTTCTTCTTCTTCTTCTTCTTCTGACATGATTTCTTCTTCTTCTTCTGACATGATTGGGGTCTTCTTCTTCTTCTGACATGATTTCTTCTTCTTCTTCTTCTTCTGACATGATTTCTTCTTCTTCTTCTTCTGACATGATTTCTTCTGATGGTTGTTCTTCTTCTTCTTCTTCTTCTGACATGATTTCTTCTTCTTCTGACATGATTTCTTCTTCTTCTGAATGATTTCTCTTCTCTGAAGCATTTTTCTTCTTCTGATATAATTTCTCTTCTTCTTACTTTTGTCATTTCTTAATGACTGTTCTTGAATGTCAGCTAGGACAGAAATCAGGCCAAATAACTGGACTGATTTCTCTTCTTCTTAGCGTTGTCATTTCTTAATGTCTGTTCTTAAATGTCAGCTAGGGCAGAAAATCAGTCCAAAAACAGGACTGATTTCTGCCTGTAGAGTTAATCATATTAGAAAACCTTGTATGAGTTTCCGGGCAGAAATCATACTAGAAATCTGGATGATTTCTGCCCGGAAATCATCCAGAAATCTGGATGATTTCTGCCCGACGAAATCATCCAGATTTCTGGATGATTTCTGGACAGAAATCTGGATGATTTCTGCCCAGAAATCTGGATGATTTCTGCCCAGAAATCATCCAGTTTTCTGGATGATTTCTGGGCAGAAATCATCCAGTTTTCTGTATCATTTCTGTCCGCAGAAATCATCCTGATTTCTGGATGATTTTTGCGGAAATCCCTTTTCTGGAAATTTCTGGGCAGAAATCATACGTTGCCAGAAATCTGGATGATTTCTGGACCAGAAATTCATCCAGAAATCTGGATGATTTCTGCTCTAGTCTGGATGATTATTGCCACTAGTTATGCTCTACTTTCTTCTTTGTACTACTATGCTATATTTTCTGGATGATTTCTGAACAAACACTCCACAATCGTGAGAGTTATAGTTGCTTCTGGAGCTGATTTTATTCAAGAAATCATGGATTAATTTTTGCTCTAATATTTAGATGTCCACCTCGGGTTCTGGACCTTCTGGGTCAAATCCCATAAGCAAAAAGTCCAGAAAAAATGCATTCCGGCTCTAGAAGTGATCCTGGGTGGGAGCATGGGATCGAAATAGACAGCACAACAAAAAAAGTATAATGTAAATATTGTCTGGTCATTAGTATCCGGTGGAACATACAGGTTGAAACATCATCTAGCAGGGACAAAATTTAACATGAAAGCCTGCACTAATGTACCTGAAAAAGTGATAAGATAATTTTTGAGCATTCTTCAGTGATGGAGAGGACGCTTTAAAGAAGAAAAGAGATTTGAGGAAGCAACAGTTGACTACGAAGCTGAGTGGGGCAACTAAAAAAAACAAAGGATTTGTAAAGAGTCGAATCTTTTGTAGAAATACCATTTCAACAATTGACTATATTTAAAAAAGATGCCCGCAGAAAAAGCTGCCAACAAATTGCTCGTTTCTTCTAACAAGTGCTCCCTTCAATGGTGAAGAATGGAATTCATAAGTATGGTTGAAGCGATACAACATGGCCCCGGAATGCCTCCATCTTATAACGACATAAGAGTCATACCTAAACAGGAGGTCGACCTAACTCTACAAAGTTGAGGACACAAGGCAGAATGAGAACTCCAAAATTAATAGTGCACTCCAAAAAAAGAAATCGTTTGCATCAAAAAAAATGAGATCTGGTTTTTGTGAACAACATGAGGTTAATGGAACAAAGATAGAAGGGATATACAGAAGGAAAAGTTTTATAATTTCGAACGTGGATCACGGAGAGGGAAGATCCAGTTCTTCCATTGGTTGGGGATCCTTCGCAGTACACATGAAATTTGTAGTGATGACAGTGTTGAAAAGAATAATGAAGAATCTACTATCAAGTTTTCACTATTAAAATACTGCTTCCTTCCAATTATAGGTGGAGTCGAAGATTTGACCTTAAGGCGCAGTGATCTCGAAGTTACTGAGTATATTAGTGAAGGTGAATGGGATGACGATGAGGATGTCAGTGTGGTGATGAGGAAGATGCGATTATTGCATGAAGAATGGTTGAGTGTCTGTTAAGACTATTCTGATGATTTTCTGATAGACCATGGACCTCTTAAAATTTTTTTTATTTCCTATTTGATATGTTGGAAAACTTCTATTTGATGTGGCTGCTAATGATTTTTGTTTTTTGTTAATATTTCAAAATTAACCAAGTTATAATTATAAACTTAAATTGGAAATTTGTCATGCAAGCTTGTCCACGATTCCATCCTAGTCAAGTAGCTCCTGATGCTTCATCATTTGCTTCTGAGGTTAGATTATTAGACAATGTGATGATTTTTTTTTATGATTATCTCTCAGATTTATGTTTTCTCATTCGTAGGTTCATCTTCATAACTTGGTTACTGAAGATAGTTTGAAAAGGATGGGACAGTTAGGACAAAAAAGTATACTCATCTTGGCTTTACAGTTGCTAAAGTGGAGTCAGAACTCAGAAGTTTCACTAGTACTCAGGTACATTTATAATTATAAATGTTTCTTTATTCATGTTCTTATTTTGCCTTAGCCTTAGAGTCAACCAATGCTATCCAGTCTGGCTTTATGAATGAAGGATGTAGGATCTTACGATCCTCGATCTGATCCTACGATCTGATCCGATCCAACCCCTGAAACGATCCCACATAGGATCTCGATCCTGACAACCATGATGCACATAACTAAATGTTGTTGACTAACCATATTCAACCAAGTTTTCAGGTGACAATATTTCCCAAAGGTAAAGACATACACGGGCCATCGGTAACATTTAGGTATCTGCAATCACGTTTCCCACAAACTACCAAAAATCATCTGGCCCATCACGTCAACGGGTTGGCATTTTTGATATAAAGATAAAGTTATTCCCGCGTTGTCGAACAAGAGACCCTGTAGTTAACATATCCTTGTATGTGTCGATCTTCAGACAAGCCCCTTGCTGGAATAAAAAGTTTTCATAACTCGTCCTACCATTATTAAGTGAATTACTTGAAAAATTGTAGAAGTTGCTTAGGACTTACAAGCCTATATTCCATCCCGTCAAACAAAAAGGGGCAAGTATGCAGTCATTTCGCCTTGCGGTTTTCAATGATGGAAATTTGTTGCCGGCCAAAAAATATTATTTCCAGCGGGGTTTCTTTGTCAACATGCAAAAGCATTTGTGTATCATTTAGCTCTTACGCCCCGCCGGTGTTAACCGCGTGCGAGTAGTAATTCCAGGTTATATTTTTTAGTCCTACCATTATTAAGTCGATGTAAAAATTTGTTGCCGGCCAATATTATTTCCAGCGGGGTCATCAACATGTTTCCTCTTACGCCCTGTTAACACCAGGTTTCGGATGTAAACATTACCTTACCTGGGATGGGGGGATTACGGTCGTGTTTGGCTGCGACAGTGTTGCTTGTGATGGTACGGGAATGTCAGTCCGGAATGACTGGAAGAGTGCAATGATGGAATCGAATCTCTCCGCAATATCCTTGTTGACTTTCTTGCCCAATGCTTTAATTTCACTACGAATATACTTTCTTAGATCTCTCTCTGTCTTTTTCCCCTCCATCAACTTCTTCACCATCTCTTTCTCCTTTTTATTTTCCTCCTTCAGCTTTTGAATCTCCTCATTTTCCCTCTTTATATCCTCTCTTGTTCTTTTGATTATTTTCTTGCGTAGGAGTTTCCCTACGGCCTCAAATGATGACTCCACATCCTTAGCACCTAACAACTCTTGATCCTTCATGCTGCACTCCGTAAACTTTGTGTGAATCTAAAACACATAAAATTAATATAGTATGAGTTTAAACTTAACCAGAGATAAAAGGATTGGCTGCAGATATTATGCTTACCCAATCTTTCACACATAACTTTACTGTCAAGTCTCTGCAGAAATTATAGTTGAAACTTCCCTTCGAAGCCCAACGGGCTATAAGGGGTCTGCCCAAAGGATTTACTAGAGCTTGCATACTACTATGCTCAAAGAACCAGACCTAAAAAAGGAACACATTTAATAAGTGACATATATGTGAGAATGATTGGTAAAGTTGAGAGTTTGGTTCTTACAACAAGCACACTCGAACATTCTTCTAGATACCCGAGGCTTGCAGGATTTTCCCTGGAGCAGCTTAGCCTATGTAAGGACTGAAATTGGGAATGTAGGAATTTATGAATGGCTAGGGGCCAATTGTATCTCCTGAACTCATCGAGTCCATCAAAATCAAGCAAGTACTGAGGAATTCTAAGCGACTTCAAGGGAAATAAAAACTTGCAAAGTATGTACTTTACAAGAACCTTCAACCTCCGAGACTCCACCACAGGGGTTGGATCTTTGAGAGCCAATTGATTCATCTCACTCAGTGTTTCTGATTCTCAGCGGAATAAGGTGCTCTCTTGAAACTGAGCTCCTCTCCTCTTGAGATAGAAATCTGTCTAAGTATTTTTGCGTTAAGTGAAAGTTGTTCACTCAATGCCTATACTAAATTGCTTAAAATTGGCTAAGTCCACAGATGCTGACGTCAACAGAATTCAAAATCATTGCGGGAAGTCTACATTACGCGACAAATGGCGATGCATGCCTACTGTACGATGTTTATTAATAAAGCAAAGTTGCAGCCAACAACTACTGCGGGTCCCACTGGTCAAAGTGTCGTTGGACGGCGGAAGATAATAAAAAGAATTCCGATCGGCGAATAGAAGATAACTTTTGGATTAACTTTTGAAAAAAGACGGAACTTCATCTTCTTCCTCTCGACATTATTGTAGAGTTTGAAGGAGATGTTCAAACATCTGATCTAAGAGTTCAAGCAAGTTAGTTGTTGCAAGTTCAGAGTAAATCTCTGAGAAATAAAGAGCAGCAAGGGCTAACCCTAGCTATAGCCACTTCACTATTCCAACTGATCATTTCTGAAGAACATTTTCTGCAAGCTGTGAAGAAGATATATGAACTGAGTTTTCTCAGGATAGAAGAAAGAAAACATAGAGAAACTTTCTCTGGTGTCTAGTCATCATCAACAAACCTTTCTCTTTGTAGGATTCTTTGGATCTTAGTGTAAGCCTAAAATTATAAAGGCTGAGTGTAGGAACTTTTGTGGATCTGAGCTCGGATCCCTGTTGTGGATCTGAGGTAGGGCAGTTTGCTTGAGGTAGGAGAGTCATTCTCTCTGAGTGATAGGGTCTTTGTGCCTGAGTTGTAGGATCCTTCTACGGATTTGAGGTAGGGCCTTTGTGTCTGAGCTGTAGGAGAGTCATTCTCTCTGAGTTGTAGAGTTATCCTCCTAGCCTGAGTGTAGGACTTGTGCTTAAGTCTGAGGTGGATGATCTTTGGATCACTGAGCTATATAAGCAAAGCTTGCTCTGAGTTGTAGGCTTTGTTCCTGAGATGTAGTATTGGAGGAGACTGAGAGATCCTGAGAGATCTGTGTTGTAAGCTCTTAGGAGCCGAGATTGGTGAAGTGTCTTGTCTAACACACTGTTAGAAAGATAGGAGGGGCAGTGTATGTACCCATAATCTGGATAACCACTATAAATTTTATGTGTACTGTGTGATTGTCTTGAAAGATAACTTAATCTAACTCACAACACACTAAAGCAAGGAAAATGTCACAAAAGACTGAAAAACCTATTCCCCCCCCCCCCATCTAAGTGTTTAGCTACTCTTGAAACTAAAGACTTTCAAGTAATATTAGAGGGAGATTACTCAAAAAAGACTTAATAGTCTGAGTTGATCTCAAAAAGTAGCACAAGTATATCCTTATGGGTTCAGGAGAGAACCATAAGGAGTTGGGTTCCATTAAGCTTCCAATCTGCAGGAATGAGAGTTTTGGGATATGGAAGGAGTGGGTTAGACTATTTATGGAGGCATCTGACCCTAGGATATTCATTACTGTGCAAGAAGGACCTTTCATCCTTATGAAGGTCTCAGCTCTAGATGCAACTGTCCAGACACCTAAGAAATACTCAGAGAAGACCAAGGATGAGGTCATGTTTTGTAGGTTAGTCCAAGTACTCATACCCCTATATGGTACTTGGACAGTGGATGTTCCAGGCACATGATTGGAATAAGGAGCTACTTGAAGGAGTACACTCTAGTAAAGGATGGACCCAAAGTAATCTTTGGTGGTTCAGACAGAGGAGTCACCAGAGGCTATGGTAAGATCACCAATGGCATAGTCATCATCTCAAAAGTGGCTTATGTTGAAGGGTTGCAACACAATCTGATAAGCATAAGCCAATTTTGTGATCTTGGATATGTCATTATATTCCACAAGGATGAGTGTCATATTAAGATGTCAAGTGACCAAGAGGTCATCTTGACAGGCACTAAGAGTGAAAATGTTTATTGCTTAAATTTTTTGTGTTTGAATATAGACTCTCCTATATGCTTAGTTGTAAATGAGAAAGTCTTAAATTGTGTCCAATTATACAATAGGCTAGCTCATTTGAACAATAAAACCATTGGTAAGCTCTTTAGTGAAGAGCTAGTTAGGAATAGTCCTAAGATGAAATGCACTAAGGAGGGTATCTGCTCTGCATGCCAAATGGCAAGCAGACCAAGGCTTCATTCAAGAGCATTGAGACCAAAGACTCCGTGAGGTGTTTATACCTCTTGCATATGGACTTGTTTGGTCTTATGTCAGTTCATAGTCTAGGTAGGAAAGTCTATACCCTTGTGATTGTTGTTGATTTTTCTATATTTTCTTGGGTTTTCTTTCTTAAGAAAAGTATGAAACCATTGATGTCTTCAAGACTTTTGTCAAACAAATTTAGAATGAATTAGACAGTACTGTGGTCAAAATCAGAAGTGACTATGAGACTGAATTTCAGTCTGAAAGCATGATAAGGTTCTATGAAGAGCAAGAGATTCGTCAAGAATTTTCTTCTCCAAGAACACCCCAGCAAAATGGGATTGCTGAGAGGAAGAATAGAACTCTCATATATGCTGGTAGGACTTTGCTAAGTGACACATCTCTCCCAGAATATTTCTGGGCTGAGGCAGTAAATAATGCATGTCATGCCCTAAATAGAACTTCTATCACCAAGAGCCACAAGAAGTCTCCCTATGAGATTATGAAGGGAAGAAAACCAAACCTGGCCTATCTCAGGATCTTTGGTAGCAAATGTTATGTGCTCCATAATGGTAAGTCTTATATGACTAAGTTTGCTGACAAGTCCTATGATAAGATATTTGTTGGGTACAACAATCATGGCAAGGCCTATAGGATCTACAACCTGAAAAATCAAGTTGTAGAAGAGTCTGTACATGTAGTATTTGATGAGTCTACTATGATTAACAATAAGCTACCTAGCTCCTCATCCAGACCCGCAGGTATAGAGCTGATGATGGACAAGCTAACCATCAAGTAAACTGCTCCAATAGTCCAGAATGAAGATGATGGAGTATATATTCTAGAGGAAGTACAAGGCACACATGATGTGGATGAAGATCAGCAAGATGCAAACACTGAAGCTCAAGATGCTGAAGGTAGATTGCCCCTAGTAGTTAGGCATCTAAGGGATCATCTCAGACACCAAATAATTGGTGATGCTAACCAAAGAGTTATAACAAGGAGCAGAGGTTTCAACACAGCCTTTAGTTATCCTTTAACATAAGCCACGTGTGTGAAGGAGATTATGTCGTAGGAAATCATACTGTAGTCTTTAGTTATTCCCCTGTCAGACCCTCCAAAGATAACTTTTGGTCCATCTTCAATTGGGGTGAATTCTCGAAATAGGCTTCTAGTCCCGATCATATCCTGAGAGCATCCATTGTCCAAATACCAGATTGATATTTTGTTGGCCTTTGGACATACCTGCAAACATAAATCAGTTTATCTTAGGAACCCAAACATACTTGGGTCTTTGGTTCCATGTTAGTGTAAGAAACCACTTGGTACATTAACGTTGCGAGTGGTCGGTCTCGCACTGTTAACTCGTGTAGTTGTAAACTTTACCGGATGAAACCAACAATCTACGGCGAAGTGACCAATCTTGCCGCAACACCAACAGTCAAACCTATTGTACCTTCTCTTATATTCCTGTTTTACCTTTTGTACAAGAGGTCTAGCAGGGGTCACAGTCTTTGAGGTGGAAGCCTCGTAATTACAACATACACAAGACTTCACTATTTCCTTGGCCTTAGGAACAACAATGTTGGCTTTTGGAGCCTTCTTACCACTTGATCCATAAACGTAAGGACCACAGCTTTTGAGTGAAATTTCTTCATAAGGTGCTTTAAAAACACTTGCACCAAAGTCTCGGGGATGGGCCCATCCTTGATAGCGCTTTTTAGGCTCCACATAAGTAGGACTAGCAAAGTGACCAAAGGACGACTCAAGGTCAAATTTATTTGTCGTGAAGATTACCTTCCTAAACGAGGGTTGACATTGTGGTGCCTTCCCTTTGTCTTTTGTACTGTCTTTCTTGGCAGCCTTTCCTTTTCCAGCAATGTGGTCAAGACCATTATCCTTTTTAGGAGCGGAAAACTCATCAATGAGTGGAAAAATGGTCTTTGGTTTCGAGTAGCTTTCAACCAGCTTCCTTTCCACCCAGAGCTTTTCTTCTAGCTCATCAAAGTATTTCTCCTTCTGACTTAACAGTTCAGCGGAACATTTCAATTCCTCTTGCAAGGAGTGAACTTCACTTCTGAGAGAAGTTAATTTAGTAATTTCCTCCCTCAGGCTTGATTTCACTGCCTTAAGACAAGCGATCTCTTTTAATTGCTTCTTGACTATCTTGCTGCATTTGTCAAAAGCTTTCAAGAGTTCTTGATGCTGAGTCATCAATTCAGAGTCATCTTCCTCAGACGAGTAGTCTTCACAACCATTAGTAGAAGTTTCCGACTCAGAGAGGATCGTGTGAGTGTTTACCTTTCCATGGTATTGAGAGTCGCCTACTTTCTTATCTGATTGAGCTATGAGCTCAAAGTAAGCTTTCCTCATTTTCTGAACTTGACTCACTCGAGTCACTATCGCTAATAGTCTTTGACTTCTTGGTGATGAAGTTTTTCTCTTCCTTCATTTTACCCTTGAAGGATCTCTTCTCTACCTTCTTGGAGCCTTCCTTCTTCTTGTAAGGACACTCTGCAATCATGTGTCCTTAGTTTATTACAACAATAGCAAACAACGTCAGAGGAAGAATGTTTATTTGGTTTAGATTTATACTCGTCCTCTCGGTTGTAGTTCTTCTTAGAACGATCACCTTCACAATGTGATCTTTTGAAATCAGAGGAGGAGGACTGATTTTTCATTTGTCTCCTCTTGTTGAGCAATCTTTTGAACTGCTTGGAGATGAGTGAGAACTCTCCATCAGATAACTCAGAGCCTGACGTGCTTGGCTCAGAGTCTTCTGGAGTATCTGGAGCTCGTGTCCTTACTGGTGATACGACTTTAGACTTTATCGAACCTTCAGCTTTCAAGGCAACTGACTTCACTCTGCTTGAAGTCCTGCTGCTTTGCTCCTCCTTTCTAGTGTTCATCTGAAGTCCGTAGGAGAGCAGCTTTCCGAAGAGGGGTCAATCTCCGGCAGCTTCCCAAACTCTCTAATGGCTACAAATTTTGAATCTCAGTCCTTTGCCAAGGATCTGAGAAATTTGTCGTTTAGTTCACCATTAGTGAAGGTGTGGCCGTAGTTCCTGAGCCCATTGACGATCTTGAAGAATTTATCGAAATTGTCAGCAATAATGTCATTTGCACCCTGCTTGAAAGCTTCGTATTTCTGATTTAGCAAAAATTTGTGATCATCTCGAACTTCTTAGGTTCCTTCCATGAGCATAACTAAACAATGTCACATCTCCTTGACAAATTTGCAGTGGAATAAATTTTGGAGCATCGAATCGTCCACTACGCTGGCTATAATATTCTTCGCCTTCTTATCCAGCGAGACCAAGGCAATTTCATCCTTAGTCAGATCCATCATCTTCTTTGGAATCATGATAGTCAGATTTAGAGCAGATGGCTGTGTAGGAATATGAGGTCCTTCTTTGACAATCTTTAATATCCTAGGATCTGTCGCTTCCATGAAAAATCTGACTCTTTATTTCCGCATAGGAAAGTTCTCTTTAGTGCACACAGGCAACTTCATAGAAGACATATCCTTGCTTTTGTCCATAGCAACCAAGCAGGATCTCTAGACAACTAGATGAGAGATCTTGTTCAAAGTGTTAACCTTATGCCGAACAACGACTCTCTAATACCAATTGAAAGTATTTAGTGTCTACCCAAATCACCTAGAGGGGGGTGAATAGGTGATGTCTGTGTGTTTTCGCGGAATAAAAATAACTTAAAAATTAAAGCACGTAGAACACAGAGATCTATAGTGGTTTCCCGAGTTAGGTATGTCCATTGTCCCGTCTCGCCTATCTACCACGAAGCGCTAGATTCGGCTACTTCACCTTTCTAAGATTTAACAAATCTTACACCTCGGAGCCGAAACTCCTACAACTCGGAGACAACGCTCCTACCACTCGAAGAATAACCTCTCCTACAACTCGATTCAAACACGGAACTACAACTCGATCCACATACAGATCTACAACTCGGAGGGAAAGCCTCCTATAAATGTAAATAGAGATTTACACAAGAAAACAAAGATTACAAGTAATCCTATTTAGATCTAAGTCTTCACTCTGTCGTTCTTCGAAAAGGTTGAACTTGAATATCTTAGAGAACACGAAAAATCTGAAAGCTTTGAAGACTTTGATCACGAATCAACTAGATCTAAAAGAATAGGAATCTTCAGAAAGTAACGATCCAGTCGATTCGGTGGAGGAAGATCGAATCGTGTAGCAATCTTGCGTCGGCCGAGAGATGTCGCGCGATACGAACGGAAGCTGACGGGAATTCTTCGATCGGGAACTTTCTCGATTTGACTTGAGCACGATTAGGGTTAAAGAAAAATCCACCCTAAATATATATAGGGATCTTCCTTTGCAACGGCTAAAAAAGACCTACCAAACCGGGAAGATTGTGAGATATTGTGCATGGCGTACTGTTCAACCCGAGCCAGAATTTGAAAAACAGAAGAAAATAACCCTAAGTAATATTCGTCAAGTATAGTTGAGGATACTCGCCGAACAACAATGAATCTCGATGAATTTTACTTGGAGAAATTCAGCCCGATTGAACTTAACACTCGACGCCAAGCAGAAGAATCACTCGACGAATTCGACGAGTATCGGTTAGTATACTCGACGAATTCGACAAGTATCGACTAGTATACTCGACGAATTTGACGCCTAACCAAGTGATATTCGACGAATCTGACTTAGAAAATCCAGAGAAGTAAAGTCGAAATGACTCGACGAATTCGGTGTGTATCGACATGTATATTCAACGAATTCAGCGAATATCGATAGATACATTCAACGAATTCGGCGAGTATACACGATGATACTCGGCGATATTTACTTGACCGATTTTCCAACTTTCAGAGATTTTACCCTAAGTACATATGATGAATTCGACGAGTGCTAGTAAGTATATACGATGAATTCGACAAGTATACTCGACGAATTCGATACTCGTCGAATTCGACGAATATGCCTTACAATACTCGATGAATTTTACTTGGGTAAAATTTTATTCTTCTGATTTCAAGTCCTTGTCCTTCCTTGATCCTTCTCATGCACTTGGGATAAAAGTACACCCCAATAGAGAGATTACACGTGAGTCAACATATTGGCATATACAATGAATGATTACATTGTATCGTCCTGTGTTTACTGACTCACTGTAACCTGACATTGGTGTGTACTTAGCAATATAGTCATGCAAGCACATACTAAACATACAACATCAAATACAATTCAATTCATCTTAACTTAATGAGACCCTTCTTCAAATCAGGGTTATTGTGGATACAATACCCAACATCCTCCCTTTGTGGCCAGAGGTGTGGCAAGTCCTCAAGTACTTTGGTGTCGTCCCGACACAGTTGAACACCAACACTATCGTAATGCTAGTCGCATTCGCATGCTTCGTGCAGGAGGAAAGGATCGAGTTCAACCTCACTATGTTTCACAAACTGTTCATCTACAGGGCCACCAGTGACGGTACCGCGTTCTTCTCCGGCTCGCACTTCAAGATATGCGAGATAGCCAACAAAAACCACCACGGGGTCGCAAAGTTCATTTTCATCAAGGGGGATCTCGGCAACATCCCTTACTCGCCAACTTAGCAAGAATAGACGGCATACCGCGCTCTGCAAGTGGGGGGCCTGGATGCGAAACTCCACCAGTTGTTCTTACACAAGAACTTTGAGGTCTCCTACCTGAGGAGGAACCTCGACTCGCTCTTTCTGGTTCTTCCTGGGGAAGGTACACTTATTTCCCACCTCTTCAAAATCTCGCCTCCGCTTAGTCCTTTCTTATAAGATGTTAGGGTCATCACAATGCAAGGGAGCGACTTATTCTAGTGAACCAGCCCTTCACAAGTGCTCGGACCTTCACTACCAAGTTGGCTCCAAAATCTGCCACGGCGGCATGCAAAAGTGAGTCGAGGTCATCCTTTACACTTAGCGACAAGAAACAGGTCGGGACTATCGGCCTCGACTCCACCCTAACCTCGCCCCCTTCAAAGAAAACCAAGAAGTTAGGAACCACAAAAGGCAAGCGAGTTGAGGAAACTTTCCAGAAGGAGAGTCAAGTCGCGGGTCACCTCCCTGAAACCTTAGAGGCTCGCGAGGAAGGGCAGCCCAACTCACATCGTAACTTTGGCCTGGGTCAGAAGGTTATGGACAGCACCTGCAAAATGATGGTGCTTTGGGACGACAAAACCAATAGGATTTCACTCACCACGCTCCTTCCTTCGTGGTCGGATCGGCAACCCCCCAGCAGGCACGCCTATGCACTCGCCTTCGGGCTCTATGGTCGAGAGGACGCGACAGCTTATGATGTTGTGTCAATGCTGAAGCTCGCCCACAAGATCACGTGAGCGCAATTACGGACTCTAGAGCTCTTGTATTTGACTGCGCGTCGTGGCCTCCACCTTTCCGAAAAATTATCTTTTGTCGAGACCACGTGAGAGCTCGCGATAGGTAAGGTGAAGGATCTGAGGCAAAGGCTGGAGATCACCGAGAATCTTTTTGAGAAGAACTCTGACGGGGTGGTAAGTGCCACTTTCTTTATGTGGGTGCGCCCTCCCTTCTCCTCTATGCCAACTCATCCTTTACACCATTCTCATAGGATACCAGGACCGCGGACTGGATACATGCGTATGCTGCAGACTTGGAGGGGCAGAACAAGGAACTTAAAGCCCGGGTCACACAGATGATCGTCACTGTTCTACTGTCGAGTCGCAGCGAGTCATCCATGCCAGAAAGAGGAGCAAGCTACAATAGTACACTGCGTGAGGGATTGAAGAGATGATGAGGACCACCACCATTAAAGTCGCAGAGCATATGCTTCTAATGATGCGAGATCTCGAGGTACTCAAGGACGATTGTGAGAACATCACCACGAATGAGCTGGTCCCCAAACTCTTCCTCCCTGTCGAGTTGTCAGAAGATGATTTCAACTCGCTCTTCGGTGGCGGGGGCAGCGACTCGGGGGACCAAGCTTGAATGGTAGAATAGGACATTCTTGTGCCCGCTTTTTATTGTTACTAATGTTGTTGAATACTCGCGGGTAAAATCCCCTCCCCCTCCTTTTTGTAAGACCTTACTATCATTGCTCCATGAGTAAAAACTTACGTTTTGACTTCAATGGTTTTTTCATGTGTTTTCATTAAGGTTCTATCATTCTCCACTAGCATCCAAAACATGAACTTGCTCATCGTGGACCCTTAGTGTACAGACCGCGATTATGCCAACGTCCCGCTAGGACTAGATTAGCCCTGCCCATTCGCCACCTTCACGCACGAGTAGAACCATCGGGGTTCGGCTTGCTTCCAACCCTTCTTCCTCCATTAGATGCCAGACTTCCTAAGGGGTGGGCGAGAGCTCACCAGGCGAGTTCTCTCCTATTGAGAGTGGGTCGCGCATGCCCTCACTCGCATACTTTCACCTATTCTCCTCCTTTTACTTAGTTTTCAATCCGATCATCTTTTCTGGTATTATCCTTCCACTCGAGTGCTCCTTCAGCACTGTCAACTAATGAGAGCCCGGTCAGCAGGATCTGCTCGGGGCTTTCTTTTCAACATCATTTCACATCTCAACCTGCCACATAAGTGATTCCCCTGCCTAGCCGACTTGTGGGAGCCCGGTCAGCGGGATCTGTTCGGGGCTTTCTTATCGATGTCATTACATATTTCAACCCGCTATATGAGTGATTGTCTTGCCCTGCCAGCTAGTAAGAGGTCGGTCAGCGTGATCTGCTCGGGGCTTTCTTTTCAACATCATTTCACATTTCAATTTATCATATGTGTGATTACCTTGCCCTGCCGGCTAGTGAGAGCCTGGTCGGCGGGATCTGCGCGAGGCTTTCTTTTCAACGTCATTCCACATTTCAACATGTCACACGAGTGATTGTCCTGCCCTACTAGCTAATGAAAGCCCGGTTAGCGGGATCAGCTTGGGGCTTTCTTTTCAACGTCATGCCACATTTCAACCCACCATACAAGTGATTGTCTTCCCTATCGGCTAGTGAGAGCCCAGTTAGCGAGATCTGCTTGGGGCTTTCTTTTCAACATCATTTCACATTTCAACCTGCCACACGAGTGATTGCCCTGGCTTGCCGGCTAATGAGAACCCAGTCGGCGGGATCTGCTCGGGGCTTTCTTTTCAACTTCATTTCACATTTCAACCTGCCACACGAGTGATTGCCCTAGCTTGCCGGCTAATGAGATCGGGTGGGTGCATGCGAATTTGGGGATAACCTAAAAAAGCATCCAGGAAACTCATTATATGAAAACCAATGGCTGAATCTAGCATCGATTCGAGACAATGGATAATAATCATTAGGGCAGACTTTATTTAATAAAGTAAAATCCACACACATCCTACACCTCCCATCACTATTTTTACCATTACCAGATTGGAGACCCAACCTGGATATTGAATCTCCGACACAAACCCATCCTTTAGTAGCTTCTTTACCTCCTCTTGAATGGGCACCTCTATCCTGTCGACGATGGTGTTCCTATTCTGGCAGATGGGGTGGACACCCGGGTCGAGATTAAGGCGATGGATGATAGAGATTTTTCGTTTTAAGAATTGTCCAAACTAATATCCCGATGTATGCAAGTATACTTATTGAAATATAGTATATGAATATGTTGTATATGTCCAGGGCCTGTCGAGTAATTGTACTCACACAAATTTTTTATTAGTTCATCAATTAAAAAGGGTTGGTTTTAGAAAATAAAAGTTCACAAATAAAAAAAAACTTGGGAGAAATTTCAAGCTTAAATACCTTAGCACTTGATTAGGGGTTCTTGGAATTCCGATTATAAACGATACGTTCTAACCTTTGAAATTTCATTTCGATCGGAGGATTGAAAAATATGGTAGTCACTCGCTAGAGACGACTACAGTCTAATTTTAAAATATTTCAAACTGAATCTCTTCAAATTTGAAATAAATTAAAATCGCATGAAAAATTAATCTGAAAGCCTGAAAGGATTATATTTTCTTTTCTCAAAGAAAATATAATACTCTTTATTTTCGAGAGATATAAAGTATCCACAAGTCTTTCGGCCAGGGGCGGAACTATATAAGTGGAGTGTTAAGATACTAGATAGAGAGAGAGAGAGAGATAAACTAGAGAGGAAGAGGGGGCTAAGAGGAATTAGGGTTTAGAAGGAGGAAGAAGATTATACCTCAATACTTGCATGCTCAACCAAGAGGGGTTCCGGGATATAAATACCCGGAACCAAAGAGGGGCCGGCCGGCCGGTTCAGCCCTATTGGGCATCTTCAGAGAGAGGGGGCTGAACCGGATGGTTCAGCCCCGTTGTGTACGGCATCCTTGCGTCTGCGAACATATTGACGACCGGCAAAATGTTGCGGGGGCGTAACATTCCCCTCCCCATCAAGAACCAGCTTGTCCTCAAGGTGGTAGTCGGGGTAGAGTTCCTTGAAATCGAAGAAATCCACCCAAGAGTTTTGTGCTGGAGACAGGTTCTTCCACTTGACCAAGAGTTCGGGCCGGAATTCGGTGCCCCGGTGCTTCCATCTGCTTCGTAAAACATCCTCTGGAAGTGGCCTCAGCTCACCCGCTGCCGTAACGTCAGGCAAGAGAGCAGAAGGTTGGACATGCTGGCCCACCTTTCTCTTGAGCAATGAAACGTGAAAAGTGGGATGGATGCGGGAGCCCGGCGGCAACGCCAAGGTGTAAGCTACCGGCCCCACCCTGCTGATGATCTGAAAGGGGTCGTAGTAGCGCGGGGATAACTTCTGATTGCCACGGGCTGCAACAGACAATTGCCGATATGGTTGTAACTTGAGAAAAACCTCATCACCGACGGCGAATTCCCGCTCAGTGCGGTGCTTGTCCGCTTGCACCTTCATACGATCCTGGGCCAAACGGAGGTTGGCCCGAAGAGTGACCATCATGCGATCGCGGTCCAGAAGAGCCCGATCAACCGCCGGTAGAGCGGTGCTACCCGGCTCATAAGTGCCCAAGGTCGGAGGTGGCCGACCGTAAACAACCTCAAATGGCGTCATCCTGCTGGCGGAGTGATAAGACGTGTTATAACAGTATTCGGCCCAATGTAACCACTCTGGCCAAGTGCGGGGCTCATCCATCACAAAGCACCGAAGATATGTCTCCACCCCTCGGTTAAGAACTTCTGTTTGGCCATCCGATTGCGGATGGTTGGCCGTGCTGAAATGTAAGCGAGTTCCTTATAAGCGGAATAACTCCCTCCAAAAGCTACTAACGAAGGTCGGGTCACGATCAGAAATAATCGCGCGAGGAACGCCATGCAGACGCACAATCTCTCTAGCAAAGAGGGCGGCCACCGAGTCTCCAGTGTAAGGGTGGCTGAGGGCAATAAAGTGGCCATACTTGGAGAGTTTATCCACTACTACCAAAATGACCGACTTCCCTTTTGATTTAGGCAACCCGTCGATGAAGTCCATGGACACCGTGTCCCAAATAAGCTGCGGGATGTCCAACGGAACAAGCAGCCCCGCGGGTGAAGAAGTCTCATATTTCTGCCGCTGGCAGATCTCACACTGGCGAACAAACTGCTGAATGTCCCGTCGCATGCCCGCCCAGAAGACATTGGCCCGTGCCCGCTGAAGGGTTCGAAGTACTCCGGCATGTCCCCCCGTAGGCGACGAGTGAAACTCATGCATCAAAACTGTTCTCCAAGCTGATGCGGCCGGCACCACCACTCGGCCCCTAAAGTGAAGACGACCATTACATAAATGATAACCAGGCGTAACAGTCTCGCCCCGCTGCAAGGCCTCCACTAACGGCCGCAAGGTGTCCGAGCTCATGACTTCCTCGTGAATGTCGGCCAAAGAATCGAGCAAGGGTCCCGTAATGTGAGTGAGAGCTGCCTCCGGCAAGCGAGAGAGAGCATCAGCGACGACATTATCCTTGCCGCGCCGATAAACGATCTCATAATCATATCCCAAGAGCTTTGTAACCCACTTCTGTTGGAGAGGCGAGGAGACCCGTTGGTCCAGAAAATGTTTTAAGCTTTGATGATCTGTGCGCACCTTAAAATGCCGCCCCAACAAGTACGGCCGCCAAATGCCCACCGCATGAATGATTGCTAACATTTCTTTTTCGTAAGCCGACAGGCCCAGAGTACGAGGGGCTAACGCCCTACTGTAGAAAGCTATAGGCCGTCCCTCCTGCATCAAGACGGCGTCGATGCCCACCCCCGACGCATCCGTCTCGAGGACGAATTCCTTCGCAAAATCTGGTAAAGCAAGAACAGGCGTGGTCGTCATGGCCTGTTTGAGGGCCTGGAAGGCGCCCTCCGCCTCTTCTCCCCAAGAAAAAGAATCCTTCTGCAAAAGCTGAGTCAAAGGTCGTGTTATCTTGCCATAATCCCGGACGAACCGCCTGTAGTATCCCGTGAGACCCAAAAATCCGCGCAAGGCACGTACTGTAACTGGCCGCGGCCACGATTCCATACTCTGAATTTTTCGTGGGTCGGCCCGCACGCCCTGACCTGAGACCATGTGGCCCAAGTATTCCACCTCCTCTTGACCAAATGAGCACTTAGAACGGTTGGCGTAAAGACGGTGTTGCCGAAGTCGGCATAGGACCTGTTCCACATGTCCCACATGATCCTCCCAACTAGCACTGTAAATGAGAATGTCGTCAAAGAATATCAGCACAAAAGTCCGCAAGAAATCCCGAAAAATCTCATTCATGTTAGCCTGGAATGTCGCAGGTCCGCCAGTCAAGCCATTGGCCATGACCAAGAACTCATAATGGCCGTCATGTGTTCGGAAAGCCGTCTTGTCGATATCTTCTTGGGCCATGAGAATCTGATAATATCCAGAGCGAAGATCTAACTTGGTAAAAAGTTGTGCTCCATGCAGTTCATCCAGCAGCTCCTCAATGTGAGGAATCGGAAAGTTATCCTTGATCGTGGCGCCATTCAAGGCGCGGTAGTCCACACAAAACCTCCAGGAACCGTCTTTTTTCTTGACCAGAATGATGGGAGCGGAGAAGGAACTAGTACTCGGCCGAATGATACCGGCCTCCAACATCTCCCGGACACTCCGCTCGATTTCCGCCTTCTGAATGTGTGGGTAGCGATATGGTCGCACATTAGTAGGCTCGGCGCCCGCCTTGAGCGGAATACGATGATCCCGGAACCGAGGCGGTGGCAGAGTACGGGGCTCCTGAAAAACGTCAGCGTAATCTGTCAAAATGGACTGTAAGTGAACTGGTACCTCAGAATTGCCGGAGTCGCCGGTCTGAACCTCCCGTAGAATGGCCATCACTTGCCCGTCTCCGCTCAACTGTTGCATGCTGCGAAGAGATACCTCCTTAATAGGAGAAGACATAAGACCCCGCAGGCAAAACTGTTGCTCCCCGAGCACAAACTCCATGGTCATGTGCGCCCAATCAAAAGTTACCCGTTGTAATTGGCGTAACCACTGAACTCCCAAAACCATATCCGAGCCACGAATAGGTAGCAAGTAGACGTCCGTTCGTCCCGCATAGTCTCCTATCCGCAGTTCCACTCCCTTCAGCACCCCTTCACATTGCAACTTACTGCCATCCGCTACCATAACATGGAAGGCAGCCCCCTTGTCGACCCTGTGTCCAACTCTCCCTGCCACATCGGGATGCACAAAGTTGTGGGTGCTCCCACTGTCCACCAAAATAATAACCTTCTCCTGGGCGATCCGACCCGCCAGCCGCATTGTAAGCGGAGGAACGCACCCTTCCAAAGCATGCATAGAGACTCCAAACTCAGTGTCTTCCAGGTCCACCTCCAATTCATCCTCGTCGACCGCCGGTGCTTCCTCAGCCTCCTGATATAACATGAAGGCTTGTGTCCTCTGGCATTTGTGGCCCGGAGCAAACTTCTCATCACAATTGAAGCATAGACCCTTCTCTTTGCGAGCTTGCAACTCACTCCAAGACAAGCGAGTCACCGTCGGCTTGTTAGCCGTAGGTTGTTCCCGCCGTGCAACCGTAGTAGTAGTAGTGCTGGTCGGGGGCGGCCTATTCTGCATGCGGCCTCTCTGTCTGCTGAACCGCTCCTCCTGAATACGGGCCAAGGTAATGGCGTGGTTCAACGACTGAGGCATGAGTGCCTGCACCTCATCACGAATATAATCCTTGAGACCGGAGATGAAGCAACTGTATAAAGTCCTTTCTGGCCATTGCACCCGATTCGCCAACTTCTCGAACTCCGTACGGTACTCCATCACCGAACCTTTCTGGCGGAGTTTCTGAAGCATGGCCTCATAGTTCTCATACTCTAGCGGACCGAATCGAGCCGTAAAGCCCTCCACAAACTCCCCCCAGGGCACGTACTCCCGTCCCCGCAGGAACCACTGTGTCCATTGGAAAGCGTCGTCCTTTAGGTGAAAAGACGCCAACTGCACCCATTGGCCTTCAGGAACATCTTGATATTGGAAGAAGAGTTCGGCCTTCTGAATCCATTCCAAGGTGTCACCACCCTCGAACTCCGGGAAATACATGCGAGACAAGCCTGGAGACAAGCGATGCGGACCATGACCTCCTTCTCGCCTTCCGATATCGCCTTGCTCAAATACACCGTAACCCGGTGGTTGGCCACCCCATGGTGGTCCATAAACCGGCGCACCCTGCTGTCCAAACCCCCGAGGAGGAGGAAGAAGACCTCCCCTCTGCTGTCCTGCCTGTTCCGGTGGCCGCCGCTGACCTGCGGCCTCATTCCAGCCCCGCCGCTGACCTGCGGCCTCATCCCAGCCCCGCCGATGGCCTGCGGCCTCATCCCAGCCCCGCTGATGGCCTGCGGCCTCATCCCAGCCATGCCGGAAGCCTGCGGGCTCATCCCAGCCCCGACGCGCCTGGATCTGGTTTGCGACCGGCTCGCCGAAGCCGCTATTCAGCGATGCGGGCGGCATCGGCCCCGGCCCCGCGTAATGCCCCGATCCCGACCCGCCATATGGCCCCGTTGACGGAGGGGGAAAAAGACGCACGTCGTCGCCGAGCCCAACACGCCTGACTCCGCCATCCGTGGCCCCGCGCGCAACACCCGCAGCCGGATCTTGTCCCGATCCGGCCGAATCATCCGTAGCCGGCCCTTTTCCTTTCAATAAGGCTTTCAACTCCTCCATACCGGCCGTCATGGCCGCCACCGACTCCGTGAGAGTGACCACCGTCCCCTCTAGGGTTTCGAGCCGTGCGGATTCCTCTTGCGTGCGCGTGTTCACCATGTCGGAGAACGAACTCCTCTGATACCAAATGTTAAGATACTAGATAGAGAGAGAGAGAGAGATAAACTAGAGAGGAAGAGGGGGCTAAGAGGAATTAGGGTTTAGAAGGAGGAAGAAGATTATACCTCAATACTTGCATGCTCAACCAAGAGGGGTTCCGGGATATAAATACCCGGAACCAAAGAGGGGCCGGCCAAAGGGGCCGGCCGGCCCCAATAGGGCTGAACCGAACCGGTTCAGCCCTATTTCGGCATCTTCAGAGAGAGGGGGCTGAACCGGATGGTTCAGCCCCGTTGTGTACGGCATCCTTGCGTCTGCGAACATATTGACGACCGGCAAAACGTTGCGGGGGCGTAACATGGAGACACGCTGGGGCACGTGCCCGAGCGTGATTTCTGAAAAAATTTTACGGTCTAGTAGGTATGTCCCTACTCCCTAGGCATAAAGCAAGTTTCATAAAAAAGAATAAAGAGTAAGCATAGCTCTGTCCTCTGTACCTAGCCTAGCTCTGCCCTCTCTTGTCTTTTCCGCTGCCAAATCTGTCATGATTGTTGTTCATCAGCTTTTAATATGCTTTTCCAATGCTTTTACAAGATGACTCCCCCATCGTGACCTACCAATTAACGGTGATGCACAGATGGCGTCAAGGAATCGACGGTCAGTATAAGCCAACGGAGTTCAACGGCAATATAAGCTGATGGAGATTCTTCCGCGGCGCCGGAGACAGCGCGTGATATTCTACAGGAGTTGCAGGTTCTTTCATCTTCTTTAAGAATATTTTTTGTTTTATCTTCTACAAGAATAATGTCCATTTCTTCCTGTGTTTTACGTTCTTCTGCTAATGGATTAAGGTTCCATTTTTTTTTTACAATTTTCAGACGCCATTCTTGTCCTGTGAAGAAATTTACTTTGAATGCTGCGTAGTCCTAGGGTTTTCACGCGTCATTTCTCCGAATTTGAGTCGGGATGTTAACATTATGCATCTTTGTTCTTTATAATTGCATTGCCACTGTCAATATTTCATGTTAATGTAGTTTACAGTGAAAACGCAAGACGTTTCAAAATTTTGTGCCCTAGCGTAGTGAAAATTCTAGTTCCGCCACTGCTTTCGGCTATTAGGACGCCCATCAGATCACAAAATTTATATATTAGCAATATAAACTCGCAACCATATATTAATCGTAAATAAATCAAAATGAAACTTTTAAAAAAAATAGAGATGAAGGATTATGATTTAATCCTCATCTCAATACTACCTAATCAAGCACTAAGTAGAAAATTAATTTTGCATAATAGAAATAGAGACAATAATAAAAATAAAAGAGTACACTTTCATTAATAAAAATAAAGTACACAATCAAAGCCAGAAAATAAAGCTACAAAATCTTTTTCCACCATTACTCTCAAAATTCTTCTCTCAAGTTAACATCCCCCTCTCCAATATATAGTCCATGACATTTTATTGATGCAAAATGAAATATAGAACCATCCAAGTGAATAAATGCTAGGGGATGAATCTAGATGAGAGAGAAAAATGATGGCTCCACGGCGGAGGAATATGATTTCTCATGGATTAACAAGTGGAATGAACATGTGTGACCATTTTAATATTCATGCATGCATGCATTGGAAACATGAAGTGGACGAGTGCTTGGGAAATTAAGATGAGTTGGTGATGTGATGGGATTGGATTGGTGGCAGTATTTAATGAAAATTGAAGTGGTATTTACATGGATGGCAGCTGTAGCAATTGATGAGGATGGTAGTGAAGTAGAATAGAGGGTAGCGGGATTGTCAATGGAGGTAAGATGAGGTGGCGGGCTTTGGTTTTATCGAGAGGGTTGCTTGGTGTGGAGAGGTGAAGTGGCAACATGAAAAAAATGAAAAGTGAAATATAATGTCGTGGGCCATAACAATGAATAGCATTCAAGTGGATTGGGCTGCATGCAGTGGCGGAATTGGGATTTTGAAGTCGCACGGGCACAATCTAATTACTGGCAATTTGGGGGGTTCGGGGGGCAGGGCCCCCTGAGCGGGGGTTCGGGGGCAGCGTCCCAGAAATTTTATGTAAGGAAAATATTGAACACAATATTACAAAAGAAAGGTTTAGATCTGAAAAACTTACAATTCAACATGATACTTTTCATTGACACATGCTCTGAAAACGTGAAATAATAGTTTCTGTTGTAATAGTATCGGCAATTTCTTTTTCAATGTAAGCAACCAAGCAATCATTCATCCATTCACCCCCCATTCTATTTCGCAACCGATTCTTTATGATCTTCATTGCAGAAAACGTTCTTTCAATAGTAGTTGTAGCAACTGGTAAGAGGCAAGCCAACTTCAACAATCTAAAAACTAAATGATAGTGATTATCTTTTTTTAATTCAACCATTTTTTTCAGAAGGTCACTGATTCCTTTAATATCAGAAAATGTGTCCGTTGATGTAGATCGCATATCAAAAATATATATGTCAAGTTGTCCTTCAAGTAACTGCAACTCTATTGGCGTAAAATCATACGGATATAATGCAGCAAGATGTAGTAATTTTTGTTTATCATAAGAATTAAAATGATCCTTTGGGTCTAGACAAGCAACAAATAAGAGTAATTCTGTGTTTACTTCATCAAAGCGATCATTTAACTCATTTAGCATCCAATCAAGCACTGCATTAAAAATTTCAATCCTGAAATAATGTTTATTTGTAATCTCACGTGCATTGCGTCTTGATCTACCTTGCTGAACAAACTTCTCTTCCATATTAACAACTTCTATGTCATGTTTTCTACAGAAAGTTGAGACTTCGGTCATAGATATTTCTCACTCGCCTTCATCATTTCTCATCTTCAATAATAAAAGTTTTGACAATTTTACGAAATGCATTGCATTTACAATATCTTGATCTTTTCTCTGCAATGCTTGGGATAGTTCATTTGTTTTTGACAAAATATTTTTCATCAAATGCATAACAAATGCAAATTTAAAAGTCAAGATAACTTGGACAAGTGCGCTTGTCATTCCTCTTTGGTTTCCATCTGCCCCATCAATTATGATAATCTCCAGCACATCAACAATAGATGAGAACATGCGAATAAAATTTAAAGTTGTGACATAATGTGACCCCCACCTCGTGTCACCAGCGCGTTTGAGCTCTAAAGGTTGATTCAACCCTCGTCCACTTTCCAAGTCCCCACATCCAAGCTCTGTAGCAACTCGATCAACTTCCAAGGCTCTAAGAGAATCACGGCGTTTACAAGAGCCACCAACAACATTCATTACTGTGTTAATAAGTGTGAAAAGCTCAGCAACATCAGAATTTTTTTCTGCAACAGCTACCAGTACCAATTGCAGTTGATGTGCAAAACAGTGAACATAGAAAGCGCAACTGTTCTCATTCAAAATTAAAGTTTTTAACCCCCTGAACTCTCCTTTCATATTGCTAGCACCATCATATCCATGTCCACGCAATTTAGACACACTAAGACCATATCTCATAAATAAATGATCTATAGCTGTTTTAAGAGATAACGCGGAAGTATCTGCGACATAAACAAACTCAAGAAGACGTTATGTGATCGTGCCATTGGAATTAACATATCGTAAAACAACAGACATCTGCTCTTTTGTAGATACATCACGTGATTCATCCACTAAAATTTTATAACAGTGTTCTCCAATTTCTTGAACAATTTTATTTGTTGTCTTTATTGCAATTGCTGATACTATTTCTTTTTGAATCTTAGGTGATATAAGTTGACAGTTTTGGGGAGCATTTTGTAACACAACTGAGTTGATGTCATTATTATGTGATGCAAGAAACTCCAAAAGCTCACAGCCCCTTTGAGGAAAAATATAACAGTAAAGGCAAAATGTTGCATCTTTTTCTTTGTTGTATTCTAATCAGCCCTTAAACTCGTTAAACAAATTCTTATTAAAGTGTCGAGCTTTGTTTCCGATTTCTATTTGGGGAAAACTTTCTGGATGAAGTTGACAAGGACCCTTTTGCAAATAATATCATCGTATAGACTCTTGAATGTTTGCATCGTAGGAGTTAATAGGAAGTCTTAAGCACAGATCTGAAGGTAAATCTTCAATTTTGAACTCATCTACGCGGCTTCTTTTACCAATTGCAACTATCTCCTGAGAATCTAACGAACTCTGACATGCTCCTTTTTTAGAAAAAAATTTCTCCATTGCACTAAGTAAAACGCTGCATAAAATCGACGGGACATTACCGTTACCGACTGACAAAAAAGTATCTAATTTGACTGTGTGATCATAACAATTTAGCTTGTACTGAATTCAAAACGGTGGCAAAACCTGACGGTACACGGGGCAATGCCACTACGGCCAAGCGCGACCGTACCAGGCCCGCGAGGGAAATTCCTAAGGTTCTAAAGGATTCTCTTAGATTGTTGATTCTCTTAGTTAGACCGCGAGGGAAATAGCTAAAATAATTGTCTTACATTATAAGAACAAGCGTGGAGTGAGTGCTTTAAATAATGCAATGCTATCATTATTTTGTTGTCCAAATTATTGTCATTGGTTTACATGAATGATTTAGTTTTTCAAGTTTGAGCAATCGGAATTTATTCTGAGGTGCAAATTTCCCTAGAATACATGATTTTCAAGCTTTCAAGTTTTCATGGATTATTTCATATAATTTTTGGCAGATTTGAGTAAATTTGTGTGATTTTGTTTGAACCATGTCCATATTATAAAACCATAAACCCTAAAAGACAACTTGCATCACTAAGAAAAATATTGGAGAAAGTATGATTTCAATATCCTTACTACCTAAATACAGTTAGAAATGGATCAAAAAGAAAATTAGTATGAATTGTGCTACATAAAGAAAAGGGATGCAAGGATGAAAACAGAGGAAAAGGAATGTACTCACATAAGCCTTCAGGTATAGACCATATATTTACATCTTTTGCGCAATGGATCCAATGCTTTCAGGTGGCCAAATCTTGACAACATTAAAAAATCAGAAATTAAACCAAAAACATTATCATAAAATAAGTTATCAGAGCTTAATGATAAGAACTTAATGATTTCAATATCCCAAAAACATGTAAATTCAAAATTTTTGAATGGGAGTGTTCTGGTTTTGACAAGAAATTTGCAGTCAATTTGTTTTGAGAAGTGATAAGAACTTAATGATTTGAACCAGCGAAAATTCTGAATGAACACTAGGAATTAAAATGTAACAGGTTCAATCCAGCATGATGGAGACTAGAGGAGTGCAAAAAGTAAAAAAAATATTTATTGCCAAAATGGAAAATTACCAAGACCCATAAAACTGTGTTTAAATACTAAAAAAAATGAAGGGAACTGAAACTAAGGAACATTCTTACTTGACTACTAAATTACTGTCCCTTTCGTCTCTTTAATTAACATAAAAAACACACCCCAAATGTCATAAAAGATACATTAAAAGGGGTAAGGGTCAACGCACAACACATTGAAAGGAAAAAAATAACAATACATATGTTGTTCAAATGAAAGCAATTCTAGTTTCCGGCATATATTGGAATCAGCAATTACAGATCCACTTACTTCGCATACAGTAATATAAGTATTTTCTACTATGCCAGCAACCAGTATCATCATTCATTCCAAACAGCCCAGTTAAATTCAAGAGGAATAAATTTATGGAGTGGTCACAACAATTTATGTTGTCAGGCAACTTGGTAGGGGAAAAAGCCACCATGATGGCTTAATTGATAAACTTTATGCAGCAAAAAAATTGGTTGTAGATGAAAGAAAACCCATTATGATGATTTAATTGATAAACTTTATGGAGAAGGAGAAGAAGAAGAAGAAGAAGAAGCTGACCTAGCAGAAGAAGAAGAAGCTGATCTAGCAGAAGAAGAAGAAGCTGATCTAGCAGAAGAAGAAGAAGTTGATCTAGCAGAAGAAGAAGAAGCTGATCTAGCAGAAGAAGAAGAAGAAGCTGATCTAGCAGAAGAAGAAGAAGCTGACCTAGCAGAAGAAGAAGCTGACCTAGCAGAAGAAGAAGCTGACCTAGCAGAAGAAGAAGCTGACCTAGCAGAAGAAGAAGCTGACCTAGCAGAAGAAGAAACTGACCTAGCAGCAGAAGAAGAAGAAGAAGCTGACCTAGCGACGAAATCGGGAGAGCTTCTGCGATGGAATCGGGAGAGAAAGTGACGGAATCGGGAGAGCTTCTGCGGCGGAATCGGGAGAGCTAACCTAGCGACGGAATCGGGAGCTGACCTAGCGACCGAATCGGGAAGAAGTAGCAATGCGCGGGCTGGGATTGGGACGGAATTAGGAGAGCCGAGAGTGACCTAGGGCGGACGGCGGAAATATCGGTCGGGCACGTGCCCTACCGTGCCCGACTGTAGTTCCGCCCGTGGTGGTATGCATGGATTGTGGTTGCAGCTTGGGGAGTTGGCGCGAGGCAGCCTGAGTTCGGCTATATGAATATTTGGCGGGTTTGGGTTTTTATTTGTTGACGGCATGCAAAGGTGACAGGGAACAACATGGCAGGTATCAACTCAATGACTTCAGTAAAATCTCCATCCTCAGGAGCGTAACATCAATAATATCTTGCAGCGGGCTTTTGCTTTTTGACGTGCTGAAATTCCCCCGGGCCTGCAAAAATGAAATAATATTAGTGAATAGTGTATAAAAATAATTAACAAGCAAATTAATTTATTATTTAGAGAATATATATAATTTATATTAAAATTAAATTTTTTTTACTTTAATATTTTAAGTTAATTACACATTAGCAATGTCATACCACATCCATATTGATTCCCAACATGTCTGCTACAATCCGAGCGAATACGTCCACGTTCCACTGGATGCAATCCAGAATTTTCCCATGGTCCTCCGGGCTCAGTCCTTCACTGACCCACACTTTCTCCGTCCCCCCGCCTTGGGTGAGGACTTCCTTCTCTAACACTTCCTCCACTACCTCCAGCCTTTCTCACTCCCCTATCACCTTCTTCATCTCCTCAGTCTCCTCTCTCCAAGAGATAGTGTTGATGGTTGTGACATAGCACTGCCTTGCCACCATTTGGTCTCCCCTAACTCTAATTTGCACCCCTCCCATGTTGTACTTCAGACATTGATGGAAAGAGGAGGAGGCGCAATAGAACGCGTTGATGAGGGGCCGTTCGAAAATGGCATTGTAACTGCTCGGAGCGTCAATAATGATGAACCAACAGTTCTTGGACTGTCCCCCCAAAGTTACGTGGAGTCTGACTCCGCCTCCTCTTCCTTCCTTTCCCCTAAGAACCCGAACAATGGTCCATCTGCCACTAGCACCCTCCTAGCTTCTAAATTCATCTGATCAAACGTCTTCTTGAAGATCACATTCACCAAGCTCCCATTGTCGACCGGGATTCTCGAGACCGTGAAATTCTCAACAGCCGTCTGGATTACCAGCGCGTTGCAAAAAGGATCCTCGTGCTCTGACATATCCTTCAACGTGAAGGTGATCCTCTCCTCCGAGGGTGGGGCTTGTGAAGTCGAAGTGATACTCCGACGGAACAAGGTGTGGAGGCTTCCCTTTTGGGTGGCCTCAATCCCCACTCCTCTGTGGATCACTCTGATCTCACCTCGGGTGCCTATTTTGGCCCGCTCCTCGCACCTGTCTTCCTTTTCGGCTCCCCTCAGCACCACTTCCTCAATCCTAACCTGTGGTTGCTACTCCTCCGGGCCCCTTGTCCTCTCAACTCTAAGAATTATGGACAGGTGGTTGTTGCATGGCCCTCCTCTTGGTGGAAATTGCAATAGAGCATATCGACTCTGCCCCTACCTCTCCCTCTCCCTCCCACTCCTCTTCTGTCACTTCTTTCTTGCCGACCGATTGTCATGGCCTGTTAGGTTGGGGGTAGGAGCGGCCTCTGCGCCGCTCCCCACCCCGGAGGGTTGAACTGCCCTTGACCTCCATGAAAATTCCCCCCGCTCTGAGCTATTCCTCTCCCATGACCTTAAACCGACCCTCCCAGTCGTCTCTATGTAGGTCGATTGTTCTGCTCCGGAAATCCCTAGCCTAGCTCTCAACTTCCTTGGTGTCCCTAGAAACCCAGCCTCCTTGTCTTTTCTCTTCTCCTCCCTTCCTGTTACATGAATCCTCCTTGCTCCCTTAGCTCACTCTCTACCAACTAGGCTAACTTTTTCTCAAACGCTGGGTTCATAGCTTCTCCCTTGACCTCTTTTTCCGCCCTTTCCATTAACTCCTCGAAGGAAAAGGGAGACTTCTGACTAAGACTCATCTTGACGAAAACTTGACGCAACCCGAGGGTAAACGCAAGCTGCAAAGTATACTCGAACACTTCTTGAATAAACAAGATCTCTTCCTGAAACCTATCTACATAATTTGCCAACAACTCTTATGTCCCTTGCTTGATCGAAAAGAGGTGCTCTGCCCCCTAAACCCTAAACCCTAAACCCTAAACCCTAAACCCTAAAACCCTAAACCCTAAACCCTAAACCCTAAACCCTAAACCCTAAACCCTAAACCCTAAACCCTAAATAACCCTAAACCCTAAACCCTAAACCCTAAAACCCTAAACCCTAAACCCTCGTAACCCTCGTAACCCTCGTAACCCTCGTAACCCTCGTAACCCTCGTAACCCTCGTAACCCTCGTAACCCTCGTAACCCTCGTAACCCTCGTAACCCTCGTAACCCTCGTAACCCTCGTAACCCTCGTAACCCTCGTAACCCTCGTAACCCTCGTAACCCTCGTAACCCTCGTAACCCTCGTAACCCTCGTAACCCTCGTAACCCTCGTAACCCTCGTAACCCTAAACCCTAAACCCTAAACCCTAGATGAACCTGGGGGAGCTGCTGGAACCAGTCTCTTACCTTTCCCTTAAACGTGATGGCAAACATGCGACACTTAAAGACATCTGACATCTGTTTGATGAACTGTATCCTCGAACCATTCGAGGTGTTGAGCGGGATAATCCTTCCCGGTATAGTACCACATCTCTGTCTCTTTGAACCCCTCCAGAACCTGGGCTGAAATGATTAACAAGTTGAAGGGACTATCTCCATTTGCAGGGAGAGTTGGCTCGACTTGCGTCACCAACTCGCCTGGATAATCAGCACTTGTCGTGCTAGGGAACAGTTCTCGCCCGACGAGGTCCCTTTCTCCCCCCTCAGCTATCACTTCCTTCCTGGTTCGCCTACCTGGGGCGTCCTCGCCCAGAAACTAGGGTGCGAGCACCGGGGCGACCAACTTCGAGAACTCGCCTCGTAGGGCTAGTGTATGCAGCAACTCCGTAATTATTTTCATAAACTTTAGGAAGTCACTATTCTGCACAAAGTCATCATGTTGAACGACTCGTAGGAGATGTCTTATTATTCCTCCCCTCCAGTTATGGGATCCACTCAGGATTTTTTATGCAAGCTACGATCCACACTAACCGCACCAAAGATGTTGAAATCAAAATCTTGTCCAAAGAAGAGTTCGGACACTGGGGGTAACTTGCACCTATTTATCCCAAGTGAGAGCGCTTGGTCGGTTGCTTGAAATTGAGAAACAGACCCTGAGCTACAATGAAGAGGTACCGCCACACACTCAGAAGATCATAGAGAGCTTCTACTCTCTAGCCAATGCTGAGCTGGACACCTTGGATGGCACTTGGGCCTAGTCAGGACCAACCAGATGTGAAAGAAGCCAATGAAAAGGAATCTCCTCCCAAGGTGACCTTGTGGTCTATTTATAGTTTTCAAATATGGCTTGCAGATAGCGAGATACTGCCTTTTGGTCTTACTATACGCAACCTAAATTGATCTGCCAACAAAGAAACTCCGATGTTTAGAGAGGTTATTCGCAAGCCGAAGGAAGCCCCCTGAAAAATCACTTCTAGGCGAGTCGACCATATTGTCGCCCTCGCTTAGGGCGGCTAGTGCCGGGTGAAGCTGGTACTCTCCGCTTCCCCTAAGTCGGGGGTGAGTGTGGACTGCATCGCCCCACTCGCCCACTACTTACCCACGGCCCGAGGTGAGTGTCGGCCATGAAACCCCACTTGCCCCCTACTTGCCCAAAACACCCGCCCTGGGCGAGTCAGAGAGGTAAGTACTCCTCTCGCCTCCTCAGCTCGCTAGGGATAGAACTCCTCCTTCTGCCTTGGTCTCTTATGAGGGTCCCACTTGATAAATACAGGGTTGTACAAGCATTGTAATAACAAAAATCACACAGAACAACTATCTGGTTTCATCCACCTATCAAGAAATGTTTGTTAGCATCAAATCATAAAAACACAAAATATCAGTAACAATCTCAGCTAAAAATGTGGCATCTCAACTTGCCATTCCTTGTTGTTTTCCCATGAAATCTTCATCGGCGAGAGAGACACCTCCATGTACTTAAGCACAAACACACCGCAGTCAATCCCATTATCTTGCTTAGGGATTCTGTCAGCTTCCACGATCTTCTAATATATTGGGCGACAAGACATCATTAGCATCCTCTTAGAATTCACGGACCTGTTTGAAGCATAAGAAAAAAATATAACAAATGACAAAAGGAAGAATTACATAATAGTATAACATAACCATATCAAATTGGGAAGGGATGCTCAATGTAACTTGTAAGTCACGTGACATAGAATCATAGAAATTTCATCTACAACGCCTGAGGTCGCATACCAAAAGACACCAATAGTGCATGTACTGGAATCAGTCAGATGTTTGCTTTACTGACGTTGTCCATAGTGATATAACTAATAGGTGTTTCGCATTTGCAGATTTGTTCATCTTGTAGTACCGCGTGTAAGACTCTTTTTTTTGCTGCGCTATCGGGTCTTACGCCCAGAACAGCCGCTTTGCAGTGACACCGACGCACTTGAAGGTCGTCACTACAAAACGTTGATTCTGTCGGCAATGAAGATCATCAAGAAGTAGAAGTACAATTGGAGAAATATAAGTTCAAGTCCACAAGATCACATATATATATGTAATAGAAATCACAGCAAGTCTACATGATGATATAAGTTTCGAAATAGATCAGTAAAATAAAACGACAATAATTGGGCTTATGCTCCGTACATCAAATCCTCACTACAATCCTCTCGCGGAAGCTAAGTAAAGATATCACTCACGGAGCCAGAGGCTAGTGCTCCTGTACTAGACTGGCCCACCTCCAGGTGCATCGTACTCCGTTGGTGCTACATCTCCTGCTGCTGCTCCCTGTCCCCCATCCGGAGTCCCTAAAATGTTTGGTCTACCACCGTTAGTCATAAAGACTAAGCCTGATTTCCCCCACCCCTCCCCTAGTGGCTCCTAGGCACCGTGTGAGAGGAATGATGGGAAAGCTATGATGGTGGAGAGTAGGAACAAAGCAGATGACGGTGGACCTATTCTAGCAAGCATATAGTAAATCTACAGAGCTCTAAGGGTGAAGGCAAACTAACAGTTCTAGAATAAAAAAATAGTAGAGTAACAGTAAAACAGGGCAGTAAGTATATGAAAAGTAACCCAAGAAATACGTAATCTTAACTTATATGAATGTACATACAAACAAATAAGTTAAGCAGTCTTTTGCAAGACTCACATCGTATAAAAAGTCTCATACTAATTTATACGATGGGTGTCAAGTTGTATGCAAGTATGAATGAAGTGAAATGTTATGTCATGATTCATGCAAATGCAACACACGCACACGACTCCATGCGCGCAAACCTTCAGTTCCCCCTATTTGGAAGCTAGCATCACTACCAGGAGCCTCCATAGTGGCCAACGGAGACAGTGGATCGGGCCACCCCACTCCTAGACAGGTATTCACACTACCAGGCCTACCTCTTACATACGCCCCTAAAGGACACATCAGGGTCTCCGCATACTATGCTGACCCACCGCCAGACTTTCCCTTGGCTAAGTGTTCACCACACCTGCCGAGTCAGCGTACCGACGTCGGTGTGAACGACCTCCAAATACCGAAGACCCACCACTTTATGCACATGCAATCATGAATTTCCCGAGCCACCGGCTCCCCGAACTAACCTGTCCGTTTCCACAACCACCGAGCCTAGCGCTCGGCCAACCTAACCAAACTAACCTCCCAAAGTGTCGGGGTGAGTGAAAGTGAAGTCCTAGATTATTGCTAATTAGTCTTGATTCATTTTAGCCTTACGGTTTAGGTTAACCTCGGACTGTCTAAGGCATTCCCTGTGAAGAGCTCTCGGGGGCACTAGGAACTACGATGGGCTGAAGCCCAAAGCACTCTTTTGCAAGACACTTACTATTATTAGTATCTACCCAGGGTCTCAATCTCATTTAATGTTATACTAAGTCTAACCCTAGAGTGTGTTGACTCTCTCTCTCCTCATGAAAGACGATCTTTCATCGATCCCGAGCACCACTTAACACTAGTCAGACCAATACCCTCCCCGTCATGACTCCCAATGATGAACTCAATTTTACTTTACCAAATCAGTATATCATTAACCCAACTCCTTATGTCCTTCCCACATGCTAACACAATTCTGCAGTTTTACTATATGCAGACCAACCTAAGCTATATGATGAGCATGAGAGGTGACCCCTTCCAATATTCCTCAAAATGCCCGAGAATTTTTAATTAGGGTCTATCATGACATGTTTAGAGTAAATCCAGAAATTTGTAATTTCCCTAATTTATTTAGCATTTATTATACTTTCCCCAAAATTAGGTCATGGATGGTTTTGAACATGAAGTACTAGATTTCCTTAAGCTTTGACCTTCCAAAAATTTTGATCACTATATAATGCAAAAATATCAGAGTATCAAGTCTTACAAACTTTCATAAATGTATTAGCCCCTAATTAATTAATTCAAGATAAATATGATAAATAGAATTAAAGAGAGAAGTACCTCAAAATACTATTCAAAAATTACAAAAAAATACCATGGATTCTATATGATCACAAAACATTATTAACTAAGGCTCCGTTTGGGAGGACTTATTTTCACCGGTCAAGCGGTTACGACCGCATGAATCGGACCTTAATTAAGGTCCGATTCATGCGGTCGTAACCGCTTGACCGGTGAAAATAAGTCCTCCCAAACGGAGCCTAAGTTTCATAACATTCTAAGTTAGTTTAACCATAATTACAAAAAAATCATCAATAGGGGCAACCTAGAGGTTATAACAACAAGTATGAGCTAATGTCCTCCAAACATCCTACAATAAATTCTAGAGACTCATATTGATATAAAACCTCTCCTACCAAAATTTCATGAGGATCCAAGGTCATATGGCCCCTTCAATTTTTCCATAAAAGGTATTGGCCTAAACGATTCCCAATTGATTTAAGTTGTGTGCCTAAGTCTAAATGTCCCCAAATTCCGTCCTATGACTATTCACCATCTCATGAACACATGGACAAAACTCCAAGTTCATACAAGTACATATCACTTCATGTCTTTCACAAACCCCCAAAGTTCAACCTTAGGGTTTGAACTAGGGTCCTAGGGCAAATCCACCCCAATCCATCTTAAACTCCATGAGAGAGTATTTTTACTGACCTTGGGGCTCTGGCCAAAGTCACATCACCTTTGGGTGAGAATTGGCCCCTTCATGCCCCAAGCATCCTTTTGCCCTAATTTACCCTTAAGGGGCCACACTTTGGTCATACAAAAACCTATTCCAATCAACCCCAAATTGGCTGAAAATTATAACGTCATATCATGACCCTATGAATCATCCACCAAAATTTTGGTTGATTTTGAGGTCCATAGACCCCTTAATTAAATCATACATGGTTTATTAAATTGTTACAAAAACTATAGGCAAATGTTTTCCAACAATTCCCATTTTTGGATGTGTAAGGTATAGATAATAGTGGCCCCATTCCAAATTTCAAGTCATTTGAACAAGTGGTTTAGTGGTGAACACAATTTAATTTCTGACTAGCCCTATGTATAGTCTGCACCATTCTGAGTGTTGTTGTCATACGAGTGACCCAAATCGGTTGGAATCAATTTTAAAATAAAGTAGACTTCAAGGGCTACAACTTTTATGTTAATCATTTTCACTGTAGAGGGCTCTAAGTATTTTAAAATAAAGTATTCTCTGGCACCTGGGTGATGAAGAAGGTGCAGGCAAGGATGCTGCATACGTTGAGGCTGAAGTCAATCCGCTCTATCTTTGTGTTTATGATTTGGGTGACTGATTTGTATAAATTTCTTGTTGATAAATTTTTTTAAGAGTCCTCCATGTTGGTTTAAAATTTTATAAACCAGGATGGTGTTTACCATCGATTGACATTTTATTAGGGTACCATATTGGTTATAAACAACCTGAAATCTCAGCTAATCATGTTTATTTTTTTGGGTTCACTTTTTGCTTTTCTTTATTACACTTGAATTCTTCATCTAGTTTGTACTTTATGATTAGTTGGAGAATTGAATCTTCTAGTATATGTGAGTTTGGCATTACGTTACTACTTATATAGGGGGCATCTTTTTGATTTGGTACATTGTTGAAATAGACTTATATACCACATTAGTCGGCAATTTTTGTCCAAATTTAATTTGTCTTCTCTTTTTTTTAGTTTGCAATCATCTATTTTCTTCTAACTGTAGCAGATTGATTCAAGTACAGTTAACGTGGTTAGTGGATCCTATCGTCTGCTACTTTTGAAACCTAAAGTTTTTTTTTGAACTATGGGATTGGTCGAGTTGTATGGATTTAGTGCAATGTATTTATTCCCCGAGAATGCAAACAGCTGATCTAGTATTTAAAATTTGAATCAGCACTAGGTGGTGTGTGATATAGATATTGTCAATATAATAAAATTAAGTGATAGAATTATTCACAATTTTGGTTTGAGCATGGAGAAAGCTTTTATGTGCTTATTACTTCGGTTAGTCGTCTTTGAATTACTCTGAAAATTTTACCTTTTACAATTTGACCCCAGGAGCTCACTTATTGTCATAATTTTTCATTCACAACATACAACTGGGAGGAGTTTTGTTAGGACACTTGTAGAAAAAGTTGGGTGTTACCTGAAAGATGATGAAGCGAAAGCTGAAATTAGTGTGACAAAACCGTCAAATCTTTATCAGTACATTGAATCTTTTGAGAACTGCTCATATTCTTGACAACTACTGAGATGAAAAGAGGAGCTTTGAGTTGGTTTTGATAGCAATCAGTCAGAAATGGCAGAGGTAGATTTTGGAATCAAATTTTTCTAAACATTTGTATTGAAAAATGTTCCAGTAGCATTACTATTAAGTTGGCCCTAACATTTGTATACATATATATATATATATATATATCACAGGAGTGACAGGGCACGGGGGCAAGAGTCTTAATTTTCTAGGAGAAAAGCATTGAGCAATAACTTGAGGGAAGAAGCAAAGCATGAAAGAAGAACGTCTATGTTTAGAATGTACCTCTTAGCCGTCATCACAATTGGGAAAAATGAGGTCATAGGCGAGGAAGACAATGATATCCATGATTGGCAGAACTCTATGAGAGAGTTGTATTTCTTTTGCTAAACAGTTAAAATTCTTGATCTATCCTTGCTTTTTTATTTCCTGGGAGAAGGTTGTTCAATTTGGTCAGTGCATGATGTTTGGAAGCTAGAGGAGATGAACACAACTGTAACGAATAAAATAAACATTTGTTTATTTAAAAATAAATGAAATACCTCTACAAAATGTAGAAATGAATATTATAGGCAAAATTATCCAACTCTATGACATTTACGAGAGTAGTGGCCCTTCCCGAGCCTTGGCGCAGACGGCGAGCAGTGTTGTTGGCGGTAACGGATTAGGGCGTTGTAGTCGATGTTACCACTACTGGAAAAGTAGATGACGGCGGAATTTCGAACAGAGAGGGCTCGGCGGATCTTGGCGGCAAAGGAGTTCCAAACGGTTGGATCGACGCAGAAGAACAGGTCGCCGCTAGTTTGGCTGGCATCGGCGGACGGAATCAGTTGCGGCGGTGAAGCGAGGATCATTCAGCGTTGTCGACTGGTTGGGCGTGCTCTATCTTCAGCGGTTGGAACTAAAGATCTTCATACATTTGTCTTTGAATCTTGGGGTGGTGGGTGGACGGAAGAATTGTCGGCAACTCAGAAAAACTTAGCAAACGTTTCTCTGAAATCCGGTTGTCTCCTCTCCCCACTGAGAGGCCTCTATTATAAACAGCATCTTTCATAAAATAATTTTTTTCCTAAGTTGTCTTTCCAAATTAGGCTATTCCGCATTCAATATATTTATTTTTCAAGATATCTCACGAAAGTTGTATTTGAAAAAATTTTCCCATATAAATTTGTCCTGCTTGGACCACAACCTTGAATTTTGACTATAAAAACAAGTCATAATTGTAAGCCTAAGTTGAATTTAATTGGAATTTAAACTGATTACAAAATTTAACATTGTTATCTGATTATTGGAAGATCCCTGACAGTAGCAGGATATGTGTCTCGGTTGATGGCACTTGTAACACACCCTGCAGCAGCTAAACACTCACCCAGATGGTGGTGGTCACAACTTAGGACATGGAATATCCTTGATCTTGGTTCTGGGCTGACTACCTCTCCTATCACCAGTCTTCTGTTTCTTGCTCCAGATCCTCTCATGATTGTTTCTATTCTGATGTTGACGTGACGCATCATGAGGCCGCTTAGTACGAAGTTATTTCTCCTTTGCACCCTTTGCTGATCTGCTTCCAACTTTCTCACAGTATCGACCAAGCTCCTGTAGTCGGCATTGACCATAATCATCAGCGGTTGCCTCAATGAAACGTGCATGTCATTTACAAACCGATTACATTTCTCATCTTCATCCCCTTACATAATGCCCAACTGCCCACATAGTGAGACAAGTGGGTAAGTTCTTTTTTATAAACTGTGACGGTTCTATCCCCCCGAATGAGCCTGAGGTACTTTTCTTGGAGGCTTCGACGCTCAATTGGGGATACAAACCAGCTTGCAAGTATCTTGGAGAAATCGTTCCAAGTGAACATATTCATTGAACGGCCTGACACAGGAAAAGGCCGCATTAACATCACGTTAGAAAGATATTGAATTCTAATAGAAGGAAATTTAAACTTAGTTTTTTTACCATTTGGGTCATCCGCTAAGTGTCGGGTCCACCAAAGATTGACTTCACCCTGAAGAAGGAAAACTGCTAGCGGTACTTTCTTGTTCGCTAAGCACTCCATCACATTAAATAAATCGTGTGTCTTAATCAGTCAGTCATCCATCTCTGGCGGAGTTTCCACTCCACTGAAATTGGGGGGTGGAAATATCTAAAATTCCTCAGATAGCGCGGTTCATTCCGATCTTTATGGCAGTAAGTGCAGGGACTGGAGCTGGGACTTTTGTCAGTAGTGCATTTCTGAATTCCAGTAAGGCTAAGGTTACAGCCCTGGTAATCTGAGCTGCCATATCAGTAGGCACGGCACCGGCATGTCACAGGTGTGCCCTTACACACGAATTACAACCACACCATTATGCTCCATGGCATTCACACTCACCACGCAGACAATGATCATGCATTTATGTGTCAATTAATGACCAAAGTCGTGTGAATCACTAAACAACTGCGATCCCGTTGCACACACTCTGCACAACAAGTAATCTGGCCCTCGTGCACAATTGACAATCATGACCTTGAGTGCCTCTCGCACTTTAGGCTTTGTGCACAGAGATCACAACAACGACGACTACATCATCATGCCCCAAAAACAATCATACTCACATATGTCACTGGTGATACGTAACAAATAGAACGTGACTATGCGCATCCAAGCAGATAACTTTTCTCAAGAATTCTCGTTCTGACTCCATTAATTTGGAGTCGGGTCATTAACGACTGGGAACGTGACCACAACAAGCAATTGTGGGCGGATTTGGCTCGAAGGAAGTCACGAGGAGCAAATTCACACAGAGGCCACAAGATCCCCAACGTGCGGCCGCAACAGCGTGGTGGATCCTAGGCACAAGGCTCAAGGCCTGTGTCTGACGAAGGAGTGGCACAACCACATTCATTTTAAAAATAAGCATCAAACATCAGTTCATCTTCTTGATAATATTTTTCATCTATTATGCTCATTAATCATGCATTACTATCATTTATATCTCTTAAAAAATATAATTAATGTGGTCACTTGCATCATATCTAAGTCCTAACACTCGGATTATGTTTCATAAACACTAAATCATACAAAAACTATTAAGTTCTTTACATTATTTCTTTTGTTCTTTTCGAAAAAAGACTTGCAACAGAAATCACACTCAGACATACTTTTTATGCTTCAAAGGTGCAAAAGGGCGCACAAAGGCGCAAGCCACTGAGCCTGTTGAGCCTGGATCTTTAGGCGCGCCTGAGGCACGCCTTTAACAACATGGGCGACATGACCTGCAAGAGGAAATTGATAGAGCGGGTCAATCTCCCTCGTGGCCTCCTCCCATTGAACGAGCTCGAGGAGGTCGGATACAACCGCGAGACAGGCTTTACCTAGCTCAGGCAAAAGAAGCAGATCGATCACAGCTTCAAGAAAATCAGGCAGCTTGTCTTGTACGCCCCTGAGGTTACGGCATTTGTAAAGGACCGTCGGATGAAGAAGATGACTAGGGTTAAGAGCAAGGAGTTGCATATATGGATCGGCTATTGGAGGTCAGCAACAGTTTACTAACTTGATTCTGTCAATGCTCCACTTCTTCCCTAGCATGTGTCATTGTTAGCTAATACATCAAAATAAATTTATACTTTTTTATTCGCTTGCTTATCCAGCACGATTTTTTTTTGAATGTTGTGTTTGGTTTTTGTTAGACAATTTGGAAGAATATGTATTTTGTGTTAAGGAGAATACATCACTGGCAATATTGATTCTTGCTCTACACACGCTATTGTAACACAGACCAATCTGTTTCGTTCCTTCAGTCCGTCTGTAGTCGGTGCGATCGCACACTATTCCCAGCCGCAGGAAACGGTCGTGTTTGTCTTCGCCGCCACAGCCAAAATTTCTCTAAGAAGGAGGACGCCGACTCTTTCTCCACCACATCTTAGGCTCGCCGACGCAATAACTATTGATCCTGAAAACTACTCCCTCCAACGACAACTACTCTTGTCTCCCAGAAACCCAATCGTTCCATGGACGCAATGACTATCTTGCTCGGCTTATGCGTTGTATTGTACTAGTGCTGGATAGGCATCTTCTACTTCTTGGAATCGTACACGGCCCCGGCATTCTATACTGCTTCTGCACCTCTGTCAAGAGCGAGATCATTGCAAGTCTCGTCTTCTTATTCGTAGAAGCATCATGGATTGTGATGGCTGCAATTTTGATCGTGGTCGCCTTAAAGGCGTTCAAGTTGGCATTCAACTGGTTGATAGACAGATGGATAACGCGGATTACTGGTGATTGATGGTTACATTGAATTTTTGAACAATTTTATAGATTTTTTGTTGGTTCTTCCTTGAAGATTCGAAAGATGAATGAGTACAAAGATGTTTCCAACCCCACATGTCAAGCATATTCCTATGGAGGGCCCCACTCTACACTTATGTGCGTCAAACAATCAATGAGGTCGTTGTAAGATTTATGAGCATAGGTCCAATTTTGTGAAGAGCCTAAACATCATTTT
The DNA here is from genome assembly GCA_039513925.1 of Platanthera zijinensis. Taxonomy (NCBI): domain Eukaryota; kingdom Viridiplantae; phylum Streptophyta; class Magnoliopsida; order Asparagales; family Orchidaceae; genus Platanthera; species Platanthera zijinensis. Next base: position 137,055,141 of record CM077092.1, read on the forward strand.
ACATCCACACTTTGTATAGAACATTTTCTTCTTTAGGGAGTGACTGTGACCTCAATCCTGAAGTCGTACCATCCAGCAAGATTTTTTGCTTCAGTAGAGAAATCTCGAAAGTAAGTGTGGTTATTTTTTTCATCTTTAACTCTGTCGCTCATCTCTAGGTCGTGAACAATGTCTTTGGTGGTGCAACGCCCTTCGAAGCGAGGCTAACTCCACACCTAAATCAACAAGTATAGTCGGTGTAGATCGTGCAAGGGTAATCGAGATAACTTATGGGTAAAGATTTTATTTTTTTTCAAAACTAATCAAGAGTATGGAAGGGCGGATATACCCCTTGAATTTGCCACCGAATCCGCCACCGATACTTATTCAAAAACTTGATCATGTTCACCGAAACCGACAATTCTAGCAGCGGAGACAATCTTTGAAGCAAGCTAAGGATACCTGATCCGCTCAGGATCAATCCTCTGCAAGAAGAGTTTTCACTACAAGTCTCTCTCTTCCCTCCCATTCATCTATGCATGACTCTAGGATTGTTCGCCGGTTGTCGCCCCTACCAATGGAGGAACAATTTCGTTCAAACCTCGGCGGAGGAGGCAATGCCAGAAGCCCTTCTACATGTGTTTTTGAACTCATCCCAGTATTCGCAGCAACTCATGCGCCTTTCCCCCGCATGTCTTTCCTAAAATCTCTGCAACTAATCTTTGAACATACCCAGAGTGATCGTCGGTCCCATTTTATTAACGGTCTTCCCTCTCGCCTTGATCGCAAGTCTCTTGGCCTTAAGTCGTGTGGTTTTCGCTGTAGTGTCCTCCGGGGTCTTCACATCGTCTTTCTCTCATGTTTTCTTAGTATTCGCTCGATCTTGAGCCTTTTTTCCAGTCGCGCTTCCTCAGCGACCTTCCGCAGCTTCCTTTTGCGACCTCTCGACGTCCGCCAGCTCTTTAGCATCTTTCTTCTAACCACAGGGTCTTAGCAACTTCGTCCAACATCTACTCGTCCTGAAAGCCGACATGATTGACTGCATCGTCTACAACAATGCCAGAAACAACTATGTCAAGTGCAGGATTGTCATCAACATGGGTGCCAGGTAAATCCTCAGCTGGAGGATTTTGCCCAGTCTCGTCTGCATCCAAATGAATGATTTCAGGGGGAAGTCTTTTCCTCTTCACCCTCAACATCAGCATGCTTGTGCCTTTTCTTGACGGTCTACTTCGTGGAGCCCTACCTTTTTCGCTTCTTATCAGGACAAACCGTTGGGACTCTCTGTCTCAAATGCCTCGCGTTTGCTCGGCTCCTTGGGTGTGGGCTCGCGATAAGCACCTTTTGCAAACTCGTCATCCTCTTTCCTCAAGTTCTCGTTTAGTATTTCGACATCCTGATCAGATGGCATGGAAACGGTCTTCAAGTCCAATTGAACAAAGATCGGTGTATCTGTCACGTTTGCCTCTGAGAAGACCTTGGGGGTCTCAGGAATGGCAATCATTTTCGAGAGAATACTCGTTCCTTCCCTCCTCTTCAAAGTGGTAGCATTTGTGGGTACCTTAGAGGTGACCGCCGCGTCGCTTCCCTTCTACTTCTTCTAAGGGGCGAAGTGGTTTTCAACTTTTTTGTGAGTAACTCTAACAGCCAAAGATTACGAGCAGTCATTCATTGGTTGAGGATTGCAACCTCAATAAAGAAGAAGAGAACTGTCAAAGAAATGAATCTCCAAATGGCCTATCCCAGGGCTATTTATAGATTCTCGAGGGCATTTATGGCAGTCACAATATTCATAGTTACCTCTTTACTTTTTTGAAGTCCGCCAGAACTTAAAAAAACGGGGATTATGTTAACTTGAAATCATATGACTTCTGCAAAAGCCAATCAACCTCAGTTAGAGTAAGATGTCATTCAAGATCAAGAAGTATGGGTGTTTACGCCTCTGTAATCGCACCATCAATTTTCCCAGTCAGTAGATTGGGTTGGTTACCACTTTTGCAACCGCGCTCTCTTTTTTCATTCAGCAATGTAACCTCACTCATGCATGGTTCTCTAGTACCTCGGGCAATCCGTACTTTTAGAGTATGCCCGTTCGAGTTGGTTCTCATTCCTATGAATAAAAGGGCATAGTATCCAAAAAGGCACGCCAGAATTGAGTCAAAACCTCTTTATTAGAGTGGTTCCAATTCCCCGTCTCTCTCTGACAACTAGAATTTTATATTGTTTAGTTGTATCATGTAACGGCCCCCTTACGGCTACCGCGACAAAGTGCATATCATTTCATTTAAGCAAGGTAAGAACCATCAGAGTACAGTATATATGACAGTATATATGGGAAAGAGTACAATAAGTAAAAGTTATGACAAACTATAACCATCCATTTCATTATATAACGGATACTAATGTACAATATGATCAAAAGGTAGCCTTAGACAACTCTACTAAGGCTTACCATCACTGCACAGACAAAACGGTAGCCCTATATCTACACAAAAAGGGCTTACCGACATGTACACCATACAGACTGACTCATACAAAACTACATAAAATAAAACTGAAAGTCCTCATGGGGACACTCTGGATCTCGGCACCTCTCTCTGTGCTCCGCTAGTACTCCAAGGACTGCTGAGTAGACCTCTACCCAAAGGCGATACTTCTTCTCTTGCCGCGGAGTGCATGGTCGACGCTGACTACTGGTGGCTGGAACCGCCTCTTCCTTGACCTGTTTAGTTTCATTTAATTAGTCAAAGGACTAAGTGAATTGTTACCTTTCCTGAAATATTTATGAGTGTATGATGTCTTTGTTTTATGATCTTACACTTCCCTTATACTTAATCTTACGTATGACTAGTCTTAAGTTTAGGTGTCCTTGTCTCACACCTATTTTATGGGCTATATGAAGTGTAACTAGGTGTCCTTGCCTCACACCTAACGATAATGTGTTTCTCGTGCCCTTGTCTCGCACGTTCACATTCCTATCTGTGCCCTTGACTCGCACATGTCCGTGCCCTTGACTCGCACGTTAATATTACTCTTCTTACTAGCCCATAACTTATCATAATACTTATCTTAATCGCTGTTAACTACTTATCTTATCTTATTCAACATTTTACATTCACATCAGGTTAGCCGCATAACAACGAAATAATGAAAAGACATGAAAAGTAAGAACTCACTGGGGCTTTTCCCTTGCCTTTCTCCATGTCTTTGTCCTTGTCACCACGATTTCCAGCATTTCGGGATGCCATAACCTAGATGAAATTATTCATAATTAATCCATACATACGACATCTTACATGTTTAGGTTCTACTTGCCCTACTTATGACAATATTCCCATTAGGGCTTTGCTGCCCTAAGTGAAATTTATTTTCTTAGAACCGTTTGAGTGAAGGGGCAGCCCTATCTAGCCTCCAATTAGGGGACTGACATTTCCCTCAAATCTTTGACTAGTAAACCTTGGGAAGGAGGCATACTTGCCACCAATCCTTTCCAAACTTCCCTTAGGGTTTCTCCAAATCACTGAAAATGGAGGATTAGGGCATGAGGAAGCGCTACAAAAACTTTCCCCATGAGTTCATGAAAGAAAACACCAAAACTCCTAAACCCTAGAAATTTAACGCACTCTAACTTCATATCAAAAGCATAAGGAGTGCAGAGGAGGAGATTACCTTGCTATCAGCGGAAGAATCACGCGAAACGGAGGAGATTTGAGCTCCCGGGATCGATCGGCGGCGTGCGACTCCTGCGGCTTCCGTCGGCTTTTTCTTCCGTCGGGCGTGAAAACTGAAGGGAAGAAGGAAAAATGTCGGCCTTATACCATCGGGAGATCGGCACCGCCTAAAGAGCGGACGACACGCATCCGTAAACTGCCTATTGCCGGTTCAACTCAAGCCCCCACCCGGTTTCCACTATTCCCAGCCGGTTCCACTCTTCTGCAATGGGATATTTGCACTCAATTCATCTTGTTATTGGCACACCAAAGGAAATTTTGTACCTTGATTCATGTGGTGGTGTTACAATTCTCCCCTCCTTAATGGATTTTCGTCCTCGGAAATCTTCATTCTGTATCTTCATCAAATAAAAAGGGAAAAAGATTTCGCATTACTTCTTCTTTTTCCCAAGTAGCCTCATGTATACTCTGTCCTTTCCACCAGACTTTAACGAATCGAACCTCTCGATTTCGAAGTTGTTTGTTCTGCCGATCTATAATCTTATATGGCTCAGTTGGACTTGATAAATCAGCTTCAATGTGAATCTGTTCCGAAGGGACTATCGTTTCTGGATCTGCTATATACTTCCGCAAAGAAGATACATGAAACACATCATGAAGATTTTATAGCGAATCTGATAATGCTAAACGGTAGGCTACTTCGCCAATCCTTTCAGTGATTGGAAAAGGGCCTACATAACGGGGACTCAGTTTGCCAAGTCGTCGAATTCGTGAAACTCCTTTGAAAGGCTTGATCTTCAGGCATACCAGATCACCTACTTTAAATTCTACCTTTCGATGTTTAGCGTTAAAATATTTCTGCTGCCTGTCTTGCGCTACTTTCAACCTTTCCCATATGAGTCCAAGCTTTTCGTTTATCTTGTCTACTTGTTCCTTTCTGAAAAGTTTCTTCTCACCATCCTCTGCCCAGCTTAACGGGGTGCGACATCTCCGTCCATATAAGGCTTCAAATGGTGTCATCTGAATGCTTGATTGGTAGCTATTATTATACGAAAATTCTACCAAGGATAGGTATTTTTCCCATGATCCTCGTAAATTAAGAACAATCATACGTAGGAGATCTTCTAATAGCTGGATGGTCCGTTCAGATTGACCATCAGTTTGCGGGTGAAATGCAGTACTGTAACGTAATTTGGTTCCCAACCGTTTTTGCACTAATTTCCAGGTATCTGATGTGAACCTTCCATCTCTGTCGGACACAATTGATCGGGGAATTCCATGGTATTTCACAATACCATCTATGTATTGGTCGACCAACTTTTGCACTGGACTGTCATTCTTCATAGGGATAAAGTGTGCAACCTTTGTAAGTCGATCAACAACCACCCATATGCCGTTATTGCCAGCTTTACTTTGTGGTAATCCCATGACAAAATCCATGGTGATATCTTCCCATTTCCATTCAGGGATAGGTAAGGATTGTAGGTATCCACCGGGCTTCTGATGTTCTGCCTTAACAAGCTGACATGTATGACATTTAGTAATATATTTGACAATATCAGTCTTCATACCTGGCCACCAAAAGTCTTGCTTCAAATCCTGATACATTTTGGTTCTTCCAGGATGAATTGAATATGTTGTATTGTGCGCCTCATAAAGTATTTCTGATCGCAGCATATTGACATCAGGAATACATAACCGTCCATTGAGAAATAGCAGCCCATCGTCTTCTCGCAAAACAGTTGCTTGACCACTTTTAATTTTTTCAAGAAATTTTACGAAGATAGGATCTTGATGCATCACTTTCCGTACTCTTTCCTTTAATGGCTGTTCATTCGTCAACTGAAAGAGTACGTTTTGTGTCCGGGAGGTAGTGATACACGTAAGCAGTTCTAACTTCTGCAGATCTTGCAATAACTCTTTCTGTTCTGTTATTGGCACAATCAGAGATGTTACATTCTTCCTACTGAGTGCATCAGCTACAACATTTGCTTTGCCGGGATGATATTTTATATCAACATCATAATCTTTAATCAGTTCCAACCAACGTCTTTGTCGCATATTGATCTCCTTCTGGGAGAAAATATATTTCAAGCTCTTGTGATCTGTAAAAATTTCACAGGACATACCATAAAGGTAGTGGCGCCAAATTTTCAACGCAAACACAACTGCTGCCAGTTCCAAATCATGAGTCGGATAATTACGCTCTGCATCTTTCAATTGTCGCGAAGCATAAGCGATAACTTTCCCATTCTGCATTAATACGCATCCCAACCCTTTTACAGATGCGTCACTATAGATTTGGAAACCCTCACTGCCACATGGCATGACCAATATCGGTGCTGTTGTTAACTTTCTCTTTAACTCTTCAAATGCTTCCTGACAGTCATCAGTCCAAATGAATGGAATATTTTTTCGCGTTAATTTGGTTAGCGGTAAAGCGATTGCTGAAAAGTTCTTTACAAATTTTCTGTAGTAACCTACCAACCCTAGGAAACTCCGAATTTCCTTGACAGTCGTTGGTCTTAACCAGGTCATAATCACTTCGATCTTTGTTGGGTCGACAGATAATCCATGTTCTGTCACCACATGACCCAAGAAAGAGACTTCATTCAGCCAAAATTCACATTTTGAAAACTTCGCGTATAACGCATGATTCCTTAGTGTTTGTAACACAAGTTTTAAGTGCTCCGTGTGTTCCTCCCGGTCTTTAGAATATATCAAAATATCATCAATAAAGACAATGACGAATTTATCTAAGAATTCGTTGAACACACGGTTCATTAAATCCATAAAGACTGCTGGTGCGTTTGTTAATCCAAATGGCATAACGATGAATTCAAAATGTCCATATCGCGTACTAAAAGCTGTTTTATATATATCGTTTTCCTTGATTCGCAGTTGGTGATATCCGGACCTCAAATCAATTTTCGAGAATACTTTTGCATGAACTAATTGATCGAACAAATCGTCAATGCGAGGTAATGGATATTGATTTCGGATGGTCAACTTATTAAGTTCGCGGTAATCAATACACAGTCGCAGCGAACCGTCTTTTTTCTTTACAAACAGGACTGGGGCTCCCCACGGTGATGTACTTGGGCGTATAAAATTTTTATCCACTAATTCTTGGATTTGGCTTTTCAATTCCGCCAATTCCTTAGGAGCCATTCGATACGGTGCTTTTGCGACAGGTACCGCTTCAGGCACCAAGTTAATGGTAAATTCCACTTCTCTTGGCGGGGGTACCCCTGGTAAGTCTTCCGGAAATACATCCAGAAAATCACGAACCACGGGAACTACGGCCGGTTCATCTTTCATAGCAGTATCACTTTTCTTTAACACGACTAATGTCGCTTCACACCCTTTGCGCATTTTCTTCAACGCCTTGAGAGAAGATATTAGGACTTTTGAAACTTCACTCATTCCTTTAAACGTACATTGTGTCCGATCATGTAACCTAAATATAATTTCTTTCTTCTTGCAATTGATGACGGCTTCATGACGCGACAACTAATCCATTCCCAAAATAATATCGAATTCAGACAAAGGTAGGATTGCAACATCTGCTTCGACTAGTGTATTCTCAATTGTCAGCCACACCAAACATCTTAGCTTTGTATTCATTTCTGTATTGTTGGGCATTTTAACTGTTATCTCTTCATGGGATCGATAAGGTTCCATACTTAATTCTTTTACTGCCGCTGCAGCAATGAAGGAATGGCTCGCTCCAGTGTCGAACAAGACCTTCATAATATGATTGTGGACAGAAATCATACCTGTTATTACTGCATCATGAGCTTTTGCATCCTGCTGATTAAGGTTGAAGACTTGGGGCATCACCTGTCTTTCCTCCCTAGATTGTATAAATGGACCAGATGCCACTGATTCAATCGCTTTTCCTTTGTCCAAATTGTGTATCGTCGATGTTTGACCTAGGCCTCCAGTAGGTTTCTTTCCAGCTTCTGTTTTCCACAGGGGACATTCATGTTTCATATGCCCGGGGCGAAAACATTTAAAACAAACCCCTGTTCCTTTTAAGCATTCCCCTGGATGAGCTTTTCCGCATTTCCCACAGATGGGATGGCTAGTAGTACTACCTGTTGCAGGGGCTGGCATTGGCGCACCCTTTTTAAACTTCTTCCATTTAGACCCTCCACTTTTCCCCGAGAAGGTCTTGCTTTGCTCTTCTGGCGGCCTCTTTTGTTGGACTTCATTCTTCCGTTGAGATACATCCACATCTTTTTCAATCAGTTTTGCCGTCTCCACCAATTCATTATAGCGTTGGATCCTCTGAGAGATCAAATGTACTCGAACGTCTTCTCGCAACCCTAACTGAAAGCGGAAACAACGTTCTCTTTCGTTAGGGACCATATCACTCGCATAATACGCGAGCTGAGTGAATTCTGCTTCAAACTGCATCACTGATCGATTCCCTTGAGTTAAACGAAGGAATCTTTCTTGCAGGATTCGTTTCTCCGATGGCGGCACGAACCAATCAAGGAATTCATGCAGAAAATCATTCCACCGAATATCCGTACGTCGGTAGAATTTCCCTTGAGTGAGACTATCCCACCATCTATTCGCCTCGCCTTCAAAAAGAAACGTAACCAACTCAACTTTTCGATTCTCTGGACACCGCATTGCCTTGAAAATCAGCTCGATTCTCTTGAGCCAGTCTTCCGTCTCCATTGGTGTGACACCACCACGAAATATTGGTGGCCTCATTTCCAAGAACTGCTTCAACTATACATCAGTCGTTTCCTGAGCAGGTAAGGGTGCAACATTACCTGCTCGAATGGCCTCCGCTAAAGCTTGCATAACTTCTGCCAAAGGAGAGTTTGACCTTCCAGAGCTACCACTCTCTGATGTCATTTCAGGCTCCTCTTCCCTCTGTCGTCTACTTATATACGTTCGGGGAACTTCCTGAAATAACAAAAAGGCAAGTCAGGAAATCGGAAACAGTCTGATAAGATCACGGGTGGTATTTGTTGTCATCATCTCAATATGTCCTTAATGTACTCATATTGCCCCAATGGTCATAACCTCCCTCTGATACCAATTCTTTGTAACGGCCCCCTTACGGCTACCGCGACAAAGTGCATATCATTTCATTTAAGCAAGGTAAGATCCATCAGAGTACAGTATATATGACAGTATATATGGGAAAGAGTACAATAAGTAAAAGTTATGACAAACTATAACCATCCATTTCATTATATAACGGATACTAATGTACAATATGATCAAAAGGTAGCCTTAGACAACTCTACTAAGGTTTACCATCACTGCACAGACAAAACGGTAGCCCTATATCTACACAAAAAGGGCTTACCGACATGTACACCATACAGACTGACTCATACAAAACTACATAAAATAAAACTGAAAGTCCTCATGGGGACACTCTGGATCTCGGCACCTCTCTCTGTGCTCCGCTAGTACTCCAAGGACTGCTGAGTAGACCTCTACCCAAAGGCGATACTTCTTCTCTTGCCGCGGAGTGCATGGTCGACGCTGACTACTGGTGGCTGGAACCGCCTCTTCCTTGACCTGTTTAGTTTCATTTAATTAGTCAAAGGACTAAGTGAATTGTTACCTTTCCTGAAATATTTATGAGTGTATGATGTCTTTGTTTTATGATCTTACACTTCCCTTATACTTAATCTTACGTATGACTAGTCTTAAGTTTAGGTGTCCTTGTCTCACACCTATTTTATGGGCTATATGAAGTGTAACTAGGTGTCTTTGCCTCACACCTAACGATAATGTGTTTCTCGTGCCCTTGTCTCGCACGTTCACATTCCTATCTGTGCCCTTGACTCGCACATGTCCGTGCCCTTGACTCGCACGTTAATATTACTCTTCTTATTAGCCCAAAACTTATCATAATACTTATCTTAATCGTCGTTAACTACTTATCTTATCTTATTCAACATTTTACATTCACATCAGGTTAGCCGCATAACAACGAAATAATGAAAAGACATGAAAAGTAAGAACTCACTGAGGCTTTTCCCTTGCCTTTCTCCATGTCTTTGTCCTTGTCACCACGATTTCCAGCATTTCGGGATGCCATAACCTAGATGAAATTATTCATAATTAATCCATACATATGACATCTTACATGTTTAGGTTCTACTTGCCCTACTTATGACAATATTCCCATTAGGGCTTTGCTGCCCTAAGTGAAATTTATTTTCTTAGAACCGTTTGAGTGAAGGGGCAGCCCTATCTAGCCTCCAATTAGGGGACTGACATTTCCCTCAAATCTTTGACTAGTAAACCTTGGGAAGGAGGCATACTTGCCACCAATCCTTTCCAAACTTCCCTTAGGGTTTCTCCAAATCACTGAAAATGGAGGATTAGGGCATGAGGAAGCGCTACAAAAACTTTCCCCATGAGTTCATGAAAGAAAACACCAAAACTCCTAAACCCTAGAAATTTAACGCACTCTAACTTCATATCGAAAGCAAAAGGAGTGCAGAGGAGGAGATTACCTTGCTATCAGCGGAGGAATCACGCGAAACGGAGGAGATTTGAGCTCCCGGGATCGATCGGCGGCGTGCGACTCCTGCGGCTTCCGTCGGCTTTTTCTTCCGTCGGGCGTGAAAACTGAAGGGAAGAAGGAAAAATGTCGGCCTTATACCATCGGGAGATCGGCACCGCCTAAAGAGCGGACGACACGCATCCGTAAACCGCCTATTGCCGGTTCAACTCAAGCCCCCACCCGGTTTCCACTATTCCCAGCCGGTTCCACTCTTCTGCAATGGGATATTTGCACTCAATTCATCTTGTTATTGGCACACCAAAGGAAATTTTGTACCTTGATTCATGTGGTGGTGTTACAATTCACTCTGTAACCGCAGCTTTGCTAAGAGTAATAAAATCACACGGAGCTAAGGTTAACAGTTGCAGGAAGCCTGATGTAGCCGATCCCTGCAATCTTCTTATCTCTCTTCTCTTCTCTCCAGCTCTTTGCGACTAGAAGTTAATTGCATGCAGGTCCCATTTTCCCCCATCTTTCAGCCTGAAGCTGAGTGTGGAGGTTGGAGATACATTTGGCTCCAACATCTACATAGTCGGTTTGATGAATGACATAGTGACACTCAAAGGCATTCCTGAGGAGACGTGTATCGTAGCGCAGAATGAACTCCTTGAGCATGACCCACGGCATGCGCGGCGTTGACTGGTGAAGCCAATTCATCCAATGAAGGATGAACTCTTCCATTTAAATCATTATGAGGAGAACCATGCTGGTTATCAGGGCGAGTTGTAACTCAAACGATTGTTTCGGGCGAGCAATTCACTAGAACAAGTTGGAATAATCAAATTATGGCACCCCGATCCACCTGTGTTCCAGGTGCGAAGGAATCAAAGGCAGAGGAGCAGATCGGAACAATCAAACAGTTCGGTGGTTGTGGATGGGAATGAGGTGGGATTGGGGGGCGGTTGGGTGAATTGTTGGGGGGAATGAAAGTGAAGGCCAACTGGGTGCACAAGGACGTTGATGGGATACGATACGGATACTGAAAACATGATTATCAGAAAACCTACGATACGGAATACATTTTTGAAAATCTTTATTATTTAAATATAAGTACAAATTAATATGAAGACATTTATGACATTCACGTTTTTTTTTTATTTTTTTCAATTATTATATCTCACATATCTTCGTATATTAAATGAAAACAATGTTTGTGTCTAAAAACGTATCATATCCTTAAGCATATAATCAATTAAATCTCACCATCATTCAATACTTTTTCTTCTGCATAACTTTTTTCATGTCACCATCACAAATACATATTTTTGGGTGTTCCTCAGCATACTCAGGCTATGCGGTAATATCTGAAAATATTCATTAGTCTTTGGATTTTTTATCTAAAATTAAAAGAAAAAGTTTCATAGAGTTTGAGGGAGTGGTTTTCTAGAGTTTTAGAGAATTTTTTGACTCCGAAATGTTTCATATATGACATGTAAGGCCATTATAAGTATTTCTGTTTCATTTACAACAGTAAGTTCCTAATTATTTTTGCACAATATCATGCACAAAATTTTGAAAAACACTGAAGTCTACCAGAGCATGCCAGACTTAAACCGATGGTCAAGCTATGTATGTAACTAGGAACCTATGCAATTTACTTTCATGTCTTGACTAATTCATCATGTGGAAGAACTATCTTGGCTGATATGTAGTACTTCTCCCATCTCACATAAAAAATATATATGAATTAAAAAAAACTCTTGTGTTTCTTTCGAGAGCCTAAATGTTTTTTGAATGAATTTTCATTAAATTGATTAAATCACATACCATGAAAACTTATTCTTGTATTTCTTTTGAGATCCGCTACCAAAAAAATATGAGTAGTTCTCAAAAGATTCAATGTACTGATAAAGATTTGATGGTTCTATCACACTAGTTTCAGCTTTCACTTCAGCAACTTTCAGGTAGCATCCAGCTTTTTCTACTGAAGTGTCCTAACAAAACTCCTCCCAGCTACAAGTTGTGAATGGAAAATTATAACAATAAGTGAGCTTCCGGGGATAACTTGTAAAAGGTAAGATTTTCAGAGTAATGTAAAGACTAACCAAAGTAAGCACATAAAAGCTTTCACCGCGCTCAAACCAAAATTGAGAATAACTATATCACTTAATTTCATAATAATTAACAGTATCTGTATCACACACCACCTAGCGTCGAGTAAAATTTTAAATACTGGATGTTGTTTGCATTCTCGAGGAATAAATATATTGCACAAAATCCAAAAAAGTAGACCAATCCCATAGTTCAGAAAAAACTTTAGGTGCCAAAAGTAGCAAACAATAGGGTACACGAACTGTGTCAACAATACTCGAATCAATCTGCTACAGTCAGAAGAAAATAGATGATTGCAAACTAAAGAAAAAAAGAAGACAAACAAGATTATGACAAAAATTGCCAACTAATATGATATATATGCCTATTTCAACAATATACCATATTAAAGAGATGTCCCATATAAGCAATAAAATAATGTCAAATTCACTTATATTAGAAGATTAAGTTCTCCAACTAATCATGAAGTACAAACAAGATGAAGAATGCAAGGGCAATAAAAAGAGGCAAAAAAGAGAACAAGGGAAAATAAATAATGATTAACTGATGTTTCAAGTTGTTGATAACCACCCTGGTTGTTAATTTTTTAAACAAATCTGCAGAACTCCTAAAAAAATTAATCATCGAAAAAATTATACAAATCAGTCACCCAAATCATAAACACAAAAACGGAGCGGATCGACTTCAGCCTCATCGTATGCAGCATCATCACCTGCACTTTTTTCACACCCAGATGCCAAAGAATAAGGTGAAGGAGATAGAGGAAGTGTCAGGAAACTCCCATAATAAGTAGTTTGATGTTTTTGAAAGACATTAAAGAAAACTTTGCTTGTACTAAAGAAAGACTTAAAGAAAATGTTGAACAATAAAGATTAACATAGCAGACAGCAAGTCCATGAAGATTGCCCTCATGAGGACTTTCTTCAAGACCATTCTGATAAAGCCCTACGTAAACCAGGTCTATCTGTTCGTCTGCCAAGCTTTTGAATGTGGATTGAAAACCCATTAGGGTGACTACCAGCATGATTCCCGCCATCGAAATCCATGTTGCGTCTACGAAGAGTCAAACTGCATCGGTGAAGATCCTGTGCTTGACGGCCGGGCGTGAAGTGGTAATCGCCCTAATGAGTTTTTAAACCGCATTCAAAATATTGGCGGACGAACGGATAGAGCTAGAAACGGAGGGATTTGTCTGAATGATCTTAAAGAAAATCCACATGAGTGCAATCTTCATGGGCTTGTTGTCTGCTATGTTTATGTTTATTATTCAACACATCCTTTAAATCTTTCTTTAGTACAAGCAAAGTTTTTCTTTAAAGTCTTTCAAGAACATCAAACTACTTAGTATGAGAGCTTCCTAGCACTTCCTCTATCTCCCTCGCCTTATCCTCTGGCACCTAGGTGCCGAAGCAGGTGCAGGAGAAGATGCTACTTACAGTGAGGTTGAAGTTGATCCGCTTCGTCTTTATGTTTATGATTTAGGTGACTGATTTGTATAAATTTTTCGTTCATGAATTTGTGTAAGTCCTGCATATTGGTTTAAAAATTTAACAACTAGGGTGGTGTTTACCATTGATTGACATTTTATTAGGGTGCCATGTTGGTTATAAACAACCTGAAATCTCAGCTAATCATGTTTAATTTTCCTCGTTCTCTTTTTACTTTTCTTTATTGCACTTGCATTCTTTATCTTGCTTGTACTTTAGGACTAGTTGGAGAATTGAATCTTCTGGTATATGTGAGTATGGCATTATTTTACTGCTTGCATGGGGCATCTCTTTGATATGGTACATTGTTGAAATAGGCTTATATATCACATTAGTTGGGAATTTTGTCCAAATTTTATTTGTCTTCTCTTTGCTTTATTTTTCAATCATTTATTTTCTTCTAACTGTGGCAGATTAATTCGAGTATTGTTGACGCAGTTCGTGAATCCTATCATCTGCTACTTTTGGAACCTAAAATTTTTTCTGAACTATGGGATTGTTTACTTTCCTGGATTTAGTGCAATGTATTTATTCCCCGGGAATAAAAATAGCAGATCCAGTATTTAAAATTTAACTCGGCACTAGGTGGTGTGTGATATAGATATTGTCAGTTATAATGAAATTAAGTGATAGAGTTATTCTCAATTTTGGCTTGAGCATGGAGAAAGATTTTATGTGCTTACTTCGGTTAGTCGTCTTTACATTGCTCTGAAAATTTTACATTTTACAAGTTGTCCCCGGAAGCCCACTTATTGTCATAATTTTTCATTCACAGCTTACAGCTAGGAATTTTATTAGGGCACTTCAGTAGAAAAAGTTGGGTGCTACCTGAAAATTGTTTAAGTGAAAGCTGATATTAGTGTAAATAGAACCATAAAATATTTATCAGTATATTGAATCTTTTGAGAACTGCTCGTATTCGTTCGGCAGTGACTCTCAAAAAAACACAAAACCAAGCTTTTATGGTATGTGATTCAAATCAATTTAATGAAAATTCATTCAAAAAACATTTATTGTTTCTCTTTCTTGTTCTTATACATTGGCAGTGAACTATAACCCTTGGCTGAGATGCAAGAGGAGTTTTGAGTTGGTTTTGATAGCAGTCAGTCAGAAATGGCCGGTACAGGTACTTAATGGCCCTACTGGTTCAGGAAAATCAGCCTTGATCAATGAGCTTGCCTTTAAAAGTGGAAGTACAGGTAGATTTTGGAATCAAATTTTTCTAAACAATTGTATTGAAAAATGTTCCAGTAGCCATGCTATTAAGTTGGGCCTAACATTTGTATATATATTTATACACGAGTGACAGGTCACGGGGGCAAGAGTCTTAATTTTCTAAGAAAAAAACGTGAGTAATAACTTGAGGGAAGAAGCAAAGCATGAATGTAGAATGTCTATGTTTAGAATGTACCTCTCCACCGTCATCACCATAGGGAAGAATGAGGTTGTAGGCGAGGAAGACAATGATATCCATTCTAGGCAGAACTATATGAGAGAGTTGTATTTCCTTTGCTAAACCGTTAAAGTGCTTGATCTATCCATGTTTTTTTATTTTCCTGGGAGAAGGTTGTTCAAATTGGTCAGTACATGATGTTTGGAAGCTAGAGGAGATGAACAAAACAGTAACGAATGAAATAAACACTTGTTTAGTTAGAAAAAATGAAATTCCAGTACAAAATGTAAAAATAAATTTCGTAAGCATGCTGTAATGCTATAATAAACATGGCATATATATATAGCTCCAGAAGCAATGAAGTATTCTTGACAGAGCAAGTGAATAATGCAGAAGAATGGGTTACCAATGGAGCGTATAACTCCAGAAATTTCTAAAACCTACGACACAGAGTTAAATGCAATTTTACAATATTTTGTGGAGTAGAAGTTTACATAAATATAAGCATACTGTTCATCGAGCTTGGACGGTCAACCTGAATGGAGTGCTCAATGTGCCCTTGACCTAAAATTCGGAACAAAGAAGATTGTTGACCATGGGGAAGAATGCTGTCGTAGGCGAGGAAGACAATGATATCCATGATTGGCAGAACTCTATGAGAGAGTTGTATTTCCTTTGATAAACAGTTAAAGTGCTTGATCTATCCTTAATTTTTATTGTCCTGGGAGAAAGGTTGTTGCATGATGTTTGGGAGCTAGAGGAGATGAACACAACTGTAACGAATGAAATAAACACTTGTGTATTTAAAAAAAATGAAATACCACTACAAAATGTAGAAATGAATATTGTAGGCAAAATGATCCAACTCTATGGCATTTACTGTTAGAATTTATGATTAGTTTTATTACTTTGGTGTGCTTTTAGCCTTGTATTCTCCCCTCACTATATAAGAGGGGGTGCTTGTTATAATTAATTATGAGTGTTTTTTACCTAATTCTAACATGGTATCAGAGGTCGGCGTAACCTAGCCCGCTCGCCCGCTCGCTCGCCTGCGCCTGTCCGCCGCTCGCCCGCCGCCCGCCTGCGCCCGCTCCTGTCCGCCGCCGCCCGCCTGCTTCCGTAGCAGCGCCCCCCCCCCCCCCCCCCCCGCCTCCTCTCCTCTCTCTCCCGCCTCCTCTCTTTTCTCTCCTGTTTGCACCCGCCGGTCTTGCTATGGATTAACCGGCGGGATTTTTTTCCTGCGACCTTCCAATGGTCCGATTGAGCCAAAATTCTGGGAATAGTTTCGCTTTCATCTCCTTATTATCATACTTGATTCTTGGTGGTTTTTAACGGTTCGTCTTTCCGGAGATTCAGATCTACCTTTTCTCTCCGTTTTTTTTTACCATCGTTCTTCTACTCCCGGAAGTTCAGGTCTATGATGCCCTAAGATTCCCCTCTTCCTTTGGACCGTTCTTCTTCGTTGGTGCCATGTTAGACGTTGATTCCAGTGCTTCCGATGCCTCTGTGCCCCCCGCTGGATCTACCTGGGTTGGCTCCGATCACAGTTTCTCTCAGCTCACTACGATTCGTCTGGATGACACCAACTACCTATCTTGGTCCCGTTCTATTACTCTGGCCTTAAAGAGTCGGCGAATCTTTGGCTATGTTAGTGGCGACACTCCTGCGCCTGCTCGCACCTCTGCTACCTGGTCCCAATGGGACTCTGAAAACTCGCTGGTCATGTCTTGGCTCATCAATTCCATGCAGGAGTCCATTGCCCGGAATTACCTCTTCCTCGACACTGCTGCAGACATCTGGAAACGGGCTGAATCTACTTACTCCCGCAAAGGGAATGCGACACAAATCTACCATCTTCGCCGACAGCTGTTTCATCTTCGTCAGGGAGATCGTCCTCCTTCTGCCTACTATTTGGAGTTTACCCAACTCTACCAGGAGTATGACCATTTTGAGTCTCTTGCAATGGTCTGTGATATCGATGCCCTCCTATTAAGGGCTCGTGAGGATCGCAACAGGGTGTTCGAATTTCTCCAGGGGCTTCACCGCGATTTCGATCAGATTACTGTGCAGGTTTTGGGCCGCGTTCCCATTCCCTCCTTGCCTGAGGTCTTTAGCATTATTCAGTAGGAGTTTGATCGTCGACAGTCCTGGAACATGACCACCACTCCTGAGGGTTCAGCTTTGGTTGCTCATCCTCCCACCACTGGTAGCAGGGCCTCTCGGGACTTCAAGCCTCGTGCCACGGATAAGGATCATCTCATGTGCGATTATTGTGGCAAGCCCCGTCATACCCGGGATACCTGTTATAGTCTGCACGGCTTCCCTCCAGGATTTTCTTCTCGGGGTGGGTCTTCTTCCCGTGGGGGGCGAGGTCGTGGACGCACTTCTGGCCGTTCACATCATTCTGCCCATCTGACTGAGATTCCTGAGAGCAGCCCTCCGGGTCTTATTGGACCTCCTCCTGCAACTATGTCCTCTTTTTCTGCTGATGAGATGCAGACTCTTCGTCGCTTGATGCAGGGCCTTCTTACTGAGCCGGTTAATGCTTCTTCCTCATCTGCCCTTGGTCATTCAGGTATCCCAGGTGCTCACTCTGCTACAACTTGCTCCTCTCCCCATTGGATTATTGACTCCGGAGCTACTGATCATATGACTGGATCGGCTTCAGGTTTTGTGTCTTATTCCCCTCTCTCTGGTCGAGATAAAGTGAGTATTGCTGATGGATCCTTTTCCTCCATTGCTGGGAAAGGGTCCATACCTTGTTCATCTCTCACTTTATCTTCTGTACTCCATGTTCCAAACTTCACCCGCAGTTTACTTTCTGTTAGTCAGTTGACTACTTCCCTTCAATGCTCAGTCACCTTTTTTCCTACTTATTGTGTTTTTCAGGATCTGAAGACGGGGAAGGCGATTGGGTCTGGTAGCTTGCAGGACGGCTTGTATGTGTTTGACCCCTCCAACGGGTCCACCTCTCCACACGCTCTTCATGCCACCCAGTCATCCCAGCTGCTCACCTGGCATCGTCGTCTTGGCCATCCTTCTGTTTCCACTATGCAGCGCCTTTTAACTACTTTTCCCTCTAGTTGTTTTAAAATTTTTGTGTGTGATGTATGTGACGTTGCAAAACATCATCGTCTCTCTGTTAATCATGTTTCTTTCCCTAGTACTATTCCTTTTCATATTGTTCATACTGATGTGTGGGGGCCTTGCTCTATTGGCTCTATTTCTGGATGTCACTGGTTTATTTCCTTTATTGATTGTTTTTCTCGAACGACATGGGTTTATCTCATGAAACATAAGGGTGAAGTTTTTTCTATTTTTCAACGATTCCATAAGATGGTATCTACTCAGTTTTCTGCATCCATAAAAATTTTACGCAGTGACAATGGTCGAGAGTATATCAACTCTTCCTTTGACCACTACTTACCACTCATGGCATTATTCATCAAACTTCATGTGCTCATTCCCCGTCACAGAATGGGGTAGCCGAGCAAAAGAACCGTCACTTGCTGGATGTTACCAGGTGCCTCTTGCTTATTATGCATCTCCCCAAGTTCTATTGGGGGGATGTTGTCCTTACCGCTGCTTATCTCATTAATCGTTTGCCCTCTCCTGTCCTTGGTAACCAAACTCCTCTCACCACCTTAGGAGTTTCTCCGACATCCTCTCTTCCTCCTCGCATATTTGGGAGTACGTGCTTTGTCCACATTCCCTCTCCTGGGAGGTCTAAACTCGACCCCCGCGCCCTCAAGTGTGTCTTCATTGGTTATTCCCCTACTCAAAAGGGGTATAAATGTTACCACCCTCCTACTCGTCGGACACTTGTATCTGCTGACGTTACTTTTCGTGATTCTACTCCTTATTATGCTACCTCACTTCAGGGGGAGCATGCTGTTGAAGTGAGTTCTCCTACCTTCTCCCTTCCGATTCCTCCCTCTCGCGAGAATATCATACCGGTTATTTCTCCGGTTGATCATCCAATTGTTTCTCCCGTTGCTCCTCCCGTTATCTCTTCTCCTCCGCCTACTCGTCCCTTACAGGTTTACACCCGACGGCGTAAAGGTCAGAACACAACGGCTAATCCCATGCTCCAAGACCCTATGCCAACTCTGTCAGAAGATCTCTCCCTGCATGAAGGTATCCGATTGAGTACTCAACACCCTATATCTCAATATGTTTCCTATGATACGCTGACTCCCTCTTATAAAGGGTTTGTGTCGTCCCTTGCTTCGGTCTCTATTCCATCTACCTGGCAGGAGGCTCTTGAACATCCTGATTGGAAAAGGGCAATGGTAGAAGAAATGGCAGCTTTGGAGAAGAATAATACTTGGGACTTAACCACCCTTTCACATGGGAAGAAAACAGTTGGTTGCAAGTGGGTCTTTGCGGTCAAACAAAATTCCAAAGGCATGGTGGAATGTTTCAAGGCAAGATTAGTGGCGAGAGGGTATACTCAAACTCTTGGCATTGACTATCAAGAAACCTTTGCTCCTGTGGCAAAAATGAATTCTATTCGAGTCCTGCTGTCATGTGCTGCATGCAAGGGTTGGGATCTCATCCAATTGGATGTTAAAAATGCCTTCCTTCATGGCAATTTGGAAGAAGAAGTGTATATGTCCCTTCCACCCGGTTTTATCTCTCAGGGTTCAGATGGAAAAGTTTGCAAATTGAAGAAGGCTCTCTACGACCTGAAGCAATCCCCAAGGGCGTGGTTTGGACGGTTCCATAGCGCTATGGTCTCCCTGGGGTACAAACAAAGTCATGCTGATCATACTCTGTTTATCAAAAAGAGGGCCAACATGGTAACAATTTTAATAGTCTATGTTGATGACATCATTATTACAGGGGATGA
The DNA here is from genome assembly GCA_039513925.1 of Platanthera zijinensis. NCBI lineage: Eukaryota > Viridiplantae > Streptophyta > Magnoliopsida > Asparagales > Orchidaceae > Platanthera > Platanthera zijinensis. The sequence goes on from CM077092.1 coordinate 137,075,125, forward strand.
CATTGATGAAGTAAAAGCCTTAAAGAAACACTTGGCACAAGAATTTGAGGTGAAAGATCTTGGCAAACTGAAGTATTTTCTGGGTATTGAAGTTGCCAGATCTAAGAACGGCATTCTCATCTCTCAACGGAAGTACATTCTTGATATCTTAGAACAAACGGGTCTGAGTGGGTGTAGACCTGCTGACACTCCCATGGAGGTTAACCACAATCTTGGAAGAAATGATGGCGATCCTATAGAAGATGTTAAAGGTTATCAAAGACTTGTAGGGAGATTGATCTACTTGTCTCATACTCGACCTGACATTGCTTACGTCGTTGGAGTTGTGAGTCAATACATGCACTCTCCGAGGGCCAGACATCTTGATGCTACCCATCGGATCTTGAGATACTTGAAAACTTCACCTGGAAGAGGAATCTTTTTCACCTCCAATTCTGACCTGAAGATCGAAGTTTATACAGATGCTGACTGGGCAGGAAGTGTTGAAGATAGACGATCCACGTCTGGGTATTGTTCGTTTATTGGGGGGAATCTTGTCACTTGGAGAAGCAAGAAGCAACAAGTCGTCTCCAGGTCTAGTGCTGAAGCAGAATTTTGTGCCATGGCACATGGCATTTGTGAAGGACTCTGGCTGCGCTCCCTCATGAGTGATCTGGGGTTGAGTGAAACTGCTCCTATTCGGTTGTACTGCGACAACAAGGCTGCCATTAGCATTGACAACAATCATGTTCAGCATGATCGCACAAAACACATTGAGGTGGACAGACATTTCATTAAGGAACACATTGAGAAGAAGATCATATGTATTCCCTTTGTTCCCTCAGAGGGCCAACTTGCAGATATTCTTACAAAGAGTCTTGGGGCAAATCTTCACTATGGCTTGATTGACAAGTTGGGTATGAGAAATATAACATGCCCAACTTGAGGGGGAGTGTTAGAATTTATGTTTAGTTTTATTACTTTGGTGTGCTTTTAGCCTTGTATTTTCCCCTCACTATATAAGAGGGGGTGCTTGTTATAATTAATTATGAGTGTTTTTTACCTAATTATAACATTTACCATTTTCATTAAGATTGCATGAAGATAATAAAAGAAAATCAATTGAAAAAATAGCTATCGACATCATTCACAAAATGCATTAATGAACATTGCATGAGTGATAATCTATATCTAGGGCATTAACCATTTTCATACGGGAATATTACATGGATAAAATAAAAGAAAGCCAATTACACAAACACATATGCCTCATTCACCAAATGCAAAATTGAACAATGTATAGAGAATAACTTAAATATAAAGCATTAACCATTTTCATGAACGGCTACTGAAAAAGTAAAAGAAAGTCTGATTCAAAATAAGCTCAAAATAAAGTAATATATTGCAGTTGATGGTCGGAGCTATTGCATAATTTTATCTAATTTTATCTCAGTTGATGTTCAGATTTTTTATGTCGATCTTTAGATCAATTTGTTTCCAAAAAAATTTACGAGTTTAGTATAGCATGAATATACTGTGAGACACTGCCAAGCAATGTGATTCGTCGAGCTCACCGGAATCAGATGGAGAGAAGAGGACGTGCGGGAGAAGGGTAGCAAGAATCGAAATCGTGATGGCTTTGTCTTTGTTTTATACTTTTTATCCTATGTTAATTCGCTAAATTTATCAATCTATGGGTTGAGTTTTAGCAAAAAACTTGCTACAAACTCCTAGGCCATCACTTTAGGAAACAAATACTCTTGTAGAGAGGAAAATACATGTTTTCTGCGAGAGTTTCTATAATACATGTGCTCACAATCTTCTAAATATTTTATTCTACCCAGCTTAAGTGATTTTATGATGCCTTTTTTTAATGTTTAACAGCTCCAAGATGATATCGACGGTTCAGGAGGAGAATAACACTTAGTTCTGGATGAGCAAATTGGAATAATTTACAAGCAACCCAATCCAAGAGGATATCCACGTTATCCCTCGATGCAGCCACCGATCCACCTTCGCATTCTCCGATAAGAGGAACTGCCGGAGGAACTTCCCGTTGATGCGCTCCGCGCAGTGCCAGTGGTTGTCGATCTCCTCCAACTCCCTCCTCAAATTCCTCAATGCCTAGGACTATGGGGTAAGGTTGAACATAAAGAAATGGAACTCGAAAGACATTGGATTGATTTGAAAGTGATTTGGAATGATTCGACTCAAAATGATTTGAAAACGGTTAAATCATATCCTGGAGAGTGAAGTAATACTTTATAAGCTTAACATTGAAATCAATGGCAGGCAAGGGGAATCTTGAAACATGGGAAATACATGACGCTTACCTTCTTCCTGATGCCGACAATTGAGCCAAGTTCAAGATGAAGCGAGGTCGGTCTCTCCAAACGGCCCTCAACTAAAATCAAGTGCTCCTTCTCCAATTGGATCGAATTCCCTCTTCCTTATTTCCCTGATCTCGCATTCCTCAAACACGAAGCTAATTCTAGAATCACTTCTTTCCTCCCGGTCAAGCCCCAGCTTGCTCTTAGTATATGATACCTTATTAGGTTGAAAGCATGTGCATTTGAGGTAAAGGGATAACTGTTGTGAACAACTCTAACAAGGAAATATTTTAACCCAATCTCAAATAGGTGAGTAGTTCAATATATATATGCATTAGACATACCCGACATCCTTTCTCTCTTGGATGCCTACCCCCAAAAAACTTACCATGAAATTGTACAAAATTGTCAGAAAGAAATAGCACATATATTTTAATTGTTCTATTTAATTGCTTTAATAACTTAATAAAGTCCTTCCAAAGTGAACTTTCCTTGCGGCATTCATTACGTCTATAAACTACTCCAATATACAGACAAATATTATTGATAAATGGAGCTCTACTTCAAATTCTTAAAGAAATTTCTTCCACCCATTTGAGGTCCATCATTTACATATTATAAAGAGCAAATATCCGTAAGCATACTATAATCCTATAATAAACATGGCCTATATATATACATAGCTCCAGAACCAATGAAGTATTCTTGACAGAGCAAGCGAATAATGTAGAAGAATGTGTTACCAATGGGGTGTATAACCCCAGAAATTTCTAAAACCTAAGACACAAGAGTTAAATGCAATTTTACAATATTTTGTGGAGTAGAAGCTTACATAAATATAAGTAGACAGTTCATGGATCTTGTGCTTTCAACCTGAATGGAGTGCTCAATGCGCCCTTGACCTAAAATCCGGAACAAAGATGACATGAAAATGTCAAGCATTAGAAGAAGATGGGTTGGCAGAGGAGAAATTAGAGGGAGGAGGAAAATACCATACCCGCAATGCTTTAGATGGCCCCTGAGGAGAAAGATCGGACGCAGAGATCGGTTCGTGCAAATATTCTCCGATCGCTGGACGTCTGCGTACGTCTAAGGAATGCAAATCTGTGGGCGTCGAGTTGTTCCGGCGGGGTAGAAGCGGGAGGGGTTCGTAGGCGGCGGCCGGAATCGAATGCAGGTGGCGGAGGTTTCGATTGCAGGCGACGTATGTGGCAGCGGGTTGGCTTCGAACGATTGTAGATGAGGGACAGAGGGAGGTGACCAGAGCTGTGAAGGTTCCGTTCGGATTCTATTAAAATCATGAATGGATGAGTAATCTATTTGATTTGACCGTTTTCGGTTTTAGTTCCGGTTCCAGCTTAATTTTTGGAATCGTCGGGTCAACGGTTCCGATTACGGTTCAACAGAACCAAAACAAAACCGGCCACCATCGGTTCGGTCCAATTCCATGCAGTTCCGTCTGATTCGAATCGATTCCAACTAAAATCAAATTCAAATATGGCGGAATGAAATAAAAGCGGGCTGCAAATAGTAAAACTCAAAACAATATCGAAATAGAAATAATTATGTTGTCCACTTCTCGACGGTCTTTTCCACGATCGGTGGAATAGTATCAATTGTCTTCCTACGCGTGTAGACTTGCCACGATTTCTAGTTGGCTTGCGCACGTCTCGTCGGCATGCTCAACCGTAACAACCGCCTACAATTATTTGTGTTTCATGATTACTAATAAATAGTAGTTGTATATGTTATATATTTTTTAAATAAAATATTTCAAAAAAAATATGCAAGAAAAATTGAAAATATATTATATAACTGTATAAAAATAAAAAATGCATTACAAAAATTTACTTCAAACCGCAACAATGTCAAACCATACCATATCGTTTTTATGCGGTGAAGTTTTATTCGGTCCCAAATCGACCCCCTTTAGTGCGATTGCGATTTGGATTCAAACTGCATCAGCTTCACTCGTGATAAAAAAATATAAATATTATAAATAAATTATAAAATAATAACAATATAATAATAATAATAATAAACGGGTTGCAGTTCGGTTCTACTTCGCTCCGGTTCGGATCGGGTCCAAAAATCTTGAAACCGCTTAAGACTTGTATGTTGCGGTTTCGGTTCCGGTTCCGGTCCGGATAATAATATATAAGAAACACACCCGGACCAATGTTGTTCACGGTTCCAAAATTAAAACCGGAACCCGAATAATTTGCAAACGGTTCGGTCTGGTTCTATGCGGTTTCGATTCGGTTTGCGGTTTTCGGTTTTAAGTGACAGCTTTAGAGGTGACTGTGTGTGAGTAGGGAAATTTTTGGAACCGGAGCCCGTATGGAAATATAGGCATGGGTTAAATGTGGTAAATGGTAACAAACGTCGGGCGTGACAGCCTGTCTTCCGCCGAGTGTTAAGTGTTCTCTCATCTCCAAATTGTAACGAGTTGCGGTTTGTCGCCCTCTATTTAACAGACAAGCTATAACAAAAGGGAAATCGTGGACTTTGACTGAGACAGATTCGGTCACGTGGTTTTTTACCCGGTTAAGGGGTTTTTCCACGTTAAAACTTCGCGTGTACGATCAACCCATCTTATTGACCGTGTGTGCGCTTGACTATTCCGAAAACTAAGACGGCCATGTTTATTCCGGTCCGATCGGAGCGTCGAGTTAGGCTACAATAGTTTAGCATCACCTTTGGGAATCAATTCCCAACATCATCCAAGAGATAGTTTCTTCAACCCTGAAGCGTTCAAGATCAACTTTAATGGCGAGAAGAAGCGCCCGAACAGCCGAAAGATCCATCCCAGGAGGACACACCGAGCCAGTCCCCTCCCATTCACTTGTGAACGTGCCACTCGAAGCAGAAACTATTTTTGCACCTGTGACGGCTTTGGAGGGACGGGTTCGTCAGATGGAAGAGCGGTAGATGGAGATGTTAGCTCTACTCAGGAATTTAGGAGCAGCTTCTGCTCCTCCTATCCCACCAGCACCAACCATACCCCCACCTCCGCCAAATTATGGATTGGCGCAATGTGTTCTGCCAAAAAAGGAAGTATCAGAAGAACTTTCAGACGGCGATAGTTCTGCTCACCTAATTCATTGTGGAATTGAGACTGGTCGTCGTCGTCATAATTTGGAAGAATAAGTCTGACTGTCGTCGCACGTAAGATTCACTCGGGAAGAGATACGAGAAGTGATCGCCGAAGAATGCAAACAAGCTGGCCGACAGGATATTCTTGCCCGTCGACCACTTTAGCAAGGCTCGCACCTCCGGTTCTAGCACATCTGATCCCACGTGGCTTCAAACTACCAAGTATCAAAACGTTCGACGGGACGGACGACCCGTTGGAACATATCAACCATTTCAACACAATTATGAGGATTTATAATGTGCCAGACCAACTGCTCTACCAAGTCTTCCCAGCTACCCTTAAAGACCAAGCTCGTACCTGGTTTCATTCCCTGAGAGAGAGAACTATGGCAAACTTCGCATAGTTGACAAGACAATTCGCTGACTAGTTCATCGACAATAGGAGAATTGTTCGCGACCCTTCACATTTGTCTGGAATTCGTCAACATGAAGGAGAATCCTTGAAAGACTTTTTTCGTCGATTTACTGCAGAAGCTCGTCAAATTCCATGAGTCGGCCTTGAACTCTTGAGGGGAGTATTTCTTGGAGGACTTCGCCCCAGTCGTGGAGTATTTCTTGGAGGACTTCGACCTTGAACTCTTGAGGGAATAGGTCACCCTTTACAAATTGTTTGACTTGGATATGCTTATCAAAGTACCTGGCCATCTGACGTTTGACTTTTTCTTATCTAATGACTACCAAGTCATGGAGTTCCTCCACCAAGTACAGTGAGAGCCGCAGCTCGTCTTTGTTTTCCACTCTCCATTTCTCATCTCCCTCCCCTACAGCGATCACCCGAGGGGATTTCACCTCAAATTCCGCGGGCATTATGGCCTCAGAGCCATGAGAGAGCTTGAAGGGAGTCTCCCTTATGACCGTGTTGGGTGTAGTTCTCAGGGCCCAAAGGGTTGAGGGGAGCTGCTCCACCCAATTACCCTTCAGGTTCTTTACCTTCTTTTTTAGCAGGTTCATAATTATCTTATTTGCTTCCTCCACTTATCCATTGCTCCTTTAGTGGTGGATTGACGCAACAAATATCTATGCCCAATTGATTACAGAAGCCGACGAATTCCTCACTAGAGAACTGCGGTCTATTGCCCATGACTATGGCTAGAGGTAACCCGTGCCGACATATTATCTCTCCTCATACAAAATTTCTAATTACCTGGGAGTTCACCCCAACCAATGACTTCACCTCCAACTACTTCAAGAAGTAATCAATCATGACCAGTAGGAACTTTATTTTCCTGCTGGCCTGGGAAAAAGGACCTACCAAATCCATTCCCAAAATAGCAAAGGGTCGCGACGATGTAATGGTCATGAGCCTCTGAGCCGACAGGAGCTAGAGCGGTGCAAACAACTGACACTTTTTACATATTTTTGCGAACTCTGTCGCATCCTTGCTTATGGTCGGCCAGAAGTATCCTTGTCGCAAAACTCTCCCTTCGAAAGTCCTACTCCCAGAGTGACTACCACACTCCCTGAAGTGGATCTCCTCCAGAGTCTTTGGAACCTCCTCTTCGCTACCCTCGTGCATTAAGTAATAAGTTTACTTGTACATGAATTGTTTCTTATCTAGAATCTCATCCGGGAACTCTCGTGTGGTCAAGAAGGTCGTGAAGGGGTCCATCCACGAGGGGTGTTAGGCAAACTCCCTCAGCTCCCCTTTGATAATGGATAGACAGAACAATTCCATCACAGTCCCATCTATTCGTCATCCAGACGTGGCCAACCGTTCCGCCAGGTTGCTCTCCTCCCATGGCACATACTGAATAGAGAATGTTCGAAACATACTGATGAGGCCTTTTCCCATGGCCAGGTACCGCTAGAGTGTGGGCTCTCTGGACTCAAATTCCTCCTTGACTTGAGAGGTTATCACCATTGAGTCCATCAATACTTTTACGTCTTACACCCCCAACCGAGGGACAAAGGAGATGTCAAACTCGCTCAACTTCACGGACCATTTCGCCAATCTGTCTGAGTGTTCTACCCCCTCAAAGATGTTGCGGAGAGGGTGGTCAGTCACCCTACAGATTGGTGTGTCTGGAAGTATGGTCTGAGCTTCCTGGTCGAGACAATCAGGGCGAATTTCAGCTTCTCCAGAATTAGGTACCTCAGCTCCACCTTCTTCAAAACCATACTCATATAGTATATTGGCAATTGCTTCCTTCCCTCTTCACAAACTAAGACTAAGCTCACTGCCTCTGCCACTACCCTGAGGTATAAAGCCAAGTCTTCTTCTTATCTAGGCCCCTGGAACAATGGAGTCTGGGTGAGCCGCTTCTTCAATGTTTAGAAGGCCTCCTCGTACTCAAGTGTCCACTTAAACTTCTGATTTCCTCGCAGCGCCTTGAAGAAATGTGAGCACTTCTCACCTGCCCGGAAAAGGAACCTGCTCAAACCTGCCAACTTTCCCGTGAGATGTCGGAGTTTCTTCACATTCCTTGGAGGTGCTAGCTCCAAGATTGCCTTTACCTTGACCGGGTTGGGCTCTACTCATGCTGGTGTAAGGAGATGGTCCGAGAAATTCCCCTTATTGGCCCCAAAGACACAATTTGAGGGGCTGAGCCGCATCTTGAACCTACTCAAGGTAGTGAAGGTCTCTGCCAGATCTTGGAGGTGAGAGCTGGCGTCCTTGCTCTTCATCATCAAGTTATCCACATACACCTCCATGTTCCTCCCCTTATGCTCTCAAAATACCTGGTCCATCATTCTCTAATAGGTTTCCCTTGCGTTCCTCAGCCCAAAGGGCATCATGCTATAACAGTAGTATTCATCTCTCGTGATGAAAGAGACATCTTTGACATCGGGTGGGTGCATGCAAATTTGGTGATAACCTGAAAAAGTATCCAGAGAACTCATTTAGGAAAACCAATGGTTGAATATGGTGTCATTTCGAGGCAGCAGATAACAATCCTTAGAGCTGACTTTATTTCACAAAGTAAAATCCACACACATCGTACACCTCTCATCACTTTTTTTACCATTACCACATTGGAGACCCAACCTGAATATTGAATCTCCAATACAAACCCGTACTTCAGTAGCTTCTTTACCTCCTCTTGAATGGGCACCTCTAGCTTGTCGGCGATGGTGTTCCTATTCTGGAAGATGGGGCGGACACCCAGGTCGAGATTAAGGCGTGGCTGATAGTGATTTTTCTTTTTAAGAATTATCCAAACTAATATCCTGATGTATGCAAGTATACATATCAAGGTTGTCAGGATCGCGATCCGGATCATAGGATCTTACGATCCTACGATCCAGATTTTGTTAATCGATCCTGATATTGTAAAGCGATCCTCGATCCAACCTTACTATCTAATCCGATCCTACCTCAAAACGATCTCATTTAGGATCTCGATCCTGACAACCTTGATACATATTGAAATATAGTATAGGAATATGTTGTATATGTCTGACGCCTGCCGAGTAACTGTACTTACGCAAATTTTTTATTAATTCATCGATTAAAAAGGATTGGTTTTAGAAAATAAAAGTTCACAAATAAAAAAAAATGCTTAGGAGAAATTTCAAGCTTTAAAACCTTGGCACTTCATTAGGGGTTTTTGGGATTCCGATTATAAATGGTACGTTCTAACCTTTAAAATTTCATTTCGATTGGAGGATTGAAAAATATGGTAGTCGTAAATAAATCGAAATGAAACTTAAAAAAAATTAGAGACGAGGGATTATGATTTAATATTCATCTCAATACTACTTAATCAAGCACTAAGTAGAGAATTAATTTTGCATAATAGAAATAGAGACAATAATAAAAATAAAAGAGGACATTTTCATTAATAAAAATAAAGTACACAATCAAAACAAGAAAATAAAGCTACAAAATCTTTTTCCATCATTACTTTCAAGATAACATCCCCCTCTCCAATATAGTCCATGACCTTTTATTGATGCAAAATGAAATATAGAACCATCGAAGTGAATAAATGCTAGGGGATGAATCTAGATGAGAGAGATGTTGCAAAAGCTTAATCCAAACGTTTGCAGGTATTTGGTTTTAGAAGTTTGACAGGTTTTTGGGGGCTGAACAGTGGCAGGAAAATAAAAAGGCTTGAAATTTTATATATTAATAAGTAGAGAAGTTTACACATATATATATAGCTGGTTTGTAACGGTCCTTAAACTTAAGTAAATTTTACATTGGAAATAGGGGAAAGCGTTGCTGGCAGGTGCGGCTTAAATCAATTCACCGCCTTTAATATGACACAGTTTACAAAAGCTGAGAACGGTCGGATTTTTATTTCTTCACCCCTTCTAAATCTGCGCCGTTCACAATCCCCAGCTTTTCACGGAGCACGATGTACCTGGTTCTGTGCAGTGGCTTCGTCATTATATCAACAGTTTGTTCTTCGGTAGGGCTGAAAACCAGATGGATTAGCTTCTTCTCGACTGCTTCTTGGATGAAATGGAAACGGATGTCAATATGCTTGCTTCTAGCGTGAAATACTGGGTTTTTTGCTAACGCTAGGGCAGATGTGTTGTCGCATTTTATAGTCGTTCCGTCTTCTTCTTTCTTCGTAATTTCTTTCTTTAGTCTCTGCAACCAAATAGCTTCGCAGGCTGCATTGTTTAAGGCCATGAATTCTGCTTCGGTTGTAGAAAGTGCTACCGAATGTTGCTTCCTGGAGCTCCAAGAGATGGGGCTTGAGCCTAGGAAAGAGATAAACCCCCCGGTGCTCTTTCGATCGTCTAGACTCCCGGCCCAGTCAGAGTCAGTGTAGCCATGTAGCTTTGCATTTTCTTCTTTCTTGAACAGGATCCCAAAAGTCCGGGTTCCTTGTAGATAGCGTAGTATCCTTTTTCCTGCACAAAGATGGGTATTAGAAGGGTTACTAACAAATCTAGCAAGAATGTTTACCGCATTTTCGATGTCGGGTCTGGAATTGGTGAGGTAGATGAGAGACCCAATAAGGCTCCTGTATTCTTCTTCATTTGCTTGTTCTTCATCCTCTGCTCTTGCTCTGAATTTATCAGCTGCAGTCATGGGTGTTTGGGTGGGATTGCATTCACCCATGTTGAATTTTTTGAGAAGAGAGTCAATGTATAACTCTTGTGAGAAGAAAATTCCACGGTCTAGGTGTTTAACCTGAAAGCCTAAGAAGTGTTTAAGAATCCCTAAATCTGTTAATTCATACTCCTTTTTCAGTTTTTCTCTAAAATTCTCGATGAGTTTAACGTTTGTACCTGTGATGATAAGATCATCGACATACAGGCTTACAATGATACTACCTTCTTCTGAATTTTTGATGTATAGAGTTGGTTCAACCTTGCTGCGGCAGAAGCCTTCGATGATTAAGTATCCGTCAATGTCATCGTTCCACGCTCGAGCAGACTGCTTCAGACCGTAGAGAGCTTTATGTAGTAAGTAGACTTTATCTTCTTCCCCTTCTAACTCAAAACCAGGTGGTTGGCAGACGTATACTTCCTCAGTAAGTTTTCCATTTAAGAAAGCTGATTTTATATCTAAATGAATAACTATTTGGCCATTTTGGGCTGCAATTGCAAGAAGGATTCTTATTGTCGTCAGCCGAGCAACTGGGGCAAAGGTTTCGTTGTAGTCTGCGCCTGCTCGCTGGGTATATCCCTTTGCCACAAGGCGTGCCTTGTATTTCAGAGGTGTACCATCTTCGTTTTGTTTAATTTTGAATACCCATTTATGTCCTGTTATAGATCGATGCGGTGGTCTATCGACAAGACTCCAAGTTCCATTTTTTTCTATAGCTTTTATTTCTTCTTCCATAGCAGTTTTCCATTCTTTATGTTGTGCGGCTTCAATGTGTGGGGTGGGTGTAATGGCAATGTGCAGTTTTTCTGATTCTTGGTAAATCTCACTGACTAGTCTTGTTTTAATGGGTGATGATGCTTCTGAATCACCATCACTTGTTTGATCTTCAGTACAGTCATGGATGGGATTTGGAGATTTCTCTAATTCAACCTGCTGTGAAGGAATTGATGGATTGGTGTCACCTTCATAGTCATGGACGGGATTGGGAGATTTCTCTAATTCAACCTGCTGTGAAGGGGTGGATGGATTAGGAGATATAACCATTTCAATTGGTTGTGAAAATGGTGAGGAGTCTGAACCCCAGTCATAAAACTTGTTTTCATCAAAGATCACATCCCTTGCTATTATGATTTTTTTGGTCTTGGGGTCTAACAAACGGTAAGCCTTGCTTTCAGTGCTGTAACCAAGTAGGATGCATGACCTGCTCTTATTGTCTAATTTGTCTAAATTTTCTCCTAGTAGATGTGTGTAAGCAGTGCAGCCAAAAACTCTCATATTGGTAATTGAAGGTTTGTGATTATGTAAAGCTTCATATGGTGTTTTCCTGAGGGCCTTTGTGGGTATACGATTAAGGGTGTACACGGCAGCTGCAGTAGCTTCTGCCCAGAGTTGTTTTGGGCTGCCTGAATGAAACAGTAGTGCCCTGGCCATTTCCAGAATTGTTCTGTTTCGTCTCTCCACAACTCCATTTTGTTGTGGTGTGTAGGGTGAGGTCAATTCTCTTCTTATCCCATTCTCAATAAGGAATTTGTTGAATTGGTTGGATGTAAATTCACCACCCCTATCACTTCTTACAGCTTTGATGTTTTTGTTTAATTGATTTTCTATATATTTCTTGAAATGTACGAAGGTGATATAGGCTTCAGATTTGGCACTCAAGTGATGTATCCACATGTAGCGGCTAAAGTCATCAACTATTAGAAAATAATATAGTGCTCCTCCTATGGAAGGTACTGGAGCCTTTCCCCATAAATCCATGTGGAGTAATTCAAGTGATGCATTTGATCGACTTTTAGCAGCTTTGGGGAAAGGTTGTCTATGAGACTTTGCCTTGGCACAACAAATGCATATGTGGGGCGTCGTTGAGAGTTTGGGCAGACCTTCGACTAGTTGGTCCTTATGCATTTGGTTCATAATGGGAAGGCTGATATGGCCTAGTCTACTGTGCCATATTTGGGTTTTATTGGCAGGTGTTTCATGCACCGATGTTAGTGCATGAAACGATGAAGCAGGCTTGAGGTTCAAAGTAAATATATTGCTTTTGTTCATGTGTGCAGTGACAATGACCTTTTCCCCTATGGGTTCAACTATCTCACAAGTTCTGTTTTTAAAAAATACCTTAATGCCTTTTTCTAGGAGTTGTCCTACACTAAGCAGGTTCTGTGTGAGTGTTGGTACGTATTGGACATTCCCTATCTTCTTAATTGATCCTTCGGGTGTTATTACTGAAATGGTGCCTCTTCCCTCTATTTTTTCTGTTGTTCCATCTCCTAATGTTACCACAGATTTCCAAGAGCTGTCTAGAGAAGTGAAGTATGTGCTATCATTTACCATATGGTTTGAACAACCGCTATCAATGTACCATGTGGATGATGGCTCCCGTGTGTTGGGAGAGCAGCAGGTAAAAAGGTATTGGTCTGGGTTTGTTTCAGCTGTGTTTGCCTCTTCCTTACTTTTATGTCAGCATCTATCAGCTGAGTGATTTGGGTATCGGCAGTTTTTACATCTAAAAAAGCATTCTTTTGCTTTGTGGTTTGTCTTTTTGCAGATTATGCATGGGGAGAAGTTTTTATGATTGCTTTTATGGGCAATGCCCTGCGTTGGCCTTTTGTTTTTTGAGGCTTCGTTTTTCTTTCTATCTTCTTTGTTGTTTTTCTGAAAGGTCATAGTGGTCTGGAAGGTTTTTTCTAGCTGTGGTTCTTCATTTATGTTTAGTAAGTCTTCATGGGTTTGGAGTGAAGCCATTAGATCACTAACGGTTAGCGTTTCTAGATCGTGTGCCTCTAAGATTGCAGACACTATATGTTGTGTGATTGTGGCATAGATCTTAGAATTTTCTCAACGATTTGCTGTTCTTCGATTATTCCACCTAAGGTTTTAATCTGGTTTACGATGCTTATGATTTTGGCAAAAAATTCTTGGACAGTATCATTACTTGTCATCAAAATGGAATCGAAATTACGGCGTAGAGAATAGAGTTTTAATTTTACTACCTTTTTAGAGCCCTTATACTCATTTACCAATCTGTTCCAAGCCTCAGTTGCTGTCTTTGACCCCATGATCCGGGGGTAGATGGCAGGTGCAATCCCTTGCTGGATAAGGTGCAAGGCTAGTGCATCTCTTTGCAGTTCTTCTTTCGTGTACTGTGGAGCTGCACCTTCTTTGCTTTTTTCTTTTGGTTGTGGTCCATCCGTGACGATGTCCCAAAGGCCTTGAGATCGAAGAAATGTCTCCATTTTATCACTCCAGAAATCATAAAGGTCCCCGGTGAATATGGGGATGGTGGAATGGGTATAAAGAGGTGCGTGGGAGGTAGATGATGAAGCCATTATCGATTGGAGAACGGATATTACAATGGCTCTGATACCACTGTTGCAAAAGCTTAATCCAAACGTTTGCAGGTATTTGGTTTTAGAAGTTTGACAGGTTTTTGGGCTGAACAGTGGCAGGAAAATAAAAAGGCTTGAAATTTTATATATTAATAAGTAGAGAAGTTTACACATATATATATATAGCTGGTTTGTAACGGTCCTTAAACTTAATTAAATTTTACATTGGAAATAGGGGAAAGCGTTGCTGGCAAGTGCGGCTTAAATCAATTCACCGCCTTTAATATGGCACAGTTTACAAAAGCTGAGAACGGTCGGATTTTTATTTCTTCAAGAGAAAAATGGTGGCTTCAGGGGAGAGGAATATGACTTCTCATGGATTAAAAAGGGGAATGAACATGTGTGGCCATTTTAATATTCATGCATGCATGCATTGGAAACATGAAGTGGACGAGTGCTTGGGAAATTAAGATGAGTTGATGATGTGGCGGGATTGGATTGGTGGTTTAATGAAAATTGAAGTGGTATTTGCATGGATGGCAAAAGTAGCAATTGATAAGCATGGTAGTGAAGTAGAATAGAGGGTGGCGGGATTGTCAATGGAGGTAAGATGTGGTGGCGGGCTTTGGTTTTACCGAGAGGGTTGCTTGGTGTAGAGAGGTGAAGTGGCAACGTGAAAAAAATGAAAAGTGAAATATAATGTTGTGGGCCATAACAATGAATAGCATTCAAGTGGATTGGGCTGCATGGCGACAATACATTTTATGGGAATAGGCGGCAGCATAGCAATTAAAGACGGTGGCATGCATGGTTTATGGTCGCAGATTGGGGAGTTGGCTCGAGGCAGCCTGTTCGGCTATATGAATATTTGATGGGTTTGGGTTTTTATTTGCTGACGACATTCAAAGGTGGCAGGGAACAACATGGCGGGTATAAATTCAATGACTTCAGTAAAATCTCCATCCTTTGGAGCGTAACATCAATAATATTTTGCAGCGGGCTTTTGCTTTTGGACGTGCTGAAATTCCCCCAGGCCTGCAAAAATGAAACAATATTAGTGAATAGTGTATAAAAATAATTAACAAGCAAATTAATTTATAATTTAGAGAATATATATAATTTATATTAAAATTAAATTTTTTTACTTTAATATTTTAAGTTAATTACGCTTTAGCAATGTCATACCACATTCATATCAATTCCCAACATGTTTGCTATAATCCGAGTGAAGATGTCCACGTTCCACTAGATGCAATCCAGAATTTTCCCATGGTCCTCCGGGCTCAGTCCTTCGCCGGCCCACACTTTCTCCGTCCCCCCGCCTTGGGTGAGGACTTCCTTCTCTACCACTTCCTCCACCGCCTCCAGCCTTTCTCACTCCCCTATCACGTTCTTCATCTCCTCAGTCTCCTCTCTCCAAGAGATAGTGTTGATGGCTGTGATAGCACTGCCTTGCCACCATTTGGTCTCCCCTAACTCTGATTTGCACCCCTCCCATGTTGAACTTCAGACATTGATGGAAAGAGGAGGAGGCGCAATAGAACGCGTTGATGAGGGGCCGTTCGAAAATGACATTGTAATTGCTCGGAGCATCAATAATGATGAACCAACAGTTCTTGGACTGTCCCCCCAAAGTTACGTGGAGTCTGACTCCGCCTCCTCTTCCTTTCTTTCCCCTAAGAACCCGAACAATGGTCCATCTGCCACTAGCATCCTCCTAGCTTCTAAATTCATCTCATCAAACGTCTTCTTGAAGATCACATTCACCAAGCTCTCATTGTCGACCGGGATTCTCGAGACCGTGAAATTCTCAACAGCCATCTGGATTACAAGCGCGTTGCAAATAGGATCCTCGTGCTCTGACATATCCTTCAACGTGAAGGTGATCCTCACCTCTGAGGGTGGGGCTTGTGAAGTCGAAGTGACACTCCGACGGAACAAGGTGTGGAGGCTTCCCTTTTGGGTGGCCTCAATCCCCACTCCCATGTGGATCACTCTGATCCCACCTCGGGTGCCTATTTTGGCCCGCTCCTCGCACCTATCTTCCTTTTCGGCTCCCCTCAGCACCACTTCCTCAATCCTAACCTGTGGTTGCTACTCCTCCGGGCCCCTTGTCCCTCTCAACTCTAAGAATTATGGACAGGTGGTTGTTGCATGGCCCTCCTCACTACAACAAATATGGACATCAGTGACGTTTTTAAGAGGCATTAGCGACGTTTTTCAAACGTCGCTAATGTTTTCGCGATGTTTTTATAAACGTCGTGCATGCCGCAAGCTTCGCGAATACAACCGTCGTCAAAAGTTTTCGCGACGTTTTTTATAGTGTAAAATGTTGCAAGCCTTAGGAAGGTCAAACTGAAAAATAGGCAATTCTAGAAAGGAAAAATATCTAGTCATAATTCGAGCAAAAACTCATAATTAATAAAATTGGAGGGAAAATTATTAGACACGTTTTTGTATGAAAATGTTGCAAAAACAAAAAACAATGGCAACGTTTAAACAAACGTCGCCAAAAAAATGTGGCTGATGTTCATATTTTTTATAGTGCCTCCTGGTGGAAATTGCAATAGAGCATATCGACTCTGCCCCTACCTCTCCCTCTCCCTCCCACTCCTCTTCTGTCACTTCTTTCTTGCCAACCGATTGTCATGGCCTGTTAGGTTGGGGGTAGGAGCGGCCTCTGCGCCGCTCCCCACCCCGGAAGGTTGAACTGCCCTTGACCTCCATGAAAATTCCCCCCGCTCTAAGCTATTCCTCTCCCATGACCTTAAACCGACCCTCCCAGCCGTCTCTATGTAGGTAGATTGTTCTGCTCCGGAAATCCCTAGCCTAGCTCTCAACTTCCTTGGTGTCCCTAGAAACCCAGCCTCCTTGTCTTTTCTCTTCTCCTCCCTTCCTGTTACATGAATCCTCCTTGCTCCCTTAGCTCACTCTCTACCAACTAGGCTAACTTTTTCTCAAACGCTGGGTTCACAGCTTCTCCCTTGACCTATTTTTCCGCCCTTTCCATTAACTCCTCGAAGGAAAAGGGAGACTTCTGACTAAGACTCATCTTGACGAAAACTTGACGCAACCCGAGGGTAAACGCAAGCTGCAAAGTATACTCGAACACTTCTTGAATAAACAAGATCTCTTCCTGAAACCTATCTACATAATTTGCCAACAACTCTTCTGTCCCTTGCTTGATCGAAAAGAGGTGCTTTGCCCCCACCTTCCTCTTCTTAGATGTCGAGAACTACAAATGGGAGCTCCGATGCAAGTCCCTGTAGTTATAGATGAACCTGGGGGAGCTGTTGGAACCAGTCCCTTACCTTTCCCTTAAACGTGATGGCAAACATGCGACATTTAAAGACATCTGTTTGATGAACTGTATCCTCGAACCATTCGAGGTGTTGAGCGGGATAATCCTTCCCGGTATAGTACCACATCTCTGTCTCTTTGAACCCCTCCAGAACCTGGGCTGAAATGATTAACAAGCTAAAGGGACTATCTCCATTTGCAGGGAGAGTTGGCTCGACTTGCGCCACCAACTCGCCTGGATAATCAGCACTTGTCGTGCTAGGGAACAGTTCTCGCCCGACGAGGTCCCTTTCTCCCCCCTCAGCCATCACTTCCTTCCTGGTTCGCCTACCTGGGGCGTCCTCGCCCAGAAACTAGGGTGCGAGCACCGGGGCGACCAACTTCGAGAACTCGCCTCGTAGGGCTAGTGTATTCAGCAACTCCGTAATTATTTTCATAAACTCTAGGAAGTCACTATTCTGCACAAAGTCATCATGTTGAACGACTCGTCGGAGATGTCTTATTATTCCTCGCCTTTAGTCATGGGATCCACTCAGGATTTTTTGTGCAAGCTACGATCCACACTAACCGCACCAAAGATGTTGAAACCGAAATCTTGTCCAAAGAAGAGTTCGGACACTAGGGGTAACTTGCACCTATTTATCCAAAGTGAGAGCACTTGGTCGGTGTTGATGTATAGACCTGGGCGGACAGGCGGCTAGGACTGGCGGTCTGGTGGCCGGGCGGTCAGCCCGGCTAATCTGGCGGTTTGGTAGCCGGGCGGTCTGGCGGTTTGGTAGCCGGGCGGTCTGCCGGCTTATCTCTGGGATCTCGGTGGTCGGCTGCGTGTTCTCTGGTAGTGACCGGGCGGTTAGTTCCTACTAACCGCACGGTTAGGCGGTCTCCTTGGCGGTTTGGCGGTTAGCTTTGTAGATGATGTCTTTTGTATTTTTAGTCCCACATTGGGTATTTGTATTCTCTCCCATCTCCTCCATTCTATATAAGGGAGGTCATACCTTTGTAATAGATACCTTTTTCTGATAATAAAATTTCAGTTATACCCGTTCCGGCTTGTTTCTAGTTCGTTTCTTACATGGTATCAGAGCACCCGATCTAGTCCTCCTGATTGTGTTTTCCTCTGTCCGTGCGACTTCTGCCCTCTCTCCGCGGCCTTTCTTTCAGCTCGCGCGAGCTCCAGTGGATTCTTCTATCCTCCTCTTCTGTTCGCGCGGTCTGTCTGCTAGCCGCCCGACTTCTCTCCCTCTGTTTGGTTCTGCGGCTTGGTCGTGGCTTCTCTGGCCGCTGGTGTTTGCCATCGTGACCGCTGCAGATCTTTTTCTTCCTATCCGCGCGATTTCTCTCTGTTCGCACGAGTTCTGTCTTGTTTAGGCGGCCTCTCTGCCCGCCACGGTTTGTTTTTTGTTCGCGCTGTCTTCTTGCTCTCTCTATCCGCGCGGCTTCTCCTCTCTTCCTTCTCTGACCGCTGCGGTCTCTCCTCTTAACCGCGCGACCTCTCTTCCAGGATGACCAATTCTGATGGCTCCACCTCGTCTACTGTCGTTGTTCCTCCACCTCCTCCTCCTCCTCCTGCTTCCGGGAATCTTGGCACCGTCTCTAAGCTGTTGGGGCCCAATTATCCCGACTGGAGTGTCTCCTTCACTTTTCTTCTCCGCTCTCAGCGCAAGCGTCATCATCTTACCGATGACCCTCCGCCTGCGGACTCTGCCCAGTTTACTGACTGGGATGCGAATGATGTGCTGGTTCGTACTTGGCTGGCGAACAGCTTGTCTGATGAATGTCTTCCTGTCATCCGTCACGATGAGACGGTAAAACAAGCTTGGAATCACTTGGCCGCTCTCTACTCCAAGGGGGGACAAACATCTCGCATCTATACCCTTTACGCGGATCTCTTTGCTCGCCAGTCCATGTCCCCTCCTGCAGCTTACCAACAAGTCCAAGCCCTTGGAGCTGAGATTCTACAAAATCGTCCTCTCTCGGCAGATGTGGCCACTCAGCTGAAGCACTTCCAGGAGCTCCTAGTGGTCTGTTACCTTCTGCGGCTTCCGGACTCATACGATATGATCCGGCAGCAAATTCTTGGCGAGGCCGAGTCTCCTACCCTGGATGCTACTGCTGCCCGCATCGCCGCTGTTACCTCTCTGCTCCAACGTCCCTTGCTTGCCGCTCCTCCGGCTCCGGATGCCTATGCCCACCAGGCTCATCGTGGTGGATTTAGTGGGCGTGGTAACCACTCTAGAGGGCGTGGCCCTTCTCGCTACCTCTGTACTCATTGTGGCCGCCCAGGACACTTGGTTGACCGCTGCTGGACAAAGCATCCGCATCTTCGTCCCACTGGTGATGCTCCTCCTTCTTCCAAGCCATCTGCCTCCGTGGCCACGACTTCAGGTAGTGCCCACGTGGTTACCCAAGGTAAATGGCTAATCGACTCTGGCGCCACTAATCATATGACGGGCAATCCTCAGTGCTTTTCTCTCCTAGAAACACATGATCGGTTGCCCCCTGTTCTCGTTGCGGATGGTTCTCCCTCTCCGGTGCATGGAACGGGCATGGTTCAAGTTACTCCGTCCCTTCGCCTAGCGGATACTCTTTATGTGCCCAAGTTTCCGTGCAATTTATTGTCGGTTACTTCTCTTTGCAAGCAACTTCAGTGTTCGGTAACATTTACTCCTTCTTCTTGTTCGTTTCAGGACCCGGACTCCAAGCGGACGTTTGTTACTGGGACTGAGAGGGGCGGTCTCTACTTTCTTGATGATGTATCTGCTCTTACCGTCTTCTCTCCCGCTTCTACAGATCTTCTTCAGTGGCACCTTCGCCTGGGGCATCCTCCCTCGCGTCTCATCCACCAGCTGTTTCCTCACCTCCCTCAGCAGGACTCTCCTCTCCACTGTGATGCCTGTCAACTGGGCAAGCATCACCGTTCCCCCTTTCCTCCTAAGCAAGGTCGTGGCTCTTCCAAGCCCTTCGACCTTATTCACTCGGATGTTTGGGGACCTTCCCCTACCCTCACCATCGGGCGTGAAAGTTCCTATTTTGTAACCTTTATTGATGATTATTCTCGCTGTACGTGGGTGTATCTATTAAAGGATCGCTCCGAACTTTTTTCTGTATGGACTTCATTTGATTATATGATTAGAAATCAATTTGATGCTTCTGTCAAAATTTTTCGCTCTGATAATGCAAAAGAGTATCTGAGTAGTGATTTCGCTTCTTTCTGTACGCAACATGGCATCATTCATCAAACTAGCTGCGTTTATACCTCCCAGCAAAATGGGGTGGCGGAACGTAAATACCGTCACCTCCTCGATGTCGCTCGCACTCTCATGACGCAGATGCATGTTCCTCGTAGCTATTGGGGCTACGCGGTCCTCATCTCCTGCTACCTCATCAATCGCATTCCCTCTACCGTCCTCAAAGGCAAAACCCCTTTTTCCATCCTCTATCCCTCCAAGGACCCCTTTCCCTTACCACTCCGCATTTTTGGGTGCACTGCCTTTGTTCATAGCCCTGCCGCAACTCGCGACAAATTGTCCCCTCGTGCTACGAAGTGTATCTTTTTGGGTTACTCCACAACTCAAAAAGGTTACTGCTGCTTTGACCCTGTTCATCGCAAGCAGTTCGTCTCGGCGGATGTGACATTCTTTGAGAATGCCGCCTACTTCTCTTCTGATCTCCCACAGGTCGATGGATCGAACCTCCCTCTTTCTCCTACCGACTCGACCTCTCCACCCATTCTCTCCACCACATCCACTCCTCTTGAGCTTCCTCCATCACCACCTCCACCAGCCGCTCCTTCTCTTGATCATGATCCTTCTCCCTCGTCCCCTCGGCCGTCTCTCTCTTCTCCCGGGCCAGCTATCTCCGCCACGGATGCACCGGCGACTGAGGAACTCGAGGACCTGGAGCTGCCCATTGCCCTTCGCAAAGGGGTTCGGACGTGCACCCAGCACTCGCTGGCAGCTGTTATTTCTTATGATCAGCTAACACCTTCTCGCAGGGACTTCGCCCTAGCCATCTCCGCGACTACCACACCTCGCACCTACCAGGAAGCCCTTGATATTCCTCACTGGAAGGCTGCCATGGATGACGAGATTGCTACTCTCTCTGACCGGGGCACTTGGACCCTTGTGCCTCCTCCTTTTGGCACGGATGTGGTTGGTTGTCGCTGGGTGTTTGTTGTCAAGTTCCGTCATGATGGCAGTGTGGACCGGTACAAAGCCCGTCTTGTTGCAAAAGGGTTTACTCAGACCTATGGTGTTGATTACTTTGACACGTTCTCGCCAGTTGCTCGCCTCAGCACCATTCGGGTCCTTTTATCGGTGGCGGTCAACAAGGATTGGCCTATTTCGCAGTTGGACGTCAAGAATGCCTTCCTTTATGGTGACCTTCACGAGGACGTCTACATGGAGCAACCTCCTGGGTATGTTGCTCAGGGGGAGACTCAAGTATGCCGGTTGAAGAAGGCCATCTATGGCCTAAAGCAAAGTCCCAGGGCGTGGTTCGATAAGTTCAGTAGCATCGTTGGGGATATCGGTTTCACCAGGAGTTCGGCTGATCACTCCTTGTTCATTCGCAAGACATCTTCGGGTCTGGTTGTGCTAGCTGTTTACGTGGACGATATTCTTCTCACTGGCGACGATCAAGCTGGTGTAGCCTTGACGAAGGTCCATCTCCGCCAACACCTAGTCACGAAGGATATGGGCTCTCCAAAATACTTCTTGGGAATTGAAATCTCTCGGAAACCGGGTTCCTTGGTTCTCTCCCAACGGAAGTATGCTCTTGATTTGTTGAAAGAGGCAGGGTTGACGGGTGCTAAACCTGCCCGGTGTCCCATGGCTCCTGGAGAAGACAAGACATGGACAGACGAATCACCTCCTCTATTGGATACTACGAGGTATCGACATCTTGTTGGCAAACTCATCTACCTTACGGTGACCAGACCAGACATCTCCTATGCAGTGGGAAAGGTCAGCCAGTTTATGCAGTCGCCTAGGGAATGTCATCTTCAATCTGCTCTAAGGATATTGGAGTATGTGAAGTCCGCACCTGGGAAAGGTCTTCTCTTTCAGAAAAACGGTCACCTAAGAGTCGAAGCGTACTCCTGAGAGGTCTAAGTTGTTAGCCTAAATCACCTAGAGGGGGGTGAATAGGTGAAATGCGTGTCAAATGCGGAATTAAAAACTAACACAGCAAATATCAAGCAATCACAGAAGACAAGAGATTTATAGTGGTTCCCCAATCTTGGGTACGTCCACTTTCCTCACCGATCTAGCAAATCACTAGACTCGGCTACTCCACTTTCTCGGATTGAAAACAATCCTACACCTCGGAACCACGTTCCTACAAATCTCGATCCCAAAATGGATCTACAAAAACTCGGAAGACAAAACTTCCTACAAATCTCGGAGAATTAAAGCTCCTACAAAAATATTGGTTGTGATTACAAACAAACACACTATCAGATCTGGATCTGTATCCGTCTTCTTCTTTAGGAACTTCGGCTTGATCAGAAAATGTAGAAGACGACTAGAGAAAGATCCACGAATCTGAGATCTAGAACCACCTCGATCGAGAAAGTAGATCTGGAATCTTCAAGGCTCGGCAAGATCGAGTGATTCTCTTTCTTCTGGATCGCTGGAGAAAAGATCGATGAAAACGAAGGTCGCGATCCAAACTTTTCTTCTTCTTCCGTGAACGGCAATGGCGGCGGCGTGAAATTAGGGTTCACGGAATTTCTCTTTCTCAAAAAGAATATTTCTGTAATAACGCTTAAAAGTCATTTCTGAAAAGACCTATTTATAGGTGGGTTCCAACGGTCATAATATTGATTAATGATGACACGTGGACCAATCAGAATTGACAGATTCAAAATACTTATGATGAAAATGGACTTAGAATAATTCTGGAGAAGTTGACTGCGATACTCGAGTAATGGAGGATATACACGAGTATGGAGAGATGGATTACTCGAGTAGCAAGAAGCAGTATACTCGAGTATCAAGACGATATACTCGAGTATCAAAAGGCTAAACTCGAGTATCAGAAAATATACCTGAGAAACGTTTACATACACGAGTATCAGAGTCAATTACTCGAGTATGGAAGAATTTACTCGAGTATCAAAGATCAATTACTCGAGTATGAACATACTTACTCGAGTATCAGAAGATATACTCGAGTATAGAGAAAACTTATTCGAGTATCAGAAGTTATACTCGAGTATCAGAAAACACTTACTCGAGTATCAGGGTATTTACTCGAGTATCAGAAAACACATACTCGAGTATCAGGGTATTTACTCGAGTATCTGTACTTTGAACTTGCAGAGAAGAGAAGAAAAGGATCTACTCGAGTATCAAACATGATTTACTTGAGTATCAAGTTACTTACTCGAGTATGAAAAGAACTTACTCGAGTGACTAACTTAACTACTCGAGTATAGATATATCTACACGAGTATTCAGACCCTACTCGAGTAAGCCAAACTGATTACTCGAGTATCTCACTAACTACTCGAGTATCAAGACCTTACTCGAGTAAGTCTAACTGACTACTCGAGTATCTCTAACTACTCGAGTATGTCTTACTAACTACTCAAGTATTAAGCCTGATACTCGAGTATCATAAGGGGTTACTCGAGTATTAGGGACTTAGAAAAAATTCTATGAGGAAATTTGCTCCAATGCTTCTGTCCATCAATCCAAGTGCATGAAGGAAGTGTATCCCAATAGAGAGGCTATACATGGGCCAACACTTTGGATCACACAATGAGGGATTACATTGTATGGTCCTGTGTTTGGTGACCCATTATAGACTGACATTGGTCTACACTTGGCATTAAGGACCTGCACACATACAACTTAAACACAGCATCAAATACATCTTAATTCATCTTAGTTCAAGGTCTGACCTCCTACAAATCTGAGGCATTGTGGAGACAAACCCCAACAATCTCCCCCTATTTGTAGATGTCAGCACTCTCTATACTAAGGTGAATTACTTAGGAGTAAAAGAACAAAAAGCATATCAAGGAGAATAAACCTAATTAAAACAGGATAGACAAAATATGGCCATAATCAGAATTAAATATATATATATGAGGAAATGTTTTTAAAGCACATAAACAAAATAGTCCAATTCCACTTTCTCAGATCCACTCATGATGGAGCATCCTTGTGCATCCTTTCCCTTTTGAGCTGTTGCCTCTCTAGGTAGCTGTAAGGCTTTGGGAAATAAGTCCTGGGCCTGGGAGGAGCAGCAGGGT
The DNA here is from genome assembly GCA_039513925.1 of Platanthera zijinensis. NCBI lineage: Eukaryota > Viridiplantae > Streptophyta > Magnoliopsida > Asparagales > Orchidaceae > Platanthera > Platanthera zijinensis. The sequence goes on from CM077092.1 coordinate 137,099,488, forward strand.
TGTTGTGTCCCCAGTTTCTGTCATGGAGTCTGATTTTAATCTGTGAAGCTTCATAGGCTTTCCACTCTGAGTAGCTGTAATGATTGTCTCTGTTTTCACCATGATCTGTCACTAATTTCAGGGTATCAAGAATAAGGGATTTGGAGGTTGGACTCCAAACCTCTGAGTGAACCATTGCTGGATCTCTTCTGGGTTCAGAACGACTTGCAGAAGCACCTTCACCATACTTTTTTTTCCTCTTAGATGGACCTTGAGAACTGGAAACAAAATCATCTTGCCACATGTCAGAGTAGTTAAGAGGAGGCTCAGTCAGATCACCCTCAGGTCTAGGAGAGAAGACTGGCACACCACTTTCTGGAATGGTAGCTTGGACAGGGGCATCTGCAGAGGGTTGCTCTTCAAGAGGATTTAGGTGGTGAGGTATAATGGTTGGGTTGAGCTGAGCATTGGGGAAGTTCATGTTATGCAGCCACACAGCAGTGTCATAGGTATAAAACTTTACAGATTGAAGTTGAGAGAGAATGTCTGCTTTCATTTCCTTTACAATTCCATCCACTGTAGTTTGAGCCTGTTGAGAGAGAGGTTCAACTTGTTCTTTTAAAACTATTTGAGCTTGCTCATGTAGTTTGTCCACTTGTTCTTTTACAACTTTCTCCCCCTTGCTGATATCTATGTTTAGCTTTGCAATGGCTTCATCTTTGAAGGTGCCCACTTCATTACATACTTTCACAACATTCATTTCAGCTCTCTCATCTAGCTTGATCTGATTTTGAGCTACTGTCTCTGCCTGGTTTCTTAGCTCACCTATGCTTGCAATGGTGTGATCTATGGCTTTGCCTCCAAGTTGGAACAACCTTTTTAACTCATCAGTATTTGCTTGAATCTCAGCAAAGCCTCTGCTCATCTCTGTTTCAAGAGCAGAGACCTTGGATGTTACTGATTGCAGAGAGGCATCAAAGTAATCTCTCTATTCCTTGAGCATAAGCTCAATCTTGCTTATTATATCTGAAGAGGAGGGAGCTGAGGTTGGTTCAGAAGCTGAAGCAGCAGGAGCAGGAGCAGGGGCAGTCCAAGGAAGGATTTCTGTGATCACCACTGAGCTGACTGCTCTCTTGAATGGAACTGGTTCAACATCTTCTTCTGAGGGTAGGAGAGAGGGCATGGAGAAATCCAAAGTCCTCAGAGGTGCCTCCACAGGATCTGGAGACATCTCATCATCAGACAGGAGAATATGAGCTGATTTGCTAGGCTCACTCTCAGGAGATTGGACTGGAGATTTAGCAGGAGAAGGAGCTGGGGTTCTTGCAGGAGATGGAGCTGGGGTTCTAGCAGGAGACTGAACTGGAGTATGGACTTCAGACTGAACTGGAGACTTTGCAGCTGAGTCATTCTGGAAGAGAGGGGCATCTGAGCTGAGCTCATCAATGAATTTGTTGATATCTTCAGCTGTAGACAGAAGGTCTGCTGAGTCTGGAATCTCTGAGTCTGGGTTTGCTGATTGAATATCTGCTGGAGGAGGAGAGATTGGAGGAGTAGGAATTCTTACTTCTTCTTGTACTGGAATTACTGATTCTGAAGAAACCTGATTCTGAGGAAGAGAAGAGGCAGGCTCCCCCTCAATTGCTGCACCCAGAGTGTCAGCAACTTGATGTTGAGGAGGAGATGGGGTCCTGATGACAGCTTGCTGTCTGGAGGTTTGGGAAGTATTTTGAAGCTTGATTTCATATCTATGTATGGAGGCGAGGGTGACTTTCTTCATATGGTGGAGAGGAATACCTTTAGAAAGGTCAAAAACCTGAGGATCTATCTCATGGAGGATGAGTGAGATAATCCTTGCAAAACTGGGTTGCTTGATGCGCCCCTGAATCTTGTCCAGTAGCATCATGCCAAACTGGAACTTCTTTCTGCAGACGATGGCTTGCATGATCTCAAACATGTTGTGAGAGATTTCTCGGATGGAGTAGGTCTTGCAGAGTATGACCTTGGAGATAACATCAATCAGAAATTTTCCCTCTCTATTGCAATCTGCTCTGCTGAAGGTATCACACTCGGGATCAACCCCACAGTATAGGGCTGTTCTGTCAGAATCTTCGGTAGTGAGTTCATCCTCTTCCTCAACGACGGGCAGCCGGAGTAAAATAGAGATTGAGGTTTTGTCCAATCGGATTTTGAGTCCTCTGACCTTGGTCTTTAGAACTTTTCCATTTCGTTTAACCTTTAGGTTTTTGTAGAACTCTTCCACTGCGGGAATAATAGCCTTGCACGGCGTCTGGAGGAGGTAGGTCAATCCAGCGGTGTCGAACAGAATGAGAAGGTTGCGAAAGTCATCTGAGAGGTCTGCAATACCATCTGGAACTAGTTCGGAGCCGATTCCGATCTTGGACGACGGAGGAGCCATCTGAAACTGAGAAATCGGCGGCGACGGAAGAGCGACGAGACAGAGTCGGGAAGACGATAGGTCGGCGGATACACGAGTGAATGGGAAGTGGAATGGACGTTTTCGTTTTATATGTATATATAATTAATCCTAATTAGGTCTAAAAATGATTAAACATAAAAACATACCCGAATGAGGCGGCAAATTCGTTGTGCGAATAGAGAGTTTGAAAAAATTCCAGAGAAATCCGATTACACGAGAGAAGTTTACGGCATACACGAGTAATCCTTAACATATACTCGAGTATGTACTGAGTATACACGAGTATTAAGTCTAGACGGATTTTTCCATACTCGAGTATAAGAAATTCATACTCGAGTATCAATCTGATTACTCGAGTATATGAAGTTCAATACACGAGTATTAAATTCTGAAGACTTTTCATACTCGAGTATAAAGAATGCATACACGAGTATTGATTTGATTACTCGAGTATATTTGACTTGTTACTCGAGTATTCACTATTTCACTCGTGTAAATGTAACTATTCTCGAGTCTCAAATTTCTTGAAGGAATTTCCACTAAAAAACATGTACCTCAGAGTATCCAACATTTCTGACCTCTTCTTATGGTGTGAGGATTTCTTTTCCTCTCTTCTTCCACCCTCTTTCTTTTTGTGAGGGCAATCGGCGATGACGTGACCTGGCTTATTGCAACAATAGCAAATGATGTCAGTTGAAATATGTTTGTTCTGTTTAGAATTGTACCTGTCATGGCTGCTTGAGCCTTTCTTCCGATGATCACCGTCATGTCGTGATCTTCTATATGAGGCATCCTTGCCTCTCCATTGCTTCTTCTTGTTCAAGAATTTCTTGAACTGCCTTGAGAGTAGGGAGAACTCTCCATCAGATAGTTCTGAGCCAGATGAGCTAGGCTCAGATGATTCTTCTTCATCAGCCTCAGGAACTGGGGCAGGAGAGCTAGCCTTTACCTTCCTTGAGCTATCTGCCTTTAGAGCGACAGATTTCTCCTTGGATGCAGACCTGCTTGTCTCTTCTTCAGCTTTTCTTGAGTTGATTTGCAGCTCGTAAGACATAAGCTTTCCGAACAGATTCTGCGGGTCCGTCTCAGCTAACCCTCCAAACTCCCGAATGGCACATACCTTATTGTCCCATTCCTTGGTTAGGGATCTTAAGAATTTGTCATTGAGTTCCCCGTTGGTGAAGACACGTCCATAAACTCTTAGGCCATTTACTATCTTGAAGAAGTTCTAAAAAGTGTCAGCTATGGCTTCCTTATGACCCTGCCTAAAGGCTTCATATTTTTGGTTCAGTAGGGATCTACGATCATCCCTCACTTCTTCTGTACCTTCCATTAGAGTCACAAGGGATTGCCACATCTCCTTGGCAGACTGGCAATGAATCAGATTTTGCAGCATTGAGTCATCCACTGCACTTGCTATAATATTTTTGGCTTTCTTGTCCAGAGAGACAAGTGCAATCTCATCCTTATCTAGATCCATCAGCTTCTTGGGAACTTGCTTGGTGGGATCTATGGTGGATGCAGTCATAGGAATGTGGGGACCTTCTTCAACAATCATGAAGATCCGGGGATCTACTGCTTCCATGAAGAACTTTACTCTTTCCTTCCACATAGGAAAGTTGTTCTTGGTGCAGATAGGGAGTTTAGCAAAATCCTTGGTCTTACTCATGCTTGATACTTTTCAAGAAACAACTTAGAAGGATAAGATCAAGGTGTTAACCTTTTAACGATCAACCTCCCTCTGATACCAATTGAGAGGTCTAAGTTGTTAGCCTAAATCACCTAGAGGGGGGTGAATAGGTGAAATGCGTGTCAAATGCGGAATTAAAAACTAACACAGCAAATATCAAGCAATCACAGAAGACAAGAGATTTATAGTGGTTCCCCAATCTTGGGTACGTCCACTTTCCTCACCGATCTAGCAAATCACTAGACTCGGCTACTCCACTTTCTCGGATTGAAAACAATCCTACACCTCGGAACCACGTTCCTACAAATCTCGATCCCAAAATGGATCTACAAAAACTCGGAAGACAAAACTTCCTACAAATCTCGGAGAATTAAAGCTCCTACAAAAATATTGGTTGTGATTACAAACAAACACACTATCAGATCTGGATCTGTATCCGTCTTCTTCTTTAGGAACTTCGGCTTGATCAGAAAATGTAGAAGACGACTAGAGAAAGATCCACGAATCTGAGATCTAGAACCACCTCGATCGAGAAAGTAGATCTGGAATCTTCAAGGCTCGGCAAGATCGAGTGATTCTCTTTCTTCTGGATCGCTGGAGAAAAGATCGATGAAAACGAAGGTCGCGATCCAAACTTTTCTTCTTCTTCCGTGAACGGCAATGGCGGCGGCGTGAAATTAGGGTTCACGGAATTTCTCTTTCTCAAAAAGAATATTTCTGTAATAACGCTTAAAAGTCATTTCTGAAAAGACCTATTTATAGGTGGGTTCCAACGGTCATAATATTGATTAATGATGACACGTGGACCAATCAGAATTGACAGATTCAAAATACTTATGATGAAAATGGACTTAGAATAATTCTGGAGAAGTTGACTGCGATACTCGAGTAATGGAGGATATACACGAGTATGGAGAGATGGATTACTCGAGTAGCAAGAAGCAGTATACTCGAGTATCAAGACGATATACTCGAGTATCAAAAGGCTAAACTCGAGTATCAGAAAATATACCTGAGAAACGTTTACATACACGAGTATCAGAGTCAATTACTCGAGTATGGAAGAATTTACTCGAGTATCAAAGATCAATTACTCGAGTATGAACATACTTACTCGAGTATCAGAAGATATACTCGAGTATAGAGAAAACTTATTCGAGTATCAGAAGTTATACTCGAGTATCAGAAAACACTTACTCGAGTATCAGGGTATTTACTCGAGTATCAGAAAACACATACTCGAGTATCAGGGTATTTACTCGAGTATCAGTACTTTGAACTTGCAGAGAAGAGAAGAAAAGGATCTACTCGAGTATCAAACATGATTTACTCGAGTATCAAGTTACTTACTCGAGTATGAAAAGAACTTACTCGAGTGACTAACTTAACTACTCGAGTATAGATATATCTACACGAGTATTCAGACCCTACTCGAGTAAGCCAAACTGATTACTCGAGTATCTCACTAACTACTCGAGTATCAAGACCTTACTCGAGTAAGTCTAACTGACTACTCGAGTATCTCTAACTACTCGAGTATGTCTTACTAACTACTCGAGTATTAAGCCTGATACTCGAGTATCATAAGGGGTTACTCGAGTATTAGGGACTTAGAAAAAATTCTATGAGGAAATTTGCTCCAATGCTTCTGTCCATCAATCCAAGTGCATGAAGGAAGTGTATCCCAATAGAGAGGCTATACATGGGCCAACACTTTGGATCACACAATGAGGGATTACATTGTATGGTCCTGTGTTTGGTGACCCATTATAGACTGACATTGGTCTACACTTGGCATTAAGGACCTGCACACATACAACTTAAACACAGCATCAAATACACCTTAATTCATCTTAGTTCAAGGTCTGACCTCCTACAAATCTGAGGCATTGTGGAGACAAACCCCAACAACTCCGACGCTAGCTATGCGGACGACAAAGGGGATCGCAAGTCGACTTCCGGATTTTGCACGTTTGTTGGAGGAAACTTGGTTAGCTGGAAGAGCAAGAAGCAGTCAGTCGTCTCCAGGTCTAGTGCGGAAGCAGAATATCGTAGCATGGCATCAACCACGTGTGAGTTAAAATGGTTGCGGGCTCTCATGCTGGATCTAGGAGAGGTCTATAACTATCCTCTTCCCATGTTCTGCGACAACAAGGCTGCGATCTACATTTCCAAAAATCCGGTATTCCATGAGCGAACAAAGCACATAGAGGTTGATTGTCACTTCATTCGAGAAGAAGTGTTGAAGAACCAGATTTGCACTCCGTTTGTTACCTCGGAGAAAGAGCTGGCAGATATATTCACAAAACCTGTGTCCGCCTCCTTCTTCCACATTTGCAGCAAGCTAGGCATGATTGACATCTATGCTCCAGCTTGAGGGGGAGTGTTGATGTATAGACCTGGGCGGACAGGCGGCTAGGACTGGCGGTCTGGTGGCCGGGCGGTCAGCCCGGCTAATCTGGCGGTTTGGTAGCCGGGCGGTCTAGCGGTTTGGTAGCCGGGCGGTCTGCCGGCTTATCTCTGGGATCTCGGTGGTCGGCTGCGTGTTCTCTGGTAGTGACCGGGCGGTTAGTTCCTACTAACCGCACGGTTAGGCGGTCTCCTTGGCGGTTTGGCGGTTAGCTTTGTAGATGATGTCTTTTGTATTTTTAGTCCCACATTGGGTATTTGTATTCTCTCCCATCTCCTCCATTCTATATAAGGGAGGCCATACCTTTGTAATAGATACCTTTTTCTGATAATAAAATTTCAGTTATACCCGTTCCGGCTTGTTTCTAGTTCGTTTCTTACAGTCGGTTGCTTGAAATTGAGAAACAGACCCTGAGCTACAATGAAGAGGTACTGTCACACACTCAGAAGATCATAGAGAGCTTCTACTCTCTAGCCAATGCTGAGCTGGACACCTTGGATGGCACTTGAGGCTAGCCAGGACCAACCAGATGCGAAAGAAGCCAATGAAAAGGAATCTCCTCCCAAGGTGCCCTTGTGGTTTATTTATAGTTTTCAAATATGGCCTGCGGATAGCGAGATACTGCCTTTTGGTCTTACTATATGCAACCTAAATTGATCTGCCAACAAAGAAACTCCGATGTTTAGAGAGGTTATTCGCAAGCCGAAGGAAGCCCCCTGAAAAATCACTTCTAGGCGAGTTGACCATATTATCGCCCTCGCTTAGGGCGGCTAGTGCCGGGTGAAGCTGGTACTCTCCGCTTCCCCTAAGTCGGGGGTGAGTGTGGACTGCATCGCCCCACTCGCCCACTACTTACCCACGGCCCGAGGTGAGTGTCGGCCATGAAACCCCACTTGCCCCCTACTTGCCCACAACACCCGCCCTGGGCGAGTCAGAGAGGTAAGTACTCCTCTCGCCTCCTCAGCTCGCTAGGGATAGAACTCCTCCTTCTGCCTTGGTCTCTTATGAGGGTCCCACTTGATAAATACAGGGTTGTACAAGCATTGTAATAACAAAAATCACACAGAACAACTATCTGGTTACATCCACCTATCAAGAAATGTTTGTTAGTATCAAATCATAAAAACACAAAATATTAGTAACAATCTCAGCTAAAAATGTGGCATCTCAACTTGCCATTCCTTGTTGTTTTCCCATGAAATCTTCATCGGCGAGAGAGACACCTCCATGTACTAAAGCACAAACACACCGCAGTCAATCCCATTATCTTGCTTAGGGATTCTGTCAGCTTCCACGATCTTCTAATATATTGGGCGACAAGACATCATTAGCATCCTCTTAGAATTCACGGACCTGTTTGAAGCATAAGAAAAAAATATAACAAATGACAAAAGGAAGAATTACATAATAGTATAATATAACCATATCAAATTGGGAAGGGATGCTCAATGTAACTTGTAAGTTACGTGACATAGAATCATAGAAATTTCATCTACAATGCCTGAGGTCGCATACCAAAAGACACCAATAGTGCATGTACTGGAATCAGTAAGATGTTTGCTTTACTGACGTTGTCCATAGTGATATAACTAATAAGTGTTTCGCATTTGCACATTTGTTCATCTTGTAGTACCGCGTGTAAGACTCTTTTTTTTGCTGCGCTACCGGGTCTTACGCCCAGAACAGCCGCTTTGCAGTGACACCGACGCACATGAAGGTCGTCACTACAAAACGCTGATTCTGTCGGCAATGAAGATCATCAAGAAGTAGAAGTACAATTGGAGAAATATAAGTTCAAGTCCACAAGATCACATATATATATGTAATAGAAATCACAGCAAGTCTACATGATGATATAAGTTTCGAAATAGATCAGTAAAATAAAACGACAATAATTGGGCTTATGCTCCGTACATCAAATCATCACTACAATCCTCTCGCGGAAGCTAAGTAAAGATATCACTCACGGAGCCAGAGGCTAGTGCTCCTGTACTAGACTGACCCACCTCCAGGTGCACCGTACTCCGTTGGTGCTACATCTCCTGCTGCTGCTCCCTGTCCCCCATCCGGAGTCCTTAAAATGATTGGTCTACCACCGTTAGTCATAAAGACTAAGCCTGATTTCCCCCACCCCTCCCCTAGTGGCTCCTAGGCACCGTGTGAGAGGAATGATGGGAAAGCTATGATGGTGGAGAGTAGGAACAAAGCAGATGACGATGGACCTATTCTAGCAAGCATATAGTAAATCTACAGAGCTCTAAGGGTGAAGGCAAACTAACAGTTCTAGAATAAAAAAATAGTAGAGTAAACAGTAAAACAGAGCAGTAAGTATATGAAAAGTAACCCAAGAAATACGTAATCTTAACTTATATGAATGTACATACAAATAAATAAGTTAAGCGGTCTTTTACAAGACTCACATCGTATAAAAAGTCTCATACCAATTTATACGATGGGTGTCAAGTTGTATGCAAGTATGAATGAAGCTGAATGTTATGTCATGATTCATGCAAATGCAACACACGCACACGACTCCATGCGCGCAAACCATCAGTTCACCCTATTTGGAAGCTAGCATCACTACCAGGAGCCTCCATAGTGGCCAACGAAGACAGTGGATCGGGCCACCCCACTCCTAGACAGGTATTCACACTACCAGGCCTACCTCTTACATACGCCCCTAAAGGACACATCAGGGTCTCCGCGTACTATGCTGACCCACCGCCAGACTTTCCCTTGGCTAAGTGTTCACCACACCTGCCGAGTCAGCGTACCGACGTCGGTGTGAACGACCTCCAAATACCAAAGACCCACCACTTTATGCACATGCAATCATGAATTTCCCGAGCCACCGACTCCCCGGACTAACCTGTCCGTTTCCACAACCACCGAGCCTAGCGCTCGGCCAACCTAACCAAACTAACCTCCCAAAGTGTCGGGGTGAGTGAAAGTGAAGTCCTAGATTATTGCTAATTAGTCTTGATTCATTTTAGCCTTACGGTTTAGGTTAACCTCGGACTGTCTAAGGCATTCCATGTGAAGAGCTCTCGGGGACACTAGGAACTACGATGGGCTGAAGCCCAAAGCACCCTTTTGCAAGACACTTACTATTATTAGTATCTACCCAGGGTCTCAATCCCATTTAATGTTATACTAAGTCTAACCCTAGAGTGTTTTGACTCTCTCTCTCCTCATGAAAGACGATCTTTCATCGATCTCGTGCACCACTTAACACTAGTCAGACCAATACCCTCCCCGTCATGACTCCCAATGATGAACTAAATTTCACTTTACCAAATCAGTATATCATTAACCCAACTCCCTATGTCCTTCCCACATGCTAACACAATTCTGCAGTTTTACTATATGCAGACCAACCTAAGCTATATGATGAGCATGGGAGGTGACCCCTTCAGATATTCCTCCAAATGCCTTAGAATTTTTTAATAGGGTCTATCATGACATGTTTAGAGTAAATCCAGAAACTTGTAATTTTTCTAATTTATTTAGCATTTATTATACTTTCCCCAAAATTAGGCCATGGATGGTTTTGAACATGAAGTACTATATTTTCTTAAGCTTTGAGCTTCCAAAAATTTTGATCACTATATGATGCCAAAATATCAGAGAGTATCAAGTCTTACAAACTTTCATAAATGTATTAGCCCCTAATTAATTAATTCAAGATAAATATGATAAATAGAATTAAAGAGAGAAGTACCTCAAAATACTATCCAAAAATTACAAAAAAAATACCAGGGATTCTATATGATCACAAAACATTATTGACTAAGTTTCATAACATTCTAAATTAGTTTAACCATAATTACCAAAAAATCATCAATAGGGGCAACCTAGAGGTTATAACTACAAGTATGAGCTAATGTCCTCCAAACATCCTACAATAAATTCCAGAGACTCATATTGATATAAAACCTCTCCTACCAAAATTTCATGAGGATCCAAGGTCATATGGCCCCTTCTATTTTTCCATAAAAGGTAATGGCCTAAACAATTCCCAATTGATTTAAGTTGTTTCCCTAAGTCTAAATGTCTCCAAATTCCTTCCTAGGACTATTCACCACCTCATGAACACATGGACAAAACTCCAAGTTCATACAAGGACATATCACTCCATGTCTTTCACAAATCCCCAAAGTTCAACCTTAGGGTTTGAACTAGGGTCCTAGGGCAAATCCACCCCAATCCATCTCAAACTCCATGAGAGGGTATTTTTACTGACCTTGGGGCTCTGGCCAAAGTCACATCACCTTTGGGTGAGAATTGGCCCCTCCATGCCCCAAGCATCCTTTTGCCCTAATTTATCCTTAAGGGGCCACACTTTGGTCATACCAAAACCTATTCCAATCAACCCCAAATTGGCTGAAAACTATAACAAGGTCATATCATGACCCTATGAATCATCCACCAAAATTTTGGTTGATTTTGAGGTCCATAGACCCCTTAATTAAATCATACATGGTTTATTAAATTGTTACAAAAACTATAGGCAAATGTTTTCCAACAATTCCCATTTTTGGATATGTTTAAGGTATAGATAATAGTGGCCCGATTCCAAATTTCAAGTCATTTGGACAAGTGATTTAGTGGGGGCACACAATTTAATCTCTGACTAGACCTATGTATAGTCTGCATCATTTTGAGTGTTGTTGTCATACGAGTGACCCAAATCGATTAGAATCAATTTTAAAATAAAGTAGACTTCAAGAGCTACAACTTTCATGTTAATCATTTTCACTATAGAGGGCTCTAAGTATTTTAAAATAAAGTATTCTATGGCACCTGGGTGATGAAGAAGGTGCAGGCAAGGATGCTGCATACGTTGAGGCTGAAGTCAATCCGCTCTATCTTTGTGTTTATGATTTGGGTGACTGATTTTTATAAAATTTTTGTTGATAAATTTTTTTAAGAGTCCTGCATGTTGGTTTAAAATTTTAAAAACCAGGATGGTGTTTATCATCGATTGACATTTTATTAGGGTACCATATTGGTTATAAACAACCTGAAATCTCATCTAATCATGTTTATTTTTTTGGGTTCTCTTTTTGATTTTCTTTATTACACTTGAATTCTTCATCTAGTTTGTACTTTATGATTAGTTGGAGAATTGAATCTTCTAGTATATGTGAGTTTGGCATTACGTTACTACTTATATAGGGGGCATCTTTTTGATTTGGTACATTGTTGAAATAGACTTATATACCACATTAGTCGGCAATTTTTGTCCAAATTTAATTTGTCTTCTCTTTTTTTTAGTTTGCAATCATCTATTTTCTTCTAACTGTAGCAGATTGATTCAAGTACTGTTAACGCGGTTAGTGGATCCTATCGTCTGCTACTTTTGAAACCTAAAGTTTTTTTTGAACTATGGGATTGGTCTATTTTTATGGATTTAGTGCAATGTATTTATTCCCCGAGAATGCAAACAGCTGATCTAGTATTTAAAATTTGAATCAGCACTAGGTGGTGTGTGATATAGATATTGTCAATATAATAAAATTAAGTGATAGAATTATTCACAATTTCGGTTTGAGCGTGGAGAAAGCTTTTATGTGCTTATTACTTCGGTTAGTCGTCTTGGAATTACTCTGAAAATTTTACCTTTTACAATTTGACCCCAGGAGCTCACTTATTGTCATAATTTTTCATTCACAACATACAACTGGGAGGAGTTTTGTTAGGACACTTGTAGAAAAAGTTGGGTGTTACCTGAAAGATGTTGAAGCGAAAGCTGAAATTAGTGTGACAAAACCGTCAAATCTTTATCAGTACATTGAATCTTTTGAGAACTGCTCATATTATTGACAACTACTGAGATGAAAAGAGGAGCTATGAGTTGGTTTTGATAGCAATCAGTCAGAAATGGCAGGTACTACTTAATGGCCCAGCTGGTTCAGGAAAATCAGCCTTGATAAATGAGCTTGCCTTTAAAAGTGGAAGTAGAGGTAGATTTTGGAATCAAATTTTTCTAAACATTTGTATTGAAAAATGTTCCAGTAGCATTACTATTAAGTTGGCCCTAACATTTGCATACATACATATATATACACACACGAGTGACAGGGCATGGGGGCAAGAGTCTTAATTTTCTAGGAGAAAAGCATTGAGCAATAACTTGAGGGAAGGGCAAAGCATGAATGAAGAACGTCTATGTTTAGAATGTACCTCTTAGCCGTCATCACAATTGGGAAAAATGAGGTCATAGGCGAGGAAGACAATGTAAGACCCCTCCCGGAACACAACACACGGCACGAGGGGAGTCTTATGCCCGAAATAGCCGCCTTGCGGTAGCACTAACACACGGGTTAGCCTTTACCATAAGACGCCTATTCCGCCGGCTACAATCCATATCACATATACTATGCCAACCCAACCATAACAGAAAAGTAAAGCAGTTCAATTCACAGCTAAGTTTAAGTCCAAAAGAGCGGAAGATAACAAGCACAACAGGCTTGTACAAAAGAACAAGAGTCTAGAAATGTTTTGCCAAACGGCTACATGAAAACACTCACGACTGTCACTGACGGTGCCGATGGCACCACCACTTCAGGTCCTATCGCCCGGGCCTGGCTGTCCTGCTGCATAGTCCGTTGCTGCTCTACCTGCGGGGTTTCCTCCTAAAAAGGAAGACGTAGCAACCGTTAGTCATAAGACTAAGTGGCTTCACATCCGCTCCCCCGGCGACTCCTCGGCACCGGGCGGAGAAAGGAACAAAGGTACAATGTATATATATATAAGCAAGTAGACAAACAGGTGACTGTAAATATGGTGGAGTATAAACTACGCTACACAACTAGCAGTTCTACAAATATCTATAATATATGACAGCAGGTATAATTAATCAGAACAGTAACTTAACTTATAAGAGTGCCCATACAAACTTATAAGTTAAGGATCGGCCTAACAGTAAAGTAACTCATCGTATAAGAGTGCCCATACAAACTTATACGATGAGGATCTTGTGTATGCAATGAATGACATGATATGAATGTTATGCTATGACCGAATCATGCGCACGCACATGCAAGTTGCTATGTCGACACAGACTTGAAGTTCCCACTTTCGAGCAGGTAGCTAACCTCTCAGGCGTCGTCCGTCGTGGCCAGACGGCGACAGTGGAGCGGGCGTCTCCACTACTAGGTGGTATCACACTACCTATCCTAGGCCCCCGTACGCCTCAACGCTAAAAACACAACAGCGGAGCTCACATGCGCACTACGGCTCAGAAGGGGTCTTGGGTAGATGTGCACCAAGAACACAGCCCAACCTGGCCTTGATTTCGAACCGGATGGAACCTCGGAAACGCACGAGGTGCAAGCCCAACCGTTCTCATGGCGCGGAGGAGATCTCGGGTTATGGACACCAAGTATCTAACCCTACCGCCCAAGGTCTACCCATTGGCTCCCATCGGTGTGACGACTGGCGAACCCGTAGACCTGCCACAGTCATTATCTCAATATCGCGACACGATGAATCGTCGCACATCACATGCCCCAAAACAACTCACTCGATGCTACCCGTACGGAGGCTACAACTCTAAGCATCGGTTGTTAATAAACCCCTTGGGCTCGGATTATGGTTACAAAATCCTCTTCACATAGTGTTCATCATATTCACGCCCATCTATTCAATGAATTCACCTCAACACTTCGCATAATAGATATGTTCAACACCAAACTGTATAAATATATTCTATACCAATCTCAACTCTTAATTTCTAGCCTTCTCATCCATCCCATTTCTCTACCAATACATGGTTATTCCTTATTACACAACCAAATGAGTAACCATGCTAAATTACCGTAACAACAACATTATAAATATATGGGAGCAAGATAACAAATGAGCAAATCACAACCATTGCAAGAGTGCTAACATTATAAATTAACAAGTGCATTAACATAGGATAGCCCGATACTAAAACTGGGATTCCCGGAGCTACAAGAATCCGATCACAATGCTCAACCCCTCGTTGGAAAGGTATTCGCAAGGGCTATGACTTTCGTGTTGAGTCGATCGCCCAGATCTGGTCGCAACATACCAGAAATTCAACTCGAATACGTACAGGAAACAGTTTCCTGTACAGGATTTTCCCGAACGCAGCGGACTCGAACCAGCTTTCCCGTGGCTACGGGTATCGCATGGAAACGTGCAACCACTCGTTGGAAAGGTAATTTCAAGGGCTACGACTTTTGTGTTGAGTCTATCACCCAGATCTGGCCAGAACACCTCTGAAATTGGCCACGAAGGTCGCCGCGTGCAGAAATCAGATTTCTGCACGCATCTTAAGGCGAGATGAACGACATCCGTTCATCTTCTTTCTTGCAACGACCTCGCATAAACTTCTCCAGAAATCACACCCAACCTTATTTCTCCTTTCAAAGCCAAACCCTTAACGAAAACCCCTCTCATCTCCACTTTGAATGATGAGAAGGTTGAGGGAGACTAAGCCTAGAAAACCTAGGCATGGCTTATCCTAAGAACTCTCCTCCTCACCATCAAGACTCTATAGAGTCGATGTCTCTCCTAAAATAACTACAGATCTAGCACCAAGGGAGAGGGGAGAAAGCTCACCTCAAGTCCAGCGGTACCACCATGGCCGGCCATGAGCCTCGCACTCCTTCGTAGCGGCATTTCGTTTCCGCCAAGGATGGCCCGGCAATCTTCTTCCAAGGATGGCTCCGGCAAGCCTCTTCCTCCTCCAGCCAAGAGAACTCTCTCAGAAATTTCGGGGCAGAAGAAAGGGGATGAAATGCTAGGGTTTCACATATTTTTTCGTTTTTATACACCGCAGACACGGGTAGGCACACGGCCGTGTTCCTACCCGTGTTCAGGTGACACGGCCGTGTCGCCTGCCGTGTTTAGGGCCGTGTTCATCCCAGAATGTTTTTCTGCCGTGTCGGGGTTGCGGCACACGGGTAGAGACACGGCCGTGTCTCGACCCGTGTCCTCAGCACAAGGGTAGGGACACGCCCGTGTCCCAATACCCGTGTACCTCTCTGACTGATATAATCTTGGCATGAGGCACACGGGTATGGACACGGCCGTGTCCATACCCGTGTCGGCCAAAATTACCATTTTGCCTTGTTTTCCTCATCTCCCGTACGTTCGCACATGTTCACCCACACCCCCATTGGGCTCACCACAGCCCCTAGACATAAATACGCAATCAAGGGGCCTAGCGTGAATTGGGACGTTACAAATCCTATAAACAAAATAAAAGATTTCGTCCCCGAAATCAGGGTAAGGCTATGGGAGTGAAACACATAAAAGGGAACTATGCTTTCAAGTAAAATTTTTACCCGGGGTAAATAATTCCGGGTAGCGCCCTTGCATCAAATCCTTTGGCTCCCATGTGAACTCCTCCTTCCCATGATTAGACCATAGCACTTTCACCAAGGGAACACTTTTGCGGCGCAAGGTTCTTGTCTCGTTATCAACGATCCGCACCGGCTCCAGTCGCACAGACCTATCAGACGCCACGGCACCATCCGTCGTGGGGATATACTGTTCAGGCCGCAACAAAGCCTTCCGAAGCGACGATACATGGAACACGTCGTGAAGGTTCTCCAGCTCCGGTGGTAACTCCAATCGATAGGCCAGAGGGCCAATCCTTTCCACTACGACATAGGGCCCGACATACCTTGGGCTGAGCTTCTTGACTCCACGCACCCGCGACACTCCGTGCATCGGTCAAATCTTCAGGAACACCTTATCACCCACTTGAAACTCCACCATACGGTGCCTTGCGTTGTAATATTTCGCCTGTCTGCTTTGAGCCTCTAGCATTCGATCCCGGATCAACCTAACCACCGCGTCCGTGTCATCAATATACTCATTTCCAAATGTCTTCGGATCTTCGTCTTGCACCCAGGACAAGGGTGTTCTACACCTCCTTCCATACAAAGCTTCATGAGGTGCCATTCCAATACTGGCTTGATGACTGTTATTATAAGAGAACTCCACGAGAGGTAAGAGTCTCTCCCATGGTTCCCCTTTATCTAGCACACACAACCTCAGAAGGTCCTCCAATGTTCGGATGGTTCGTTCAGACTGCCCGTCCGTTTGAGGGTGAAAGGCTGTGCTAAAGGCGAGGCGCGAGCCTAAATAAGCCTGTACAGCCCTCCATTCTCTTGAAGTAAACCGACCATCCCGATCGGAGACGATCGTCTTCGGCACACCATGGTACCGCACAAATTGCTCCACAAAGAGACACACTAGGACGCCCACCTGCGCCTCCTTCTTCATTGGGATAAATCGGGCTACCTTGGTCAACCGGTCAACTATCACCCACACAGAATCATTCCCCGAGCGCGAGCGAGGTAACCCATGGACGAAGTCCATGGAGATGTCCTCAAATTTCCATTCGGGGATGGGCAACGACTGTAGCATTCCACCGGGGCTTCTGCACTCTGCCTTCACCATTTGGCAGGCCACACAATGAGTAACGAAGTACTTGACATCCCTCTTCATGCCCGGCCAACACATTGTCTTTCTCAAATCGGTGTACATCTTCGCGATCCCCGGGTGCACCGAGTACTTGGAGCAATGGGTCTCCTTTAGAATATCCTCCCGAATGTTGTCACCTTCGGGGATGTAAAGCCGGCCACGAAAATGGACGAGGCCGTCTTTTAGGGAGTATTCTTCCGTAGTCCCATCCTCCATTGACTTGAAAGCCGGGGTTAAAGCCGCATCCTTCTTTTGTTCCGTCCGGATCCGGTCTCGTATGTTGCAAACTATACTCATCGCGGCCAAATATTCTGTATACTCTTCCGGTTGATTCTTAAAGACCAAAGTGATTTCCATCTCTTACAGTGTCCGGATTAACTCCATCCTCATCAAGCGGGATTCCGTGCTCGTTCCCGGTGCTTTTCGGCTCAAGGCATCAGCTACGGAATTAACCTTCCCGGGGTGGTAGTTCAAGGTGAATTCATAGTCGCACAAGAACTCCAACCACCGCCGCTGTCTCAAGTTTAACTCCTTTTGGGTGTGAACGTACTTCAGGTTTTTGTGATCCGAGTAGATCTCGCAGTGGACGCCATATAAATAATGCCTCCAAATCTTCAAGGCGAATACCACCGCTCCCAACTCTAGATCATGCACCGGGTAGCTGGCTTCATGCTTCTTCAACTGTCTTGAAGCATAAGCGATCACATGCCCATTCTGCATCAACACAGCTCCCATCTCTTGATACGACGCATCCGTGTAAACTTGAAAGCCCTCCTTCCCAGATGGAAGAGCTAGGATGGGTGCAGTCGTCAATCTGTCCTTCAACTCTTGGAATGCAGCTTCGCACTGGGGTGTCCATTCAAACGGCACACCCTTCTTGGTCAGCGTAGTAAGGGGAAGGGCGATCTTCAAGAAGCCTTTCACGAACTTGCGATAGTACCCGGCAAGTCCAAGAAAGCTCCGTATGTCGGCCGCTGACTTCAATGACGACCACTCCTTCACGGCCCGCACCTTGGCCGGATCTACTGCTAGCCCCGCCCCACTAATCACATGGCCCAAGAACGCGACCTCTTGAAGCCAAAACTCGCATTTGCTGAACTTGGCAAACAAAGTGTGCTCCTTTAGCTTCCTCAGCACTAAAGTTAGATGTTCGGCGTGTTCTGCTTCAGTCTTGGAGTAGACTAGGATATCATCGATAAACACGATGACAAAGATGTCCAAATAAGGGCTGAACACCTTGTTCATCAAGCTCATAAAGGCGGAAGGGGCGTTTGTGAGCCCAAACGGCATCACGGTGAATTCATACAAACCATATCTCGAACTGAACGCCGTCTTCTGAATGTCATCTTCTTGTATCCTCAGCTGATAATATCCCGAACGCAGATCTAACTTGGAGAACCAATACGATCCCACCAATTGATCAAATAATTCATCAATGCGCGGTAGGGGATAGGTGTTCCGCACCGTTAACCGGTTCAACTCTCGATAATCAATACATAACCGCAGGGTGCCATCCTTCTTTTTGACGAACAAAACGGGCGCTCCCCAAGGCGACGAGCTTGGGCGAACGAACCCTGCTTCCACCAATTCCTGAAGCTGGACTCTAAACTCTGCAAGTTCCTTCGGAGCCATTCGGTATGGAGCTCGCGAGACGGGCTTGGCACCCGGAATTAGCTTGATTTGGAAGTCCACTTCCCTATGCGGGGGTAGTCCCGGCAATTTCTCGGGAAATACCTCGGGAAATTCTCGCACCACCCGCACATCCTTGACCTCTAATGTCAATTTCTTCAACTCGAAGCAAATTACATAGACCTCGTCCCCTTCCATATGAGATTTCATAACTTGGATTGAAGATAATAATTTACCGGGTGCGAATTTAATACCTTGGAAGATGACTTCCGAGTCTCCATGCCTCAACATAACTTGCTTCTCCACACAATTGATCCTGGCGTGGTGCCAGTTCAACCACTTCATGCCCAGAATGAGATCGAACTCCGGGATTCTTAACACTGTAGCCGGAGTTTCAAAGAACTTTCCTCCAATAAGGGTGTCGAAGTCGCAACTTGCTGACGACGTCATCTCAGAGCCGTCCGGAAGGCGCACCCTTTGAGTAGTGCCCGTGAAGTGTTGCACTCCCTCCAAGTCCTTCACGAAGTCCGCCGAAATGAACGAGTGAGACGCACCCGTGTCAAATAACGTATAGGCGGGGCTCCCGCTAACCGTGACAGTGCCTAGGTTCCAAAAAGGGTAATCACTATCCAGAATTGCGCGTATCATTTGTATCGTAAATCTAACAAGTCATATAATATTAATAAATTTTGCACGTACCGGTGATGACTTCCTGCGGATTTCTCTCCTGAGTCATATCCAATGCAAATACATGCTCTTGTGCATGTCCTTGATTTCTCCCTGGTGGTCCTCTTCCTCGGCCACGCATGTGCCCTCGCCCCCGTGGAGCTACTGGAGGGAGAGCAATAGGAGCATTCCCGATCAGTCGCGGGCAAACTCGTCGGACATGCCCCGGTTGGTTGCACTCAAAACATATCACCTCACGTCGGCCTCCAGGTTGTTGATAATGTTGCTGCTGCGGTGGTGGAGGTAAAGCTGGTGGTTGCGGAATTGGGTACTCCACCCGATAGTTCCGGTTGACCCACCGACCGCCTCTGTGGTTTCCCCTTCCTCTGCCATGATCATTCCGCCTTCTATTACTAGGGCCGACTTCAATTACTCCTTCCGCAGGTCTCTTGCCACATCCCATGTGGTCCGCCTCCAGTCTCTTTGCCATGTCGATGATTTCTGCCAGGCTTGCATCGGCTATAAACAAAAGGGCCTGCCTCAGGGGTCCCTCAACCCTTTGTAGAAGCGCTTCGCGTAGCCTCTATCGTCCAAATCATAGGAATCGGCAAACCTAGCGAGGTGCTGGAACTCCCTCTGGTACTCCGTTACCGATTTCGATCCCTGCTTCAGCTACAGAAATCTTTCTTCAAGTTCATCCCGAGCAGAAGAAGGGATGAAGTGATCCAGAAAGGCCTCGGTGAACTCGTTCCAACTGATGTCCGTGTACAACCGCCCTTGGAAGGTGGAGCCCATGAGGGACTTCCACCACCTTTTGGCGTGCAGCTCTAGCAGCGTCACTACCAATGTCACCGCCATGCTGTTCGGACATCTTATGCCAGCCATCAATTCCTGCACGGTATCAAGCCATTCCTCGGTGCGCACCGGCGATTCTGTCCCAAGATAGGAAGGAGGGGACAGGGCACGGAAGGTGCTCAACCAGTTGGAGCCTGGCGCTTGTTGTTGCACCGGAGCTTGCTGGGCTTTAAATGCATCCAATATGGCTGACAACGTTTGTCCCAGTTCCGACTGCTGGAATTGTGAAGGGACGGAAGGGGTAGGAGTGCCCCCAACCGGCTCCACCTGCGCTGGGACCTATACGCAAGGTACAAACTAGGGTCAGGTTGGCTAAAACTAATATCAAAGTTGGACAACTTAGTGTGAATTACATATGGGCACACCACTGCTTCCGTTAAGTCGGTTTGTCCCCAAGCCGACTAATCGAACGGGAGTGGCCCATTGTTACCTGACTGCTCTAGTTGAAGATCGGCTAAGTCTGATACCATTTGTAAGACCCCTCCCGGAACACAACACACGGCACGAGGGGAGTCTTATGCCCGAAATAGCCGCCTTGCGGTAGCACTAACACACGGGTTAGCCTTTACCATAAGACGCCTATTCCGCCGGCTACAATCCATATCACATATACTATGCCAACCCAACCATAACAGAAAAGTAAAACAGTTCAATTCACAGCTAAGTTTAAGTCCAAAAGAGCGGAAGATAACAAGCACAACAGGCTTGTACAAAAGAACAAGAGTCTAGAAATGTTTTGCCAAACGGCTACATGAAAACACTCACGACTGTCACTGACGGTGCCGATGGCACCACCACTTCAGGTCCTATCGCCCGGGCCTGGCTGTCCTGCTGCATAGTCCGTTGCTGCTCTACCTGCGGGGTTTCCTCCTAAAAAGGAAGACGTAGCAACCGTTAGTCATAAGACTAAGTGGCTTCACATCCGCTCCCCCGGCGACTCCTCGGCACCGGGCGGAGAAAGGAACAAAGATACAATGTATATATATATATATAAGCAAGTAGACAAACAGGTGACTGTAAATATGGTGGAGTATAAACTACGCTACACAACTAGCAGTTCTACAAATATCTATAATATATGACAGCAGGTATAATTAATCAGAACAGTAACTTAACTTATAAGAGTGCCCATACAAACTTATAAGTTAAGGATCGGCCTAACAGTAAAGTAACTCATCGTATAAGAGTGCCCATACAAACTTATACGATGAGGATCTTGTGTATGCAATGAATGACATGATATGAATGTTATGCTATGACCGAATCATGCGCACGCACATGCAAGTTGCTATGTCGACACAGACTTGAAGTTCCCACTTTCGAGCAGGTAGCTAACCTCTCAGGCGTCGTCCGTCGTGGCCAGACGGCGACAGTGGAGCGGACGTCTCCACTACTAGGTGGTATCACACTACCTATCCTAGGCCCCCGTACGCCTCAACGCTAAAAACACAACAGCGGAGCTCACATGCGTACTACGGCTCAGAAGGGGTCTTGGGTAGATGTGCACCAAGAACACAGCCCAACCTGGCCTTGATTTCGAACCGGATGGAACCTCGGAAACGCACGAGGTGCAAGCCCAACCGTTCTCATGGCGCGGAGGAGATCTCGGGTTATAGACACCAAGTATCTAACCCTACCGCCCAAGGTCTACCCATTGGCTCCCATCGGTGTGACGACTGGCGAACCCGTAGACCTGCCACAGTCATTATCTCAATATCGCGACACGATGAATCGTCGCACATCACATGCCCCAAAACAACTCACTCGATGCTACCCGTAGGGAGGCTATAACTCTAAGCATCGGTTGTTAATAAACCCCTTGGGCTCGGATTATGGTTACAAAATCCTCTTCACATAGTGTTCATCATATTCACGCCCATCTATTCAATGAATTCACCTCAACACTTCGCATAATAGATATGTTCAACACCAAACTGTATAAATATATTCTATACCAATCTCAACTCTTAATTTCTAGCCTTCTCATCCACCCCATTTCTCTACCAATACATGGTTATTCCTTATTACACAACCAAATGAGTAACCATGCTAAATTACCGTAACAACAGCATTATAAATATATGGGAGCAAGATAACAAATGAGCAAATCACAACCATTGCAAGAGTGCTAACATTATAAATTAACAAGTGCATTAACATAGGATAGCCCGATACTAAAACTAGGATTCCCGGAGCTACAGGAATCCGATCACAATGCTCAACCCCTCGTTGGAAAGGTATTCGCGAGGGCTACGACTTTCGTGTTGAGTCGATCGCCCAGATCTGGTCGCAACATACCAGAAATTCAACTCGAATACGTACAGGAAACAGTTTCCTGTACAGGATTTTCCCGAACGCAGCGGACTCGAACCAGCTTTCCCGTGGCTACGGGTATCGCATGGAAACGTGCAACCACTCGTTGGAAAGGTAATTTCAAGGGCTACGACTTTTGTGTTGAGTCCATCACCCAGATCTGGTCAGAACACCTCTGAAATTGGCCACGAAGGTCGCCGCGTGCAGAAATCAGATTTCTGCACGCATCTTAAGGCGAGATGAACGGCATCCGTTCATCTTCTTCCTTGCAACGACCTCGCATAAACTTCTCCAGAAATCACACCCAACCTTATTTCTCCTTTCAAAGCCAAACCCTCAACGAAAACCCCTCTCATCTCCACTTTGAATGATGAGAAGGTTGAGGGAGACTAAGCCTAGAAAACCTAGGCATGGCTTATCCTAAGAACTCTCCTCCTCACCATCAAGACTCTATAGAGTCGATGTCTCTCCTAAAATAACTACAGATCTAGCACCAAGGGAGAGGGGAGAAAGCTCACCTCAAGTCCAGCGGTACCACCATGGCCGGCCATGAGCCTCGCACTCCTTCGTAGCGGCATTTCGTTTCCGCCAAGGATGGCCCGGCAATCTTCTTCCAAGGATGGCTCCGGCAAGCCTCTTCCTCCTCCAGCCAAGAGAACTCTCTCAGAAATTTCGGGGCAGAAGAAAGGGGATGAAATGCTAGGGTTTCACATCTTTTTTCGTTTTTATACACCGCAGACACGGGTAGGCACACGACCGTGTTCCTACCCGTGTTCAGGTGACACGGCCGTGTCGCCTGCCGTGTTTAGGGCCGTGTTCATCCCAGAATGTTTTTCTGCCGTGTCGGGGTTGCGACACACGGGTAGAGACACGGCCGTGTCTCGACCCGTGTCCTCAGCACACGGGTAGGGACACGCCCGTGTCCCAATACCCGTGTACCTCTCTGACTGATATAATCTTGGCATGGGGCACACGGGTATGGACACGGCCGTGTCCATACCTGTGTCGGCCAAAATTACCATTTTGCCTTGTTTTCCTCATTTCCCGTACGTTCGCACCTGTTCACCCACACCCCCATTGGGCTCACCACAGCCCCCTAGACATAAATACGCAATCAAGGGGCCTAGCGCGAATTGGGACGTTACAGACAATGATATCCATGATTGGCAGAACTCTATGAGAGAGTTGTATTTCTTTTGCTAAACAGTTAAAATGCTTGATCTATCCTTGCTTTTTTATTTCCTGGGAGAAGATTGTTCAAATTGGTCAGTGCATGATGTTTGGAAGCTAGAGGAGATGAACACAACTGTAACGAATAAAATAAACATTTGTTTATTTAAAAATAAATGAAATACCTCTACAAAATGTAGAAATGAATATTATAGGCAAAATTATCCAACTCTATGGCATTTTCCAGAGTAGTGGCCCTTCCCGAGCCTTGGCGCAGACGGCGAGCAGTGTTGTTGGCGGTAACGGATTAGGGCGTTGTAGTCGATGTTATTACTGCTGGAAGAGTAGATGACGGCGGAATTTCGAACAGAGAGGGCTCGGCGGATCTTGGCGGCAAAGGAGTTCCAAACGGTTGGATCGACGCAGAAGAACAGGTCGTCGCTAGTTTGGCCGGCATCGGCAGATGGAATCAGTTGTTGCGGTGAAGCGAGGATCATTCAGCGTAGTCGACTAGTTGGGCGTGCTCTATCTTCAGCGGTTGGAACCAAAGATCTTCGTACTTTTGTCTTTGAATCTTGGGGTGGTGGGTGGACGGAAGAATTGTCGGCAACTCAGAAAAACTTAGCAAACGTTTCTCTGAAATCCGATTGTCTCATCTCCCCACTGAGAGGCCTCTATTATAAACAACATCTTTCATAAAATAATTTTTTTCCTAAGTTGTCTTTCCAAATTAGGCTATTCCACATTCAATATATTTATTTTTCAAGATATCTCACGAAAGTTGTATTTGAATTTTTTTTCCCATATAAATTTGCTCTGCTTGGACCACAACCTTGAATTTTGACTATAAAAACAAGTCATAATCGTAAGCCTATGTTGAATTTAATTGGAATTTAAACTGATTACAAAATTTAACATTGTTATCTGATTATTGGAAGATCCCTGACAGTAGCAGGATATGTGTCTCGGTTGATGGCACTTGTAACACACCCTGCAGCAACTAAACACTCACCCAGATGGTGGTGGTCACACTTAGGACATGGAATATCCTTGATCTTGGTTCTGGGCTGACTACCTCTCCTATCACCAGTCTTCTGTTTCTTGCTCCAGATCCTCTCATGATTGTTTCTATTCTGATGTTGATGTGACGCGTCATGAGACCGCTTAGTACGAAGTTATTTCTCCTTTGCACCCTTTGCTGATCTGCTTACAACTTTCTCACAGTATCGACCAAGCTCCTGTAGTCGGCATTGACCATAATCATCAGCGACTGCCTCAATGAAACGTGCATGTCATTTACAAACCGATTACATTTCTCATTGTTGAAACCGAAAAATCGGTCTCTGTGGAGTTCGACCCTCGGGGAAGGGGTGATCGCGCACTTACTTCTCTCCCCACGAGCCCAAATGCCTAAGAAGAAGGGACCAGGGACATACCCAAGGCTCCAACACGGAGGTCCCACCACACACCCGGAAGATCTTAGAACGCTTCCCCTCCTTAGTCAGGTGCTGAAGCTAAGGTACCTCAGAAAGCGCAAGAAGACCGGGCACAAGTAAGCGTGTCCTTCTGAGGTACCCCTTGGGTCCTATTTATAGGAAAAGACGGTCTGCTAACATCCAACCCTCACTGTTTTCGAGGACCACAGACAGTCCAAAAGGGGGGGGGGTAACATGGTAAAAATACTCCACAGCTGAGGGGCGAGCTTGCCCTGAGATAGCGTCTATTTGGCAAGGGCGGCGAGTTCTGGAGCGGAGAAGCTTCATCGCACGCCGAGGTAAAAAGCGGTGAGGGAGCTCGCCCCACTCAATGTCGTAGGCCTAGCTCGCCTCACTCAACGCCATGGGAGGAGGCGTCGAGTGAGGTCTCCTTACTCAACGCCTAGGGAGAAGGCGTTGAGTGAGCTCGCCTTACTCAACGCCATGGGAGGAGGCGCTGAGTGAGCTCGCCTTACTCAACGCCTTGGGAGAAGGCGTTGAGTGAGCTCGCCTTACTCAACGTCATGGGAGGAGGCGCTGAGTGAGCTCGCCTTACTCAACGCCTTGGGAGAAGGCGTTGAGTGAGCTCGCCTCACCTTGGGCCTGGGCGAGTTGGCTCTGAAGCCTCGGCTCGCGGGTGACGGGCGGACTGGCACCCGCCCGCCCCTTGGCTCTGGGCGCGCACGTACTCGGCAGGATCTGCTCGCCCGATGAAGTGACTTCTTTTCGTCGGGCTCAGCTCCACGAACTCCGAGCTCGGCCCGACGATTGTCGAGCCCGTACTCGACAATGCTGGGCTCGGAATGCCCCGCTGAACTCGCCTGGGGCTCTGGGGCGGTCCGAGCCGGCCGGTTTGGCTCCTGTTAGCCCACTCGCCGGATACGGGGTTGTGCACAATCCCCGCTCTTTGCGAGGTTGGCACAAACTCGGAAAGAAACATCCAACCCCCTAGGATCCTGCGAGTGCGACAGGAGCCAAAAGGAATCTCTTGGTGGGTCCCACGGATGGCTATATATACATACCCAGCGTACCCGGCTGACCTCTGCCCTTCTCCTTACTTAAGCTCTGCCGAGATGCCGCTCCACAAAGAGGTCATGGAGCGACTCGCGAAATCCCGCGAGGAGACCGCCCTTCGCGCTACGGCCCTGACCGATCTGAATATCCCGGCTCTCCGCTTTACCGAATTCGGCTTGGCGAAGAGGGCGAAGCCTTTTCCTCCCGAGGCCGAGCACATCTTCGCTGACTTGAAGAACACCCTGGTTAATGGCTCCGGCTCCTCCAACCGTCCTGCTCTGGCCCCCGACGGTAGAGACTTTGTGGACCTCGCCACCGAGCAAGACCATAGTGGCGAGATCCCAACGCCGAGGGTCAAGAATCTTCCCCTCAATGCGCCTGAGCCATCCTCTGACCCTCGTCCGCAAGACTCGCTCCCTGCCGCCGCGACCATGGAGCTGGACTCGCAGAAGCTGGGGTCGCCGGCTCGCACCCCTTCACGACAACCCTCTTCTACTCTCGCGGCTACTAGGGAAGACGTCGAGCACACATCCGCTCCCGATTCCCACCGAGATTCTGAAGGTAGGTCTCTGATCCCCTCCAATTACGTCTGATTTTAACGACGTTCACGCCTCCTACTCATTATCCTGACTCTCTCGCGCAGGCCATCCTAGCCGATCTGGGGCTGATGATTCAGCCGAACGGGCTGGCCACTCGCCTCTTCCGTTGTTGCGTGCCTTAGACATCTTCCTGGACTCGGAGATGGATAGCCCCGAACGATCGAGGCGAAGCCAACTGGTCCTCAAGAAGTTAGTGCACGAGCTTCACGAGCTGAAGAAAAATAATTTAAGGCTGCAGGAGGAGTGCGCGCAGCTCGCGGGCGAGGCGAGGGTCAGCTCGGCATATGCGGCGACATCTCCCTACACACTTTTAGATGAGATTGATGAGAATTTGCGAGTGGCGAATAGGAACCTGGGACAGCTTCAGCAACTCCTCGTGCAGCGGCCGGCGACATCGGGCCGGCGAGAATGGGGTAATTAAGGACGGCTCCCTTGCGAGCCGACCGGTACTCGCCCCTGTTGTTGCCTGGTCCGTGCGTGTGCTTTTAATTCTTGTTTTCTGGACAATTTGCTTCTTTTCTGCTAATAAACTATATAATTTTTCGTATGCGAGCGTGTTTGGTTTCTTTTGAATATGCAACGTCTCGTGCCTTTTCGAATTCTTCATCCTAGGTTTGCCGAGGTCGGCGAGCAGAGAGTGGCGAGACGGGGTAGGCGAGTGGGGCTGGTCGGTCGGCTAAGACTCTCCTTTCCTTTTTCTATAAATAGGGATCCTCACCTACCCCCAGGCTACGCCTTTACTGCTTTCTTATCCTTTCCCCTTCTTGCTTCCCTTGCCCTCTGCTCGCGCGCTTCCCTTCTCTCGGCGAGTATGGGAAAAGGAAACCTTGATTTCGATGGTCGCGTCAAGTGCACCCAGAACTTCGCCGACCATTGCTTCTTCGAGGGCAATACCACGGCGGACGAGCTCGCCGAGTTCGTGGCGCACTATGTCCCCACCGGCTTCGTGCCCGCCTCCCGGCGGAGCGGGAGGCTATAAACTCCTTCTTCGAGGACGAGCTCGCCTTCCCCATCTCTCATTTAGAGGTGGGGTTGCGCTTGCCGCTCTGGCCCGAGGTCCGCCAGGTCCTCAAATATTATGGCGTCGTGCCCGCGCAGCTCAACCCCAATGCCATTGCTATGGTAGTTGGATTCGCATGTTACCTTCGCCGAGAGCGGATTGAGTTCAATCTGAACGTCTTCCGCAAAATTTTCTCCTATAAGGCCAACGCCGACAGGGTCGCCTACTTTGGCGGCTCTTCCATAAAAATCCGCGAGGCCGCCAACAAGAATCACAACTGGATGTCGAAGATTGTCTTCATCCGGGGTGACCTCGGCAACATTCACTTCTCGCCCCAGCAGAAGAGCGAGGAGGTGTACCGCCCATCGTCCGTGTCTGGCAACGATGCCGAGCTTCACAAGTTCCTCCTTTACAAGGGCTTTGAAGTCGCCTACCTCTATCGTGGCCCCGGATCCCTGCCGCCCGTCCTTCCTAGCGAAGGTATGTCTCGCCTACTTCCTTTTCGTCATGCTTGGCATGGTCGGTCATAAAACCCCTTTTCTTTGACTAAGTCCCCCCTTTTTTACAGGGGAGCGACTGGTCCCGGTGAACCCTCCCTTTGCTGACTCGGGAATCTTCTCGGACCCGATCGAGCAAGCTCGGGCTGCGGCCGAGGCGTGTCGAGAAGAGAAGGCGAGGGGCAAGTCTTCCAGCAAGAAGCGGCTGGAACTTGGGGGGCCGAGCTCGCTCCATCGTCCCTCGGCCCCTAAGCAGAAAAAGACGAGGGTGATCTCGCGAGGCCGGCCGTAGCGACCCTTGTCGCCTATCAAATTCATGAGCTTGCCGGAGGTTTTTTCTGACGAAGCCCCGGCGAGCCCACTGAAGGAGGCGTCGTCCCCCCGTGGGAAGAAGCGTAGGCCCTCCTCCCCTCCCTCCGTGGAGGAGGTTGCTCCCTGCGATCCAGGCACTCCAAAGGACCACCCCCACTTCGGCAAGGGGGGAAGAAGTAAGGACGCGGCCGGCGAGCAGATGCTGAGCTTGGATGAGGGGGCCCACCGAGTTTCTGTCTCTACTCGCGCCCCTCCTGGGGAGCTCGCCGGCCTCCTACGGGTCATGCGTTCGCCCTTGGTTTCGGCCTGTATGGTCGGGATGGCGCCGAGGCCTACAAGAGCATGACTCCTCGGCAGATAGGCAATGAGGGTCTGCAGGCCCATCCGCGGGCCTTCGAACTCCATCACATGATGGTTCGTCGCGGCTTTCAGCTCAGCCAGCTCCTGCAAAAGGCAGCGCAGGAGCGCGACCTGGCGACGGAGAGGGTTGCTGACGCGGAGCGGCGGTTCGACATTATCGAGCACTTACTCAGCAAAGCCTCAGGCGGGCTGGTAAGAACTGACCAACTCTCATTTTAACTTAGAAAAAACACTTCACCAAGAATCTGACCACTTTATCTTTTAGGATGTCGAGATTGCCAGGGCGCTACAGGCCCGCACCAGTGAGCTGGAGGGCGAGGTCGCCCAGCTGCGGGCCCGCCTCGCTGATCAGGAGGCCAGCTTGCGCGAGCAGGAGACCCACGTTGCCGAGCAGAGAGCCCTTGCTGCTTGGTCGACGGCCGAGGTGGAGGTGTTGAAGGAGCAGAACCGGGGGCTCCAAGGCGAGGTCCATCAACTGACGGAAGCCCTTCTCCCCCCGGACGGCGTCGAGCCCCCTTTTCCCTATAGGCGGCCTCGGGTTTTCGGCGAGGGGGAGTTCATGGAGCGACTGTGAGTCAACTCGATTGAGTCTGCCGAATGCCTCCTGGGCGCCATGAGGGGAACGGGGATCCTGGCGGAGGGCTGTGAGGGAGTGGCGGTCCGTGACCTTTTGTCGAGCCTATTTCCACCGTCCCCGTCTAGCGGGAAAGAGGAAAGCTTTGGCTCCCTTTTCGACAAGGCGAAGGACAAGGAGCCGCTACTTGGAGGCGAGGAGGAGGATCATCCTTCGGGGGAAGAGGGCGAGAGCTGACCGGATCTCCTTTCCCACTTTTTGCATTCTTCTTGTAATCTATTCCTCCCCCTTTTGTAATCTCGTCGAGGCGAGTTCCCCCTTTTTGAAACTATAATGATAATCAGATAGCTTTCTGTGTATAAAAATTTTCTATCTTCTTTTTACCCTCGACGCTAGAATGCACGTGAGTTAGGATTCGCGCTCGCCAAGGGGCCCTGAGCGTCGGCCACGATCAGACTCGCGAACGCCCCGCTTGCTTGCGAGCCGCACCTCGCTCTCCTTTGTTGAAAATTCATAAGGAAAAGGTGTCTGGGGTCTGGCCGCCGCCGGTGCCCGCCTAAGATACCGAGAAGTACCCTTTGTCGAGCGGTACTTTGCGAGAACGGGCTCGCCTGGGAGGTGCACCCTTCTCTCAACCAGAGACGAGATCAAAAATTCCTTAGCAGCAAACTAAGGGGGACAGGACCCCCCGAGCTCGCCTTTCTGACTGGTGGGTTTGCTTGTACATGTTTTCCTCGTATCAACTTCCAGGCCCAGCCCCCGGGTCGTAACAACGTCCATCGAGACCCCTGCCCTGACAGCTTGGAGGGAACCTGCCCGCGGGAGAGTCGAGACCTATCCCCGGAACGAGGAGACTTAGAACATTTGCCTCTCCCGGGTGCTACCATCAGGCCAGTCAGCTAGATGGGAGCCTGAAGGTGGGTGTTGAATATCCTCCGGGCTCAGCCCCAGGGTCATAACGACGTCCATCGAGACCCCTGCCCTGCTAGCTTGGAGGGATCCTGACAGCGGGAGAATCGAGACCTAACCCCAGAGCGAGAAGACTTAGAACATTTGCCTCTCCCGGGTGCTACCACCAGGCCAGTCAGCTAGATGGGAGCCTGAAGGCGGGTGTTGAACATCCTCCAGGCTCAGCCCCAGGGTCATAACGACGTCCATCGAGACCCCTGCCCTGCCAGCTTGGAGGGAGCCTGACAACGGGAGAATCGAGACCTAACCCCAGAGCGAGAAGACTTAGAACATTTGCCTCTCCCGGGTGTTACCACCAGACCAGTCAGCTAGATGGGAGCCTGAAGACGGGTGTTGAACATCCTCCGGGCTCAGCCCTAGGGTCATAACGACGTCCATCGAGACCCCTACCCTGCCAGCTTGGAGGGAGCCTGACAGCGGAAGAATCGAGGCCTAACCCCGGAGCGAGAAGACTTAGAACATTTTCCTCTCCCGGGTGCTACCCCCAGGCCAGTCAGCTAGATGGGAGCCTGAAGGCGGGTGTTGAACATCCTCCGGGCTCAGCCCCAGGGTCATAACGACGTCCATCGAGACCCATGCCCTGCCAGCTTGGAGGGAGCCTGACAGCGGGAGAATCGAGACCTAACCCCAGAGCGAGAAGACTTAGAACATTGAACAGGAGACCCAGGGTGAAGGCCACCATCATGTTGTGCCCTGACATCTCTTGCGCCTGGGACAATTCCTCTTGAAACCTGTCCAGGTAATTGCCCAGGGTCTCTCCTGTTCCCTGCTTGATACGGAACAAGGACTCGGCCTCCCTCTTCCTCTTCTTGGAGGTGGCGAACCTCAACATGAACCCCCGGCGCAGGTCCTCGAAGCTATAGATGGACCCGGCCGGGAGCTGATGGAACCACTCTCTCGCTTTCTCCCTGAGGGTGATGGCAAAGAGCCGGCACTTGAAGCCATCTGACATCTGTCGGATCGAGACCACGTCCTCAAACCACTGGACGTGCTGGACCGGATCTCCCTTCCCTGAGTAGTAGGACATCTCCGGCTCTCGGAACCCCTCTGGAACTGGGGCAGAAGAAACGAACTCGCTGAAGGGGCTTCCTCCTTCAGCTGGGCGAGTTGGGAACTCCCTCCCCACCATCTTGCCGAAGTGGTACTCGCCTGCCGAGCCTGGAAAAAGGACTCGCCCCCTCGGCTCGCGCTCCCCCTCGCTCGCGACCTCCTTCCCAACTCGCCTGATGGGCGCGTCGTTGCCCAGTGCCGGGTCGACGATCACGGGAACTGCCGGCGTCGTGCTCTCGGCTCGCATGCCGAGAGCGACCCTGACAAGCCCGAGCACTTCTTCTCTGAGCTCCGCGGACATCCCTGCCGCCGCCGGAGGGGGAGGGGGTGGCGAGTTCGCCCTGCCTAAACCTTGCCCTTCATCCCTTGCCATCAAACTTGCGGAAGATTTTCTGTGCTAACCACGCTCCACGCTCACCGCACCAAAGTGTTGAAACTGAAAAATCAGTCTCTGTGGAGTTCGACCCACGGGGAAGGGGTGATCGCGCACTTACTTCTCTCCCCACGAGCCCAAATGACTAAGAAGAATGGACCAGGGACAGACCCAAGGCTCCAGCACGGAGATCCCACCACACACCCGGAAGATCTTAGAGTGCTTCCCC
This sequence comes from Platanthera zijinensis, assembly GCA_039513925.1. Taxonomy (NCBI): domain Eukaryota; kingdom Viridiplantae; phylum Streptophyta; class Magnoliopsida; order Asparagales; family Orchidaceae; genus Platanthera; species Platanthera zijinensis. Next base: position 137,131,562 of record CM077092.1, read on the forward strand.
TCCTTAGCCAGGTGCTGAAGCTAAGGTACCTCAGAAAGCGCAAGAAGACCGGGCACAAGTAAGCGTGTCCTTCTGAGGTACCCCTTGGGTCCTATTTATAGGAAAAGATGGTCTGCTAACATCCAACCCTCACTATTTTCGAGGACCACATGCAGTCCAAAAAGGGGGGGGGGTAACATGGTAAAAATACTCCACAGCTGAGGGGCGAGCTGGCCCTGAGATAGCGTCTACTCGGCAAGGGCGGCGAGTACTGGAGCAGAGAAGCTTCATCACACGCCGAGGTAAAAAGCGGTGAGGGAGCTCGCCCCACTCAATGTCGTAGGCCTAGCTCGCCTCACTCAACGCCATGGGAGGAGGCATCGAGTGAGGTCGCCTTACTCAACGCCTAGGAGAAGGCGTTGAGTGAGCTCGCCTTACTCAGCGTTGTCGACTGGTTGGGCGTGCTCTATCTTCAGCGGCTGGAACTAAAGATCTTCATACTTTTGTCTTTGAATCTTGGGGTGGGGGTGGACGGAAGAATTGTCGGCAACTCAGAAAAACTTAGCAAACGTTTCTCTGAAATCCGATTGTCTCCTCTCCCCACTGAGAGGCCTCTATTATAAACAACATCTTTCATAAAATAATTTTTTTTCCTAAGTTGTCTTTCCAAATTAGGCTATTCCGCATTCAATATATTTATTTTTCAAGATATCTCACGAAAGTTGTATTTGAAATTTTTTTACCCTATAAATTTGTCCTACTTGGACCACAACCTTGAATTTTGACTATAAAAACAAGTCATAATTGTAAGCCTAAGTTGAATTTAATTGGAATTTAAACTGATTACAAAATTTAACATTGTTATCTGATTATTGAAAGATCCCTGACAGTAGCAGGATATGTGTCTCGGTTGATGGCACTTGTAACACACCCTACAGCAGCTAAACACTCACCCAGATGGTGGTGGTCACACTTAGGACATGGAATATCCTTGATCTTGGTTCTGGGCTGACTACCTCTCCTATCACCAGTCTTCTGTTTCTTGCTCCAGATCCTCTCATGATTGTTTCTATTCTGATGTTGACGTGACGCATCATGAGGCCGCTTAGTACGAAGTTATTTCTCCTTTGCACCCTTTGCTGATCTGCTTCCAACTTTCTCACAGTATCGACCAAGCTCCTGTAGTCGGCATTGACCATAATCATCAGTGGTTGTCTCAATGAAACGTGCATGTCATTTACAAACTGATTACATTTCTCATCTTCATCCCATTGCATAATGCCCAACTGCCCAAATAGTGAGACAAGTGGGTAAGTACTTTTTTATAAACTGTGACGGTTCTATCCCCCCGAATGAGCCTGAGGTACTTTTCTTGGAGGCTTCGACGCTCAATTGGGGATACAAACCAGCTTGCAAGTATCTTGGAGAAATCGTTCCAAGTGAACATATTCATTGAACGGCCTGACACAGGAAAAGGCCGCATTAACATCACGTTAGAAAGATATTGAATTCTAATAGAAGGAAATTTAAACTTAGTTTTCTTACCATTTGGGTCATCCGCTAAGTGTCGGGTCCACCAAAGATTGACTTCACCCTGAAGAAGGAAAACTGCTAGCGGTACTTTCTTGTTCGCTAAGCACTCCATCACATTAAATAAATCGTGTCTTAATCAGTCAGTCATCCATCTCTGGCGGAGTTTCCACTCCACTGAAATTGGGGGTGGAAATATCTAAAATTCCTCAGATAGCGCGGTTCATTCCGATCTTTATGGCAGTAAGTGCAGGGACTGGAGCTGGGACTTTTGTCAGTAGTGCATTTCTGAATTCCAATAAGGCTAAGGTTATAGCCCTGATAATCTGAGCTGCCATATCAGTAGGCACGGCACTGGCATGTCACATGTGTGCCCTTACACACGAATTACAACCACACCATTATGCTCCATGGCATCCACACTCACCACGCAGACAATGATCATGCATTTATGTGTCAATTAATGACCAAGGTCGTGTGAATCACTAAAAAACTGCGATCCCGTTGCACACGCTCTGCACAACAAGTAATCTGGCCCTCGTGCACAATTGACGATCATGACCTTGAGTGCCTCTCGCACTTTAGGCTTTGTGCACAGAGATCACAACAACGACGACTACATCATCACGCCCCAAAAACAATCATACTCACATATGTCACTGGTGATACGTAACAAATAGAACGTGACTATGCGCATCCAAGCAGATAACTTTTCTCAAGAATTCTCGTTCTAACTCCATTAATTTGGGGTCAGGCCATTAACGACTGGGAACGTGACCACAACAAGCAATTGTGGGCGGATTTGGCTCTAAGGAAGTCACGAGGAGCAAATTCACACAGAGGCCACAAGATCCCCAACGTGCGGCCGCAACAGCGTGGTGGATCCTAGGCACAAGGCTCAAGGCCTGTGTCTGACGAAGGAGTGGCACAACCACATTCATTTTAAAAATAAGAATCAAACATCAGTTCATCTTCTTGATCATATTTTTCATCTATTATGCTCATTAATCATGCATTGCTATCATTTATATCTCTTAAAAAATATAATTAATGTGGTCACTTGCATCATATCTAAGTCATAACACTCGGATTATGTTTCATAAACACTAAATCATACAAAAACTATTAAGTTTTTTACATTATTTCTTTTGTTCTTTTCGAAAAAAGACTTGCAACAGAAATCACACTCAGAATTACTTTTTATGCTTCAAAGGTGCAAAAGGGCGCACGAAGGCACAAGCCACTGAGCCTGTTGAGCCTGGATCTTTAGGCGCGCCTGAGGCACGCCTTTAACAACATGGGCGACATGACCTGCAAGAGGAAATTGATAGAGCGGGTCAATCTCCCTCGTGGCCTCCTCCCATTGAACGAGCTCGAGGAGGTCGGATACAACCGCGAGACAGGCTTTATCTAGCTCAGGCAAAAGAAGCAGATCGATCACAGCTTCAAGAAAATCAGGCGGCTTGTCTTGTACGCCCCTGAGGTTACAGAATTTGTAAAGGACCGTCGGATGAAGAAAATGACTAAGGTTAAGAGCAAGGAGTTGCTTATATGGATCGGCTATTGGAGGTCAGCAACAGTTTACTAACTTGATTCTGTCAATGCTCCACTTCTTCCCTAGCATGTGTCATTGTTAGCTAATGCATCAAAATAAATTTATACTTTTTTATTGACTTTTTTTGAATGTTGTGTTTGGTTTTTGTTAGACAATTTGGAAGAATATGTATTTTGTGTTAAGGAGAATACATCACTGGCAATATTGATCCTTGCACTACACACGCTATTGTAACACAGACCTATCTGTTTCGTTCCTTCAGTCCGTCTGTAGTCAGTGCGACCGCACACTATTCACAGCCGCAGGAAACGGTCGAGTTTGTCTTCGCCACCACAACCAAAATTTCTCTAAGAGGGAGGACGCCGATTCTTTCTCCACCACATCTTAGGCTCGCCGACGCAATAACTATTGATCCTGACAACTACTCCCTCCAACGACAACTACTCTTGTCTCCCGGAAACCCAATCATTCCATGGAGGCAATCACTATCTTGCTCGGCCTTTGCGTTGTAATGTACTAGTGCTGGATAGGCATCTTCTACTTCTTGGAATCGTACACGGCCCCGACATTCTATACTGCTTTTGCACCTCTGTCAAGCTCGAGATCATTGCAAGTCTCGTCTTCTTATTCGTAGAAGCATCATGGATTGTGATGGCTGCAATTTTGATCGTGGTCGCCTTGAAGGCGTTCAAGTTGGCATTCAACTGGTTGATAGACAGATGGATAACGCGGATTACTGGTGATTGATTGTTACATTGAATTTTTGAACAAGTTTATAGATTTTTTATTGGTTCTTCCTTGAAGATTCGAAAGATGAATAACTACAAAGATGTTTCCAACCCCACATATCAAGCATATTCCTATGGAGGACCCCACTCTACACTTATGTGCGTCAAACCATCAATGAGGTCATTGTAAGATTTATGAGCATAGGTCCAATTTTGTGAAGAGCCTAAACATCATTTTACATCCACACTTTGTATAGAACATTTTCTTCTTTAGGGAGTGACTGTGACCTCAATCCTGAAGTCGTACCATCCAGCAAGATTTTTTGCTTCAGTAGAGAAATCTCGAAAGTGTGGTTATTTTTTCATCTTTAACTCTGTCGCTCATCTCTAGGTCGTGAACAATGTCTTTGGTAGTGCAACGCCCTTCGAAGCGAGGCTGTAACGCCCCTTCCCAGTATTTCAGAAATCAGCCGTCCGGCCAGGTCATCGATATAAAGATAACTATGAAACAATATTAAAAACTAATATACAACAGGTAAAGAAGCATCTATTAAAAATTTACAACTTACAACGGAAGCTAGGAAAATAAGCTAAGAGTAAACACATACCTCAAATCTGAATTCACAAAGACACTAAACATGAATGAAATTGAAATAACTGAAAATCTGTATAACATTAATAATCTGATACAAGTTATATAAAACATTAACCAGGTACATTGTCCACATCTACAAGTACATGCTGAAATAGAGTAAACTGAATGGGAAAAATACTACAAACCGACGCCACCATAATGCTCATCCTAGACGTAGTTTCCCACCTGGGTCACCTGAAAAACATTGCCCACGAGGGGTCAGAGTAAAGAAAAATAACTCCTCCTAGTGACACTAAAAATAGTTTCTCATGTGATGAATGCATGCCTTTAGAAAAATAGTTTTGTGCATTGAAAACATTTATGCTATATGTTATGCATGTCTTCGCACTACTTCCTGGTCAAAACATCTATTTGTTTTATGTACGTGACTTTTAGTTCACTAACCCAAGTCCTGGCATTCACTAACTAGTGTACTGACTCGCGACAGGTCTATACTTGAGTTCTAAGTGGCTTCTAACTTGCACATCTACTTGGAAGGCTCTATACAGAGTAGCTCCTAACGCGTAACTGAAACTGACGACTCGAGACTATCTTACGAACTCAATTATTCTAGTGTTGTGCGGACACGGTCTCGAATCTACTAACTGTCTCAAAGGAAAATAAACTCACAAGACTATACTGCTCACAAGATACCATATGCCTTATGAGAAAGGTAGTGCGCCTCTACCGTACACGGAAAGACTTGTGTGCTCTTTGACCTTTCAGTCTGATGCTACTCTGCTTGGGATATCTTATCTGGTGTACTACTGAGCGACCCTTGACTTTCTTGTGGTCGACTAGAAGGGGCATTCACGCCCTTGGTTGGACAAATTCCAAACTTACGTTCGCGGGTAAAGTTTCGTACCAAAAAATAACTGTTCATAATTTGACTAAACTGAGTCATGGAAAAAGGGCGTCGTCCTACACGGTTTCCGCGACCATTTTCCTACCGCCACACTTTCCTATGCATGTTTATGATGCTTGTACGAAACTTACTCATGTGTATAATAAAATATAATTTTTGCTACGTCTAACTAACAGGTATTAAATTTCCTTACAACGGTGCTGCGGCGCTCGTAAACTCAGCGCGACGACATTAGCTCTTCCGAAAGAAATTCTACTGTCTGGAAATCTCAGGGTTTCCGGTGAAAAATCTCCAAAACATCTAAGGTTACAAAAAACAAGTGTTAAATTTCGTATATTACCTTTATGTATAGCAATTGAGGCTCTCAATACGTCTCACACAAATTCCGCGGTGAACCACAAACACCAAAACCTAAAATAGGGTAATAGGAATGTAAATTAGTTTAGCCTAACCTCCAAATCAAAGGATATCGAACAAGAAATCGAGATAAGGGAGGAATCGACACACCGGTAACAAAACGAAACTCAACCTCCACCGGCTAGGGTTAAACCCGTATCTTCCACGGCCAAGGAAGGAAGAGGAAAGCTTGCTGGCGCCTGTAGAGGAGGGAGGAGGAATCAGCGAGCGTTTCTGGAGAGGGATCGGCCGTCTGCTAGGGTGCGGGATGCGCCGGCGCTTGCGGAAACGGGAGGCGTCGGGTGCGGTTATTTCCTGAGAGAGAGGAGTGAGCGGCTTGCGGGTTTTGTTCTCCGGTGGGATTAAAAGAAGCGTGCGAGAAAAATTACATGGCTTGCGGTTTATTTGACAACCGCAAGAGGAAAAAGGGAAAACAGCTATTGGCATCCCTAATCCAACTCCTTTGAATATAAACCCATTTTCACGGCGCGCGTCACATCTACTTAAAATGTGTTACACACTACTATTAACGCACTTAATAAACTAATGGACGCTAACATAAGAATAGTAACATTATACCTTGACGACGCGCTGCCTCGATCAAAATTCGTCGCGACTCGACCCTACAATTTTAAATAAATTTTGTGTCAGCATTAGGATGTTACAAATCTCCCATCCTAACAAAGATTTTTGTCCTCGAAAATTGAAACCATATCTGAATCGAAAAGGAAAGAATAGTCTGCATTGCTCTTAAGATCATCCTCTCGTTCCCAAGAATACTCTGAACGGCCACAGTTCATCCAAAGGACTTTGACCATGCGAATCTCTTTGTTCCTGAGCTTCTGAATCCTTGAATGCACGATTTTGACTGGTCTACCCCCAATACTAAGATCTGTCTCAATTGGTGCTTCCTCAGTACTAATGATCTGACTGCTCTCCTCAAATAGGAGACGTGGAATACATCATGTACACCACTCATTTTCTCAGGTAAGGCCAACCTATATGCAACCTCACCAACTCTTTCCAGTACCTCAAAAGGACCAACAAATCTGGGGCTCAGTTTCTTCATCCGCTTTATTCTAGAGACTCCTCTGACTGGTCTGACCTTTAGATAAACGTAGTCTCCAACACTGAACTCTACTGATCTGTGCTTCTGATCATGATACTTGTCCTGGCGATCCTGAGCTGTCTTCATACGCTCCTGAATAAGCTTGATCCTACCAGTGGTCTTACCAATCCATAACTCGCTGATGGTAGATCTTCCTCACTTTCAGCCCAACATAAAGGTGTCCGACAACGCCTAACATACAGAGTCTCGAACGGTGTCATCCCAATACTTGTCTGAAAACTGTTGTTGTAAGAGAACTCCACAAGAGTAACATACTTCCCCCACTTTCCTCCAAAGTCTAATATGCACATCCGTAGCAGATCCTCCAAAGTCCTATTTGTGCGTTCAATCTGCCCATCGGTCTGGGGATGGAAAGCGGTACTGAAATGTAATCTGGTACTCAACCGCTCATGTACGTATCGTCACTCCCTGGAGGTAAACCTGTCATCTCGGTCTGAAACTATAGTCTTGGGAACACCGTGAAGTCAAACTATCTCGTCTATATATAACTATGCCAGCTTCTGACCTTGATCCGTCTTCCTAAGAGGAATGAAATAGGCGACCTTAGAAAGTCGATCAACTATAACCCATAAGGAATCATTCCCACTCTGCGATCTCGACAAACCATGAATGAAGTCCATGGATAAATCCTCAAAAGTCCACTCAGGAATATGAAGTGGCTGCAACTTGCCTCCAGGCCTTTGTCCTCGGCCTTAACCAACTTGCACGTCTCACACTTCCCTACATAATCTGCAACATCCCTCTTCAAACCTGGCCACCAGACTACCTTCTTAAGATCTGCATACATCTTCATGCTACCAGGATGTATAGAATATCTGGAATTGTGTGCCTCAAATAGGATGTCTTCGCGAAGGTGACTAACATTTGGGATACATACCCTGCCATCATGCAATAATAACTCATCCTGAACAGAAAATCTCTCTTTCTGACCTGACTGCACTGAGATCCAAATCTCTGCCATCTTTGGATCCAAAGGTAGAGCTATCCTGATTCTATCCTTGATGTCACAAGTAATCTTCATCCAACTCAACCTTGCAGCACCAAAACTACAACGGGGCACAACAGTGATATCCAAACTCTCTAATTCCCGCACCAACTCCTTCTGTTGAGTGAGAAGGGAAAAACACGAACCTCTATGGCTAAGGGCATCAACTACAACGTTCGCCTTTCCTGGATGGTACTGAATGTCTACGTCGTAGTCTAATAGAAACTTTAACTATCTACGCTGCCTCAAATTGAGCTCTCGTTGATCAAAGATATACTTGAGGCTCTTATGATCAGTAAAGATCTCGCAACGCACTCCATAGAGATAGTGCCTCCAAATCTTCAGAGCATGCATCACTGCTGCAAGCTCCAAGTCATGCACGGGATAGTTCCTCTCATGAACCTTTAACTGTCTCGAGGCATAGGATACGAACTTTCCATGTTGCATGAGAACACAGCCCAAACTCTGACCTGAAGCATCGCTATAAATCTGAAACCCGTCAGGCTCTGAAGGTAAACTCAAAATCGGTGCGGTCATCAACCTGCCCTTCAAGTCCTCAAAGGCTAACTCGCACTCAACTATCCAAACCAAGCCCTTACCCTTCCTGGTGAGGGAAGACAGTGGTAAGGCTAACTTTGAGAAATCTCTGATGAATCTCCTATAGTATCCAGCAAGACCCAAAAAGCTACGAACCTCTGAAACTGTCGTCTGTCTTGGCCAATTCTTAATAGCCTCTATCTTCTTCAGATCAACACTAACCCCTTTCTGACTGATGATGTGGCCTAAGAATGCAATCTCTGAAAGCCAAAACTCATACTTTGAAAACTTGGCAAACAACTGGTTCTTCCTGAGTGTGCTCTAAACAATCCTGAGGTGTGCGACATGATCTTCTGCACTCTTAGAGAACACCAAGATATCATCTATGAAGAAGATAACGAAACGATCCAAGTACTCCCGAAATACATTATTCATCAGGTCCATAAATATTGAAGGGACATTGGTCAGCCCGAACAACATGACCACGAACTCAAAGTGTCCATATCTGATACTGAATGCCGTCTTCTGAATATCCACGTCTCGAATCTTCAGCTGATGATAGCCCGACCTCAGATATAACTTGGAAAAGGTGCTCGCTCCCACCAACTGGTCGAACAAATCATCGATCTTGGGAATTGGGTACTTGTTCTTTACTGTCAGCTTGTTCAATTCACGGTAGTGTATGCACAGTCTCAGACTACCATCCTTCTTCTTCACAAACAGTACTGGAGCACTCCATGGTGAAGGACTGGGGCGCATAAAACCCAAATCAAGCAGCTCCTGCAACTGGCTCTTCAACTCTGCTAGTTCCCTTGGAGCCATCCGATAGGGGGATTTGGTTATCGGTGTAGCCCCGGGCTGCAAGTCTATCGGGAACTCAATCTCTCAATTTGGAGAGGCACCAGGGATCTCTTCCGGGAAAACATCGGGGAACTCCTGCACCACTAGTACCTCTGTCAAGTCAGCCTTAGACTCCGCGCTCATCAGTACTACGAAGGTTTCACAACCCTTACTGATGTACCTTCTCACTTGGACTGCAGATATGATCATCTTCACTACTCCTTTCAAGCCCTGAAAAGAAAACGAAGTCTGGTTTGGGCCCTCAAACTGAATCTGTTTCGCCCTACAGTCAATTTTGGCGTTGACTGCCGAAAGCCAGTTCATACCAAAGATCAAGTCGAATCCTGCTATAGGTAGTTGCAAAGCTTCCACGATAATCTCGGTATCACCAAACTGCACCGGAACCCTGCACTTATCTCTAGTCTGCAGAAGGGATCCATTTGGCATCATGACTTCCAGCGGTACTGCCTCTGGGAGGACTTCTAAATCCAACTTATGCACTAGAGATTCCTCGATAAACGAGTGCGAGGCACCCGTATCAAATAGAATCTTAGAGGGTAAATTACGAATCATGAGGATACCTACATGAATGATTTACAAAGGATGAAAAAGAGTGTCATTATGGAGGATCTAAATAACTTGTTAAGTAAATTAAACACTTACTAGTCACTACATCCTCCTGATCTTTTGTCTCATGCTGACCAAGCTCATAAGCTCTGGGCTGCACAAAGTCTCGACCCTGCTGCGGTCTCCCATCAGGTGATCATCAACGCTTTGCCCTTATCTTCCTTGCTAGAACCACCAATCTCGTACTTCGGCTGTAGGAACAAATTACATTCATCATCTACTGAAATTACATAAATTTAATGAATACAATAAGACTTTGATTACCTGAATTGCACCAACTTCCTGACAAAAGCGAGTTATATGTCCAGGTTATCGACACTTGCAACACACGACAGCGCTGGCCAAACACTCTCCTGGATGGCGACATTGACACTTGGGACAAGTGGGGTAGTCCTTGCTCCTATCTCCAGACTGACCACTCTTCTTAGCATCAGGCTTCGGCTTCTTGTTCCAGTTCTTCCCTTGGTCAATCTTGCTCTGCTGCGACTGGTGCGAATCCTGAGATCGTTCGCACGGAAACTACTTCGCTTCTGAACCTTCTGCTGGTTAGCCTCAAGCCTACGAGCCGTATCCACTAAGCTCCTGTAATCCGCATTGACCATAGTCATCAACGGCTGCCTCAACGAGTCACGTAAGTCATCCATAAAGCGGCTGCACTTCTCAGCCTGATCTCCTTACATCACGCCCGCATATCGAGCCAGATGGGTAAGCTCTCGCTCGTACTTAGTAACTGTCATGTCCCCCTGGAAAAGCCTAAGATACTTCTCCTGGAGACCTCGTCGTGCGGAAGGAGGCACGAACCAGCTTGCAAGGGCTCTAAAAAACTTGCCCCAAGTTGTTAACCCGGAAAACCGCTATTCAAATTCTTCCACAAGATGAGTCAAGGCTCCCTTTGGTGACCGCGTAACCGCGAGACCGCAGTAATCAGCAAGCTGGTTTTCCATCTGGGAGTCGCCAGTCTTTTTGTTGTAGACTGCATAGCTGTGCGGATAGAAGCTTTGCCTTTTTTTCTTCTTTATCTGCACATCCCGTCACCGCTACCCGCTCTCCTGTCCCACGGGTAGCCGGTGATTCTAGCGCCTGCCCTCTCGGGCAGGACCCCGAGCAAATAAATAGGCGTGAACGGTACTCTCTGGGGATCGCAAATCGAATCCTCAAGCTCGCCGCTATGACAACGGTTTCGAATCCTTTGCCCATCGGGTATCTATTCGATCGGGTGCCCCCTTGGTAACCGTTGTAATCGTCTCCTTCTATAATCAACTGAAAAGCCCGTCGCAGGAGTGGTTTTAGCCGCGATGAGTGAACTCTGATGTCGCCGCTATCAGTGGCACCCTTTTGTCTCTTTTTCCTTTAACCGCCAGTAACCGACAACTCGCAGTCTCTCCTTTACCCATTTTTCTTTCTCGTAGGTTCTCCAGCGACCAAAGGACGTTATCGGCACGAACACAAGTAAACATGTCTGGTGTACGACCTAGCCAAACATATGGTCATACAATTTAAAATGAACGTATCACTTTTTAAAATAAGAGGAAATTTCGTATCGCTTTACCTGCAGGATCATCTGCCCGGTACTTGTCCCGCCAGACTTTTGCCTCACCTCGAAGGAGGAAAACTGTCAGAGGAACCTTCTTGTTCTCTGGGCACTCCAAAACATTCAGCAGGTCTCTGGTGTTTGCTATCCAATCATCTGTGTCCATCGGGGTCTCATCCCCACTGAAGTTCGAGGGTTGAAGCTCTCTAAAATTCCTCAAATAGCGCTCCAGGGTCATCTCCACGGGTGCTGCGACAGGAGCTGGTGCAGGGACTGGTACTTGTACTGGAGCTGGAAACCCTACAGTCAGTCCTCTCTGAAACTCCATCAAGACAACAGTTACCGTCTTGGCAATCTGAGACGCTATGTCAGTGCCCACTGGAGCTGCTGGAACTGGTGGTACCTGTGGCACGGCAGCGTCTCCCATGGTCGCGTTAGGAACAGGATCCTGACGTGAAGATTCACCCGGTTCACTAACTCGTGGTGCCTGATAGGACATAAAAAATAAATCTGATTATTTATCTAGCATCTGAGAAATTTGACTTAGCAATTTTTATTTCGTACTCTCACGAAAACTAGGGCTTAAACACAACTTAAAATACTCTACTAACAAGATTTTACTCTTACACAATCCTATGGCTCCGTGAATTCTTTCTAGGGTTCAGGGATCCTAAACCTGCTCTGATACCAATTTGTAACACTCCTTCCTAGTATTTCAGAAATCAGCCGTCCGGTCGAGTCAGCGATATAAAGAAAACTAGGAAGCAGTATTAAAAACTAATATACAACAGGTAAAGAAGCATCTACTAAAAATTTACAACTTACAACGGAAGCTAGGAAAATAAGCTAAGGGTAAACACATACCTCAAATCTGGATTCACAGCGCCACTAAACATGAATAGAATTGAAATAACTGAAAATCTGTATAACATTAATAATCTGATACAAATTATATAAAACATTAATCAGGTACATTGTCCACATCTACAAGTACATGCCTAAATAGAGTAAACTGAATGGGAAAAATACTACAAACTGACGCCACCATAATGCTCATCCTATACGTAGTTTCCCACCTGGGTCACCTGAAAAACATTGCCCACTTATGTGCGTCAAACCATCAATGAGGTCGTTGTAAGATTTATGAGCATAGGTCCAATTTTGTGAAGAGCCTAAACATCATTTTACATCCACACTTTGTATAGAACATTTTCTTCTTTAGGGAGTGACTGTGACCTCAATCCTGAAGCCGTACCATCCAGCAAGATTTTTTGCTTCAGTAGAGAAATCTCGAAAGTAAGTGTGGTTATTTTTTCATCTTTAACTCTGTCGCTCATCTCTAGGTCGTGAACAATGTCTTTGGTGGTGCAACGCCCTTCGAAGCGAGGCTAACTCCACACCTAAATAAACAAGTATAGTCGGTGTAGATCGTGCAAGGGTAATCAAGATAACTTATGGGCAAAGATTTTATTTTTTTTTCAAAACTAATCAAGAGTATGGAAGGGCGGATATACCCCTTGAATTCGCCACCAAATCCTCCATTGATGCTTATTCAAAAACTTGATCATGTTCACCGAAACCGACAATTCTAGTAGCGGACACAATCTTTGAAGCAAGCTAAGGATGCCTGATCCGCTCAGGATCAATCCTCTGCAAGAAGAGTTTTCACTACAAGTCTCTCTCTTCCCTCCTTCCATTCATCTCTGCAGGACTCTAGGATTGTTCGCCGGTTGTCGCCCCTACCAATGGAGGAACAAATTCGTTCAAACCTCGGCGGAGGGGGCAATGCCAGAAGCCCTTTTACATGTGTTTTTGAACTCATCCGAGTATTCGCAGCAACTCCCACGCCTTTCCCCCGCATGTCTTTCCTAAAATCTCTGCAACTAATCTTTGAACATACCCAGAGTGATCGCCGGTCCCATTTTATTAACGGTCTTCCCTCTCGCCTTGATCGCAAGTCTCTTGGGCTTAAGTCGTGTGGTTTTCGTTGTAGTGTCCTCCGGGGTCTTCACATCGTCTTTCTCTCGTGTTTTCTTAGTAGTCGCTCGATCTTGAGCCTTTTTTCCAATCGCGCTTCCTCAGCGACCTTCCGCAGCTTCCTTTGGCGACCTCTCGACATCCGCCAGCTCTTTAGCATCTTTCTCTAACCACGGGGTCTTAGAAACTTCGTCCAACATCTACTCGTCCTGAAAGCTGACATGATTGACTGCATCGTCTACAACAATGCCAGAAATAACTATGTCAAGTGCAGGATTGTCATCAACATAGGTGCCAGGTAAATCCTCAGCTGGAGGATTTTGCCCAGTCTCGTCTGCATCCAAATGAATGATTTCAGGGGAAGTCTTTCCTCTTCACCCTCAACATCAGCATGCTTGTGCCTTTTTTTGACGGTCTACTTTGTGGAGCCCTACCTTTTTCGCTTCTTATCAGGACAAACCGTTGGGACTCTCTGTCTCAAATGCCTCGCGTTCGCTCAGCTCCTTGGGCGTGGGCTCGCGATAAGCACCTTTTGCAAACTCGTCATCCTCTTTCCTCAAGTACTCGTTTAGTATTTCGACATCCTGATCAGATGGCATGGCAACGGTCTTCAAGTCCGATTGAACAAAGATCGGTGTATCTGTCACATTTTCCTCTGAGAAGACCTTGGGGGTCTCGGGAATGGCAATCATTTTCGAGAGAATACTCGTTCCTTCCCTCCTCTTCAAAGTGGTAGCATTTGTGGGTACCTTAGAGGTTACCGCCGCGTCGCTTCCCTTCTACTTCTTCTAAGGGGCGAAGCGGTTTTCAACTTTTTCGTGAGTAACTCTAACAGCCAAAGATTACGAGCAGCCATTCATTGGTTGAGGATTGAAACCTCAATAAAGAAGAAGAGAATTGTCAAAGAAATGAATCTCCAAATGGCCTATCCCAGGGCTATTTATAGATTCTCAAGGGCATTTATGGCAGTCACAATATTCGTAGTTACCTCTTTACTTTTTTGAAGTCCGCAAAGACTAAAAAAAACTGGGATTATGTTAACTTGAAATCATATGACTTCTGCAAAAGCCAATCAACCTCAATTAGAGTAAGATGTCATTCAAGATCAAGAAGTATGGGTGTTTACGCCTCTATAATCGCACCATCAATTTTCCCAGTCAGTAGATTGGGGTGGTTACCACTTTTTCAACCGCGCTCTCTTTTTCATTCAGCAATGTAACCTCACTCATGCATGGTTCTCTAGTACCTCGGGCAGTCCATACTTTTAGAGTATGCCCGTTCGAGTTGGTTCTCATTCCTATGAATAAAAGGGCATAGTATCCAAAAAGGCACGCCAGAATTGAGTAAAAACCTCTTTATTAGAGTGGTTTCAATCCCCCGTCTCTCTCTGACAACTAGAATTTTATATTGTTTAGTTGTATCACTCTGTAACCGCAGCTTTGTTAAGAGTAATAAAATCACACGGAGCTAGGTTAACAGTTGCAAGAAGCCTGGTGTAGCCGATCACTGCAATCTTCTTATCTCTCTTCTCTTCTCTCCAGCTCTTTGCGACTAGAAGTTAATTGCTTGCAGATCCCATTTTCCCCCCATCTTTCAGCCTGAAGCTGAGTGTGGAGGTTGGAGATACATTTGGCTCCAACATCTACATAGTCGGTTTGATGAATGGCATAGTGACACTCAAAGGCATTCCTGAGGAGACGTGTATCGTAGCGCAGAATGAACTCCTTGAGCATGACCCACGGCATGCGCGGCGTTGACTGGTGAAGCCAATTCATCTAATGAAGGATGAACTCTTCCATTTAAATCATTATGAGGAGAACCATGCTGGTTATCAGGGCGAGTTGTAACTCAAACGATTGTTTCGGGCGAGAAATTCACTAGAACAAGTTGGAATAATCAAATTGTGGCACCCCGATCCACCTGTGTTCCAGGTGCGAAGGAATCAAAGGCAGAGGAGTAGATCGGAACAATCAAACAGTTCGGTGGTTGTGGATGGGAATGAGGTGGGATTGGGGGGCGGTTGGGTGAATTGTTGGGGGGAATGAAAGTGAAGGCCAACTGGGTGCACAAGGACGTTGATGGGATACGATACGGATACTGAAAACATGATTATCAGAAAACCTACGATACGGAATACATTTTTGAAAATCTTTATTATTTAAATATAAGCACAAATTAATATGAAGACATTTATGACATTCACGTTTTTTTTATTTTTTTCAATTATTATATCTCACATATCTTCGTATATTAAATGAAAACAATGTTTGTGTCTAAAAACATATCATATCCTTAAGCATATAATCAATTAAATCTCGCCATCATTCAATACTTTTTCTTCTGCATAACTTTTTTCATGTCACCATCACAAATACATATTTTTGGGTGTTCCTCAGCATACTCAGGCTATGCGGTAATATCTGAAAATATTCATTAGTCTTTGGATTTTTTATCTAAAATTAAAAGAAAAAGTTTCATAGAGTTTGAGGGAGTGGTTTTCTAAAGTTTTAGAGAATTTTTTGACTCTGAAATGTTTCATATATGACATGTAAGGCCATTATAAGTATTTTTGTTTCATTTACAACAGTAGGTTCCTAATTATTTTTGCACAATATCATGCACAAAATTTTGAAAAACACTGAAGTCTACCAGAGCATGCCAGGCTTAAACCGATGGTAAAGCTATGTATGTAACTAGGAACCTATGCAATTTACTTTCATGTCTTGACTAATTCATCATGTGAAAGAACTATCTTGGCTGATATGTAGTACTTCTCCCATCTCACATAAAAAATATATATGAATTAAAAAAAACTCTTGTGTTTCTTTCGAGAGCCTAAATGTTTTTTGAATGAATTTTCATTAAATTGATTAAATCACATACCATGAAAACTTATTCTTGTATTTCTTTTGAGATCCGCTACCAAACAAATATGAGTAGTTCTCAAAAGATTCAATGTACTGATAAAGATTTGATGGTTCTATCACGCTAGTTTCAGCTTTCACATCAGCAACTTTCAGGTAGCATCCAGCTTTTTCTACTGAAGTGTCCTAACAAAACTCCTCCCAGCTACAAGTTGTGAATGGAAAATTATAACAATAAGTGAGCTTCCGGGATAACTTGTAAAAGGTAAGATTTTCAGAGTAATGTAAAGACTAACCAAAGTAAGCACATAAAAGCTTTCACCGCGCTCAAACCAAAATTGAGAATAACTATATCACTTAATTTCATAATAATTAACAGTATCTGTATCACACACCACCTAGCGTCGAGTAAAATTTTAAATACTGGATGTTGTTTGCATTCTCGAGGAATAAATATATTGCACAAAATCCAAAAAAGTAGACCAATCCAATAGTTCAGAAAAAACTTTAGGTGCCAAAAGTAGCAAACAATAGGGTACACGAACTGTGTCAACAATACTCGAATCAATCTGCTACCGTCAGAAGAAAATAGATGATTGCAAACTAAAGAAAAAAAGAAGACAAACAAGATTATGACAAAAATTGCCAACTAATATGATATATAGGCCTATTTCAACAATATACCATATTAAAGAGATGTCCCATATAAGCAATAAAATAATGTCAAATTCACTTATATTAGAAGATTAAATTCTCCAACTAATCATGAAGTACAAACAAGATGAAGAATGCAAGGGCAATAAAAAGAGGCAAAAAAGAGAACAAGGAAAAATAAATAATGATTAACTGATGTTTCAAGTTGTTGATAACCACCCTGGTTGTTAATTTTTTAAATAAATCTGCAGAACTCCTAAAAAATTTAATCATCGAAAAAATTATACAAATCAGTCACCCAAATCATAAACACAAAAACGGAGCGGATCGACTTCAGCCTCATCGTATGCAGCAGCATCACCTGCACTTTTTTCACACCCAGATGCCAAAGAATAAGGTGAAGGAGAGTAGAGGAAGTGTCTGGAAACTCCCATAATAAGTAGTTTGATGTTTTTGAAAGACATTAAAGAAAACTTTGCTTGTACTAAAGAAAGACTTAAAGAAAATGTTGAACAATAAAGGTAAACATAGCAGACAGCAAGTCCATGAAGATTGCCCTCATGAGGACTTTCTTCAAGACCATTCTGATAAAGCCCTATGTAAACCAGGTCAATCTGTTCGTCTGCCAAGCTTTTGAATGTGGATTGAAAACCCATTAGGGTGACTACCAGCATGATTCCCGCCATCGAAATCCATGTTGCGTCTACGAAGAGTCAAACTGCATCGGTGAAGATCCTGTGCTTGACGGCCGGGCGTGAAGTGGTAATCGCCCTAATGAGTTTTTAAACCGCATTCAAAATATTGGCGGACGAACGGATAGAGCTAGAAACGGAGAGATTTGTCCGAATGATCTTGAAGAAAATCCACATGAGTGCAATCTTCATGGGCTTGTTGTCTGCTACGTTTACGTTTATTATTCAACACATCCTTTAAATCTTTCTTTGGTACAAGCAAAGTTTTTCTTTAAAGTCTTTCAAGAACATCAAACTACTTAGTATGGGAGCTTCCTAGCACTTCCTCTATCTCCCTCGCCTTATCCTCTGGCACCTGGGTGCCGAAGCAGGTGCAGGCGAAGATGCTACTAACAGTGAGGCTGAAGTTGATCCGCTTCGTCTTTATGTTTATGATTTAGGTGACTGATTTGTATAAATTGTTCGTTCATGAATTTTTGTAAGTCCTGCATATTAGTTTAAAAATTTAACAACTAGGGTGGTGTTTACTATTGATTGACATTTTATTAGGGTGCCGTGTTGGTTATAAACAACCTGAAATCTCAGCTAATCATGTTTAATTTTCCTTGTTCTCTTTTTACTTTTCTTTATTGCACTTGCATTCTTTATCTTGCTTGTACTTTATGACTAGTTGGAGAATTGAATCTTCTGGTATATGTGAGTTTGGCATTATTTTACTGCTTGCATGGGGCATCTCTTTGATATGGTACATTGTTGAAATAGGCTTATATATCACATTAGTTGGGAATTTTGTCCAAATTTTATTTGTCTTCTCTTTGCTTTATTTTTCAATCATTTATTTTCTTCTAACTGTGGCAGATTAATTCGAGTATTGTTGACGCAGTTCGTGAATCCTATCATCTGCTACTTTTGGAACCTAAAATTTTTTCTGAACTATGGGATTGGTCTACTTTTCTGGATTTAGTGCAATGTATTTATTCCCCAGGAATGCAAACAACAGATCCAGTATTTAAAATTTAACTCGGCACTAAGTGGTGTGCGATATAGATATTGTCAGTTATAATGAAATTAAGTGATAGAGTTATTCTCAATTTTGGCTTGAGCATGGAGAAAGATTTTATGTGCTTACTTCGGTTAGTCATATTTACATTGCTCTGAAAATTTTACATCTTTACCACCTCGCCGGCGTCAAGCGGCCAACGACATCCCCGACATCGGTCACCCCCTCTTGTCGTCTACGGCCACCCCTTCCCGGTCGTCGGCAAGCGCCAAGGGTGGCTATCGGGCCGACCGCCCCTCGTCAGCCGCCGCACGCGGCCAAAGAAGCGCCTGGGCCAGCCGGCCCTCTTTGGTCGCCGGTCGCGGGACGAAGGGAGGCGGCGGGTCGGCCGCACCTCGCCGGCCGACAGCGTGCGGCCAAAGGGGACAGCCGAACCAGATGGCACTCTCGGTCGTCGGTGTGAGGCCAAAGAGGGGGTCGGGTCGCCACCCCTCTCAGGCCGCCAGCGCGCGGCGAAAGGGGCGATCAAGCCTGCCGCCCCACATTGGTCGTCCGCGCGCGGCCAAGGAGGCCGCCAAACCAGCCGCCCCACTCTGGCTGCCGGCGTGCGGCCGAAGTGACGTCCAAGTCGGCCGCCCCTCTTCGGCCGCCGGCGGCAGCCGGGGAGGCGGCCGAGCCGGCCACCCGCAACCGGCCCCCGGCTACTCCCGCTTGGTCGCCGCCCGCCTTCCTGACCGTCAGCGGTGGCCTCCCTCCTCGCTAGCAAGTTCGCGGTGAGTTCGCCAGAGTGTCCATCATCCGTTCAAGGGAGCGCCTCCTCACCGTCCGATCATCTCGGGTCGAGCCACGTCGTCTGATTCGCAGGTAACCACCCTAACCACTAGGTTACTGGGGAAATTTTATTATTAAATTAATTGGTGTACGAGTATCAAATTAATAATCCTAAAATGCACTCTTAACTATGACAAAAATATTTATGATGGTTATGGTGTGTGGACAGCCGTAACCACCATAACCACCTCCTAGAGGCTATCAAAGGAGTCACGGGCCTCCTCATTTCTCATCTTTTTTCCTCCGAGCCTTTTTCTTCCTCGGGTCGAAGCTTTGTCAAATTTCTCCTATGAGCAGTGATGATTATTTTACTAAGCATGTTTTATATTTGATGCGGATTCATTCTACATTCTAGTATGACTACGTAGATGGGCATAAGCTAGTTTGATTAATCATTCAGGCAAGTGCACATATCTATCATAGTATATGAGAAATCTACATCTCGTATCGTATTCCATAGGGTCATTTCAAATACTCGTATTCACCCTCACTCTATTATCATACCTTTAATTAAAATCTATTTTTAATCTAAATAATCCTAACAATGACTACTTGGATAAAATAATATTGGAGAATAAAAGATGATAGAAGGCTGAAGGTGGGAGCTTTCACATGAACATAATCATTAATATAGACAATTCTATGTAATCATGAGATAATAAAACTAGCAAATTCATTGTATTGTAAAGGGTTAAATAGTTATCAAAATCTCTCTCGAGCAATTCAAAATCTAAATCTAAATTGAGTACATTTTCTTTCGAACAATTTACAATACTAAAATTTGAATTAAATAGATTATCATATCTCCTACATGAATTCATGAAATCTTATCTCTAAAATACCATGAATACATTTATTTGTATCAAAATTATCCAATTAGCATATCTCTCGATCATGAGAATTGAATTGCAAAGAGAAATAACACATAAATATGAAAATTTAACCATCATCACAAACATCTAATTTCTCAATTTAGACATTTGAAATTCATGTAAAACAAAAACTAAATTCATAACTAGGATAATTCTCAATGTTTGCAAGCCTATATACGAATAAAATACCATAAATTCGATGAAAACAAGACGATACATAATTACTAAATTATTCAAATAAAAAGTTCAAGCAAAATAAAATATAAATAAGGTTAGATCACCAAGAGAAAAGAGAAATTAATAGAGATACATGAAGGATTAAACACACACAAAATCTCCTTCAATTACTCCTTCGCTTGGGTGCTCCACCTTCATCCTCCAGAAGTTCTCCAAAAGAAAATGATTCAAAAGTCCAGAAAAAAAATTCACACAAGTTTTTATAGTCTCCATGCAAACAGGGTCGGACATGGGTTCCAATACGGCCGTGTTACAGGCCGTGTTGACAGTTCTAGGACGCTTCTACACGAGCCAGCGTGTCTGGATGTGGGTCGTGTTAGATGACACGGGTACTGAAACGGGCGTGTATGTAGCCATGTTCAGTGTACATGGGTTGGTCGGCAATAACTGTTGAATGTATCCCATGAAGGACACGGGTAGGCACATAGGTGTGTTCTTACCCGTGTGGTTCTCTGTCTTTTTTCTCCAGGTCTTCCTGTCCATCCCGAGAAGGACATGGGTAGGTATACGGCCGTGTTCCTACCTGTGTTCGCCCAATTTTTGTCATGTCATCAGCCATGTTGTATCTGTGACCTCCTCTGTTTGCTCCGAGACCTCTAGTTCCACTGGTTAGCCATACCTGCATTAGGAAAATAATTGATTAAGTACATAGTTCAATACATGAAATACTACGAACTCCTAATTGTGCTCTTCTATTCATGATGATCCGAATTCTTAACTAATCTTGTGAAATTACTACCTAGGGAGGTGGAAAATAGTGGACATGATTACAATTATGATAGTAAAACCCTATAATAATTGTACTCATCAAATACCCCCAGACTTAGATGTTTGTTTGTCCCTAAGCAAACTAATTCAAACACTTGGATTACCAATAAAAAATTTTGTTTCTGCACACTGATTGCTATGAATTTAAAGAGAACTTTGATGATGTAATCGTTTAGAAAATAGTGTATCAGACTTTTCTAAATATATCTTTACCTTAAAATTCCTCCAATATATCCTTTTAACTATCTTTCACTCTTTCTTAGAAATAGAAGTATAGTCATCCATAATAATCGTGAGGAGAAAATAATAATTTTAATAAGATATGCATTAGTATTTCAATACTTATAGATACCAATATCGATAATCATGAGCTTAGCTTTTCACACCCTCTCCACGACACTAGTTAGAATTAGTGAGGTTAGATCCTTAGGACTTGAATGGTGGTGTAACCTTTTTGGCTTAGGATAGGTGATTATATGTTGGGGAATCAAAGATAAATTTAATGGTTTTTTATCACACCTAAATCATAATTGAGCCCTTTGTATGGTAAAAACCTTAACATACATCAATATCATAAGCGCACCCCCAGACTTTGCACTTATTATACTTGCCATATTTTTTAATGGAAACTCTATATTTTTTCATTTCATTTTAACCAAGGATCCATAGTAGGGATCATTCCGAGTGGGTGCAAGTGTACATGCACCCAGGCCACATATCACTATGTTTTTTTATCTTTTAGGGGATTCATAGTAGTGATCATTCCAAGTGGGTGCAAGTGTACACGCACTCAGGCCACATATCACTATGAATAAACCATTTCATGAAGATCTCAATGATAGGTGTGCTAATAGGTAAGGATTTGGCCTTGATGAAATTTAGTGGTAGAGTATCAAAAGGTATAGGGTATAGGTCCAAATTGAGTATGCAAGGGTATAATGTTTAAGGTTTTGGGGTTGCAAGGCTCAAACTATCCAAAAGGAGGCCTAAGTCACTTCCACCCTCACTAAACAACCTATACGAATGTTTTGAGAATTGCTAGAGGGTAAGTTATAGACATCAATAAAGAGTATTTTTTTCTTGATTTCCTAATACAAAACTACCAAAATGTTATACTCATCAACTCACTTTATTATAGATAATTATATTTTCTAAAATAGAGTGATTGATAGTTAATAATACAGAGGACTAATCTTAACAATAAATCACAATGTTTAGATATCGGATATCGGGGACACGCCGGTTTAGGTTTTCATGTCGTTTTACTATGTCGGGGGATATATCGGGGATATTTCATATATCGGGTTTTAATATTTAATTATTTATATGTGTAATTATTTATAAATTTAATCATTTTTCATTTATATATATTAAAATAATTTGATATTTATTGAACTTCTAAATTTATTAAATTAATATAAGCATTTTGTGTTATAAAAGTAATAACAGTATAATGCATGAAATAAAACAAGAGAAGGTAGAATGTCGGGAAGTTGTCCGTAACAATGAAGATAAGAATCTTTAGTTCCTAATTCAAGACCATGCATAATTGATATCGATGATACACTTGGGCAAGGAAGAAAACCAAGGAAAAAAAGAACCTAAACAATGAAACAATTTTGGTCTATTATCTATTAGACCATAGACACTAATTAAAATTAGTTGAAAAAAATCAATCGATAAAATATCGGGATATATCGGCCGATATATCGGCGAATATATCGTCAATAATAGACATATCGGAGGATATATTTCAAAGGATATTTTGCAAAATAATATCGAAAACGTGTCGTTTTGTCCATAAAACCTTTTATCGGCCGACATGTCGGACATGTCGGAGGATATCTACTACAACACTGATAAATCATATAGAGAAAATTAGGCTAGTGAATTTCTATACATAATTAATAATCAACAAAGTTGAGCACTCAATGAGTCTACTTCAATTCATTTTAATCAGCGTGCGAAAGTAATTAATTAGCAATAATCCCAAATGAATGGATTAATGAGAGCTTAAGGAAATAACCAAAAAAATTATGGGTGTTTAACAATTATGAGTACTATGATAGCGAGAGTATAATCAATTGTAATCATGTTCATCACAAAGAAAAATTAGTTAACGAGTATAAGCATGAGCATCCACCCCTTTACGTAAAATTTGCAATGTCCTCATTGCGAAGTAAAGAATTGAGCAATTTCATCAGAATATAACGAACTGACTATCATGAATATAAAAGGGTACACACAGTAAAAAA